>CM046668.1:97130074-98330074 GCA_025594165.1 Tamias sibiricus | reverse complement strand
AGAAGACCAGTGCCAGGCACTGATGTTTAAGCACTAAAACAGAGATTAAAGTCAGACAAACCTGGCTTTCATTACTGCCTCTTCCACTTACTAACTCTATGACCTTTGACAAGTGTTTTAATCTAGACTGTGTCTAGCAGCAAAATGGGCAAGGTGAAAGATGAGATATGTTGAGAAATATATATATGCATGCCTCTGTACTCTGTTACATTTTATTGTAATCTTAAAAATAACTTAAAATATCAAAATACAAAATAAATGGTGATGATGCTATCTTATCAATAGGGCCACATAAGTATCAATTGAAATAATATTTATGCTCAGTGAGGTGGAGATAAAGCTTAGCCCATTTTCCCACTGTTCCATGCACAGAGCAATCACACTCTAAATAGGTAGTTGAATTTCACAAAAGACAGAAGTGTATCTACTATAAAGGTCCAATTTGCTTTCTTTCTCTTCTATGAAACCCTCAGATCCTAAGATTGAACATTCCTAAGATCAAGTTGTGTTCCTCAAGAACAGTTTGGAATTCCTTGAATGTGTATGGATGTTGCTGTGAAGATTCCCACTGAGTGACCTTTAACTGAGCAGATCTCAAAAAAATATTGGCACAGGAAGTCACCTTTAAAATGAACAGGTATTCAGGTTTGGATCTTAAAATGCCGCCCCCCCCCCCCCCCCCCCCACAAAGCTCATGTGTTAAAGGTTTGGTCACCTGTAGTGCTATTGGGGAGTGGTGGAAACTTTGGGAATGGGGCCTAATGGAGAGAAGTGAGGTTACATATTGACACCTTCCCCTTCTTCTCTTTTCTCTGCTTCTCAGCTGCCATGAGGTGAGCAGTTTTCCTTCTCCATGTGCTCCCTGCCATTGTATACTGTCCCACCACAGGCCCAAAAAGCAACTGAAGCAAATGACCATGAACTCTGAAACCTCTGAAACCATGAGCCAAAATAAAACTCCTCCTTTTAAATTGTTTACCTCAGGTATTTTGTCATAGTAATGGAAAACTGATTAATACAACTGAGATTTGTATCCCTGATGGTAATCCGTTGACAAGAAAAAGGAGAGGAAATATACAAAATGTAGTTAGAAAGAAAAATAAATCAACTTGGTGATTAGTATCTATTTTAAGCATGCAATTCATCTTGAAGTAGTCACAACTCTTCATTCTTTGAATTCCTGGGTCATACCTCACTCAGCTTTCTCCAATGTCCTAACTCCTGCATTCTTTATATCTGACTTTTAAAATGGCTTCAGAATCCTTCTCAACACTGCAGTTCAGGCAGCCAGGATGTTGAGTTGGCTTAAAATCTGAAACTTCATTAGCATCCCATGAAGGTTTCAGTGTTCACTTAAGAGACTCATCTGATAACCTAGCCCTACACTTCCAGACCTCCTTATATTTCTGACCTCCTCTCCACTTTAGCCATCCATTCCTACCCCAGAAATTGTTACCAGCTGGAAGAGTTGTCTTAATAATTGCCTTCCATATGGCAACATATTTAATCTTTCCAATGCTCTCACCACCCCACTTCTTTTGCCCTTGTTCTTTGACCATGGAGGCCCATTTTATCCAGAAGTTTCTCTTTTAGCTTTTCTTTCCAATCCTGGATCCCATAGTGAGACCCTAAACTACTTTCCACCATCATCTTCAAGTTCCTTGCCATCACCTACTCCCTCACCTCTTGCTATAGCCATCCAGCATAATAAATTATAGGATTAGTGCTGCAGTTTTCTTTTGCCTTCTCCAAGAAGTGGAGCACTTATGGATAGAACCCTACAACTACAGACTGATGCGACAGCACACTCATGGCCTCAACCCTCTACCAGGCTCTCAGTGTTGCCAGTCCATTATTGTACTTGGCTTTGGCTGGTTCCTTCTTTCATTGCTCTCAATGATTCTTTGACATTTTCTCCAATTTCTTTAAGACTCTCAATCCCTCCAAGCTTAGTAAATAATCTTATCTGTCACTTTAGTGAGAAAAAAAAATCATGAAAATATCATTTTTTTTCTGACCACTTCAGCTTTCTGAACTCTTCTTGCAAGTATATCAACTGGGATGTCTGCCCTTACCACAGTGTGCAAACCATGATAAGTGGCAGTGTCTCATTCACTGTCATTATTCTCAAGTTGTGCACTTGGCAGAGGATCCCCAAAGTTTTGCTGAATGAATTAGACCAAATTTTTGTTTTCAACTTCAACAGAATGAAGATGGCTACTCATGGACACTGGGGTCTGTGTATGGCTTGTCTACCTTGCTCAGGTTCCCAAGGCTGTTTTAGCTCCTCTCACCTCTGTCACTGAGCAGAAGGGGGCCCTCTGACCCTCAGCTATCCTCTTTGGTCCCTTCCTCTCCATTCCTTTAGTGATCTTCCTTTATGCCCATCAATGAGGAAGTAACACCCCCCCCCCTTAATAGCAAGTCTTTCCACCTATCATTGATAACCCTAGGCCATATCCATCAATCATCTCTATTGCCTGCCTTTTAAAATATTTTTCAAACTTACCATATTGTCTTTATAGTGAAATCTCTCACAACCTTAAAAATAAAACATGAAAATTTTTAATTTCCTATGCAATCAAGCTACCCTTTTCTTTTATCAGAGAACACTTTGCAAGTTGCAAGTCTACGTTATTGGTTTCTAATTCCTTTAAAAAAAAAAAAAAAACAACTATTTCTTTCCTAACCCCTTAAAATGGGGCTTCTGTCCTCACTTACTGAAACCTCTCTTGAAGGTTAAGTATGTAACCCACAAAGCCAAGAGTTTCCCTCTGCTCTTATCTACCTAAACTCCATACTGAAATTTCTATAATTTTTTTTCACTTTCCCCTTCCTTAAAATTTTTTCTACCGTGAAATAGGATTTGCATACAGTGTACATGCCCCATAAACAGTTTGGTAGAATATCATCCATGTAATTCCTTCTCAGGACAAGAAATCAGTGCCAGGTTCCTAAGATTGGGTTGTGACTCTTCTAGTCCCCTTCCTACCCTCTAATGGTTACCTCTGTACTAACTTTTGTATTACTTAACTTGCTTTTGTTTATTCTTTTACCAGTACTGTGCATTCCTAAATACTTAGTTTTGCCTTTTGTTTTATGTGAATGTAACACACAATGTGTTTTTGGATCTGCTTCTTTCACTCAACATTTATTGGTGAGATTTATCTGTGACCCTGAATCTAGCTAGAGCTTGCTTATTCATTTTTATTGCTTTCTACTGTTCCACATAATAAACCACAATATTTTTTATCCATTCAACTGTTGATGGCCATATGGATTATTTTCAGATAGACCTGGTGCTATGGAACATCCTTGTATATGTCTTTGGATGTGTGGGCATACATTTCTTCTGAAGATATGCCCAAGAGTGGAACTACTTAGTAATAGATTGCATGATCTTTCACTTTACCAAACAACGCCACACTGTTCTCCAAATCGTGTGTCCTCATTGACACTCCCCTGGAAGTATATCAGTCTCCACTGGTCTAAATCCTCAGCAAAACTTGACATGCATAGTCAGCTCTTGCCCGCGGCCCATACAGGCAATGGAAATGAGTTCCTCTTGGTGGAATGGGCTGGCTGCGGAATAAAAGCTAAAAAGAGTAAACGGTGAAAAAACCCACAAGACACAGAAAGTAATTTTAAAAAGCGGGGGCGGGACAGGTTAGCCGATCTTAGGGATAGAGCTTTCACACTAAAAAGAGGGCAAAAGCCAAAAGCAAGATGGAGCCTGTGCTTGCTTTATTTCTATTGAGCAACATCAAAGATTTTCCATGAAATGTTCTTTGCCAAATAAGGTAGGAGGTGGGCTGTCCAGTTCCCAACCGGCTATGCCCAACTCCAGAGCTAGGAGAGCAGAAATAGAGGTCATGTGCATTGGGCAATCCATTGAGTGGGAGGAGCCACACAATAATTAGAAATTTTAAATCTCCCTGGCTCTCTACTGAGTGAAGACCCTCAAGTAATTACATAGTCAGCCATGTTAATTTTAGCCATAAAGGTAGATGTCTGTTTTTAATCTGCTTTCCCATGATTACTAATTGAGATCCTTTCATACATTTTGGACATTTGGATGCCCTTTTAGAGTCTGTGCCTGTTTTCCCTCTACGTAGCCTTTCATTGTCTTATTTATTTATAGCAGTTCATGCAGTTCACCATCCACTGTATATGTTGCAAATATCTTCTCTGCTCTGTGGCTTGCCTTTTCACTGTCTTCTTTTCGTTTCCTAGCACACAACTCCTAAAATCCTTGGGATCTCAGAAGTGATGAGATGCCTTCTTACATATGCTGATGGGTTGACTGTTGGCTGGCAGCCCTTGGGCAGCTTCAGGATGAGGGCTGGTCACTGGAGACACCAAGGCAGGATTAGAAGTTTGAATCTTTCAGCCCCACAGCCCCAGCCTCTGTGGAAGGAAGAGGGGTTGACGGTTCAGCTGATTACTAATGGCAAATGACCTAATCAATGATGCCTATACAATAAAGTCTCCAAAAGACCTGGGTTCCAACAACTTTGCGGAGGGTGATATGCCTGTAGGATGCATGGAAGACCCATGACCCTTCCACACATGCTTTGCCACATGCATATCTTCATCTCTATCCTCTGTAATATCCTTTATAAAAACCCAGTAAGTGTTCATGTTTCCTCAAGTTCTCTGAGCCACATCAGCAAATTAATCAAACCTATGGAGGGAGTTACAAGAACCCTGATTTAGAGCCAGCAGGTCAGAAGCACAAGTATAATATTTCCTAATGCTTCTGATTGGCATCTGAAGGGAAGGGTAAGGGGGTAGTCTTGGGGACTGAACTCTCAACCTGTGACATCTGATGCTATGTTTAGATAGAGGGTGGCAGGACCGAATGAATTAGAGAACACCCAGCTAGTGTCTGCTGCTGCGGAATTGATTGCTTGCTTGCTGGTGAGGAGAAATCGTCACACCTTTTGAAGTTACAGAAGTTTTCTCTGTTGATTGTTGTTCTATGACAGCAGATGGTTTTCCTACATACTCTTAATAGCTATTTTTGAAGGACAAACCTTTGCAATGTCAATTAAATTGTTCCATCTTCTCCTTAATCCATGGTGATTTCGGTGTCCTGTTTAGAAAATATTCCCCAGCCCTATTTTTTTAAATGTTTTTTAGTTGTAGATGGACATTTATTTTATTTATTTACATGTGGTGCTGAGAATTAAACTCAGTGCCTCACACATGCTAGGCAAGTGCTCTGCCACTGAGCCCCGCTCCCAGCCCCCCAGCCCTATTCTTGACCCTGCATAAGCTGTTGTCCTCTGCCTCTGATATTACTCTTCCTCCTCAACTTTCTCCTGTTGGTGAATCCACTCCTCTCAAGCACTGAACAGTGCCATCCAACAGTTCAATCCCACAACATCTACTGAGACATTTCTCCATATCAGGCATTGTGCTGGGTGCTGGGGCTACTCAGGTGAACATCATACAACCTCTTCCCTTGGGCAAACCACTGAATGAAGATATCTATAATCCAGTCACACTAATGTCTCAAATAGTCTAAGATCCTCAACTCCCACATTCCCCAGCATGCTCTTACCATAGGGTAATGGCACCATCATCTTCAGCAGCCAAAATGCAAGGGTCACATTGGCCTTCTTTCTTGCTCATCTACTGTCCAATACCTCACAAGCCCTATTTGTCTTAATTCTATACTTCCTGTGTCTTCCCTTCTTTCCATTCCAACTGGTGACCCTCACACTTAGTTGCTTACCATGCCTCTCATAAAGGGCTGAATTAGCGTCCTCAATAGTCAGTCTCTTCCAGTCTCGCCCAGAAAACTCCATTCACATCAGGAAACAACTTTCACTTGGAAGAATTGTCTTATTCTTTCAATAACCCTGAAGTCACTTTGAAGACAGAACTAAACAGAATCTTACTCATATCTCAAAAGTATTTACTTATTCCATCAGCTAGCATGGACCTTGGGGCTCCAAGTGCTTCATAAGCCATGGAATTCGATTGCCCTGAAAATTCAGTAAACAGCACAATAATCTGGACAATAAAGATTAAAAATCTATGACTTTGGATCAAAGTGCCGTGATTACCAGTAGCTCCTGAGAAATTCCCATTCTGGCCTTTGCAGTGAATCCCAGATAATTCTATATCCTTGCAGTTTTATCACATCCTTGTGCGTCTGGATTGCATTTCATCCGAGTATTCATTCTTTGCTCTTAGAAAATGGGAGATACCAGGACAATTCATTCATGTTTTTCACTTAATGAGGAATCTTCCGTGTCTTTCCTATTCCCATATCCCCTCCCTTCCCTTCATTCCCCTTTGCCTAAAAATAACAAATTTTTAAAAAAGGATCTTCCATGAACAACTCCTTACCACCTGGTTTGGAATTTGGTTGCAATCTGTCTTATGAGCTTGACTGCCCCGTTAGTGTATTTATCACTGAATCAGATTCCTGGCCACATCCCATATGTGCTCTGGGCTTTCTGCTCTTAGGCTCATATCTGTCTATAAAACTTCCTGCATCATCTCACCAAATCCAGATCTTGCATCTTTTAAATCTCAGCTTAAAGGTCTCTCCTCCATGAAGTTTCAGAGAGGTCTCCAGTCAGAAGCATGCACTCCCTTTTTTAGCTTTGTTTTAGTTAGCTATTTTGCTGCTGTGACCAAAAGACCTGACACAAATAATTTTAGAGGAAAAAAAGTTTATTTAGGATTCACAGTTTCAGAAATCTCAGTCCATTCATGGCTGGCTCCATTGCGCTGTGCCAAGGTATGGCAAAAAGTCATGATGAAGAGTGTTGTAAAGGAAAGCAGCCCAGGACATGGCCAACAGGAAGCAGAGAGAGAGTCCCCCACCACAGACAAAATATATACCTCACAGGCATGCCTCCAGTGACCCACTTCCTCCAGACATGCCCTACCTGCCTACAGTTACTACCAAGTTAATCTCTGCCAGGGCATTAACACACTGATTAGGTTAAGGCTTTCATACATAATCATTTCAACCCTAAACTTTCTTGCATTGTCTCACACACGAGCTCTTGGGGGACACCTCACATCCAAACCATAACAAGTTTCCTGCATTTAACTTCTAATTCTAACCACACTTTTTACTTTCTCTTTATGCTGTGAACTTTAGTGGGCTGTTTAATTACCACTTGTCCTCCAAGACCCCAAGCCTGTGTTCTACTCCTCTTTGTGTTCCTTGCAAAGCCTTGTAGATTGCTTCCCAGGTAGCAGATGCTCGGGATCTAATTTTTGCATGATTAGCATTATTGAGGATATGTCGTAGGCACTGTGAGAATATGTAAGCAAATACGATTTCATTTCTACTGAAAAGACCTGTAATCAAACAAAGCATTCACTCAAGTACTAACATAGTAAATATTAATATGTTACACATTTTGTAAATAATGTTTGAAATGTTGTAATTTTTTGTCCTTTAGGCAATCGTTTTTTAACTTGCAAAGCACATAGAACCCTTTAAAAGAAAGAAAATATTGCAAGCTACCAGCATTTACTTGAATAATTTTATCATATTATTATTACTTAAATAAGAACAAACATAAGGCTTATGGTTATAGCTCTTGATACCTACAAACCAAAACATATTTATTAATTATAATCAAACAAAATTACTTTTTTGCTCTATAAACTGGTTCAGGCTACAAAATGCCTACTGCCAGTTGAGAGGAGCTTGATGCAGTGTGACCTGAGGGCATTGGCTCTCAGAGCTTCCTGCACAGCCTCTGCCCAGGATGGGGACATTCCTTCCTGGGAGCAGGAACTTCAGGCTAGGTTATATCAGAGTCTGCACTTCTGATATGATACAGTGGGAAAGAAAGATGTAGCACAGGCAGCTGAGCAGAGGGAAACCTCCAGATCAGGGATTCTAGCAGCCACAGAGTCAAAAAGGTCAAGCTGAATCCCAGGAAGCCCATGAAGACAGCAGGTCGGCAGCATGCTCGTGGGGGATGTGTGTTTCAAGCCCTTGCACTCTCTTAGGCTCTCTGCTAACCACCTGCCTCAATGCCATTGTTGAACCCTCACAATGAACTGATGAGACAGGCACTATTGTTAAACATAAATCAGAAAATCAACGTAAGTGATGTTTTGTAATTCCCCCCAAGTCACAAAAATCGTCAAGTGAGATTTGAATCCAGGTTGGCCTGACCCCAGTGCCTGAGCCTGTAACCAGTATACAGGATACCTCTTGACTGGCCTCTGGGCCCCATGGATTTGTTTCCTTTTTGTTCTAATTGGCAGCTGGGAATGTTATCAGGAAGGTAACTCCCCACATTGACCCCACAGTCACTCAGGATATGGCACTAATCCAAGCTTGCCTGTACCCTCCAGGGGACTGTGGGGAAGGAAGGGAGGAGAGCAGAGTTGTATTGTTTTAGGGGCAACCTGAAGTAAGCCATGCTCACAAGGACCAAATTTCAGAAGACTTCTCTGAGACTTCTCTCTTCCAACATTTGATTTCAACTCCAAATATCTCTAAGCTTGTCCTACATACCCAATGTTTAGTGGTGTTCAACCCAGTATTTTTTTTAATTTAAATTTGTTATATATGACAGCAGCATGCATTATAATTCATAGTACACATATAGAACACAATTTTTCATATCTCTGGTTATGCACAACGTAGAGTCACACCATTCTTTCTTCATACATGGACGTAGGATAATGATGTCCATCTCGTTTCACTGTCTTTCCTACCCCCATGCCCATCCCTTCCCCTCCCTCCCCTTTGCCCTATGTAGAGTTCATCTAATCCTCCCATGCCCCCACCCACCCACATTATGAATCAGCATCCTTAAATCAGAGAAAACACTTGGCATTTGTTTTTTTGGAATTGGCTAACTTCACTTAGCATTATATTCTCCAACTCCATCCATTTACCTGCAAATACCATGATTTTATTCTCTTTTAATGCTGAATAATACTCCATTGTATATATATATATATATATACATATATATATATATATATATACACCATATTTTCTTTATTCATTCATCTACTGAAGGGCATCTAGGTTGGTTCCATAATTTAGCTATTGTGCATTGTGCTGCTATAAACATTGATGTGGTTGTGTCCCTGTAGTATGCTTCAACCCAGTATTTTTTAAGGACATCAGAGATATCAATATTCCCCCCATACTAGCAGGGTATGTTTAGGGTGTGAGAGAGAAGGCTGGGTGTGATGGGCTGGTGTGTAGTGAAGCCACTTATGGAGCAAGGAGGGAGCTTCCCCCACAAGAGCTGGTGCTAACACTGATCTGTACATTCACTGAGGACCAGGTGATGAGAAATTAGTAACATGCATTTATATGGCTCTAAAATCACACATAGAACCCATATAACACTGTATGCAGATTCCAAATAAATAGAAGGCATGGTCTCTGCTCCTTTTTCTAGTTGGTGGAGTGAGAGCTGAGGAGATGTGAGGAGGACTTGAGCTTATAGAACAAAATAAACAACTCTAGTTCAAAATGGCAGCAGCCACTCAGAAGTTTCTATGCCCATAGACAAGGCTTGTTAAAGGAATTAGCAGAGGAATGTTAGTGTTCAAGACCTCTCTTCTGAATCTTTCCCTTGGATGCACAAAATTAGATTGGAAAATAGAAATATGATCAAAATGCTCATTCATTTTATATTCTTCACTTCTGTGGGATGCAGAATGGGCTTGCTGGAATATTGGGGACCTGAAGCCTAAGTACTCTAGGAGCCCCAAGGGATTAAGAGGTCAGCAGACTTGTCCTTGAAAATAGGGACAGTATCTTTGGGTCCCCTCACCTAGGGCAGGATCTAGAATGTGACAGTTATTTCATAAATGTTGGTTAGTTGATAATTTATGCTGTTCCAGGGATTTCAAAAGCCTGGTGAAAATAACATGATGCTTGAATGATGAGTGGGAGAACAGGAAAAGCATGGTAGCCATTTCTGGGAACTTCTGATGCCCTGCAAGACGCCTGACTATCACAGATCCAGGCAGAATGCCTGGGCTCCACCAGAGGCCCTGTGCCACTGCCCTTTGTCTTGAAGAGGTGTGCCGTCCATCGCATCAGAAAAGTAGGACTTAAAAAAATGTGTCTCCAGAGGCCATTTTAGAAGATGAGAGAGAATAGTCATTTTTTCCTGTCACTGTTGCTCATTCAATTTAAACAAACAAGATTCAGGAATGAGCAAACCACTAATGCTTTAAAAAAAAAATAGTGAGAACTCCTATGTGATCTTTTGAAAACATAGTTTGGATGACATTCAAAGTGATTCATGTTATCGTTACTAGTTGGGATAATTTGGTGTCCATTTTAGTTCACTGTTTTATTTTTGACATCAAGACAAAACCAAGAAATCTACTACTAGTCAAAAAATTTAGAAGATAAATATCTCACCTTCACTGAAAAGGAACTTTGAATATAAACTAAAATGTGACAAGGTATCTTTCCTTCTTTAGATATGTAAGAAGTTTTGCTTTGTTATTTATAGATTTCAAAACCTGTGATTCATGTTCAAAGAGAAAGCAGCAGCCCACCAGGGAATTGTTCACATGAAAAGTGTACTTATTATATTAACTCAATTAGACCCACATTAGAGTCTGTTCTCCATGTGGAAGAAACTGAATAATAGCATATAAAATCACTGTTATTTGAGACCCTGAGCAGCATCCTGGGTTTCAAAATGACTCACAGGAAAATAATGAACAGCTCAAATTCTAACAAATTAGGGTTAGAAAAAGGATTTTCATAACTCATCCAATGTGGTGATAGAACAAGATTGGTAGTAGCCATAGAAATAATGACTAACTTAAGATGTTTGTGACATGGAGAACAAGAGGGGAAATGACCTACAATTCTAAAGTCAACTGGTATGAGCTTGCAATATACTGAAAAGTGGTGATTTCAAATCATTGTCAATTTTTTTTCCTATGTACTCATTTCCCTCAGAATTTATTTGTTTTAGTCAGCTTTTACACTGCTGTGACTAAAGGACCCAACCAGCACAATTATAGAGGAGGAAAAGTTTATTTTGGGGCTCACAGTTTCAGAGGTCTCAATCCACAGACAGCAGGCTCCATTCCTCAGGGCTCAAAGTGAGGCAGAATATCATGGTGGAAGAGTGTGCCAGAGGGAAGCAGTTCACATGATGATCAGAAAGCAAAGAAAGAGAAAGAGACTCCACTTGCCAGATACAAATATATACCCCCAAACCACGTCCCCAAAGACCACCTCCTCCAGCAACACCCCACCTGCCTTTAATTACCACTCAATGAATCCCATCAAGTGATTAACTTACTGATTGGGTTAAGGCTTTCACAACCCAATCATTTCCCTCTGACCCTCTCACATTGTCTCACACGTGAGCTTTTGGGGGACACCTCACATGCAGATCATAGCATTATTAGTATCATTTATATACCTGTACTTGTATTATCGAGAGCAAATAATAACAAATCAGTTTGGGAAGCTATAATACAGACTTAAACTTTGCATATATGTGTATATATGTGTATTGGTATATACATACATATATATACAAATATATAGATATAGGTAGATATATTTATATAAGTACACAAATATATATGTACAAATATACATGTACATATACACATGTGTTACATTTGTAAATACATACACATACGTGTACATTTTTCCCATCCTGGTCTCTTCGGAATACACTGTGAGAATAAATGATCCTGGAGAAATTCAGTACTGGGATAATATATACATGGAGTGTAACAGTCACAATTTTAATCAAGTTCTGTTGTCTTATCCTTAGGACACTTCTAGAGGAATGCAAACCTGGAATACTAAGAAATCCCTAAGTCAGAAATAAAAGGCCAGGATGGAACTATCCTGCTGATGAATTCTGATTTTCTTTATAGCTCCCTTAGTGAAAACAGAGGGCAGCATTAATGTGTTGGTTTGCAATTTCTTTACAAATTTAAACCCCTCTTTTATTTTTTTCTCTGGCAGATCTGAAACTTCTGCAAGCTGGCATCTAAATCAGCTTCTGTTAAAATGAACATAGGTTGACTCTGAGGCAGCTCTGTCCAGGGCTACAGTAAAAAGATTGTGATCATCTTTTACCCCAAAAAGGAAATATCTATTCTAAAATGTGCTGATTTGACAATGTAGTGATGGTTATAGATTGAACTGTCCCCCCCACCATGTGATATGTTGAAGTCCTGAATCCTGGTACCTGGAATAGGGTCATAGCCGTTGGGTAAGGTTATACTGGGGTAGAGTGGATCCTTAATCCAATCGGACCATTGTCCTTATAAAGAAAGAACAGACACAGCACAGAGGGAAGATGATTTTGTGATGATGGTGACTGAGATCACCGTATGCTGCCACAAACCACGGTCACCTGGAGCTACCAGAAACTGGAAGAAGGTAAGTTTCAAAGGGAGTGTGGTCCTGCTAACATCTTGATTTCAGATTCTTAGTCTCCAGAACTGTGAAGTGGTCAATTTCTGTTGTTTTAAGCCACCTGGTTCATGATACATTATTAAGGCAACCCTGGGAAACTAACACAATGATTATGATAATACAAAAGCAATAACAGTGTCCCATTTTTTTGAGTGTTTTCTATGAGCCAGCAACAATTCCAAGTGCTTTATATGTATTAACTCGTTGTTTTTAAGGTCTTGTTTTATAGATGAGGAAGCAAGGAGAGCAAGCAAAGGAAAGCCTGACGGGAGACATGTTTGCATAGAAATGAAACGAACCCTACTTTCCATCACTGACCCCTGCGTAGAGCATTAGGGTGTCAGGAGACGAGGCCTCTGGCCTTGATTTCTCTGCCCACTACTGCTCTGTAATGCTTTTTGGGTCTCTGTTTCCTTGTCTATAAAATGAGGGAGACTGGGTGATCTCAGTGACGCCTCCCAGCTCTGAAACCCTAAAAGCCCAGTGGGAATCTACAACTGAAGTGATCAAATAGAGAATGATCACTGGCTTGGGGTGTGAGATGCCCTGATGCCAGTGTTAGACCCTTCCCTGGGCTGCTTGTGCAAATTCTCATGACACAAGGCTCTGGCTTTCTACTTGGGCCCCCGAGTAAGTGCCCAGAGGGGGCTCTGGTCTGGTCCCAGGGCCTGAGGGATCAGCAGGACACAGTACTGGTGCCCTGCACTGGCCAGTGTGAGTGGTTCTCCCTCTGTCACCACCTGGGGTCCTTGGTAGGCAGCTTCTTCACTTGCTGGAGGGACCCTGTGTGACCTCAGGGACAGAGATTTTCCTGGTAAGACAGCAAGCACAGAAGGCTAAATGGTAATGCCCATTTGATATCCCAGCCAAATAATTCCAAAATGCAGGAAAGGTAAGAAAGCCTCACATCCACTGCCCAGCTCTACTGTAGTGCCAGTCCCCTGATCTGGGGTCACATTCTTGGGACCCTGCCTCCTATCCTCTCACCTCACACATGCCTCAGAGTCTCTGTGCACCTGTATACCTTGGCCCTGTGTAAGTAGACACACAAAGCCAGTCTAGTGAGAGGCATTTGGAGGTATAAACCAGACATCTATAGGTGGGCTACTGAGGCCAAACTTGCTTATTGAATCCAACTCCCTAGTTGAGAAAGTAATTGTTAAGGCTCCCCAAAAGTGATGTCTCAGACTCAGCTTTCCAAACCCAAACTGTTCTCTAGCCTGGTTATGAAAGAAAACAGGGACTTACTTCTACAATAGCTCTCCTCCTGCTTCCAGAGATGGTGTAGAACACAAGCATGTGGGCTGTGGGGTCCTGTATTTGAATGGGGCTTTATCACTTACTAGCTCTAGAACCTTGGAAACTTATAGAACTGCTCTGGGCTTCAGTGTCTTCATTTTTAAAATCTTCTTTAGGAATGTCATGGATTAAATTATGTCCCATCAAAATTCATATGTTGAAGTCCCAATCCCTAGTACCTTAGAAGGCCACCTTCTTTGGAAATAGGTTGTTGCAGTTATAATTGATTGAAATGAGGTTGGACTGAAGTAGGGTGGGACCCTCATCCAATATGACTGGTGTCCTTATATAAAGAACCACCATGTGCCCCTGTGTTACTGTAGTGCATAGCTGTAATCCCAATGACTTGGGAGAGTGAGGTAGAGGAATCACAAGTTCCAGGCCAGCCTCAGAATTTAGGGAGACTCTCCGAAATTTAACAAGACCCTGTCTAAAAATAAAAACTGGAGAGGACTGGGGATGTAGCTCAGTGGTAACGCATCCCTGGATTCAATCCCCAGGACCAAAAAAAAAAAAAGGAGAAAAAAAATTATGTGACGAAAAGAATGATATACATATAAAGGGAAGACAACATGAAGAGACAAAAGGAAGAAGAGACCAAGGAGAGAGGCCTGGAACATAACCTTCTCTCTCAGCCCTCAGAAGGAGACAACTCTGCCAACACTTCGATTTTGGACTTCCAGTCTGCAAAACTGTGAAACAATGCATCTCTGTCATCTAAACCACTCAGTTTGTGGTATTGTTAGGGCAGCTCTAGCACAGGAATACAATGACATCTGGGTGGGGACATGATGAGCTTTTAGCTTTGCAGATTATCAAAGAACTACAGTTCAACAAACTGAATTCAAAGATCTAATTGTTTTTTCATAGCAATTTGTGAATCCAGCTGTGTCTCATCTTCAAAACAAACAGGTGCTCTGATGAGCTGAGCAGAGGGTGGCTTGATAAGTGGAAAAGGCTGAAGAAAGCAGAAACCAGAAACAAAAGCACATTGGTAGTTTCAAAGTTACTTCCCTTATGGGGTTAAAGCAGAGGGGACTTCTTGTCATGTAGGCTCAGTTGACTGGGCCCCTTTGGATTGGTTGCAATAATTTCCCTTTTTTGGAAAATGCACTTATTTCTAAGTTCACTTTGATTATGCATGTGGCGATTAATACAAGTGACTCCATTTGGGTTTGGTCTGGTCTGTTGGGCTGAGCAGGAACTAGTCCAAAATAATGGCCTCCCATAAATTTTTATTTAAAAATATAAAGCCCTTAAAGTCGTTCCTGGTACTATTCCAGCAATGTACAATCGAAAGCTGTTTTGGTTGTTATTTATAGGATGTCATGCAACCAGGAGGAGTAACAATGTATTTCTATAAGTTCTCTCAGATACAAATCCCACAGTTAGGCCCAAAGATATTTCAGGATGTTTCCTGATACTCTAGTTGATATATCTCTGTGGTCTAGCTTTCTCACATCTTTGGTTGTTAATTAGTTTTGTTTTTAATTATAAAATTGACTATGGCTGGGTGTGGTGGCGCCAGCCTAATACCAGCAACTCAGGGAGGCTGAGGCAGGAGGATTGCAAGTTCGAGGACAGCTTGGACAATTTAGTGAGACCATCAGTAACTTAATGAGACTGTCTCAAAATAAAAAGTGAAAAAGAGCTGTGGATATAGCTCACTGGTAGAGCCCCTGGTTTCAATCCTTAGTACTGAAAAGATATGTTTTATGTTCACTAAGGAAAAACTTAATTTTCAGAAAGGAGAAAAACATAAAAATAGCCTCCTTTAATTGCTTACTTCTCAGATGCAAACAATTTTGTTTCCTCCCCCCACCCCTTGGGAATTGAACCCAGGTACACTTTACCACTGAGCTACATCCTTCATTCTTCTTCTTTTTTTTTTTTTTTTTTTTTAATTTTGAGACAGGGTCTCACCAAGTTACTGAGGGTCTTGCTAAGTTGCCCAGGCTGACTTTGAACTTGCAATCCTCCTGCCTCAGCCTCGCAAGTCATTGGGAGGATTGCAGGTATGTGTACCCAGCTCTACTCTAGTTCCTTTCAAACATTTTTTTGTTTTGTTTTGTTTTGGTTTGGTTTGGTTTGGTTTTTTGCTGTTCTTGTACAAATGACTGTGTTCTCTTCCTACATTCAATGCTGTGAATTAGCACTAGAAGTCTTTCACATGCCATTCAAACACTTCATTAACATAGCTTTTAATACATAATACTCCATCTTACCAAGAGACGCAACTGATATTTAGCCTCTTTCTACTTCTACTTTCAGCTGCTTCTTCATGGTTGATCACTTACCACTTATCTGTGACCTACCAAACTGCCTTCTTTTTGTTCCTAAAGTTAGTGTCTTGAAGGCTATTTTCCCCCATATGTATCCTCCTCTTCTCCCCACTGACATCTTTTTTCTCTTCTCATCCTGCTTTTCCCAATCTGTTTTACAAATTTTCTTTCATAACATTTTTTTCATTAATACCACTTTTGTATTTGGAAAGTGTTTTCTTACGTCTTATTTGGTATGCACAGTGACCTTTTGAGATCAGCAGGAATAGAGAGTGAAACTAAGAGGTGCCCCAGGACCCTCAACCTGGAAGCCTTAACTCAGTCTACCCCAGATCCTACCATATGACAGTTCTTTCCAACATGCAAGTATTTTAAAGCTACACAAGATTCACCAAAGTTCAGGACTTCATTGTTCATTTTTATTGCCAGGTTGATATATCTTGCCCTTAATAATAGTTATGAATTCTACCAAAAGTTTAAAACTGAAGGAAAAACAAAATAATGTGTAATGTTGAGCTTTAGCAAGGGCTTTAAAGGAACATAATATTATCATTTTGTCTTTCAAATCTTATTAGCAGTTTCCCAGGTGTCATACTGGTCTCAACATATATTTCCCCAGAATGCTTTGAACTGACCCCACTTTTTTTTTTTTTTTTTTTTTGCACCAGGGGTCAATCCTGGGTCACTTAACCACTGATCCACATCCCAAGATCTTATTTTATTTTTTATTTTGAGTCAGGTTCTAAGTTATTAGGGTTTCTCTAATTTGCTGAGACTGGTCTTGATTATTGCAATTCTCCTGCCTCAGCCTCCTGAGTTGCTGGGATTACAAGTGTGCACCACCATGCCCAGCTCTGACCCCACTTTTAAAAATAAACAAAATACTAATTTTCTAATGAGTATAATGGGAATTGTCTCCTATGGCCTCCAGTAGTATCAATTATCTTCCTGAAGGAGACTAGCTCCCCTCACTTTCATCCTCTTAGCTCTGTCTTTTCATGTTTAAAAAGCACCTTTGTTCAGTAGTGAGATGAGGTTTCCCCTTCATCCAAGTCTTCCAAGAACACTTGACTTTCCCTTTCCTGAGGAAACTGAAGAAAACCAGGTCACCTGGGACATCTCCCTCTCTCAGATGGTCTCCCCAAGCCAACATTACTTCTGAAATTTTCTTTTATCAAAGAAATACAAAGTAAATGGAACATCTTAGTCTATGCACAACCAAAGGTTAACTGCTTCACTTTGATTTTATCAGTTTTTAAGGACAATGTTTTTAAAGTCACAATTTATTTCAGTATAATACTTGCACATTCTGATAATAATAAAAGACACTTTTATAGTGCTTGTCACTTACCAGGCACTGTTCCTTGCAGTTTCCACCCATTCATTTATTCCTCACAACAACCTTAGAAACTTGATTTAATTATTGCCCCATTTTGCAGACTGGCAAACTAAGGCACACAGCAAGAGACTCAGGAAGAATTTGGAGGAGACAGTCCATCTCCAGCTCATGTTCCCACTCAATACCCAATATTGACCTCTTAGTCACCTGTGCTAAGTACTTTATAAACATTGCCTTCATTTTACTTTAATGCTAATTTTCACACCGTGTAAATTACACTATTACTATTACTTCAATAGGCATCTTGCCCTTGTGGCAAAACCACCTGGTTTCCAAATAATTTAAAGTTTGCCTATTACTTCCATTTTACAGATGAGGACTAAGGTTCAACCAGGTTCCACACTGGTAAGCTCGGTGAAACAGAACCTATTTTCCTTTATTTTTCTCTTAGTATATAAAGCCATTGATCTAGTGATGAGGCTACTCAGAGACTGCTCTGAGAAGCACGGGAGGTGGGAAGCAAGGGGGCTTGATGGTATCTGCAAATAGATTGCAGAAAGTGGTGGTGGGGGGTTACTTTTAGAGTTGGGATATGATTTTCAGATTAGGTATAAAAACAGACAATATGCAGAAAGATCGTTTGATCTTGACCTTGGCAGAAAGGAAAGTCCTATCTAATCATTTAATAAAAGATATTCATCAAAGAGATCCAATCTCACACTCTTACTTCAATAGGTATCTTGCCCTTGTGACGAAACCACCTGGTTTCCAAATAATTTTAAGTTTGCCTATTATGCAATGGAAAGCTTAATTTGGGAAGTAATGAGATCACCAAAGGAAATTAGAGTCATTAACTGAGTGAGGCACAATGAAAGCGTGAAGCTGTTGGTAAAAGAAAATCATATTTGTGGAATTACCTGGTACAAGAGGACAAAGGGCTTGGTGACTCCTGAGATCCTTAGGAGCAAAACAGAGGACTTTAGGAAGAGGAAAATTGTTTTCCAAAAAGACAACTTTATGAAATGAAGTTACAGATCATTTTTTCAGTGTCAAGTGGGGTTTCACATCAGTATCTTCTCAGTAGCAATTAGAAATACATTCTTTCAGAAGCACAAATCCGCTAGTTGTCTTATTGCACTCTAGGGGGTGTTTCGAGAATGAAAAGTTAGATTTCTTTATGAGCTCATTGGTACTGCAGATACCTGGGCATGCACTGTGGTCCTATCCATCATAACTGGACGACAGTGAGCTTGGTATCCAATCCTATAATTTCCTTTCAGTAACACTTCCTTCCAAATACTCCAATCAGTCACACCTTCCACTCCAAGAAAGCAGGAAATGTTCTTAGCAAGAAATGTGGACACTTGTGAAATTTCTGGCAAGTTGGCTGACTATAGGTGTCTCATGTGTGTTCTCCTCCACACAAAAAAGACCGAGACAAAGAGGAAACAGCTACTATTCAACCAGAGTATTTGAATAGAGTGCTGGAGTATTGATGGGGATATGGTGGAGTCTCGGGAGAAGAACATGGAGACTCAGGCTGGTCCTATGAGGAAGAAATGAAATGCCCTGGATTCACTGTCCTATCAACCTCTTGAGATCAGCTCACAACCAACAAGTACTTTCCATGGAAAGGAAAAGGTAAGCAGGTACCCCCAATAGCACACGGGTACCTGAAGTCTTTGCTACTAGAGAATCCTGCAGACCTCAGAGGCCCTGGGCCCCTGGAGCTGCTGGGGAGTTCCCAAGATGGCCTTAATCCAGAGAGGAGTCCAGTCTATTGTGTGTCCTCCCGCACTGTGCCGGTCAGCTTTCCACTACAGCAAAATGCCTTAACCCTGCTGACCTGGATTCAAACCACAACTGTTCCCTGTGTCCTCTCGCTTCATAGCTCGTGTTGTGGAGAGATGCCTTAGGTTACATCAGGTGTTCCTTCAGTTCAACTTTTTCTCAAATTGTTTTATGGCTACCCCTTCAATTTGTGAGGTCTCAACACACTCAAGATGGATACTTTCAAAAGAGAAATTAGGAAAACTATCCCATTCACAATAGCCTCAAAGAAAATAAAATACTTGGGAATCGATTTAACAAGAGAGGTGAAAGACCTCTATGATGACAACTACAGAAAACTAAAGAAAGAAATTGAAGGAGACCTTAGAAGATGGAAAGGCTTCCATGTTCTTGGATGGGCAGAATTAATATTGTCAAAATGGCTAGACTACCAAAAGCACTATACAGATTCAGTGCAATTCCCATTAAGGTTCTGATGACATTCTTCAGAGACATAGAAAAAGCAGTCATGAAATTCATTTAGAAAAATAAGAGGCCCAGAATAGCCAAAGCAATCCTCAGCAAGAAAAGTAAAGCAGGAGGCATCACAATACCAGACCTTAAATTTTACTACAGAGCTGCAGTAACAAAAACGGTATTGGCACCAAAATAGACATGAAGACCAATGTACAGAATGGAAGACACAGAGTCAAACCCACACAAATACAGTTATCTCATACTAGACACAGGTACCATAAGCATACATTGGAGAAAAGGTAGCCTCTTCAACAAATGGTGCTAGGAAAACTGGAAATCCATATGTAGTAAAATGAAATTAGACCCCTGTCTCTCACCCTGCACAAAACGCAACTCAAACTGAATCAAGAACTTAGGCATTAGACCAGAGACCCTGTGCCTACTAAAATAAAAAGTAGGCCCAAATCTCCATCATGTTGGCTAAGTAACTGAATTCCTTGACAAGACTCCTAAAGTGCAAGAAGTAAAATCAAGAATCAATAAATGGATTGTATCAGACTAAAAAGCTCTTCACAGCAAAGGAAATGAAGAGAGAGACTATAGATTGGGAGAAAATCTTTGCCACCTGCACCTCAGATAGAGCATTAATTGCCAGGATATATAAAAAACTCAAAAAAAAGAAAATAATAATAACCCAATCAATAGATGTGCAAAGAAACTAAACAGACACTTCACAGAAGAAGACATACACTCGATCAACAAATTTATGAAAAATGTTTAAGATCCCTAGCAATTAGGGAAATGAAAATTAAAACTACACTGAGATTTCATCTCATTCCCATCAGAATGGCAATTATCAAGAATATAAGTAACAATAAATGCTGGCGAGGATGTAGGAGAAAATGTACACTCATACACAGCTGGTGGGACTGCAAATTGGTGCAACCACTCTGGAAAGCAGTATGGCGATTCCTCAGAAAACTTGGAATGGAACCACAATTTGACCTAGTTATCCAACTCCTTGGCATGTATTTAAAGGGCTTAAAATCAGCATAATATAGTGACACAGCCACATCAATGTTTAAAGCAGCTCAATTCACAATAGCTAAGCTATGGAACCAACCTAGGTGTCCTTTAACAGATGAATGGATAAAGAAAATGTGTTACATATACACAATGGAATATTACTCAGCCATAAAGAAGAATGAAATTATGGCATTTGCCAGTAAATAGATGGAACTGGAGACTATCATGTTACGTGAAATATGCCAATCCAAAAAAAAAAAAAAAAAAACAAAGGCTAAATGTTCTCTCTGATATGTGGAGGCTGACTCACATCAGGCAGAGTGGGGAGGGGAGTGGAGTTTCATCAGATTGGAGAAGGGGAGGTAGGGGGAAGGGAGGGGGATGAAATGGGAAAGATAGTAGAATGAATCAGACATAACTTTCCTAGGTTCATATGTGAATACACAATCAGCATAACTCCACATCATGTAAAACCACAAAATGGGAAGTTATACTCTATGTATACATGATATGTCAAAATACATTCTACAGTTATGTATAACTAAAAAGAACAAATTTTTTTAAAAAGATAAATTTTATTAATATAGAACACACCCCCCCCCAAAAAAAAGAGATGGACACTTTCAGTTCAGATACTTAAATTTTAGGTTAAAAAATAAAATACCAGAGGCTGAGGTTGAGGCTCAGTAGTAGAGTGCTTGCCTAGCATGCATGAGGCACTGGGTTCAATCCTCAGCACCACATAAATATAAAACATAGATGTGTCCACCTAAAGCTAAAAAATAAATATTTAATAAAAAATTAAAAATAAAAATACTAGAACCCAGTGCTTTCTCCAAGGGCACACAACATATGCCTTGAAGTTTAACACAGACCCCAAGATTACTACATTTGCACAAAGCAGTCATCCTGTGAAGTTTCACAATAAAGATAAAAATGAAATAAAAAGTGAACCAAAAGAAAGGAGAAACTGCATTTACAGACAAGTTAACAATTGAATGATACTTTAAGGAAGATGTGGAGAATTCTATATCTTTGGATTTACTGTGAAATTTAGTTGTCAATCCATTATATTCTAATAGTTGATCTCTAAAGAAAAACAATCATTTGGAAAGGAAACAAAATAAGAACATTTTCCTCTCAAACACTTGCTTGTTTCAGCAGTAATAGTAGTAACTGTCATTTTTGAGAACTTTAAGCATGTTATGCCGTCTGCTGATGGCCTTACATACAAAAACTTACTAATTGCAATAGACTAAAATAGTAATTCATTTTATTGATGTTTTATGAATGAGATCATTAGTTTAAACAAAGTGTGCAAAGTTGCACAGTTAAGAAGTGGCCAGGCCAGGATTCAACCTTGAACGTGCTTGAGTCCCAAGTCCATGCATGATCTTAACCATCATGCCATTAACTCCTATGTTTTGTGGCTGGTAATATTTTATCTCATGATCAGCAATAATAACATTAACTTGCTTCAAATGGGTCTTCCCAAAAGGAAATGAAACCTGACCTAAACAGAAGTCTGTTTAGGGCATTCCAACAGTTCTGCAGGTATTCTGACCCTTGGCAACCCAGGGTGACAGCCTTTTGAAGCCAGGTCCAAATTCTCTAAGTAGAGTCATATCATATGATCATTTCCCACCAGCACAGTCCTTGCCCCACTTAGTCATCAAAGGCACACATCCTACTGCTTCCTTCCCCTTCTGTCCAGAATCCTGCCCATGACCTGCAAACCTCAGGCCATCACTGATGGGACCCAGGAAATCTTTTCCAGCCCTGATGACAAGATCCTGGGGGGAGGGAATTCATGGTTGATGTTCATTGTCTACATACACATCACTAGAACTTAACATTTTGGACATTTTGCTTAAGTAACATCATTTAATAACAATTTATCAGCAATAATAAAGAGATCGTGTATGTAGAAGTGCAGGCTTCAAAGTCAGGTGTGTATTGAAATATGAGCTTTAATTAACCTGAATCTCCTTTGTAAGATAACAGGTTTTACTATGGTTTGGATCTTGAGTATTGCCCCCCAAAGACCTATGTGTTAGCTAGAGTCTTGGTCCTCGACATGGCACTGTAGGGAGGAGGTGAAAATTTTAAGAGGTGGGGCCTAGTGGAAGGTCTTTAGGTCACTGGGCCATGTCCTCATGAATCCCTGCTCCCTTCCTCCTTCTCTTTCAGTCTCCAGCCATGAGATGAGTGAGTGGTTTTGCTCCACACCATGTGTTCCTGCCATGATGTGCTGCCTCAGCACAGGCCTAAAGCAAACATATTAACTGACCATGGACTTGAACCCCCAAAACAGCCAAAAGAAACCTTTTCTCTTTATATGTTGATTATCTTGGGTACTTGTTATAGTGATGGAAAGCTGACTGGCACAAGGTTGCTTTGAAAACTGAATGAGATACATATTAAAACTCTTAGCAATACTTGGCCCATGGTAGGTACTCAATAGCTGTTGAAAATTTAAAATGGAGTCCTGTGCAAACCTGTATTCCCAGAGACTTGGGAGGCTGAGGCAGAAGGAGCAAGTTCAAGGTCAATCTCAGCAACTTATTGAGACTCTGTATCAAAAATTTTAAATAAAGGTCTGGGAACATAGCTCAATGGTAGTGCGCCCTGGTTCCAATCCTCTGTACCAGAACAAAGAAAGAAAGGGAGAGGGAGAGGGAGAAGTGGAGAGGGAAGGAGAGAGGGAGAGGGAGAGAGAGACAGATTGAGGCTAGAAGAGTCAGAATTAAAACTGAGAAACTGAGATGAATAAGTCTTTGGACCCAAATCTTCTATATTGTAAAGGAAATCTCACTTCTATCCGTATTTTTTTTTTTTTTTTTTTTTTGGTCTAGAGATTACAAATTGCATAAAGTTTATAGTTTAACCACTATGTAGAAAAAAATAAAAACATACCTTCACTGATTCTTTTTTCTTTTTTTTGGTACCAGGGATTGAACTCAGGGGCACTTGACCACTGGGCCACATCCCCAGCCCTTTTTTGTATTTTATTAGAGACAGGGTCTCACTGAGTTGCTAAGTGCCTGGCCATTGCTGAGGCTAGCTTTGAACTCGCGATCCTCCTGCCTCAGCCTCCCAAGTGCTGGGATTACAGGCGTGCACCACCGTGCCCGGCTTCACTGATTCTTATTTAGAGAAATTACACCCTCTACTCTCCATTTAAAAATCTGCTTCCATGTCATCATATGCTGGCCAGATGGAAGACAGTGGGGTACAGCCACTGTTCTTCAACCTGATGAGGGATGTGAACTAGACACAAGGACCTAAAAGTCTTCTCCACTGATCCTAATAATCAATAGCCAAATTTGAGCCACTGGTATAGGAAGGCATAGAGCATAAATCTGGTGCTTGTTAGCTGTGTAGCCTTGGTAACTCACCCTACCTCTCTGAGCCTCTGTTCTCTTATCTCTAAATTGAGATAATAACTAACAGTGTTGCTGCAAGATTAAAGATAATATGTGTGAAATATGAGCCAAATGACAGTTTTAATGTGCAATAGCTATTTAACACTTATATTGAGATATGATTTTAATATAAGTCACCTGTTTTAAATATACAATTTGATGAGTTTTGACAAGTACATAATCTTGTCACCACCCTTCAATTAAGACATAGGTAGTCCTTGCTCTGCACAGTAGTACAGGACTATAAAAATGACCATGCAAGCTGAGACCAAGAAAAGTGATCTTAATATAATGAGGAAAATCTCAATTGTTCTGTGTCCTATAAAATTTTGTGTCAACATGTTTATAACTCTCCTGCTCTCAGTTATAAATGAAAAATAAAAAATAGTAAAATGAATATTTATTTAGTATGTTGTAATTTAAAACCTTAGAAACATTGAGGATGAAAGTATTTTATTGACTTGTAAAAGCTTATCAAGACTAGTTGGGACAGGTCTTGCCCCTGTTTGTCGTATAACCTATCAAACAGCATCTCTTCAATGCCTTGCTAAACCCTTTCTAAATCTGGATCAGTCTCCAACAATGCGTCTTTTGCATTTTTAAAGTTGTAAAACATCTTTCTTAAGAATGCTTTGAATATATTTTGTTTTGCTTTGCTCTGCTGGTACTGGGGATTGAACCCAAGAGCCCTTCACCACTGAGCCACATCCTCAGCATTTTCATTTTTATTTTGAGACAGGATCTCACTAAGTTGCCCAGGCTGTCCTTGAACTTGTGATCCTCCTGCCTCAGCCTCCTGAGTGGCTGGGATGATAGACTTGCACCACTTGCCCAGCCTGAAGTTTGGTTTTTAAAAATCAAGTTTCAATTCTTCCAGGGCACCTTCCTCCTCTTCATCACAACTACCTTCCTCATTTCTGTCAGTCAATTCACCTTCTCCTGCCTAGAGAGCTAGTCTCTCCCACAGTCAACCATTTCTTCTATAGCTCGTTCATGTTTGAATTTCCCACCCAACGTAATCACTTCTCAGTTTTTTTGCTGCATTCTATTCTCATCTCTCTTGGCAGATTCCCTCTTTTTTGATTATCCAGTTTTTTTTTTTTTTTTCTTTAAAAAAAAAAAAAAAAAGTCAGTTGGGCTTCATTACTGGAGACCAGCAATGCAGGGTTATGCTTTGTAGTCTGCGAGTGAGCTGGAAGACAGGTCAACAGCCAACAGCTTTGGAAGCTGAGATGTGGCCAGTCACCAATTCACTTATTCATGTAGTGACTTATAGACAGAAGAACTAGCAGCAGTTTGTATTTTACACAATCACTCAGTTAATAAATTGAAACTTGACTGTTTGCTGATAAAGGAAACTATGAAAGTTGAAAAATGGAAAACATGCAAAGCAAGGACTGCCTGTCTGAACATTTCCAACCCGCCAAGCAGTTCCTGGGGCCCATTTGTAGTCAGTCCCCATGCCACCCCCCAGGCCCTGGCAAATACTGGTCTGCTTTTTGTCACTGTAGTTTTGTATTTTCTGGAATTCCAAATAAATGAAATCAAGCAGAATGAAATCTTTTGTGTCTGGCCTCTTCCATTTAACAGGATGCTCTGGGGATTCCTTGAGTTTGCACAGACATGATGCCTTTTTTTTTTCCCCCTAACACCACTATACTGATTTCTCATCTTAAACACAAAATACAATGAAACAAAAAACAAACTTCTTGTGATTTACAGCCTCCCTCCATCCACCCTTGTCTTGCTTCAAAGTGTAACTTTTTGAAACAGGCATCCATCTACCTTTTCTCTCCCACCCTTTCCTCAGCCCCTACTATACCTCTCAAGGCCTCAGCCTCTACCACACCTTAGCAAGGTCACAGACAACCCCCTTTTTGCTATACACCTGTTTTCTTCCTCCTTTACTCCACTTGGCACAGTAGAGCGTGGTTCTTTTAAGCCATCCTGACGTCATACTCCCACCCTGGCCCCTCCTTCTCAGCCTCTTCCCTTTAACTTGAATGTTCCTTGGAGTTCAGACCTAGGACCTCCATTCTGGTCACTCGGATCCTGTCCCTGGACAGCCTCAACTACACCTGGGGCTTTCTCCAGCTCCAGGTCTGTCCTGAATTCCAGACACACGGAGACTACTATCTGAGGAACAGCGGCATTGCCACAGATAGCTCAGAATCAAATGTTCAAAATTAAACCCACCATTTGAGTCCTTCTTTCTCCTTAAAAATCAGTCCCTCTGCTCATGCTCCCTGTTTTAGTGAAGGACCTCAATACCAACTCATTTGCCCAACACCCCAACCTGAGTTCCTTCCTGTCCCCTCCTCTCACCTCACACTCAATAAACCAATGCGCCCTCCCAACTCTCGGGCATCCACACCTTCTCTCCATCCCCACTCACACTAGCCCCCATCCGTCTACCCTCATGCCTCCCCTATGTCACCCTTACATTCTCCCACAGCCACTTACGTCACCCTTACGTCTCCCACGGCCACTGTGCTGCAGTGCCATCTGCTTTCATCACGCAGTGTTTTTCCTAAAAGGGCAATCTGATCTTTGATCTTCCTGTTTCCTGCAGAGTGTTTCCATCCCAAACTCCTGAGCAAGAAAGGCCTTCCATGGCCAGGCCCGTGTCACTGCCCCAGCTTACCACTCCAAGGTTTACAGATAATCCATATCTTGTGGGTCTGCCACTTGGGAGAAATCACCCGCCCCTTTGTCCACTGGATCCCTAACAGCAGAAAATGGGAATGTAATCAAGTGGGAGCTTCTTGGCCACATTCATAAGGCTGCATCTTGGCAGGTGACTATGCTTCTGTTTGCTTTCAGCAGTGATTAAGTCCCCAGAGCAGAAGGCAGAGGAACTGTGTTCCGGTGGTGACAGAACTTCCAAAGAAGGTGAAAGACAAGACAGTGGGGAAAGGAGAGGAACTCAAAAGTCACCTGCAAGTGAATCACCAGAGCCTCCTTTGCTCAGAGCTGTGTGTTACCCAACAGCCTCACATCCTGAAGGACTTGGTCAAAGGAACCTTCCTGAGGACAAAAGCATTCCTGATCTCAGAGTTTTCCTGATAATATTGCAGAAAATCTTTTTAATCAACCAGCTTGTGTTTAGGGGTGGGTCAAAAGAGCTCACAGGCCAACTCCACTCCCTTCCTATCTAGGAAGGAAGGAAAACAAGCCCTTTGAGAGCTGAAACTGAGCAGGGACCCTTGCACTTAGCTTATCACCAAATGTTTGCTTTTTTTTTTTTTTTGGCAGTACTGGGGATTGAACCCAGGGCCTTATGCATCCTAGGGAAGCACTCTACCACTGATTTATACCCACCAGTGTTTGCCTTTTGACATTCCTTTCTGCTCCACACCTCACACACTCCGATTCTTCTTCTTTGAGAAGAGTATCTTTTCTTTGTGGTAGAGGCTCAACTACCGGCAAGATCCCTACAAGATCCCTACAGAGTTGGTGAGACAGGCTTTTTGTTACCTAGTGAAGCTGGAGACAGAATAAACATACACTCAGGCCTCCTGCAAATCAGAGGCTCCGAAACAATTATTTTTAAAGAATTTTCTTTTTTTTTTCCCCCTCCAAGAAAACATTTCAAAGACAGTCATAATAAAAATAAAAGAGAGAATTTCATTGCACTTCTTAGCACTTGCTTCATAGTTTCATACTGTTTCTATTTTAAATTATATATGAAGACACTCAGGTGTTATAGAACATATTCTGCCCCGTGACATCTGTTCAAAGACCAAGTTGAACAAACCCTTGAAGAAAGTCAGAGTGACACTCCTGAGAATAGGTGGTTTCTTTCTGTATGATCTTGTAAATGGAGCTTGAGCCCTCAAGAGACCTCAGAGGTCACCGCCTTCACTTCCCATTTTGCACTAAGGAAATTGACAGTTGGGGAGGTCAAGTGATTTGACCATTGTCAGGCGACTTTCTCAGGATTACACAGGTCAGAGTCAAAGCTAAGACCGTGGACCCAGTCTGACTCTGGGATAATACTTTCCCCACAATATCACATGTGGCTCAACAAAGGTCCCTGACCCCTTCCTTGCCTCCACTCCCAAATAACATTTGGAACTTGCACACTGCTTTGAAATCACCAGAATTCTCAGCCTCAGCTTTCAGAGGTTGTTTCCCTCTCCTTCTGGGGTGTTGGGGTGGAGGGGGAGGCTGGTGACCTCACCACAGACCAGGCAGTGAGTCAGCGACTAAGCCAACTCCCCAGTTCCAAGCTCCCTGATTTTTCTTTCTGCTTCTGAGTCAACTGAGCTGGTCAGCCTCCCACACTGTAAACACACCACTGAGCAGGACAACAATGAGGCTGCTTGTGTAGAAAAGACCTGCCTCCCTGCTGAGCGGCACCACATGCCTCTTTTTATGCACTTGAACAGTCCAGTTCCGGCAGGTAGTGGCTACTAGGAAAACAGGCAAGGGGATGGCCACGTAATAAGCCCTCCTCAGGGGTCTTGCCACATGTTTTTATCCATGAAAATACTCCCACTGAAATGTAGGTGGGAGCATAAATGAGCAACAAAGCTGAAGTGAAGTGGAGGCCTTGGGCAAAGCTTCATATGGTTAGGACTATTTAACCATATGTGTCCTTATTAGATCATGCCTCATACAGACCACATGCAAATAAATATTACTTCCACCCTAGAAAGAAAATTGCATCTTCCTTAACAAAATCAAAGCCCAAGCTTGCAAGGCAGCCACGGAGGATAGAAAAGTCCACCTACTTTTACTCTGCTGAGGTGTTGCTTCTCAAACTCTAGTGAACACTTCTTCAAAATGCAGATGCTTACCCCAGGGTGAGGCAGGTCTTGGGTGGGCAGGAGGCCTGACTATCTGCATTCTTAGCAAGCACTCTAAGGCCACACTTCTCTACTAGATAACTTCTGAAGGGCCCCACTCCCCATTTATTGATCTTACCCCTGTGTGTTTCCTTCCAAATGAGGTTGGAACATTAAGACTGCTGGCTGGGAGTGGTGGTGCATGCCTGTAAGCAGCTTGGGAGGCAGAGGGAATGAGGATTACAAGTTCAAAGCCAGCCTCAGCAACTTATCCAGGCTCTAGGCAACTTAGGAAATCTTTCTCAAAAAAAAAAAAAAAAAAAAAAAAAAAAAAAGTGGAGGTGGTGGTTGGGAAGTGGCTCAGTTAAGCACCCCTGCATTCAATCAGTGGTACAAAAAGAAAAGAAAAGAAAGAAAAAATACCAAGACTATGCTAAAGACTGGGGAATAAAAAGGAAAAACAAGTAAATAAGCAGAGAATAGCTTGCAAGTTAAGAATCTGGTTTATAAGAGACTGTTTTTCTCATCTTCGGTGTGGGGTCCCCTACAGGACTGTCTGTACAACAGGGTTCCAGCCTATCCATGGGAGAGGAATTTTTTTTTTTTAACCACCCAAGTGGACAAACCTTCATGCATATGGTGACACCTAGAAGTCCAGATGCAGGAGAAGAGATCTCAGGAGAAGCCAAGCATTTCCTCTCCAGCCTACCTAAGGCTCCCCTTCTGAGTTTTACTCTCTTGCCTACAACACCACCCACCTCTTCACTCAGCACTTGCTTCTGGAAAAACCTAAATTGCTCAGGAAATAAGAAGCAATCCCTTTCTAAATATTCATGATTTTACCTAAGAGAGTAGTGGTAGTAAATAAAAGACATCAGTTGCTCCCTACTCATGGCCAACACACCTTGGTGATAAGATCTTGGCAACCTGAGAGGCAGAGCTTGCAAAAGAGACCAGATCTGAGATTCTGATTCAGCCATTTATTCCTTCAACCAGTATTATCATCCCATATTTTATTAGCATTATAATGATACATAATGGTGGGATTCATTGTTAATATATATCTGTGCATGCACATGATATAACAATATAATTTGGTCAATCTCATTCCCATTTTCCCTTTCCCTTCCCTCGTCCCTCTTCCTGTCAATCTCATTCCCATTTTCCCTTTCCCTTCCCTCGTCCCTCTTCCTGGTCCCTCTCCTCTACTACAGTGATCTCCCTTTGATTTTCATGAGATCCCCTCTCTCCTCTACCTTTCTTTTCCTTTTTTCCTCTGAAGCAGAAACAGCCCTTGACTTTCTGGGCTTGGCTTATTTTATTAACATGACATTCTCAAATTCCATTCATTTTCCTGCAAATGGCATAATTTCATTCTTCTTTCTGGTTGAATAAAACTCCACTGTGTATATATACCATATTTTCTTTAGCCATTCATTCATCTCTTGATGGACACCTAGGTTGTCAACCAGTATTTTTTGAGTGCCTACTATGCACAAGGTACTGTAAAACAATGTCCTGCCCCTGTCTTTACAGTACTTCTAGCCCCGCAGTGAAGTCAACTAAGACAGTAGTTGGAGCCTCCTCTGATGGTCCACAGACCACATCTGGGTTCATATAACATTGTAAATATCAAGGCATTTCACATAAAAATCTGGATTTTTATTTCAAATTTCTCTGTAAAAATCAGAAAAGATGGCAAAGTATTTCTAAGTGGCGACATGTCTGAAGCTGACTAGTGAAAGCGGTATGTACTTTCCAATTCACTACACACACACACACACACACACACACACACTCATAATTGTCTCAAATAGAGCCAATTTTGCTCATTTACATGTTATGTACTAGAACATATCTGAGTTGAAGATTCTTGTGTGAAGCATTAAAAAAAAAAAAAAGACCTAACCTAGGCATGAAGATGAATAAGGATTTTCTAAGTGATGAGGGATAAGGAAGGGAGTGGGCCAGAAAGGTGAACAGAGAAAACAGCATGTGCAAAGGCCAGAGGTAAAGGATGGAGAGTCTGAGAACAAGAGGACATGTGTGTTTGAGGAAAGTAAAATGCTGCTCAGAACTAGAGCACTAGGTGGAAGGTAAGAGATAGAGCTAGAAAGGTAGGCAATAAATGCATCATATTTAAAATGTTAGACTTACTTTACACAGAGGAGGATGCTGAAAGTTTTCAAGCAGGATGACACTCCCACCTGTTATTGGAATATTGTGTGGAGAGCAGATTGGAGGGGCATGACTGAGCCAGGACCTGGTATTTTAGCACATTCATGAGCAGTCCCCCTGTATTGAGGCCACTCAGGAGTACTGAAGGACTGTGCTCCATCTTATCCTCTTCCCAGCTTCTGCCCTTATTTCATAGCAGAATCTTGAGCACAGAGCAGGAACTCAGGGCAGGGCTCTGACTCAAGCCTCAGGCAGAACAAGGGCAGAAGCAGTCATGTGGCTTTGCATGCAGGGGATACTCTGGATTTGCATAGAAATCTGATCTTTTCTCCTTGACCTTATGGGAAGAATAAACTTTTAAAAAATAATAAAAATTGAAGCCATTCTAAAGCTATTGACCTTGTTGGTCAGCTATTCAAGTCATCTTTGATTTGGGTGACCCCTGTGTTTTGGACATTACTTTCCTGAGTGCTGCCACATGGCCTTCAGATACTCATCAAGTTTAAGAAAAAGGCATGAAAATACTGCAGGGTCACAAGGAAAGAAAGGTGCATATGCAAATGTACAAATAAAGCAAGAAAATATTGCAGACAGCTAGAGAAAGGCCAGATTTTCTATATTTGATGGTGGATGGGGCTAGCCTTGCTAAAATTTTCTAAATACTATCTCATTCAGGCTGCAAAACCACCCCATTATCTTCATCCTACACATGAGATTTAGGTTAATGAAAGCCTAGATTTAAACCCACATCTGACTTTAGAGCCTGTACTTCTTCATGATTATCTCATTATTATTTTTAATAAATTTTCCAAGGAAGATTTTTGTTTTTCAGCTTGACACGACAGAACAGGGCTGGAGGCATAGAGCCATTAAAGTCAAATTGATTTAGAGAGAGAAAATACTCTTCATTTCCAACACACTGCTCCCCTCAGTCCCCTCACCACAAAGCCTCAAATCCTGGCTTAGGAGAAACCCATTAGAATTCAACTTGATAGCATTCAAGTGATCTGCTTAGATTTTATCTACTGGAATATTTACTTTGGATAAAATACAAGTTTTACGTTGTTGTTGGGGGGATTTATAATAGATGAAATAAGCAAAATATTTTGTAGATAAACCCAAACCCCAAGTGGAATGTCCCATTTTCTCAATTAATTGGCTCTCAAAACCCTATACCCTCCCTTGTCTAACCTTAGATCATCTACTCTTCATTCTAGGTTCTCAAAGCTCCTTTTAAGCAGATATTGTTCTGCCCCAATTATTACAGAGGCAAAGTGAGTTGCAGCTAGTCAAATCAAAACATCCTCTCACCTGTAGGGAGTGAGGGTGAGAGTTGGAGCCCAAAGATTAGAATTTCCATTTGCTTTGACCTGGTGCATCTAAAAGGTGTCCTCCAATAACCCCGTCCATCCAAGGGCTCACAGTGTCTGAAAGACCATAGTCCTTGGTCATTCACACCAATGTATTAGTACTTCTGCATCTATTTAAAAAGGAGCTGGGTGGGGGGGTGGGGGCAAGGGGGGTGGGGCTGAGGCTGTAGCTCAGTGGCAGATTGCTTGCCTAGCATGTGTGAGGCACTGGGTTGGATCCTTAGCACCACATAAAAACAAACAAATAAAGTCATTCTGTCCATCTACAACTACAATTTTTTTTTTTTTTTTTTTTTTTTTTTTTTTTTTTTTTTTTTTTTGTTAAAAGAGGAGCTAGGCATGGTGGCACAAACCTGTAATCCCAGCAACTTGGGAGGCCAAGGCAGGAGGATTGCAAATTCAAGGCCCACTTAAGAACTAAGGTCTAAAAAATAAAAAGGGCTGGGGATGGAGCTCAGTGGCAGGATGTCCCTGGGTTCAGTCCTCAGTACTGCAAAATAATAATAATGATTATTAATTATTATAAAGAAAGAAAGAAGGAAGGAAGGAAGGGGAAGGAAATGTGCCTGCTGGGATGCACCTGGTGATCTGCAAGTCAAAGGGCACCTGGCCTGGTTCTGATGTTTTGATTTTTTTAGCCGTAATACCTCAGCCCCTATCTTATTTCTTTAAATCAGGGAAGTGAATCTTGGAGACATCAGAAACTTTACCTCTAATTGTTAACAAATATTTATGGAGCTTGTGCTGATTCCAGGAACTGTTCTGGGGACAGAAATGAACAACACTGGCAAGTCCCTGCTCACAGAGATCTTGCATTCTAGTGTGGGGAGGACAGACAATGCACAGATAACCAACTACACAACAGCAGCATGGCGAGCACTAGGTACAAGGAACAAAGGCTGCCGGTCACCTGAGGTCAGGAAGGGCCTTTCGGAGCAAGCTGACATTTGACCAGAGGCCAAAGGGAGCAAGCCACACAGAGAAAGCTGGGAGAGCATCCTAGGGATAAGGAACAGCAGGGACAAGAGGTCTAAGAGGAGGATTGTGTAACTCCTGGCATCCTGGCACACACCCTGGGTGATTTAGACACATTCTACAGGCATAGCACAAAAGGATACCGCCTTTCCTTTTCTGTCTTTTCCCTTCCTTCATTCCCCTTCCCTCTCTCCCATTCTTCCTTCTTTTCTTTGTTCCTTCCTCCCTGGACCAAACCTTTGCTGACCGAATCAGCCTCTCCAACCACTCTGCTCTAGGGTAATTGTACTAAAGATGGGAAACCTCAAGTGCTTTTATGGTAGGACAAGTATCCCTTTTCTGGAACCTGGTGACTCCTGGGGATGGAAGGAGGTTTTAAGGTTCAGAGAGAAGCAGATGCTGTCTTAGCACAATAAAGTTTACGCTGTTCTAGTAGGAATTAGGCACATAGGGACTCTCTCAGGCCAGGGTCTAAAGAATCATGCCCCCCACCTCATAGCCCCCGTGGAACACAGGGTAGCTGATATGTTGTCCTGAAGATGAGAGACAGGCAGACCTGGGGAACAGTGATCTGGAAATGAGAAGGCTTCAAAGGGCCAAAAGACTCGTGTGCATGCGTGTGTGTGTGTGTGTGTGTGTGTGTGTGTGTGTGTGTGTAGGGCACGAGGAGTTGGAGCAAGGGATATAACTCAGATGGGATGAACTTTGCTGACTGAGGGCTTAGGCACAAGGTTAAGTCCTAGGGGTTAAGTTCATGTGTCTACAGATGGGTCTGGGGACAAGGTGCCTGAAGTGGGGACAGCACCTCTGGACCTCCACCACCTTCCCCACTTCATGCCAACCCTCACACCCATCCTTAATCAACCCAGTACGAGTGAGATTTTATGTCTTGACCCCAAAGAACTGAACTCCAAATTTAATAATTCTGTGTGTTTGCTTAGTTCACAATAATATTTTTTGTTACTGATTGCACCATCCCTTTTTTAGGTGTTAAGGGGTATGGCACGTGGGCTGCATTCTTTAAAAAATACTTCATTTTGGGGTCAGGGGTGTAGCTCAGTGGTAGGGTGCTTGCCTAGCATGCCTGAGGCTCTGAGTTTGATCTCTAGCACCATCAAAACCAAAAAAACAAAATATACAAACAACCCACCACCCACACACTCACAGTCCAGTTCATAAAAGCTAGTCAACCCAGAATTTGGCATCTTTGTTTTCCCAGAATAGAATGTTATGAGAACTCTTTTGTTATTTGCTTTCCTCTACCTTTCACCACCTGCAAAAGTCCCATAATTTTCTTTAAATCTGCTTGTAAACTCACTCAACATTGGTTAAAAGTGCAATACCATTGAATTTCCTTAGTACCAACCCACAAAATAATGCTGTTCATTTGACTGAAGGTGTATTAAAGACTTCAGACTGAGTTCCATTCTACATCTTCAGTGCTAGTAAATCTAACTGCTAAATCTGCATCCTTATTTCACTTGTCAGCTTCTTAGCCATTAGCTTACGCACATGCGCACGTGTGTGTGCACGCGCACACACACACACACACACACACACACACAAATTACTGTAGAATCTTCTGTTATGCACTCAAGGAGTGAGAATTACCATGGATTATTCTGAGTAACACCTGTGTGGTATATTCATCATGGGTCTTTCTGCAATGTATAAATTGATAATAGAATTATCTGGTCAATCGTTGAATAATCCTTTGTTAACCCTAGACATGGTGTATCCCCAGATTGTCAGATTACATGGGATAAAATTGCCACATCCCACCTAAATCTGGCATATGAGGATTGCTCAGAGTATCTCATATTCTCTTTCACTCTAATTTGCATCTTATTGTCCTAAAGCACAAAATTTTAAGTTAGCTGTGGACTGCTGAATGCAGTGTGGAAGAGATGTCCAATGTGAATAAGTGGGAAACAAGATGGCCAGAACAGGGAAATTCAACCTGGTAAAGTAAGGCTGAAAAGTAGTCATCAGTACTATGGTAGGAGTACAGCTTTCATTCTCACTTCCAAAGAGTTCATTGGGTTCCGCTGAATGACTCTCTCACTCAGGACTCCAAACACCATTAAGTCCAAACTCACTGGCATCCCAGGGAAACCTCCAGAGACAAAGTTCTGTTGTGTTCAGAAAAGATCTTCAGAGACCACTTTAGTCCCTGGGCTCATCCCAAACCCAATCTAGCCATCTTAGGTATAAAAATAAGACCAGAGATAGGGCCAACCACCATTCCAGTGTACCCAGGATTGAGGGGTTCCCAGGATGCAGGATTTTCAGTACCCAAACTGGGAAACTTTTGGGCAGATGAAAATGTAGCAATCACCCTGTAAGAGACCATCATCATGCAAACAGTAAGCTTAGGTGCCTGGCTTCCATTTCCAGTGCTGTAGTAGCAATAGGGAGATGTTTCACTTGGTTTCATTATATATGGAAAGCCATGGACATCTGTGTAAGTTATATACACTCTAATGCTTATTTAAATTAAAAAAGATTAGGTTATCTTCTGCAATACTTGGAACTCAATTAGTGACATTCCAAAATTAGTTTTAAATGATAAAATTTTATGTAATTATGACAACTATCTCTAAAATAAGAGATTAAGTGCTTCAGTACAAAAAAGGATTGGTCTGAAAACAAATCTCTGAGGAATTATAAATATTCTCTAAGATATTTGCCCAATTAAAAGCTCTTTGATTCTTGTTTTTACATTTTTTGCCAACAAAGGTTGCTTAGCAACAGTCAGCCATCTCTTTCCTCTCATTAGCTTCCTCTTTTTTCCATCTCCCACCTTTGCTACTGTTGAGTAAAGGGAAGAACAGCTAATGCTCTGTGATGACCTCCTCTCAATTCATAAACAGGAAAATGAAGGCTTTTAAGTACAACAGCCCCTGGTGCTTGTGTGAAGGTTTATACAGTCTACAGGGTGTGTCCCTGAAAGCAGTTGAATTCTGATGGGGCCTTAACTCATTACAGCCCATATGAAAGTGAGAGGGGTGAATGCATTGACCATTCTAGAAAGGCAGTTACTTAATTAGTTTGGTGTATTTGTGTACCGGAATCTTGACCCAGCTGGTAGAGGGGATTACATTGTGGAGGACAAGTTTGTGTCAGATCTTGACTGGGTGCCAATTTCATAGAGCTCTTAGAACTGGATTGGCCTGGTTCAGGTGTATTTTGTTTGTGTTTGTCTGGTTTTGGTGAAAAGGGAAAGAAGGAGTTAGGAAGAAAACAGATATCATATGAGGCTCCAAGACCAGAGGCCACAGTAAGACCTGGGCTTCTGGAGCCTAAAACCATATTCGAGTCACCAGCAAGATAGAACCTACTTTTCCTCTGGTAATCTGCCTTCACAGACTCCAGTGCCTCCTCAGCTCTTCTCCTTCTGTGGCTGTGTGAGTCTCCTTTTGCTCCCTCTCCCTGTTCTGTATCCTTACCCTAACCATGTATCTTGGCTTATTCAAAACTTAGAGCTGCTGCTTCCGTGAAACTGGCTTGCTCAGAGACTCTAGTCTACCTCAGGGACTCTCTCTGTGTTTCTTCTAGCTTCAGCAATTCTGCAAACTTCCTGGTTCTCTCCAGACTTCTCAAGCCAAATGCCTCAGAGCTAGTGATGCTTTTTCTAGTTTCACATTGGCTCTCCATTCTAAGCACTTTCAGAGGCCAGTGGCTAACTATGTATCAGTAAGTACAGATCAAGTGCCCAACCCTGGCCTAAAGGAGATGTGTCTGCCTCTCCCCAAATTCATATGTCAAAGACCTAATTCACAGTCCCTCAGAATGTGACCTTATTTGGATACAGGACATTGCAGAAGCAACTGATTAGGTTAAAATGAAGTCATACTGGAATAGGGTAAGCCCAAACCCCAATAAGACTGATGTCCTTATAAGAAGGGAAATTTGGAGACTGACACATAAATAGGGAGAAAGTCACAAGAAGAGACGCAGTAAGAAGAAGACAGTAAGTCACAAGCCATGGAGAGAAAGCTGGAGCAGAAATCCTTCCCCCATAGCCCTAGGAAGGGACCAACCCTGCCAATGCTTTGATTTTGTACTTCTATCCTCCAAAACTGTGAGGCAATAAATTCCTGTTGTCTAAACCACTCAGTTTATAGTACCTTGTAATAGTAGTCCTTGAAAATTTATATGGATTTTTGTACCAAGATGTGGGGGTACTACTGTAACAAACTAAACATATAGAAATGGCTTTGGAATATGATCTTGGGCAGATGTTGGAAGAATTTGGAGGTGTATAATAGAAAAATCATATAATGCCTTCGAGAAACTGTTGGTAGAAATATGAGTGTCAGGGCTGGGGCTGTAGCTCAGTGGCAGAGTGCCTGCCTCACACGTGTGAAGCACAGGTTTGATCCTCAGCACCACATAGATAAATAAAGATATTGTGTCCAGCTACAATTAAAAAAAATTTAAAAAAAAGAAATATGAGTGTTAAAGGAGACTCTAGTGAAGGCTCAGAAAGAAAAGAGGAGCAATGTGGAGAACACTGCTATTGTTTTAGAGAACACATTTTCCACCACAAACAGAATGTTACTGGAAATAGTAATGTTAAAGGTACTTCTGGCAATCTCAGACCTGTTATTGGCAAGTGGAGGAACGGTGGTCCTGGTTGTAAAGTGATGGCGGACTTGGCTGAGTTCAGCTCTGTTAGGAAGCAGAACTTGCAAGGAATGAACTTGGATATTTAGCTGAGTGGACTTCTAAGCACAATATTTGTATAAGTCAAGGTTCTCTAAAGAAACAGAATCAACAGGAAGTATAATTATAAAAAGGGGATTTATTAGGTTGTCTTACACGACCAGAAGCTGGATAGTCCACAATGGCCGTCTGCAGGCTGGAGAGCTGGAAGTGGCTGCACAGTCCAAGAGGCTGAAGCCCCAGAACAAGAGGGATCAATGGTGCTACCCTAGTCTGAGACTGAAGGCTTCTGGAAACTCTCTGGAGAATGACGGGAAGAGTTCGCTTTGGAAGAGTGAAGAAGCTAGAGTCCGATATCCTCAGATGATCACAGCAACAATCAAGAACCTATTGAAGAATCGGACTTGCATCTGTGGCTGCTTCCTTGTTCTTCCAACTTTTATTCCATCCAAGCCATCATCCTATTGGACGATGTTACCCATGCTTAGGAAGGATCTCCACTTCAGTTGGCTATCCCATATGCCAGTCATTCCTAGACACACCCTCACTGACACACCCAGAAACCTCTTAATCATCAGCATCTCTTAATCCAATCAAGTTGATAATTCGAATTAACCATTACAGAATTGAAAGTACAATCTAGTTTCTCCCATAGGATTATAATACATCGTATGAGAAGAGAAATAAACTAAAGAAGAAATTACTAAGCAAAGTGAAACCAGACGTTGATGATTTCGATGATTCTCAGCCTCTCCAGACTGTGTTCTCCAAAAAGTTGGCCAAGCATGTAGCTGAACACCACTTTGCTGAAGAGATTAGACTTTTTAACTCATAGATCCAATCAACCATGTCAGCAGAAGGCAGGAATAGAGATGCTGTTATCTATGAAACAATTTTAGAAGACCCTCTCCCTGATGGCTTGGATCCCTATGAAATTGCATGACAAGCCAACAATTCCTGAGATTTTTATATCAGCAGAAACACTGCCAGGCTGGACAGAAAGGGCCAGATATAGGAGGACACGAAGGAACAATGACCTGGAGGGTAGAGGCATAGATGCAGGGAATAGTTGAGTTGACACTGCTGCTCTGGGACCAGAGAACACAGGTCATAACAAGCCTTGTCCTCCCTGGTAGCAGAGGATAATCCAGCACCCAGGGCCAAAACTAATACAGGACATCATGGTATTCTAAACATGGTGGACTAGTCCCCATCAGCCAGAAATTTGGGCAGAAATTTTCCCTTAGGGTTGTGGACATGACAAAGTTCTGATATAGAGACTTTATGTATTTAATATAATTTATACCTCACAGAATCCTTGGATATCCATTATTGACTCCTCCTTTTATCATCTTGGAGGCTAAATTGCCTGATATCTGAAGACTGGAAAGTAGAAAAATCAGGGGTTAAACGCAGGTCTTTCAAAATCACCAGAGTTCACCAGAGAGAATATTGAAACTGGGACTTTGTAATGCCACAAAAAGGGCAAGTAAAATTGACTAAATTTACTGAAATGAAAGAAAACTAAATATACTTTACTGCTCATATTACTTAAGTGTGTGTGTATGTGTGTTTTTAAAAGTTTGATGCAGTGCTGGGGTTATAGCTCAGTGGTAGAGCACTTGCCTAGCACATGTGAGGCACTAGGTTTGATCCTCAGCACCTCATAAAAACAAATAAATTAAATAAAGATATTGTGTCCATCTACAACTAAAAAATAATTCTTTTAAATGTTTGATGCACAGCCAAGTGGAGTGGTATGTTGTAATCCTACCCACTTGGAAGGCTGAAGTAGGGGAATTGCAAGTTCAAGGCAAGCCTGGGCAACTTAGTGAGACCCTAAATAAATAAAAAAATTTAAAAATAAAATATAAAGGGCTTGGAATGTAGTTGAGTGGTAAAGCTCCCTGGGTTCAATCCCCAGTATAGAAGGAGAAGTTTAATGCACAAAAGTACAGGACCAAATAGGTAGTAAGTAGCCTTTCTAGAATGCATATGTGTCTTTATCTATGCATAGCAGTCCCTCCTTAACTATAGTTTTGCTTTATGAGGTTTTAGTTACCTGTGATCATCTGTGGTCTGAAAATATTAAAGTGGAAAATTCCAGAAATAAATAATTCATACGTGTTAAATTTCACATCATTTTAAGTAGCATGATGAAATCTTGAGATATCCCACCTGGGAAGGGGATCATCTGTTTGTCCACCATAGCCATGGTACATATGCTACCACCTGTTGGTCACTCTTGGCTATCAGATTGACAGTCACAGTATCACAGTGCTTGTGTTCAAGTAACTTTTATTTGACTTGTAAAGGTCCCAAAGCACAAGAGTAGTGATGCTGGCATTTTGAATATGTCAAAGAGAAGCTATAAAAGGCTTCCTTTAAGTGAAATGATGAAAGTTCTTGACTTAAAGGGGAAAAAATTATATGCTAAAGTTACTAATATCTACAGTACAATATTTTGAAAGAAAGATTATATTCACATAATCTTTATTACAGTTTATTATTTCAATTGTTCTGTTTTATTATTTGTTATTCTATTAATTTCTTACTGCCTAATCTATAAATTCAAGTTTAACATAGGTAGGCATGTATAGGAAAATACAGTGATCTATATAAAAGTGTGTTAGTTTTCCATTGTTGTGACAAAATACTTGAGAAAATCAACTTAAATGAGGAAAGGTTTATTTTGGCAGAGAAAGAGAGATTGATTGAGAGACTGGAGCAAGATACAGCTTTCAAGGGTATGTTAGATTTCATCACTATGACCGAAATACCTGACAATAACAACTAACCTGTTGTCGCATACTACCTGAGAGATGTCTTGTCTCTTTTTAAATGGCATTGCTTCTCTCCACCCTGACTTTTTGAGCTTTTTACTCTGATATGTTGTGTGCTGCTGTATGTGGTAGTAGGGAGAATTTTATGAACTTATGGCCTTCGAGCTAAGAGACAAATTCCAGGCTGATCTTTCCTTTTAAAATGTCTGAACAGCATAATAGAGCCTGGATTTTATGATATTTACTGATTCGCCTCATTGAATATCCCTTCTGCATGCAGAAATGCAATTTGACAATTTATACATTTCATGGCCATTATTACATAAGCCTCACTGAGATAAAAATAGCTAAAATAAAATTCCAAGAAATTCAAGATCCAACCTCAAATACAGAGTTAGTCTCTGCTATTGTTGCAGTCCTGATTTTGTTATTTTGCTGTGTTCTTTTCATGAGTAGATGTTAATCTGGTTCTCTTTTGTTTTTGTGTATCTTTCAGCACTGCGTTTCTTGTAGATTTTTAATCAACCTGTTCTCTGTGAAGCAACATCTTTTTTTATTTTATTGGTGCATCTCAATTACACAGAATTGTGGGTTTCAATGTGGCCTATTCACACATAATTTGATCAATTTCACTTCCCAGTACCCTGGACAGCTATAGCTTTTATCTGTGTGAAAGACCACTGAGACGTCCCCTGGAGGCCCTCTTATTTTAATGGAGGCAATCTGACAACCTAGGTCCAAGAGAGTCTGCTGTGTTCTCTTTGTATCTCCAGCAAAACACCTGACACATAGTAGGTTCTAAATAACAACAAGAGAAATTGAAACAATTCCAAATTCCAAAGAACTGGATATGAACGATATGAACTCAGGAATTCTAACAAATTCGATTTCATGCAATTTCTATCAGAAGCAGAAAAATATAACCTAGTACAGTAATCATTGTATATGCTATATGATCACATATATTTCTGGTAGGAGAGAACTTCTGGTTTGACCAATTGTTGACAAGACTAGATCCCTCCACTTATAATTTTATACATCTGATACTTGGAAATTTTTCACAAACTAGTTCTGGCTCTGTGCATTTCAAATGGTGCTCTTCCTCCACTACCTACCCACAATCCCTGGGAGCCGACTGGACACTTTCATTCAAGTACAATCTTATACAGTGTATCTTCATGTTGTAGTGCAATGTAAGTCAAGCCAAAGGCCAATAGGAATATCCTGGAGCCATTTCTGTATCAGCATGACTCATCTTAATTGTGCATGGAAGTCATTGCAAAGACTATAAATATATATCAACCAAACCAAATGTATGTTCACTCAACTGCACCCAGACAGGTGCTTATGGTCACTCAACATTCCTGGACACAGGGGAAATGTGATGGAAGGGATGTTAGAGTGGAAAGAGACATGATTAAAATATCTTACTTTTGCAAATTTTAAGATTTAGCTGTATTAGCTTTATAGTAAATATAGCCCTGATTTGTTCAGAGGTGAACATGCCACTTAAAGGGCATCAGCCCAGTCTTTCCCCCATTGGTCCACAGGAGATAGGAGAGTCAACTGTCCTCGGTTCCATCTGCTGAGTTTGCTAAGCTGGAATGAAATGATGAGCCACCAGTGTGGTGGCAAACAAGGCCACATGGAAGGAAACCACCTAGAGGGAACAAAGGGAGAGAGAGAGATTTCATTTAAGCCCTTGAATTGAGTTGTGCCTGAATCTACATGTCTGCTAGGTCCTTCAAAGTCCTGTTCTATAAGTCAACAAACTTACTCTTTTTTTTTTTTTTGTACTGGAGATTTAATCTAGGAGTGCTTTACCACTGAGCCACATCCCCAACTTCCACCCCTTTTTGTTTTTAAACAGGACTCACTAAGTTGCTTAGGGCCTTGCTAAATTGCTGTGGCTGGTCTTGAAGTTACAACCCTCCTGTCTCAGCCTCCCAAACAAACCTGCTTTTTAACGTAAGCCAGTTTGAATTTAGATTTTTGTCATTAGAAGCCAAGAGTTCTAAGTAGCATATAAGATGACAGCTGTTAGCCTTGGCTTACTAGTGTAAGTCTGAGACAGTTTCATATTGCTGAGAAAAAAATGATTTAGGGTCATATGGATATCTTCTCCTCTGCAACTCTGGAACTTACACCTATACCTCAGATCTCCTATACCTCTGTTTCTCCTCCCTTGGCTTTTTGTAAAATCAGAAGGTACAAGTGGCCTCCAGTAGTAATGATAGTAATAATCTTGCATGTATGTAGCACTTTAATGTTTCAAAGTAATTTTACACATATTATCTTTTATTTTTCTTTTGTTTGTAGCTGCACACGAATTGAACCCCAAGATGCTCTACCACTGAGCTATATCCCCAGCCATTCTTATTTTTTACTTTGAGACAGGCTCTTGCTAAATTCCCAGGCTGATCCTGAACTTGCAATTCTCCTGACTCAACCTCCCAAATTGCTGGAATTACAGGTGTGTGCCACTGTTCCTGGTGATTGCACATACTCTCTTAATTTCATCCTCACACAAGGTGTTTTCATCAAAGCTTTCCAAATGAAGAAACTGAGGCTCAGAGAGGTTAAGCCACATGGTTGTCCTATGGCAAAGCCAGGATGAAAGCATATGTCCTGTACTTCCTTGTTCATTATACTTTCTTGGATATACCATACTCTCCTGAACATACCTGCAGACCTAGGACCTTCCATTCAGAGTGGAAAGCGTAATTCAGGACAGAAGGCAAACTCATCTGGGCCAGATGTATTCCTGACCAGTGACCACTATTTCTTGTAATGTCATCGGCTAACTTTCTGGATTGCTGGTCCTTATAGCCTTAACTTCTAACTACTTTCTCCCTCTTATCCCTTTGCCTAGATCCCACACTTCCAAAACCTTTCCCACATTCTAACCCCTGAGGACCACAAACTCAATAGCCTTTGACTCAATGGCTAGATGTCAATTCCCTGTTCAAATTTTAACCACCAGGATCTTCAAACATGATTTCTCTCAAATCATGAACACTTTCCCATCTACCATAAAATATAGGTTCTTGAATTTTTGACTACCTGATTCCAATCCTGATCACCATTGCCCTCATCCTCTACTTTTATCCTTTTCTCATCCATCCAGCTCTGTTTTATTTCTAGAATGGGGAGAAAGACCCAGCCACGTGGCCAGTATTGTGTCTATTCCCACTGTCTTAAGCTTTTCCTTATCTTTGTTTGAGATGCAAAGTCCATTGCAACTTAGGGAATCTCTTTCAAGGACTTTGAGATCAGACTTTTCCTTAGGAATAAAGTGTCCAAAAATGAGACAAAGTTTCAGAGATGTTGTTTACTGGAAAAGAAAGGGTGAGTGTTGACTCTGGAGAATGCCACATTACTGCCCATTTCAACCACAAACTCTCTGAATAGCAGTGTGGCTAGAGCAGCTTTCATCCTTGCAGCATGATAGACTCCTGAGAAGCCAAGCGTGGACTGGCAGAGATGCCCAGAGGCTGCCATGTGGGGCATATCATGATCATCCAGTCTAGGGGTCCTCCCCAAACCATTTCCCACCTGGAGACCTCTACAAAGAGACCTCTACAAGAATTGCACAAGAAATACCTTCATGAATAAAGAGTGCAGCATGGCTTTACATCTAAAAGGCAAGATACTCTGGACGCAGCCCAGGACCTCTTCAGGAATGGATACAAACCTGAGAACCACGATTCAGCAGGCATTTAGATTCCATCTCAGAAGGGCCTTGGGAATTCTAGTTCAGAGGCCATAAAATTAAACATTGTCAAAGCTTTCCAAAGCTTTGTAACTTCTCCAGAGTTCATTATTAACCCCCTTTATTTCCTACAATCACTTACATAAAGACAAGAAACTTGTAATTTGCAGGAGAGATAAAATAAAAAACAAGAATTCCAAGGATCTGGGAAACCCCTTGCCAGTGGAGGGTGGCAGCTTCAAAGACCCTGAGGGAAAAGCATGTTGACCCTGTACTCCTGAACCAGACTGAGGACTCAGTAATAGAAACACATCTGAGGGTTCTTCAGTGGCAGTGTTTATTGTCACTCTCCCACCCCCTTCCATACCACCCTTTTCCACAGTGGGAGAATTGTATTTTGTTCCACACCATTCCAGGGATAGATTTGGTTAGACTAAGCCCATTGGAGTGGTCCTGTTTCCCTGGTCACTGTTGACTTACTGGTTATGCTTGTCCTGGCTAATGAGATGTGTGTGGGATTCTACTGGAGAATATCTGGGAAAGTTTTAACCAGTCATTTTTAACAGCTTAAAGTCAGAAATAAAACAAGAATGTCTATTCACTTCTATTTCATACTGTCCTGGAAATCCTGAGCAATGCAATAAGATTTAAAAAAAAAAAAAAAAAAAAAAAAAAGCCAGGTGCAGTGGTGCATGACTGTAATCCCAGCACTTGGGAGGCTGAGGCAGGAGGATCGCAAGTTCAAAGCCAGCCTCAGCAATGGCGAGGCACTTAGCAACTCAGTGAGACCCTTCACTAAATCAAACACAGAAAAGGGCTGGGGATGTGGCCCAGTGGTCGAGCGTTCCTGAGTTCAATCCCCAGTACTAATAAAAAAAGAAAGAAAGAAGGAAAAAGAAAAGAAAGCATGCAGGCATAGAAATAGTAATGGAATGAATGAAGTTGTCTTTATTCACAGATAACAGCATGTAGAAAATACTAAGGATCCATAAAACCACTAATACAGCCAATATGCCAATATGCTAATTTAGACATATCATAGGATACAAAATCAATATACAAAGAATAAATTGTATTTTAAAAAAAACAGCAGCAATTTGAAAATAAAATTTAAAATAATGTTACTTACAATAATATAACACACACATGAAATATTTGGAATAAGTTACAAAACATGGACATAATCCAACACTAAAAACTCAAAATAGAGATGTAAGAAATTAAAAATCAAAACAAACAGAAAGGGGCTGGGGTTGTGGCTCAGTGGTAGAGCGCTCGCCCAGCACGTGCACAGCCCAGGTTCTATCCTCAGCACCACGTAAAAGCAAAGGCATTGTATACAACTAAAAACAAACAAATAAATATTTTTTTAAATGGAAAAATGATATCTTCATGGATTATAGTCTCCTTGAAAGACTCCATATTTTTAAGATGTTAATTATCCCTGAATTTATTTATGGACCCATACACCTTGAATCCTAATTTCACCAGAATTTTTAGAAGAAATGCATAAGGTGATTCTTACAATTATGTGGAAATGCAAAGAATATTCAAAGCAAAGTGGAATAAGAAGAGTAAAACTGGAGGACTTAGCATTGTTGGACTTAAAGGTTTATATAGCCACAGTAGTCAAAATAGTTTGTTACTTGTATAAGGAAAGACAAATAGATCAATGGAACAGAGTTAAGAATCCAAAAGTAAACCCCCACTTATATAGTCACTGGATTTTCAACAAAGCCACCAAAGCAATCCAATGGGGGAAAAGAAATCCTTTCAACAAATATTATTGAGTAATTAGATACACATACGAAAAAAACTTCAATTCCTTCCTCACACCATTCATGAAAGTCAATTCAGAGTGGATTATAGCCCTAAATATCAAAGCTAAAACTATAACCCAGAAAGCAAAAATCATAAAAGAAAAAGTTTAAAACTTCTATTTATCAAGGGATGTTATTAATAAAATGAATAGACAAACAATAGACTGAAAGAAAATATTAGCAAAACATGCTGAAAAGAGGATTAATATCTTGAATAAAACCAGAACTCAATCCCCACTCAGAATAGCTTATGTATGATAGAGTGAGATAACCAGAGAATGTGTAGGGTGAGATGAGCTCGCAGAGGGCACAGTTCTAAACCTATACATGGTCATGTAGTTGCAGAGAAGTCAGCCATCAGTCACCGGTGTGACCTGCTCATCTTTGCATCAGCAAGAATTAGAAATCACACTGGGACCCATCTACGACCTGAATTTGAATAGTCCAAAAAACTACAGTGTACCCACATTCTCCCGTGGTTCATGCTGCCTACTGGTCTCAAAGATTCCAGGTCTCAATCCCCCAAACCTGTGACTGTTTGCCTCACAGAGAAAAGCGACTTTGCTGAGGTGATTAAGTTAAGAACCTTGACTTGGGGAGACTATCTTAGGTTATTGAGTAGACCCAATCCAATCACAAGGGTCTTTTGACCCACATTCTCACATATGGGCAGAAGAAATGACCATGAAAGAAAGGTCAGGGAGCTGCAGCTCAGTGGCTTTGAAGCTGGAGGTTGGGGCATGGGACAAGGATTTCCAGAAGACTCTCAAAGCTGGGAAGTGTGAGGAAATGGATTCTTCCCTGGGACCTCCAAAGCATCAACCTTGATTTTAGCCCAGTAAGACCCAGACTTCTGACCTACAGAACTGTAAGAAAATAAATTTGTTTGAAGTCACTAAAAAAGAAAAAGAAAAAAAACAGCTCAATACAACTCAGCAATAAAAGAACAAATAATAAAAACAGATGAAAGATTTTGGGGGGAAAACACTTCACAAAAAAAAGACATAGGAATGACTACTAAACAAATGAAATATTGCTGTGTTATCAGTCATCATGGAAACAAGATTACAAACCCCAGTTTCCACTAGAATGACCGAAACTGACAGCACCAAATGTTGACAAGGATGTGGCACAACCAGAACCCGAGCACACTGTTGGTTGGGAATGTAAAATCTTACAAACTTTGGATGGAGCATTCTGGAAGTTTCTATAAAAATTAAACATAAATCCTTCCTATGACCAAAAAATTCTGCTTCTGATTATGTACCTGTGGTAGACAGAACAGTGACCCCCCCAAAGATGTTTATGTCCCCTGAAGATGTTCGTGTCCTTATCCCTGGAACCTGTATTACATGGCAAAGGGGAATTAAGGTTGCTAATTGGCTGACTTTAATACAGGTAGATTATCTTGGGTTTGCTGAGTGGGCCTGATATAATCACAGGGTCCTTATAAGTGGAAGTGGGAGGGAAGAGCAAATGGCATGAGTAAATTAAAATTACAGAAGAAGGATTAAGAAGTTTCAACATTGCTGGCTTTGAAGATAGAGAAAGGGGGTTACCAGCCAAGGGGCAGCCTCCAAAACTGGCAAAGGCAAGGAAGTGATTTCCCCCTGTGCCTCCTTATGTCTCTGCTGACACCTTGACTTCAGTCAGTGAAAAGCTGTTGCATTTTTGATCTAGGGAACCATATGGTAGCACAGTTATATTGTTGAAAGGTTACATTTGTGTTAATTTGTCACAGCGACAATAGGAATCTAATACAGTAACAAAGAGAAATAAAAATATGTGTCAGCTGGGCATGGTGGCCCACGCCTGTAATTCCAGCACTTTGGGAGGCTGAGGCAGGAGGATCGCGAGTTCAAAGCCAACCTCAGCAATGGCGAGGCACTTAGCAACTCAGTGAGACCCTGTCTCTAAATAAAATACAAAAAAGGGCTGGGGATTTGGCCCAGTGGTCAAGTGCCCCTGAGTTCAATTCCCGGTACCCACACACACACAAAAAAAAAAAAAAAAAAAAAAGTGTCAACAAAAAAAAATGTTCTTACCAGTTTTATTTATAACAGTCCAAACCTGAAAATAGCATGGGTCTTGTAAATAAAATAAGGGACAAACAGTGGTATATTCATATAATGAAATATTACTTACCAATAAGAAGGAATATACTACTTATACATGCAACTGCATGGATGACTCTCAAATGCACACTGAGGTTTTTCTTTTTTTTAAAAAAAAAGCTAAATATATATTGTATGATTCATTTTATATGATGTCCTTGAATAGGCAAAACCAAGCTATGTTAAAAAAAAAATTAAGACAATGGTTGGGTTTTCTCTGGGAGTGGGTGAATGAAGGGATTGACTGGGAAGCAGCCTAGGGAACTTTCTGGGATGAAGGTAATGTTTTGTACCTTAATAAGAATTCCAGGTGCACAGTGTATATATTTGTGAAATTTCATAGAATGTGCTATGTACTTTTCTGGGTTGCCTAAAACATTAGTTTAAAATCTGAACCCTTAGGACCTGTTACTGCAACTTTATTTGGAAGTTGCGTCTTTTACAAATGCAATGAAATTAAGACAGAGTCATACTGGATTAGAGTAGGTCCTAAATGGAGTGACTGGTATCGTTAACAGAAGGCCATTTAAAGATCCAGGTTGTGGAAACACACAAGGAGAATACCATGTGACATCAGAGGCATAGCCTGGAGTGATCCCTCCGCAGGCCAAGGAGTACAAGTGATTGCTGGCCATCACCCAAAGCCAGGAGAGACATAGAATGGATTCTCCTTCAGAATCTATTAGTTCTGAAAGGGACCAATCCTGCCAACATATTGGTGCAGACCTCTAACCTCCACAACAGGGAAACAATTATTTTGTTGTTTTCAGCAACCTGACTTCTGGTCATCAGTTACAGCAGTCCTAGGAAACTAATACACACTTAATTTTATACATTTCATGATATGTAAATTTTACCTAAAAAGGAGAACCATAAACATATTAAATTCTAGTTTCCAATATGCATGTGAAGCATTTGGTAGTCAAGTGTCTGGAATGAAGTTTGGACTGTTAAAGCTAACTGATGGGTTTGTATGGAGAGTGGTGACTTAGATCCTGGCCTCTGACTGCCTCACGGCTACAGCTACACTTGCACTGGGAACTTCCTGTGCAAAGGTGCAGGGTAAGAATGCCCAGTTGCTTTGGTGATGCCGTGCTTGAGGAGGTTCTGTGCAAGTCTCGGAACTGTCAGTTTAGACCCTGAGTTCAGACACCAGCTGCCAGGGATAGAGAATTATGAGTGCAATTAGATAATTATAATTGCTTGCATGTGCTTCGACCTTCAAGCCTGCCTGCTTTGAAGAAACTTTCTCACAGAAACACTTTTAATGATAAAACCTATATAATAAACATGCTGAGCTAGCTCTGGGTCATTGTTCCTCCATCAGAGGATTGTGTCCCACCTGGTCCCAGCTTTCTTTCTATAAGTGTTTGTCTTTCTCAATCCCCCATTGCCCCTCACCAGTTTCTAAGATTTGGCCATGCAGGGCAAAGCAGATATGTAAGTATTCAATGAATACTTCTTTCAACTTTTCTGTATATTAGAAGTTTTTCATGATAAAATGTTGGGGAAATGATAGTGAACCTTGACACACAGTGAGAGGTACAATCAATTTAGTGGCTTCAGTAGCATTATTAAAAAGTTAAATAGAATAGAACAAAACACACAGAATAAGGATGAGAACTGTTCAATGAAAGTTCAGTTACACATAAAACATTTGTACACATGTATGTAATGGATCATAAAGTAAAATTATTTTCTTACTGGAGTTCAAGGCACAGCTATGTAAGGAAGCACTGCTTTGTTCATAGATTTCCTGAATTTCACCTTTGCCCCTCATACACCACACCAGTATTGTTATACCCACACCTAATCCATGTAACACTTATACAAATTCAGAGCTCTTGCTATGAAAATGTTTATATATCCATCTCTCTTTGATCCATTATTGCAATTAATGAAACATGTTCTCCTTAAACAGAGTTCCTTCCAAGGGAATTCACAGGATACTTTGTGAGCTGTATTTATACCTTCAAAACCCCAGTGTAACGTTTACTAATTTTCTGCCTCAAGACACTGAATAGATGCTTAAAGAATTAGTAAAAATCTTATCAGATGTTCTTTGTTGTTGTTGTTGTTCTTTTTTGGAAGCTTAAGTAAGCTAGCACCTCAATTAAAAGTTTATCCAAGCCGGGCGCGGTGGCGCACGCCTGTAATCCCAGCACTTTGGGAGGCTGAGGCAGGAGGATCGCGAGTTCAAAGCTAGCCTCAGCAATGCCGAGGCACTTAGCAACTCAGTGAGACCCTGTCTCTAATAAAATACAAAAAAGGGCTGGGGATGTGGCCCAGTGGTCGAGTGCCCCTGAGTTCAATCCCCGGTACCAAAAAAAAAAAAAAAAAAAAAAAAAAAAGTTTATCCATAAACCCCTGCAGCTAGAGATTAATTCTTTTTTTTCTGGGGGTGGGGGTTGCTGGGGATTGAACCCAGGGCTTTGTGCATGGGAGGCAAGCACTCTACCAAACCTAGAGATTAATTCTATCCAGAAAGTATGTGGAATCATTAGATACTGTTATCATTTGTATTTCAAAATAACATAAACCATGCTAGTAAGAATATTGAACAAAAGATACTGATTCAGTTACAAATGAATATTTTTAATCAACTATCATGTTTTGTTTAAATTTTCAATTATGCAATGAGTGTTCAGTTCAAGGTAGTTCAACCAACACCTCTGAACTTCAACTGTGTGTCTGGCACAATATTATACATACAGAGGTTTGAATTGTAATTTAGACTGGCCCCAGCTCTTGAGGAGTTCATATTACAGGAAGACAGATAAGCAGTTCAACAGTTAGATACATGCTATCTTATATGTATGTAGGGTTCTAGAGGTGCACAGGTGTATATATAACAAGCTGGTATATATAATACCTGAGTTGAGTTTTAAAGAAAGTACAAAAATTATCTAAGGAGAGGCTGGAGTTGTTGCTCAGTGGTGAGATCACTTGCCTGGCAGGTGTGAGGCCCTGGGTTCAATTCTCAGAACCACGTATAAATAAATAAATAAAATAAAGGCCCATCAACATCTTTAAAAAATATTTTTTTAAGAATTATCTAAGGAAAAAAGGCCCTGGGCAGTGTGGCAAGATGTATTCCTGATAGACTTCTACAGAGAATGGCTCTGGCTAACTATAGAGATTTCATTTTGCTGAATGGAGTTTGCAAGCTCAGGGCCAGAGCTGAATTTCTGCATACAACAGAAGCTCCCCAGTGTGCTGTCTCTGGGACCCACCATCTCTATGTTCCTTTCTTCCATCAGACATTTGGTCCCCCTCAAAATGTCAGCAGGCAAGTTATCCAAGATTTTGTTATGATTTGGATATGAGGTGTCTCCCAAACATTTCTATGTGAGTGCGAGGTGAAATGATTAGATTATGAGAGTTGTGACCCAATTGGTGGATTAAGCCATTTGGTGGATTAATAATTTGAAATAACTAACTGGGTGGTAACTAGGTAGGTGTGGTATGGCTGGAGGAGGTTGGTCACTGGGAGCATGCCTTTGGGGATTATCTTGTCCCCTGGTTTCTCTCTCTCTCTCTCTCTCCCCTTCTCTATTTCTCTGTCCTTCTCCCTGACCCACCATTCTGTGGGTCAGAGATCAATAAGGGGGAGAAAACTATTGCTTCAAAGAAGTGCCAAGAACCCCAAGGCAGATCCACAGACTTTGGGTATCCAAAACAAAGAGGATTTGTCTTATAATAATTATTGAGAATTCAAGATCCAAAAAATATTGTTCTTTCAAGCCAGTATGGACTAGGAAAGCAAGGCTTACATTTCTAACCTTGGGATCTAGAACTGCTAAAAATCATACGAAGACTCTATGTTGCAAACCTAGAACTGTCTGAGAAGTCCTTGAGAAAAAGAGCTTGGAATGAGATGCGGTAAAGGACGTCATTAAACAAAAACATCCTCTAACACCTATTAAATCTTAAAGACTCAGTGCAGGCACTTTTTTTCTCCAGACAGACGGACTTAAGAATGTGTGCACAGGTATTTTCTTCCCAAGGTGAAAAGCCAGCACTGCTATTGAGAGATTTCTAATACTTCCCTGATGTGAGGCAGATAGAAGCCAAAACAAGGTCCTTGGAGCTGGACAGAGGAATAGGCAGGGATGGGCTGAGCAAGTACAGCCCAATCACTCTCTGGGGTCAGAATTCCCTCAAGCATAGGTGAAAACACAGCATTGGCTCCAGACAGCCTCCTCTGGATGACAGTGGCCACAGGCAAGGTCTGCCCCCCTTAAAAAAAAACAAGTATGGAAACAGAAATTCTGGAGTTGACTGTGCTTAATCCAGAAGGCTGAGGACTGGTAAGAAAATGTATCCAAGCCTAAAGAAACAGCAAAGGGAGACAGCAAGTCCTTTCAATGTCATATTGAAGTATGGTCTAACAGGCCCATTGGGGATCAGTTAATACTCTAGAGCACAAGTGAGCAAACTTTGGCTCATAGGCTGGCAACTTGTTTTGTTGTTGTTGTTAATTTATTTTTTAGTTATAGGTGGACACGATATCTTTATTTTATTTTTTATTTTTTTATGTGGTGCTGAGGATTGAACTCAGTGCCTCACACATGCTAGGTAAGTGCTCTACCTCTGAGCCACAGCCCCAGCCTCTGGCAACTTGTTTTTAAAAATAAAGTTTTATTAAAACACAGCCACAGCCGGGCGCGGTGGTGCACGCCTGTAATCCCAGCACTTTGGGAGGCTGAGGCAGGAGGATCGCGAGTTCAAAGCCAGCCTCAGCAATGGCGAGGCACTTAGCAACTCAGTGAGACCCTGTCTCTAAATAAAATACAAAAAAGGGCTGGGGATGTGGCCCAGATGTCGAGTGCCCCTGAGTTCAATCCCCGGTACCACAAAATAAATAAATAAATAAATAAATAAATAAAAAATAAAACACAGCCACATTCATATATTTGTACAGAGTCTATGGCTGCTTTTGTGCTATAAAAGTTGCAACATAGACCAAATAACCTGCAAGCCTGAAATATGTACTGTATAGCTTGTTAAGGAAAGTTTGCCAATCTCTGCTTTAAGGGGATGCACTTTTGCTTGATTTAGTATTTGCTATCGATTAGGACCCAGATTCTGTGGAACTATGTATTGACATGTAGAAGATTAATATGTTGCAGGTGAATTCTTCCCAGTAAAAAAAGATAGCCCCATAATATAGTTTTATTTCCCTGTAGGATATTAGTTAGTTTTATATCCAATCTAAAAATCTTATTACAATATTGTTTCTTCGGTACTTATACATACTCAATCTCTTGAGATTTTTTTAAAAATAAACTTTTTTATGTTAGAACAGTTGTAGATTTACAGCATTGTTACAAGGATAATACAGAGAATTTCCACACAGAGTACACACAATGTTCCCTATTATTAACAACTTCCATAATATGGGACATTTTCCACAATTAATTACTCAATATTGATATATGACTAATTAAAGTCCATACTATATTCAGATTTCCTTGGCTTCCCCCTAATATCCTTTTTCTGTTCCAGGATCCCCTCCGGGTACATCAGGATACATTATATTTAGTAGACAAGTCTCCATAGACACATCTGCTTGTGACAGTTTCTCAAACATTCCTTGTTTTTGGTGATTTTTTTTTAAATTTTAACTTGTTATATATGACAACAGAATGCATTACAATTCATATTACACATACAGAGCACAATTTTTCACATTTCTAGTTGTACACAAAGTAGAATCACATCATTCGTGTTTTCATACATGTACTTAGAGTAATGATGACCATCGCATTCCACTGTCTTTGTTTTGGGTGATCTTTAGAATTTTGAGGAATATTTGTCAGGCATTTTGTAGTTGCCCTCAATTGAAATTTGTTTCATGTTTTTCTACTGTCTGGGGTTATAGATTTGTAGAAAAAGACCAGAGAGAAGAAGTTCATTGTCATTACATGCTGATATAAAAAATACATAATGTCTATATGATTTATCTCTGTTGATGTTCAACTTGATCATCTGGTAGTGTTTGTCTGGTTTCTCTATCATAGCCACCCCCCATCCCAGCTCCTGTCCATACTGTGCCCTTTGGAAGGTGACCCGTATGTATGATCTGCACTATAAAGTGAGTTTTGCTCCACCTTCTTAAAAAATGAGTATCTGCAAAACTTATATGTAATTCCTTTGCTAAAATGATTAATATATTCTCCCTCATTTAATTATCAGTTCAATCATTTATTTAGGTCAGTGTGAACTCACAGATATTTATTTCATATGTCAGGTTATGGTACAATACTGCTTTATTTTGTTGCTCTGATTTTTCTAACTTTGGTCACTGGGAGCTCTTTTAGTTGACTCTTCTGTCCCTTTGATATACTTTCATCATTTTTTTATTTTTATTTTTGAGCACTTACCAGCTTTCTGGCACTATAGGATGCTCCGGGCCCATCTTGTATGTTTCCTGCTTCAGTCCTAGAAGCAGCCATGACTTCCAAGGAGAACTAGTTCCTTTCATTGGAGAATGCTCTTAGAAACCAATATCCGGGTACAATAGATGTGTTCATTGTTATTGGGGTATCATTGCTTTTAGGCCCTCTCGGTTGACAGAGCAAGGAGATACATGTGTATGCATGGTCCTTTGAGTATCTACTTCCTTGTTTACAAATACATTTTTAAGTATTTCTGTATGTAACCATGTGTACTGGTATTAAGCCAAACCTAAGTTCATACTGATATCTCCACTTAATCTATCATTACCAGGCTTATTCTAGCCTCCTCCCTCATGTAACTTCCTACTTCTACACTGAGAAAAAGCCAGGCTCCTACTGTCTGCTATTCACTATTTAATTATTACTTCAAGTGTACATACATAGTGAGCTTCATAACTGCCCACCTCCACCCTCATGGAAAACAATATCATGAACTAGAATGATCATGAACTAGAGTGCTATGCTGAGGTACAGAATATTTTGCCTTTAGTTTGACAAACCTCACTTATTTCCCAAGATAATTAGATGAGCACTTTTCCCCCTTACCCCCTTCAGTGAGGTGGGTTCATACACTCGTTATAGAACAAGATTTGTTTTTTACAGTCTACATTCCATTCCCGGATCCTCCCACCTCTTAATTTTTTAAAAATTTATAATTAAGGTTTAATTTTTGTGTCATAATGTTGGATTTTGACAAATGCCTAATATCTTTTATTCACCATTACAGCACCACACGAAATAGTTTCACTGTTCTAAAAAATCCTTTACCTATCCAACCCCTCAATTCTCCATCCCCACCCACTGCCCAGCCCTTGGCAATCACTGATTTTTACCATTGCTATACTTTTTCCTTTCCCAGAATGTCATATAATTGAAACCATTTATTTTGCAGTCTCTTCAGACTGGCTTCTTTCATTTAGAATATGCATTGAAGATTCACTTATGTTTTTACATAGCTTCCTGGCTCATTCCTGTCACTAAATAATTATGTTGAATGGATATACCACTGTCTGTTTATCCACTCACATACTGACAGACATCATAGCTGCTTTCACTTTTTTAAGATTATGACTAAAACTGCTATAAACATTCACAGCAGGCTTTTTGTGTGGATGTACATTTTTTAATTAGTTGGGTAAATACCTGGTAGCAAGATACTGGATCATATGGTAAGACAGTTTTCAGTTTTGTAGGAAGCAGGTAAACATTTCTGTAGCATTTTGCATTCCAATCAGCAATGAATGAGGATTCATGCAGCTCTGCTTCCCTGCCAGCAATTGGTATTGTCAAATTTTAGATACTGGCTGTTCCAATAGGTGTGTAGTAATTGCTGTGGAATTTGAAATTTCCTGATGACAAAAATGATGCTGAAAAGCATAATTTGCCGGGCGCGGTGGCGCATGCCTGTAATCCCAGCACTTTGGGAGGCTGAGGCAGGAGGATCGCGAGTTCAAAGCCAGCCATCAGCAATGGCGAGGCACTTAGCAACTCAGTGAGACCCTGTCTCTAAATAAAATACAAAAAAGGGCTGGGGATGTGGCCCAGTGGTCAAGTGCCCCTGAGTTCAATCTCCAGTACCAAAAAAAAAAAAAAAATGATGCTGAGCATCTTTTCATATGCTTATTTGCTGTGTATCTTCTCTGGTGAGGTGTCTGTTCATGTCTTATACTAATTTTTAAATCAGATCATTTATTTCTTATTGTTAAGTTTAGCAGTCTTTTGTACATTTTGGATGTAAGTTTTTATCAGATATATGTTTTACAACTGTTTTTTCCTAGTCTGTGGCCATTCTCTTAAAATGTCTTTAGTAGAGCACAGTTTTATTTTTAAGAAAGTTTAATTCCTCATTTTTTTGGCATTATATTTAAAAAACCCATCACAAATCCAAGGCTGTGTAAATTTCTTCCTGTTGTTTTCAACCAGTTTTATGATTTTTGCATTTTGCATTTATGTCTATGATCAATTTTGACTGAATGTTTATAAAAAGTGTAAGGTCTCTGGCCAGGTTCAATGGTTTTGCATATAAACATTTAATTGTTCCAGCATCATTTGTAATAAAAACTAACCTTTCTCCTTTTTATTGCCTTTACTCCTTTGTCAAAGTTCAGTTGATGATATTTGTGTATTTCTGGGCTCTCTTCTTTGTTTCACTGATCCATGTGTTTACTCTTTTGTTAAGATAATGTCAAAATTTTTAAAATTATGAATAAATTTAGCAAGATATGTCTACATATCTTACATTGTACAACCTACAATTAAAACCTGACAAATATTCTGAAAATGATTTAATTGAGGAGATACATACCATATTCATAGATCAGAGGTCACAATATTCATTTTATATCAAATTTTTCTTCTAAATTTATCTTTAGATTCAGTGCATTGCTAAATCAAAAACTCCAGTACACTTTTGTGTAGAAAGTGAAAATGTTTTTCCAAAATGTATATGAAAATAACCAAAACCTATAATATCCAAAACCATCTTGAAAAAGATGGACAAATGATTTCCAGAACTTAATACAAATTATTTCAGAACTTAATACAAAAATACATTACTAAAGACAGTGTTGTATGGGAATAAGGATAGAATTGAAATCCAGTCATAAAACCTTATGTTTATGATTAATTGATTTTCAACAAGGATGCCAAGACTATTCAATAGGGAAAGAATAGTTTTTTCAATAAATATGCAAGACAATGAAGGCAGTGTCCTACCTCACAACATACCCAAAGGGGACGGGGAGACCCAAAATGGATTATACACCTAAATGTAAGAAAAAAAAATTCTTAGAGAAAAACAGCAATGAATTTTCATGACATTAAGTTAGTTGATGAGTTCTTAAATGTAACAAAAAAATCACAAGCAACAACAACAAAATAGGAAAATTGAACTTAATAAAAATTTTAAATGTTTACGTTTCAAAGGGCACCATCAAGCAAATGAAAAATCGCCGGGCGCGGTGGTGCACGCCTGTAATCCCAGCACTTTGGGAGTCTGAGGCAGGAGGATCGCAAGTTCAAAGCCAGCCTCAGCAATGGTGAGGCACTTTAGCAACTCAGTGAGACCCTGTCTCTAATAAAATACAAAAAAAAGGCTGGGGATATGGCTCAGTGGTCGAGTGCCCCAGAGTTCAACTCCCAGTACAAAAAAAAGAAAAAAGAAAAAAGAAAGAAAGGAAGGAGGGAGGGAGGAAAGAAAGAAAAGAAAAAAAAGAAAGAAAGATAAAAAATCAACTCGGGCAAAAATGAAAAACACTGACAATACCAAATGCTGATGAGGAAGTGCAGCAACAAGACCCTTCTTCATTGCTGGTGAGAATGCAAAATGATGCCATTTTGGCAGAAAGTTTGCCAGTTTCATACCAAACTAAATGTAGTCGCCTGAAGCGCTTGGAGCAACGGAGCCGCGGGAAGAACTTCAGAAGCAAACTGGAGACAAACAGCTTTTTATTCTGATAACTTTTCTCTCTGGTTCTAACAACGACTAGCTCACGCCAAACACACCACTAAAATGGCCCTGACCCGATCAGCAATTTCGGCCAAGTCACTCGAGATCCCGCAACAAGTCTCGTGAGACTACGGGAGGAGACAATGCCCAAATCTCCACGGCTCATAGTCAACTGCAATTCAAGCCAATCCCCAAACAGGGCTCCTGCATTTCCCCCTTTTTGTTTTAAAAGAGGTAATGCTCTAGGACGTCTATGTGCAACCAACATTCTTACCCGTCATCGGATAATCAAGGCTGTGCCCTTGACTCCTGTCTTAGGTTGATATGTCGGCCACATGAGACTGTCCCGTGCGACTGTGCCTGTCTTAGGTTGTCCCCCTCTGGGGATCTTACCCGTCATTGGCTAACCAGCCATCCAATGGAGCCCTTTAGGATCGACTATATATGATGACTAACAGCCGTCCAATTGTGAGGAGATGTTGCGGCTTTAAGGCGGCAAGCCTTTTGGTGATGAGCCAAATTGCATAGCATATCAAATTTTTTAAACAAATCAGCTGCCCTAAGTTCCATCAAGTAACACACTGAATTCTCTAGACAAATACCCGCAAGGCATTGTCCCGTAAAGTCCCAAACAATGAAAGATCAAAATGTCCATTTGTTGTAACATGTTGATGTAGGAGGCCCCATGCATGTAGAGCAGAGGCCACACTGTTGGTGAGGTTGTTTGATGTTTGAGCAGCAGGGATGCTTGCGGCGGCCGCGATCCCTGCAGCTGTAGCAGCAGACGTCTTTTTTATGTTTAGACAATGCCACCGGCAAATCTTCAGGGCCCGCTACCTAGAAACTCAAGCATCAATTATTAAAGGAAAGGCAGTGCTATTGCAGCACTGAGTCAAGAGGCGAGTTTTCAAACTACAAAATAGAATAATTAGATTAGAAAATTAAAGTTGATTTTTGTTCACACACATCGCTGGTTGAGCTTCTACAAACATAAGTTGGAAAAATATCATATTTAGAACAAAACAAAGAAAGACTGAGGGTAATTACTGCATTAAAGATAGATTAAAGAAAAGGTAAAGGCACTTTAGAGAAATAATTTGTTAGCTGGAACCCTTGAGTCTCTGTATACAGAGCAATCTTATACCTGTTGAGATAATTGAAATTAATGAGCTATTAAACAAATGAAGTTAATAACAAATAAACAATCTTAAGTCAAAACACCAAAAAATCAGGTTATATAGCACTAGTCATATTGTTTGCTAAAGAGAAGTCCCAGGGACACCTATAAATCAAAATTGAAAGTACCTTCATTTATAAAATTATTTACCTAAATTGAATACTCTTAACCTAAAATGAATTAAAGTTATTTGGATCCATATATATATATATATATTTTCTTTTTCATAAGCGCTTTGTTCTTTGTGACGTCACACTGGACAGACGAACAAGCATACAAACATATATTTGTGACGTCACATTAACATGAAATGTAGACAAATGTACAGACATAAAGACATGTATAAAAAGAAAAGAAAAAAAAAAATACAATTGTGTGCACACTAAAGAGAGATCTCCTCGTCCCGGCCGGGAGGAATGACACTTAAGTTGTGAAATATTTTGAAGGACTCTTTTGAGGGAATCATTCTGTACCTTCATCTTGGTCCTCTTGATTTTGTACCTTTTTTATTAATCTTGATTCTTCAACAACTTCATCTTGATCATTTTGATGTGGTACCTGTTTTATTAATCTAGATGGTATCCATATTGGAGAGGATTCGTCTTTTGGAAAAACACAAACAGATCCTCTTCCCCAAATTAATACTGGATCTGGACCCTTCCATGTACCTGAAAGAACATCCTTCCAGTAAACCAAAGGTTTATGTTGTTGGTGTGGATTCCAATGTCTGTCTCCAGCAGAATAACCATTAGAGTCTAAAGTTAAAAAATTTAAGGTAAACAGGGCAACTGCCAATCTGTCCTTAGGACTTTTCCAATTTCCTTCTTTTTGTTTTAATAACATAATTTTCAGTGTTCGTTTTGCTCTTTCAATAATGCCCTGACCCTGAGGATTGTATGGGATGCCTGTTTTATGGGATATATTGAATTTTGCGCAAAACTGTTTGAAAGATGAGGACGTATATGCGGGGCCATTATCTGTTTTAAGCATTTTGGGGATGCCCAATGCAGCAAAAGCTTGCAAACAATGAGATGTAACATCTTTAACTTTTTCTCCAGAATGTAAGGAAGCAAAAATCATGCCTGAACATGTATCTATGGTCACACATGAATAAATCGCAATTTTCCAAAACTTGGCTCATGAGTAACATCCATCTGCCACAAATGATTGGGCATTAATCCTCTAGGGTTAACTCCGAAATGAGGATTGGGCAAATGTGTCATACAAGATTTACAATCTTTTACAATTGTTCTGGCTTGCTCCTTTGTGATTTTAAACCTACGTTGCAAGGTGGTGCTGTTGACATGAAACTGGGAGTGAAATAAAGTAGCTTGTTGTAGCGCTGAAAGTATAAATACTGTTTTTGTAAGTTCATCAGCCTTTTGATTACCTTCATGGAGGGGACCAGGCAAATTAGTATGTGCTCTAATATGGCCTACGAATAGAGGTTCTTTTCTTGCCCACAAAAGTTTTTGTATTTGATAAAACAATTTAAAGGCTGGAGTATGAGGTGCTATTGGTCCTGCTAACTCTAATTTTGGGACGGCTTGTACAATATAGTGGCTATCTGAAAAAATGTTTACGGGCTGGTCCCTAAAATTTTCCAGAGCTCTTACCACAGCTTCCAGTTCCACTAGTTGAGCTGATTTGTGTGCAGTTATGTAAGTCATATTTTCTTTTTTAGTGACTACTGTAGCAGTACCATTTGAGGACCCATCTGTAAATACATTAAATGCCTTAGGAATAGGTTGATTTTTTATTACCTGTGGAAATATAATAGGATGATTAATACAAAAAGATAATATAGGGGACTTAGGAAGATGATTATCAAAATTTGCAGAAGTAGAGCATTTAGCTATAGCCCAATCATTATCATTGAAGCATAAGTATTCAATCTGTGATGATGAATAGGGAGTAATAATAGTAGCAGGGTGAATGCCAAATATTTTAGTAGAAGTCTTAAGTCCTTGAAGAATAAGTTTAGCCACCATGGAGGTATAAGATTCAATTATACTTTTAGGAGAGACGGGCAAATGTATCCATAATAAAGGCCCTTGTTGCCAAAATACTCCTGTGGGTGTATATTGTGAAGAAATAATAATCAACATCAGCGGTTGAGTTAAATCAAATCTATCACAATGAGCTCCTTCGATGGCTTTTTCTACTAACTTTAAAGCTTTCCTAGCATCAGGAGTCAATGTTCGCGGTGAAGATGGATCAGGGTCTCCGCGAAGGATGTCAAATAAAGGTTTTAGTTGGCCAGTAGTGAGATTTAGTGTAGGGCGAAGCCAATTAATGTCTCCCAGTAGTTTTTGGAAATCATTGAGGGTGGTCAAATGTTCTTTATTTATTAAAATTTTTTGGGGTCTAACAAAAGTATCCATGATTTTAAATCCTAAATATAATATGGGAGATCTGGTTTGAACTTTTTCTTCTGCTATATATAATCCATATTTTTTTTAAATTTTCTACCACATCACTGAATATATTAAATAAGATTTTTTGATTAGGGTGGGCCAATAAAATATCATCCATGTAATGTAGACACATGAGGTTTGGATATTTATTTTTAATGGGTTGGATAGCCTTGTCCACATATATTTGGCATATGGTGGGGCTATTAGCCATTCCCTGTGGTAAAACCTTCCATTGATATCTCTGATCAGGGCCATTATTGTTCATAGAAGGAACGGAAAAAGCAAACCTGGGGGCATCCAGAGGATGTAGGGGAATAGAAAAGAAGCAATCCTTTATATCAAGAGTAATAAGATGGAAATTTTCTGGAATAGCTACGGGACTAGGAAGTCCAGGTTGAGTAGGCCCCATAACTTGCATGGTTTTATTGATTTGTCTAAGATCATGTAACAATCGCCATTTTCCTGACTTTTTCTTGATCACAAATATGGGGGAATTCCAGGGAGAGGTGGAAGGTTCTATATGACCTGCTTCTAATTGTTCCTGAACTAATTGGTGGGCCGCTTGTAATTTCTCTTTAGATAGGGGCCACTGAGGGACCCACACTGGCTTATCAGAAAGCCATGGTATTTTCAAAATTATTTTCTCAGTGGCCCCGAAAAAAAATATCTTTTTCCTTTATGACAATGATTACTTTTAGGGTTAAGATTACTCTGTACTTTTTGATAATGAGTTCTTTTATGGTTAAGATTACCCTGTAGGTTTTCACATTTAACATCTGCAGGCTTGGTTGCAAGGTGTACTCCCATTTGTTGCAAAATATCTCTTCCCCATAAAGTAACCGGTAGATTAGGTAAAACATAAGGCTGAAATGTTCCTTTATGGCCTTCATCATCCTCCCATTTTAAAATTACTGCACTTTTTATCTGGGAGGTTATTATATCCCAAGCCTCTTAAACTGGTTGAAGCTTTTTGCAGAGGCCAGTGCTTGGGCCATTGGCGTAAATTAATAATGGAAGAGTCAGCTCCAGTATCTATTAATCCCTCCATTTCTATTCCTTGGATTTTTATTTTACACATAGGCCTCCTTGAACAGTCTCGAACCCAGCAAGCCATGGGACTTGAGTCAGTGGAACAAAATCCTCTATTGTTCCCTTCTTGAGGCATACCCATTTTAAATGAATTATGTAAATTGGGAAGGAGAAGCAACTGAGCAATTCTATCTCCTTGATTAACAGAAGTTATACTTTGGGGTGAGCTAAGCATTATTTTTATTTCCCCTTTGTAGTCTGAGTTTATTACTCCTGGGGTCACTTGCAAACCTAATAAGCTTTTAGGACTACGCCCGATAATAAGTCCTACAGTCCCTGAGGGAAGAGGTCCCCTGACTCCTGTGGGAATCAGTTGAACCCCCATTTCAGGTGTTAACAATATTCAGGCGGTGGAACAGAGGTCTAATCCTGCATTTCCTCTTGTTCCTCTGGTGAGGGAGTGGATGGGTAGTAGGGATTGTGTCGGGGAAGCATCTGAGTGGATGCTTGAGGATACTCCTTCTGCAATGCCCCGTACATTTGTGGGCCCCGGGGTATTGGGCCCCGTGCCCCGTTTTTTGAATTCCTGAACAAAGGATTTCCATGGATGTCAAATTTTGAATGGCATTTATTGGCCCAATGATTTCCCTTTTTACACCTAGGGCAGCGGCCTGGGGCACGATATGAGCTTGGTCTTATTTCTCTTTTGGGATTTTGCCTAGAATTGCCTGATTGATTATGATAATTTTGCCTGGAATATCCTGATTGATTATAATATCTACGTTTAGCCTTTGTGAAATTTCGAGAGGAAGCACCTCTCATTGAGGCTGCAATCACATTTCCTGTGACAAAGGCGTCATTTATATCTTTACATAGTTGTATATATACGGAAAGATCCTTTTTAGTTCTCCATGGCCTGATGGCTGCTTGGCACCATTTATTTGCATTTTCATAAGCTAATTGAACAACTAATGGCATAGCTTGGTCAACATCTGCAAACACACTACCTGCAGTTCTCAAAAGTCGATCAGCAAAGTCGGCATACGGCTCATTAGGTCCTTGAATCACTTTTGACAAGCTACCTTGTAGATCCCCAGGTCCTTGTACAGTTTTCCATGCCTCTAAGGCAGCTGCATTTATCTGAGCATATATATCTGGGTCATAATCTGTTTGAGCCTGTAAGTCTGCGAATTGCCCTTCTCCTGTGAGCATGTCTATATTATAGTTTTCAAACCCTGCAGCCGCGTTTCTTTTAGCCGTTTCTATACAAAGTTCTTGGAATTGCGATCGCCAAACCAAGAATTGCCCCCCGCTTAATGTTGCTTTACATAGACTTTTCCAGTCTGAGGGGGTTAAGCTAAAGGTGTTAAGGGACTCCAGCATACTCAACGTGAAAGGAGCTTGGGGCCCATAAGTCATTACTGCCTCTTTGAGATTTTTTATTGTTTTGAAATCTACTGACTGATGGACACTCTGTCCATTTTTCTTTTCAAATGCTGGCGGTTCCCAATGTATCTGTGAGTTGTCCTCGAGAGCGCATAAGCGATCAGAAAGACTTTTTATTTCTGTTTCTAGGGTATGCAAATGCCTAGTAATACCCTTCATATTTTCTGTAATGGATTCCACCCATGGGGGAGTAGAGGACACAAGTGACTCCTCTGCCTGACGGACCTTTTTCTCGGTCTTTTTTAATTTCTTTTTCCTCATTTTCTCAGGATCACTTTTACTAGATTCCTCACCACTGCTAATTTCACTGACAGCAATATCCTGAGGCCCAGGTTCCAGTGAGAGCAAGTATCCTTCAGCTTTCGCCAATAACTCCCGAATAGCTTTAATAGCTTGGATTTTTGTCATTTTTGGGTCTCTTCTAATACTCTCTTTACTGGTCTCAGTTGGCCCAGTGGAATCTACACTTTTTTGATCACTTTCACTTTTGTCTATATACTCCTCACTGAGAACAGAGTCAGGTATATCAAGGAGTCTTTGCATAGCCTCTATCACTTGGGATTCAGTTATATTCGAACCCATCTTTAGAGACCTTTCAGTTCTTACCTGTCCGCTCCGAAGTCCCCGTACGGGCCGCCACCTGTAGTCGCCTGAAGCGCTTGGAGCAACGGAGCCGCGGGAAGAACTTCAGAAGCAAACTGGAGACAAACAGCTTTTTATTCTGATAACTTTTCTCTCTGGTTCTAACAACGACTAGCTCATGCCAAACACACCACTAAAATGGCCCTGACCCGATCAGCAATTTCGGCCAAGTCACTCGAGATCCCGCAACAAGTCTCGTGAGACTACGGGAGGGGACAATGCCCAAATCTCCACGGCTCATAGTCAACTGCAATTCAAGCCAATCCCCAAACAGGGCTCCTGCAACTAAATATACTCTTACCATACAATAGAGTAATCATGGTCCTTGGTACTTATTTGGAAGGGATAAGAATTTATGTCCACAAAAAACACTTGCATCCACATGCGTATAGCACTTTTATTCAAAATTTCCAAAACTTGCAAGCAAGCAAGGTGTTTGTCAGTGGGCGAATGGATAAATAAACTGTGGTACATCTAGATAATGGGATGTTATTAAATGCTCAAAAGAAATGAGCTATCAAGCCATGAAAAGACATAGAGGACCTTTAAATGCATACTGTTAGGTGAAAGAAGCAAGCTGAAAATAATCTGATTACAATTATATGACATGCTGCAAAAGATAAATGATGAAAACAATGAAAAGATCTGAGGAGTCAGATGACATGATACACACGTTTAACCCCAGCTACTTTGGAGTCTAAGGCAGGAGGATCACAAGTTCAAGGCCTGCCTGGGCAACTTAGTGAGATCCTGTCTCAAGATAAGGAATAAAAAAGGACTAGGGATATAGCTCAGTGGTAGAGTGGTAGAGGGGTGGGGGATTAAGATTAGAAGATTCTGGGGACTAAAGGGGAGGAAGGGATGAATAGGTAGAACACAGAGGATTTTTAGGGCAGTGAAATTTCTCTGCATCATACTATATTGGTGGACACATATCATTATACATTTGTCAAAAACCATATAATATACAATACCAATAGCGAACAGTAAACTGTGGACTCTGGGTTATAGTCATGTGTCAATGTAAATTCATCAATTATTACAAATGTGCCACTTGGTTCAGAATGTTCATAGTAGAAAAGGCTGTGAATGTGTGAAGACAGGGGGTGTATAAGAAATTTCTGTATCTTCTGCTCAGTTTTGTTCTGAACTGAAAACTGCCCCCCAAGAAATGTTATATTTTTTAAAGAAAGTCAACCCATTGAGAACAAATACATAAAAATTATATATCTAATAAGAGGCTTATTTCTAAAATATATAAGGAACTCTGACAACTCAATAGTAAAGACAAATAACCCAATTGAAATGGGAAAAAGACAGATTCAGAAAATCAAGAATCATACATTTTCTCATATGTCTAAGCTAGAGAGAAAAAAGGAAACAAAACAGGCGATCTCATGAAAATGAAAGGAAGAACAGCAATGAAGTAGAAAGGGACTGGAGGGAGGAAGGAGGGGAAGGAAAAGGTAGGGGCTGGAAGATGAAATTGACCAAAATATGTATGGGCATGACCAAGTATGTCGCAACGAATCCCACTATTATGTATAATTCTAATGCACCAATATAAAAATAAATAAATGAGCAAAGAATTTGAGTAGATATTCTTCCAAAGAAGATCTATGGATGTCCAGTAAGTGGGTGAAAAGATGCTCATTATGAGTAGTCATTAGGAAGTGCAAATCAAAACCACAATAAAACACCACTTCACTTTCACTGGAACTGTTATCTTAGAAAGTACGGACAATAGCAGATGTGGGTGAGAACGTTCAGAAATTGGAAGCCTCACACATTGCTGGCAGGAATGTAAAATGGTACAGCAGGTTTGGAGAATAGTTTGGCCATTCCTCAAATGCTAAACAGAATTATCATATGATCTAGAAATTCCAAACCTGTGCATATACCCAATCTACATCAAACAAAAACTCACAGACCCATATTCAGAGAAGCACTATTCACAACAGCAAAAGGTGGAAACAACCCAAATGTCCATCAACTAATGAATGGGAAAGCAAAGTGTGGCATATCCATACAAGGGAAATTATTCAGCAATAAAAAGAAAGCAAGTACCTATGCATGCCAGAACATGGATAAACCTGAAAACATTATGCTTAGAAGAAGCCAGATACAAAGGCTGCATGTAATATGATTCCATTCATATGAAATGTCTGAAGTAAGCAAATCTGTAGAAACAGAAAATATATTAGTGGTCAAGGGTCAAGGTGGAGGGAGAATGAGGAATGATAGCTAATGTATGCAGGGTTACTTCACAGAAAGATGAAAACATTCTGAAATCAGATCATGTTGAATGTTGCACAACTCTGTTCATATACTAGAAATGCTGAGTTGTATGTTTTAAAGGGATAAATCTTATGATATATGCATTACGTCTTTAAAGTCTATTAGAAGAATGATGATTGAGGGGCTGGGATTGTGGCTCAGTGGTAGAGCACTTGCCTGACTCCTGTGAGGCACTGGGTTCGATCCTCAGCACCACATAAAAATAAGTAAATAAAATAAAGGTATTATGTCCATCTACAACTAAAAAAAAAAATATTTAAAGAAATGAAAGAATAATGACCGACTGTGCTGGCAAAATATCAATAACTAGAGTATGACAATGCTTTATTAAACTATACTGGGGACTTCCCAGGATTATAAACATACCTGACGTTTCTAGGAATATGTATATTTGAGATAAATAAATCAAGCACATGCTTGTTTTGTATTTTAAAACAAATTAAAGAAGTCAATAGCCTAGTTCCCTAATTTCTTCACAATCATTACTACTTGGTTCATTGTTTGGCAAAACTTACCCACATTTTCCTTATTGAAGAGAAATGTTATGAAATATTACCTTTTAATAATAAGCTTCGTTCAGAAACACTGAATGTAGCACTTTTTCTGAACAGATATTAGGGTACTAAGAGTGCAGAAAAATTAAATTCCATTTATTATCCCCCAAAATTCTGTGGTGAATTTAAATGCAGAATATCTGATATTTAATTCAAAAACTCTTCAATCTATACTGAGTATGAAGCCATAAAACACAGCCAATTTCAGCAAAAATTTCCTCTCCACTGGACCTTTCATTCCAGAACATAATTTATTGCCTGATCAGTCATATTTATGACCTGGTCACCTTATCAACTGCCTTAAAATAAAAAATCTCAGGTGGAGCATCTATCCACAGCTCGCAACTGTTCATCCCATTGTCTCACTTCTGGTTGCTAGGATACCCCCTATTAGGATATGAAAAATTTATTTTTAATCAAGTTTTTATTCTTCATAGCCTAAGGAAAAGAAGAAAGCAAGGTCTATGGACACATAAAATAGCTTCCATAAAGACTGACTCTCTGGTAATAACTTGAAACTAATTTTTAAATTTAAGAATTGAAAAACCCAACTTTATCATTAAAATCACAATTTTGTATATTGGTTTTCCTTAAATGGAGAGGAGTTCATGTCAGAGAAACCTTTCCTTTCTTCCGAAATGGCTGATTCATTTTGTCTGTCAAAAACAAAGCCTCCAGGGCACAGAAAAATTCCTCTTTCAGAGAAGATTTATTTTCTGAGACCTTATGTCTTAGGACTCCCAAGTTCAAAACTAGAAACTGGCACAAACGATTCTCCTGACTTCTAAGAGACAAAGATTAGAAAGTCAAAAATTGAAATTATTCTATGTATCTTTATTCAGATTAATTCAAATCAATAATTTATATCAAACACCTGTATACAAGTCACTGCACTAACCAACATGGAGCACACAAAGATAAACATCCAGTAGTCACAGTCTTCAAGGTGATCATACCTAGCGAGGAAATGGGCAATATCCAGGGTCAGTCTCCAGAGGAGCTCTGGAGCACCTGCTCTGGGCTCTCCAAAAACACGGGTCTGGAGCCTGCGTTGGTTGAGTGTGAATGACACAGCACCCATCAGGGTACCAGATTAACACCAGAATTACAGCCTACAGCACCAAACAAGGGAAGCCAATGTGTGAAAGAATTCATAGGTCATGGCTCAACTGGACATCCCTAGGTAGTGTTCACGGTCCCCACCCTAGGCACTGAGGGGAGCTGGTAAAGGAGGACATTCATGCAACCCTGACTCAGCTAGGCAGACACAGGGCTCATTCATCTGCTGGGGAAATGACTTGGGTTTAAGAAGGCTTTGCAAGCAGTATGACAGGTGAGCTGGGTTCTAAAGAATTGGCAGAATTTCATCACTCAGAAATAACAAGGAAGGGACATATGAAGTACATACAAAGGAAAACAAAATATGAAGGCAGGAGGCTATTGCTACATTAAAGCAATGGCTGGTACTAATAGGTCAGGAGTGTATGCAACTGTGGGGTGGGGAGACGGTCAAGTGAGAGATAAACCTGGGATCTTGGGCCAGATGAAGAAAGGCTTTGAAATTACATGCTAAGTAATTTGGACTTTGTTCTGTATGTGCAATGAGAGTCCATCCAGGGTTGTTGAGTAATGCAATGTCATGAACCTTTTAATAATAAGCTTAGTTCAGAAACACTTTAAAATGGTTTGCTTTCAAACTTGTCCCTGTAATATATGTTTGCACCTTCAGAGCCATCTTCACCTTCTTTCTCTTGCTTTGTACCAGAGAGGCTGACTTCACCTGGGCTCTGCCTTCCAGCAGGATGTGGCCAATGTAAGACACCAAGATAGTAGAGGTCAAAAGGACAGAGAGGCAAGGATGTGCTTGGTCAGTAACTGCTTTTCTCCAGGAGCCTCAGCTCTAATGTAACTAGGCCTGGGAACTGCTTCCTTCTCCTGCCCCTTCTTACGCAGCTCCTCACCGCTGATAGTCAAAGGATGTCTCTCCAGGCTTTATTCGTTCCCTTCACCCTGCCTTTTGAGGGGAGACCGGAAGGACCACTCCTACATTAGATGGTTCACTGAGAGGACTCACGTGACTCAACATATAGTTGCAGGTATGGCTAAGATTTATTACAGTGAAAAGACACAAAGCAAAATCAGCAAAGATAGAAGGCACATGGGGCAGTGTCTGAGTGAAACCAGGCACATTCTTCAAGAATCGTCTCCCAGTGGTGTCACAAGGTCATGCTGAATTCCTCCAGCAATGAGTTGTGACAGCATGTGTGAAATGTTGTCTTCCAAGAGAGCTCATTAGAGATTCAGTGCCCAGGACTTTTATTGAGAGTTGTTCATGCAGGCATTCTTCACCTAGGAGCTACCAAAATCCCAGACTCCTAGAAGCAAAGCAGGTTTTCAATATAATCCATCTTGTTTGCATAGACCGTTTAGACATAGTGAGCTATGCAAATCAGGACCTAGTGGGAACCCTCCCCAAATCCAAGTACCCAGATATCAACCAACAGTCAACCTTGCAAATAAGACTCTTTAAGGGTAGCAATCTATGTTAACTCTCCTACGCACCTGTCCATACTTCTGTAAATAATTTGTTCACTTAAGATTCTCCAGTCAAATCCTTTTAAGTGCACCATCTGTCTCTCCTAGTATCCTGACAAACACAAAGCAAATCTATATCTATCTCTGTGTACACACATATAAACTGATGGGCAGTCACTTCTGCAAGCTAGCTATCTTTCTCCTCAGTCTTTTTTTTTTTTTTTTTTTTTTGGGGGGGGGGGGGTACCGGGGATTGAACTCAGGGGCACTCGACCACTGGGCCACATCCCCAGCCCTTTTTTGTATTTTATTAGAGACAGGGTCTCACTGAGTTGCTAAGTGCCTTGCCATTGCTGAGGCTGGCTTTGAACTCACGATCCTCCTGCCTCAGCCTCCCAATCTCCTCAGTCTTATTCCAGCATTTCCCATGTCTGATACTCACTGAGGCACAGGTGACCCAAGGCCCACAGGCTGCTGAGCCTCAGACTTCTCTGTGAGTCCTCCCCCATTTTCACACTCCACAGGATTGAGTCTCTCTCTTCATTTGTCCTCTAGATCCCTGTTGGAGACAGCTCACTTCTGGACCTCCAGGCTGTTCATCTGAGGCTCTGAAACTGTTTCCAACATTAAAATCTCTTCTTTTGGCACTGTGCTCTGAACAGACCATCTAGGACGCCAAGAATCGTAAGTCCCCACCTCCTGACTCTGATCTTGACCCCTTTTTAGATTCTCCTGCCATACCACCCTTGATACTATCACCACCTAGATGGGTTTTAAGGTTTAGAAGGCCTAGTAGTTGCAAATATTTTTGTTTTTGTTTGTTTTCTTTTGTTTGCGGGGGGGCAGGGGGGGTACCGGGTTTTTAACTCAGGGGCACTCTACCACTGAGCCACATCCCCAACCCTTTTTTGTATTTTATTAGAGACAGGGTCTCACTGAATTGCTAAGTGCCTGGCCATTGCTGAGGCTGGCTTTGAACTCACGATCCTTTAGCCTCAGCCTCCCAAGTGCTGGGATTACAGGCGTGCACCACTGCTCCCGGCTAGATGCACAATTAATTAAACATTCAGGCATGTTCACCCCACCCTAGGATACTTACCTCCTACCTAAAATAATTCTCTTATAATTCATTCACTAGTCTCACTTTTTTACCCCCTTCCCTCAGGCCCACAGCTTCCTTTTCTGCTAATGCAAATAGTTTGGTTGTCTATTGCCACAGTTTTCAATTATTCCAAAATTCAGTGGCTTAAAACAGCAACCAGGGGCTGGGATTGTAGCTGAGCGGTAGAATGCTCACCTAGCACATGCGAGGCACTGGGTTCGATCCTCAGCATCACATAAAAATAAGCAAATAAAATAAAGGTATTGTGTCCAACTATAACTACAAAGAAAAAATTTGAAGAAAAAAAAACAGGAAATGTTTCATTATATCTTTTGCTTTCCTAGATTAGAAAGTTGAACAGGACTTGTCTGGACAAGTCTCCTGCTCTGCCTAATGTCAACTGGGGTCAACCTCAGTGGTATTCAGTCATCAGCTGGACTGTGTGGAGGGTCACCTTTCCACCTCCATGGGGTCTCAGGGCCTCTCCAGGTGGTTTCTCTAGCAGGTTAGTCGTATTTCTCACACGATAGCCAAGGGCTCTGAGAAACCATGAAAGAAGCTGCTAGTCCTGTGGCATATAGTTCTGGAACTGGCACAGGGTCGCTCCTGACCTACTCCTCTGCTCAGTGCAACCACAGGCCAGCCTGGCTTCAAGGAGAAGGGCAAGAAACCCTGCCTCTCACTTGGAGGAGCGACAAAGAATTTACAGCCAAATTTGTGGAGGTTCCTGCATGGTTTTACATGTTCAGATTATGACCAAAAAGCTTCCTAAACCATCCCAGAACACATTGCCTTTTTCCCAGTTAGAGAATCATCAGTTAGAAGTGGTAGCGACCAGTTGGCACAAGGCCAGGGGATCCATAAAGTTCACTCTTTTGTTCCCCTACTTTCCCCTCCCCGCCATCACTGTGTGGGCAACGTCTCAGGCTACAGAATCAGTTATTTTCTCCCGGCATGAAAGTCTGAGTCTCTCATACTAGAGGGGCTATACATCACAATGAGAGATTAAATGCTTCTCAGAACAGGAGCTGAAGATCCTTTGGCAGTGACTTCCTTACCTTGTCTGGTTTTGTCAGAGGAGTGCCCTTCTCTCTGGTGATTTTTTTCCCCTCCTGGTTCAGGCCAGGCTGCCACCCCCAAGGCATGGAATGGCCATGACCTTCCTTAAGCCATTGCAGGGGCTTATGTGCAGACCTGGCACCCAGGTCTGTGGGAGAAACCACCACATAGAACCACCACATAGAACTCCTCCTGGGTTTCCGGTTGGCCTCCAGGAGGACTTCCTAACAGATTCAGGTTTGGGAGAAGGTGGGACCAGTGAGACTCCAGCACCCACATGACTCCCAAAGGCACACATGCTGTCCGTGCAAAATCCCACCGGAAGCATAAAGTAAGGCCACGAAAAGGGAGTAAATTTGGGGAGCAGTGATTTTAAAGGACTCTGACCATATTGCTGAGTAATGTGTATTCTTGTTATAGACACAGCAAGAACTATCTGCAGCATCAGCACACACAATACCCTTTCATGGCTATTATCTCGCAAGACCCTCACTTGATACTCCCTGAAGTACAGCCTCATTACACAGCTGATGAAGTTCAAAGCACTTAAATCAACTGCTTGAGCAAAGGTCACTCAATGTTTCTGTAAACAAATCATACATATTGACTTTAAGGAGAAAAAAGATATTTTTCTCATTTTTAGTTTAAAAACCTGAATTTAATGAGTTTCCATGTCCTGTAAATAGGAATTTCCTGTCATTCCATATGAACCTCTTTGTCCCTATGTATTTCTTCCATCTAAGTTGCAAAACACCTGCTCATTCGAAATCACTTTGCATGACTATACCAGAGGGTTGTCCACCAGCTTCAGACACAGAGAGGGCAGCAGCCAAAGAGAGGTCCCTGATGGCTATTCTGTGTATCACTGTTTCAGCTGAGGAATAGACCATGGTTTGGCATGAGAGGTCTGCTCCATACTAATAATGGTTACTATCTGGTGTCATCCTATGTTTCCTAGGAATTTGAACTTGGTAGGCTTCTTGGCTACCAAATCAACTGTCTCAGTATTACAGTGCTTGTGTTTAAGTAATACTTACACAGTAACCTAACACTATGTCACAATGCCTAAGTCACACACCTCATCTCATCTCCTCACGTAGGCACAGTACTATCATCTCACGTCATCACGAGAAGAGGAAAGGTGAATACAATAAAATGAGATAGAGAAAGAGAGATGACAAGCACATAACTTTTATTTTAGTATATTATTATAATTGTTCTATTTTATTATTGCTGTTAATCTCTTACTATGCCTAATTTATAAGTTAAACTTTATCATAAATATGTATGTATAGGAAGAAAAATAATATATATAGGATCTGGTACTATCTGTGAGTTCAGGTATCTATCTGTGGGTAAGGGAAGGCTACAGTATTGCTAGTAATGACCCCGGTGTGGTGGCTCCATCCGTACTGTTGCCCAGGTGCTGCATAAATTAGGGTGTGGGCCTGCCCACACTCTAGTTTGCTAGTCTGAGTGTAACTTAAAGAAATTAAGACAATTCATAAGACTCAGAGAAATAATACTCACTGCACTTAATTTGTATGGTCTATCTCAAGTTTAAATCTGTCCCCTTAAGGAAAACTGTGGAGAGGACATTTTCGCATATCTCATGCACAAATGCTCTCACACTCCTGGGGAGACCTGTCAGTTTTTGAGGGTTAGTGGGGTTTGGAGCTCCTCAGGAGTTAGCTATGCTTCTACCCTTGAAGTCTCTGCCTCTCATTCCAACTTGAGAAAGCGAGAATGTTTTGTTCACAAATGAAGGACATGTGCCCTTATTTTCATGGAGCAGCTGGGAGCCAATCAGGCATCCTTCCATATGTGAATGGAAAGCCTAATCACTGACTTGCCTTTTAGTGAAGAAAAATCTCTCAAATGAATAATCCAAAGCATGTGAAAGCTTTGTTTCTACTAAAGGAAAATGGGGGAAGGATTTTCTTCCTTCTCTTCCTTTAAGAGACTGCCTGGTGACCAGAAATGTCAATTGCAGTTCAGATTCAATCTCAGAACATTTTTTTTTTCCTTACAGTTGGTTATTTGCTTCTTCTGATCACTTTAGAAATAAATAAATATGTAGATAGATACTTTAAAAAATAAATAAGTAAAACAATATCTTTAAATTTTCTTTCTCTGAAGTCTTCTTAGTGGACAGAATATTTTCCCTATCTTTAAAAACACCTAAAAATGGCTTCTTTATCAAAAATCTAAATCTGGTTTCCACACAGGTAATCGCTTTTTTTTGCTTTTTCTTGCTTTTTTTTTCAGTGCTGAGGATTGAATCCAAGGCCTTGTGCATGGAGGCAGGCACTCTACCAACTGAGCTATATCCCCAGCCCAACATTTTTTTTTTTTAACCCACATATTATTAGGACAACCATCCATTTCATTTCAAACAGATTTTGCTGTGCAAATATGACTATTTCCTTAGAAACAAGAAGGGTGTTTTGTTCTTTGAGTTGAAAAGGGTGCTGTGTTTATAACTTGTATATCAAAGCCACGGTATAGGACTAGGAGTCAGGAGACAGCTCAGTCTCCAGAGTGGGAGAAACCTGCCTTGCTGAGGTCGCTACCAGCTCCCAAGATTTAATACTCCATGAGTTAATCCCTTCGTTCAGGAAGAAATCCATGGGAAGTTCCAGAGAGAATCCGTCCAGCGGTTCTAAAAGGGAACCAACTATTTCTCTACTTTGTTACTTTTGAAGAGAAAGAGAAAGGCAGAAAGAGATGCAGGGAGAGCCCTCCTGACCCTGCTACAAGTTCCCTCCGCCTACCGGACCGTCCTTTGTCTCCGCCACCATGGATAGATCCTATTGGATAGATCCTATTGATAGATCCTATTGTAGGTGGATTTTCTGTTAAATTGCTGCTCAGAGAGCACACTCTGGAGTGGCTCTTCTTTGTTTCAACTGGAGATTTTTTCTTCTTTTTTAAACTTTCTAAATTATAAAAGTAATATGTTATCATTTTTCTAAGTCAAACAATACCAAGAAGCAGTTCTTTAAAAATTTAGTCTCCATCCTCTAGCCAGTCTTACCCGCACGGCCACCCCCCACCCAAGTTAACTAATGGTGCTGGTTTGCTAGGCACTTTTCCTCCCCTCCTTCGGAATTGGATCATATTTCACATTTATTTTGTTCTTAATATTTTGAGTCACAAATCTTTTTGAAGATCTGATAAAAGGTATAGACAGCTCCCTGAAGTCTTCGTGTATGCACAAATAAAGTTCTGTGTTTGATTTCGAGGGGTTAATGAACCCTAAAATAATTCTATTTTGTGTTTGTGTCTCAAAACCAACTTTTCTTGGATAGTGTGCTGTCATTGGCCAGTCCGTAACCCTGAAGCCTAAAGGTTAAGGAGTTGTCCCTTCTACGAGGAGTCCTTACTCTGGAGCCTCTCACCAGAGTCCTGTTTCCTGTCTAGGGAAGCCCTGTAATTTCCAGCTTTAAGAATTGATAAGGAGCCGGGTGTGGTGGCGCACGCCTGAAATCCCAGCACTTGGGAGGCTGAGGCAGGAGGATCGCGAGTTCAAAGCCAGCCTCAGCAATGGTGAGGCAGTTAGCAACTCAGTGAGACCCTGTCTCTAATAAAATACAAAAAAAAAAAAAAGAAGAAGAAGAGGGCTGGGGATGTGGCCCAGTGGTCGAGTGCCCCTGAATTCAATTCCCGGTACCAAAAAAAAAAAAAAAAAAGAATTGATAAGGAGGCAGAACTGAATCAAATGCTGTTAGTCCTGTCCTTCCTGGGGTTTTCAGTGATGAAAAACCTCTACCCACCCTCTCTTTACCTTCCTGCTAACCTTCTTTCTCCTTCCCAAATGTCATTCTGACACTCCCTAATATAACATTCCTCAGAGATCCAGAGAGATGTTAATACACTAGGATTCATAATTTTCCCAAGGTAAAGTGGGATCCTTTCATTCCTACAACCAATTAATCGTATTCAAGAAGAAGGAAGAAATTCTTTTTCAACAACCATTATGAAGGAAAGATGTGCAGGTTTTTTATACATTAGTTTCCCCTTTTTTCCACAACAGCAATTTTTGGACTAAAAAAGGTTACAATTTAAAAATAAATAAATACAAAGTACTCACTGAACATTTGTCTGCATAGATTCATGCTCAGTCATGTGCAGAGTGAATGTTTCACTCAAAGACAATAGAAATGAAGGAAAAAGATGGGCAGGTGCTGCCCACAAATACATACCCAACAGACAGAACTAGATAAAGATCAATGTTTTTCACTGTATAATATTAATGTTAGGTGTATCTATAAGAATCATAACTCAATGGAGATGAAGCTCCACATGTTTAAGGCACATGTTTATCAGATAAATATATATTACATTAATATACTTGAAAATATGATTCCTAAATCTGGAGAGTTTAGTGAAACTAACATACACTGCTAGCAACCTCATCAACTGTTTTGCTAAAATGCTTCTGGAAAACTATTTAGAGACTCACACACACACTTTGCAGATACGCACAAAGTATACATATACATATATGTGTATAAGAATGTACCTACTTTATTTTATCATTACAACCTTAGAAACTTAATCTTCAGGAAGTAATTTTTAAAAAGGAAAAGATAAAGTCTAGAGAAAGGTTCAAGTATTTATTGAGTGTTTACTATGTTCTCTTTCCTCTGCTAGCACTTCAGTACATCATCTCATTTAATCTTCAAAGTAATACTGCAAAAGAGGTATACTTTTTCATCCCTAGAAAAACAAATGGGGAAAAAAAAAAAAAAAGAATGCTCTGTGTGACCAGCATAGGACTGGATAAAGTCATTGAAATTCTTCCAGTTACTGTAGAAAAACTTCATGGGGTGATCAGAAACTGCTAGAATACTGGCCCAGTGTGCTTAGAAGAGAAATAAATTCCTGAATATCAAGCTCATGGTATATCCTGAAAAACAAAACAATGGGTGGGCCAAAGATAGATGATCTGCAAGGAGGAATGGGGACTAGATCAATGGTTTTCAACCCTACAAAAACCAAAGCTCTCTTTTACAATCAGTATTTCTTATTGCCCCTTTACCCTGCCTAAGTGAAATTTACAGATGGGGCCTGGGGTTGTGGCTCAGTGATACAGTGCTCACCTAGCCTGTGTGAGGCACTGGGTTCAATCCTCAGCACCATATAAATAAATAAAGGTATTGTGTCCATCTACAACTAAACATAATTTTTAAAAAAGAAATTTACAGATAACATAACTTATTTGGATTCACTTTTTTGTTTGTTTTTTTGGGTTTTTTTTTTTTTTTTTTTTTTTTTGGTACTGGGGATTGAACTCAAGGGCACTCAACCACTGGGCCACATCCCCAGCCCTTTTTATATTTTATTAGAGACAGGGTCTCACTGAGTTGCTAAGTGTCTCACCATTGCTGAGGCTAGCTTTGAACTCGCGATCCTCCTGCCTCAGCCTCTCAGGTGCTGGGATTACAGGCGTGCACCACCGCACCCGGCTGGATTCATATTTTTAAGACAATGTAATAGACAAACTATTATATGGGGGAACAATAAAAGGAAAATAATTCATAATAAAAATATGTATTATGTTACACCACACTAGGAAGAATAAAGTCACCCCCAAATATTTCAAATTGTCTTCTAGGGGGCAATATTGCCACTGCTGAGGACCAATGGACCTGAGATCATTGGGTTAAAAAGAGAAAGGATATGAGCTATAGGGAAGTTTGATTTGGAAGTGAGCACTCCGGAGCTCACCTTGACATAGCCAGCACAGTAGGCAAGTGAGGCCACATTTGCCGGTCCATGAGGTGGACTGGAAGGGGACACTGGTGGGTCCAAGGAGGAGAAATGCAGCAGCCTCCCAGGGAGAGATGGCAGGTCCCTAGCCACATGTAACTCTGCACTACAGTAAATCTGACACACCTGAGCTGGATGAGACTGTCATGATCATCTGGGCTTCCTCCTTATGTTCCCACTGAGAAAAGACATGTGCTTTCTCCCATCTCAAAGATGTCCTGAAGGAAAATGTTAACAGTCTGAACACTCGATTTCAAACTGGGTATGGAGGATAAGTGAGCCGAGACGGAGCTGGAGACAACTCTGAAAGTTGTCTTTCAGGGAAAAGTCAGGAACTGGGGTGATTATTCCCTGCACAGAGGAAGATGATAGAGGGGATATCACAAAGAAAACTGTAATTGGGGTGCTTTCTGTAGGTTTGGGATTGGCAGTACCATTCAGACTAAAAGCATTGGGCCCTGGGGTTGGAACACCTGCGTTCTAATATCAAGACAGTCGCTTGTCGTCTGTGTGACTTCAGGCAAGCCATTTGACTTCCCTAATCTTTGTTGTCTAGATGTCATATTAAGAAATACTAATAACCTACCTTGTAGAACCGTGATACAAATTCCAAGAAAATGTGTGTTTGGAATAGCCTGGTGGTACCGGGAGAAACATTGGTATTTGTTATTGTTACCTGTTCAACTAAAGGCAGTGAGGTGCAGTCTAGCCACATGTAACTCTGCACTACAGTAAATCTGACACACCTGAGCTGGATGACTGTCATGTAGCCCAAAGACTTCAGATCAATGAATGATAAAATGATCAGGTTTTCTTGCTAAGACTCCCCGAACACCCTTGTAAGGCAAGTCATCTTATATGGTGAGAGTGATGGTCAGGCAGTGCTTCCTAGCTAGGTCACTTGTCCCAGAACTCCTCCAGGAATTTGGGTCAGACTAAATCAATATCTCTCTCCCAAGAAAAGGGCTCAGGGTATTGACAAGACTCTAAAGAAGTCAAAGTCAGATCTCAAACAGCCCTTATTTCTAATTCTAGTCCTTTCTGGCCCCACAGGTGTTCCTTTGATTAATATGTCTTTTTATGGCAGCAACCTTCAAGGACCAACTCCGGGGGAGGTTCTATGTGAGAAGCATGAGGCATGAACTTTCAGTCAGCACGGGTGCAACCCAAACAGCTTCATGATGAAGAGAAACTTTGTTGACTTGCCAAGAATCACTGGGCCCAGACCGTGTGCTCCAAATGGTATCGGGTAAGTAATAAACTCTCACAGCCGGGAGATTAGCCTTTGCTTGTTTCTCCCCTGAGGAACTGAGATAGATTGTGATTTAAATTCCTCAGGAATAAAAACCTTGACTGCTCAGCCACTCTTTCCCCTAGAGAAACTGAAATCGATGGCCGATGGCCAATCTGGCTCTGAGACTGAATTCAGAACACCTCTGAGATGCATAAATACTGAATAAAAATATGCAGAAGCCATATTCTCTGCTCACCTTGACCCCACACAGACATCACACAAACTCTGAGTCGACTTTAAGACTTCAGTAAGGAGATAGAATGAAGAAGAAAGGGAATTCTACTGGGGTGCTGAGCTGGTTTCCTGATTGCATTAGTCCGTGGTGAGCTGCAGACCAGCAGCTAGCTTCTTCCAAGAATCATTTTCTCCATCTCAAAAATGGAGACACCAATTTGTAACACCAGCCCAACTCCACAGAGAAACCCTCCAAATGATAGTAAGTGAGATATCTACAAAGTAGACCAGATCCTCTCATAGTCAAAATCAAAAGCCTGAGAAGCCTAGTTGGAAGGTTGTCCAGTCAGACGTGGGAAACTCACTGGGGCTTCTCCAGTGTGACGTTGGACTACACCACGTTCTTTCAAGAGCAACCAGGCTTACCTTGGACTTTGCAGTTGACGCTCCCGTCATCCAGACAGTCTTGTCGTTCCTCATGTCTGTGCCTCATTGCAAAGAGCTTGTGCAAGTCAAAAGAATCTTTACATTTATCCTTAAAACTTCCCCTTTGGACAGTCTTGCAACCTGTTCCCAAAGGCATCTGCCTCTGTTCCCCGAGTGATATTTCTCCACCTTCCAATGAGTATTTCCTTTCTAATCTCACACATATACACACAAAATAACTGTCTCCAACCTCTAGTACTGGTTTAAAAAAAAATGCTGAAATGTTAGTGGGGCATCACATTGTCTTGGTGGGGTTGCAGTGTGATTTTTAATTGTGATGACATTCCCCCATTATAAATCCTAGGAAGAGAGTAAAGTCAGACTAGACTGTCTCTGTAGCAAATTACTAAATCAGAAAAACAAACAAACACATGTTTTAAACGTAGTGGGGGAAATAAGAACAATATGCATAGGTGACTAGCCCTCTTGTAAGTGTGTTATCTTAGAGGGTTCCAAAGTTAGGTTGTCAGACTTCAAATCCTGGTTCTGCTACCTTTTGGTCATGTGACCTTGGGCAAGTTGTTTAACCTCTATAGGCCTCAATCTCTATTTATTAAAATACTAAATACTGGTATTAATCCATAGAGTTGTTTTGAGGATTAAATAGAACAAATAGGTAAAGCACCTCAAATAGGGTCTGGCACATAGTAACCACTGTATATGCTAGTTATTGTTAAGGTGAATTTGGCTTAAAAGGCTATTTTGTGCTAGGTGTGGTGGTGCACTTCTACAATCCCAGCAGTTCGGGAAACTGAGGCAGGAGGATCATGAGTTCAAAGCCAGCCTCAGCAACTTAACAAGGCACTAAGCAACTCACTGAGAGCCTGTCTCTAAATAAAAATACAAAAAAAGGGGATGCTGGGGATGTGGCTCAGTAGTTAAGTGGTCCTGGGTTCAATCCCCAGTACCCCCCCCAAAAAAAGGCTGTTTTTGTTCAATTATTAAAAGCTATTCAAAGGTAGAATAAAAGAGATATATGTATGTGAGACATATTATGGGCTTAGCACCACATGTGACACAGAGTAAAAGAGCAAAGATGTCATAACTATTATGGCACGGCGACAGCTCACTTAGCTGGAAGACAGTGCTAAAAGCTGTCCTATACAGGCACAGCTGCTGGAGAGCAAGGGACTGATGGGCAGGATCGGTAGGTGAGCCAACCGTGTTAAGAACCACATAAAAACACTGATACTAATATTAGGACAGCAATGTGGTTCTAGTTTGCAAAGATCAGCACATTTTCTAGAGAGACAATACTGTTAAAAAGACAGTGGCATATTGCCTGTCTCTGGAACACACACATACAACCTTCCTTCCGCAGCCTCTACCAGTGTAATCAAGCTCTTTCATTGTAAAGAGGACAATGAATATGCCAGAGGCATCATCAAATTGTGAGTCATATAATGTCTAATGGTACTTACAGATGACCTCATGTCCAACCCCATTTGTTGGATGAGGATGGAGATAAGGAAACAGTAGGGGATGCTGACAGAAGAGCTGTCCCCGGGTCACAGCCAGCTAGTGGCAGAGCGGAACTCAGTGAAGACGTTGATTATAACTCCTCAGTGAAGACGTTGATTATAACTCCCCACTGCAATGTTCTACGTTGCCTTCTGTTCCCACGTCCCTTACCACCCACCCAGAATCCTGAGCCGGATGGCAAATTTAGCTTCTCCCTAAAAGGTACTCTTTCCTGAGGTACCACACCCTTAGGTCTTCTAAATCCTTGATCACTGCTGCCCTCTAGGGAATTAAAGTGAGTTCTCCTCCTTGGATTCCTGCCTTGGGATGAAGGCCTTGATGGCCACCCCCTGTTCGCTCAATCCTTTCTCCTTAATAAATCCTCCAAGACACTGTATGTTCTGCTCACCAATTAGCAGAACTGCTCACATTCCAGATATGCAGATGACAGAGGTGATCGATCTTTGATTATGAACACATCCTTGTGTTTGTTCTTTGCAATCTTGGTAGGAAAACACTCAAACTTTTTTTTGGGGGGGGGTGGTGGTGCGGGGAGTGTTTAAAAACATTACTGCAGAAAGTAATAAAATCTGGTTTGATATCTGATTGATTCATCTCAAGGTGCTGGTGAGCAGGGGCTCAATTGTTCCATCCCAAACAGTGCAACTAGGAGGCTCTCAGGTTCAATGTGCTAGGACCTATAAACTAAAGTTCAGTGTTAGCCACACTTATACTTACCCCTGATCACTCCCCTTTGTATTGCTTTACAGCCAGATGCTAGCAGTTGGCAATAAAATAGTCATTCATTCCCTCAACCTTAATTACTTGAAGGCATTCACTGAACCAAAAATACCCATGAACTAGATCCCTAGTGATAAGTCCACCGACTGGTTGCAGAAATGATGAAACAGGCTCCTGACCAACAATAGCCGTCCAGGTTGACTTCCTATGCAATCACAACCAGGCTCCTGGAATTTCCAATTCAAGAACAGAACAAATGAAAATAATCAGAGTTGATTATTTTTCTAAGCAGGAAAGGTTAGAAAGCTTCCTGTTTTAGAAAGTAAGCATTTTTCCAGCTGCATCATTTTACCATGCCACATAGAGATAGGACTGCTCCCCTTTTTGCTATTTTTAAAGAATTCAGTGAATAGTACTATAACCCTGAGTATTTTTCCATTGACTTAAGACTCGGTACAGTACAGCATAGTGGTTTAAATAGTAGGACTTCTATATAGACCACATTCAAATCCAGACTTTACCAATTGGTAGTTTTATAACCTCATTAAAGTTTCTTAACATTCCTAAGCTTCAGATGCTTTGTCTATGAAATGGTGATAATAATACTAACCTTATGGTAGAGTTGTTATGATAATTGAAGATAATAAAGGCTTGGGGTTTAGCACATTGCTTAGCCTAATAATAAGTGATAATACAGTAATAATAATGTGATCAATAAAAGTTAGCCACTGTTGTCATTATCATCATCAGCCACAGTCATTGTCATTATAAGATCCTCATTACAAGGAGAAGCCAGAAAATAGGGAGAAAGATTTTAGGTAGTTCTGGCAAACTAGCTGGCAACTTTGTAGCCAGGACTGGAAAATATGGTAAGTTTGAACTTAGAATGTCTGTTTTCAAATCCCACATTTGTATGAAAGATACTTAATTTCTCTGGCATGACCTCATCTGCAAAATAGAGGTATAGCCACCATGTAGATCATAGAAAGTACGTGAGAGAATGACACAGAAAGATCAAGCCCAATACTTGACCCACAGCAAGCAAACTTTTCTTCTCTTGGGGGATGAATGAGTCCTGGCCCTCAGTATAACATCTGCCCATGACTATCACCTCCTGCAGATGAAAAGAAAGTAGAAAATCCAGGTCAAGGATGCTCTGAGGGAACCTGACATCATAGTTCTAGTCTTCTTATTCCATAATTCCAAATATAAGAAAGGAAGAAATATGGTTACAGAAGCAGGCCCAGGTAGCAAATCCTAGTAGTGGCCGTGAGCCACAAATTTCTATCTGGGGTAGGGAGAGATTAAGGAATGTCTGGGACCTGGGTCTTGGTGTTACCTGTAATCATTGTCCCCAGCTTGGTGACTCAATCTCCTGGATTTTGGCAGCCAAGACTGAAATGTCATTGACATTTGAAGTGAAATCTGAAAGCTTTTTGAAATACAGGCAGCATTTATCTCCAGCTTTATTTTGAAGAATGACATAATCTGGACACAACCCAGTTTTCAACCTGAAGCAATATTCAGACAGTATGTTAATGCATTTAAGTCAGTAAGAATGTGTGTGTGTGTGTGTGTGTGTGTGTGTGTACATGTGTTCGTGCATAATATTGTCTCCCTTGTGATGCAAAACACATTCACACAAGAAAGTTACCTTAAAGTGAATTTGTTTAGGAAATCCTTCGCTAGAACTCTAGCCTGAGCCAGTGTATGCCAGTTAACCACTGGGCCTTCTGGGTTCACAGAGGTAACAACCGAGTTAATACACACTGTTTTACTACTTGAGTAACTAGGTCTTTATTGCCTCTCACTGGACAACACAAACAACAGCTTTAACCTCTCTCTCCCTTCCTCCCCAAAATACCATACTAAATGCTCCACCCCAACATCCTATCCAGGTCTTCAGGGTCTCCTCTTCTAAGGAGAGGGAAACCTGAGCGCCCCCCAGTGGTTAACTGTCTATAATTGCACCCCCAGACTTTTTGTTCTTCGCTGACTTTAACCATCAGTGCTGAAGCCAATTTCAAGTATCAAATTCAAGGACATTTGGGGCTGCAGTGTGGAGATTGAGCCACCAAGCTGGGAACAATTTAGATTTAGTTGCAGCTAACAAAAAGATTAAAAGTCTTTGGGTCTCAGTGCCAGTGTATCCCCATTTCTTTCTTCGTACTTGCCCAGAAATCAATACCTTCAAGGGCCTTAAAGTGTAAATTTGCTACATCAAAAAATAGTTCTACCACCTCCCACTCATAATATTTGTAGGATTAGCTTGCTGAGGGTATAACCACAGCAAAGACATAACAGGAATTAACACTTCATGTATCTGTTTCCAGTGCATCCCACTCACTACCCATGAAGTCAATCCCTACATTTTCATAAATTATTATTCCTAGCACCTAACATAGAACCCAACATATAATAGGTGATCAAAAATATTTTTGTAAGAAAAAGCATTACATGCTAGATTGTATCTCCACCACCCCCACCCTACAAAGACCTGTGTTGAAGCCTTAATTCCCAGTGTGACTGTATTTGGGGATAGAAACTTTAGGGGATATTTAAATTTAAATGAGATCCAAACAGAAGGATCCTAACCTGATAGGACAGACAGTTTTTAAAAAAGAGAATAAACATCAGAAATTTATCTCTTTTCATTTATGCTTACGGAGAAAGAGCCCTATGAGGACACAGAAAGAGGGTAGCTGACTGCAAAGCCAAGACAGCGATCTAACCAGGAAAACAAAAAGTCTGATATCACCTTGATCTTGGACTTCAGGTCTCTTAGAACTGTAAGAAAATAAAGTTCTATTGTCTAAGCAACCCAGTCTGTGGTATTTTATTATGCAGGCCCTAGCAAAATAATATAGAAAGAAAAGGCTACAACCAAACTATATGCTGTGGTTTGAATGTGTCTCCTGGATTCATACATTAAAAACTCAGTCTCCAAATTTAGATGTTAACAGTATTTAGAAGTAGGACCTTTGGGAGGTAATTAGGATTAGCTGAGGTCATGAGGCTGGGGCTCATGCCAACAGAGTGTCGGCACTAGTGGTTGTAGCAGAAGAGGAAGAGAGACCCGGGTTAGCATGCTTGCTCGGTCTGGTCCTGTGGTGCCCTCTGCCATGTTATGACACAGCAAGAAGCCTCTGGCCAGATGCAGAGCAGATGCCAGCGTCAAGCTCTTGGACTTCCCAGCCTCTAGAATTGTGAACTAAAGAAACCTCTATTCTTTATAAGTTACTCGTATGTTATTATGGTTTGGATCTGAAATATCCCCCCATGGCTCATGTTCTAAAGACTTGGTTCCCAGGGCATCAATGTCCAGAGGTGGGGCTTTTGAGAAGTGACTGGATCATAAGTGCTCTGACGCCATCCATGGATTAATCCATTGATTGCTGAATGGATGATTGAGAGGTGGTAGAAACTGTAGGGAAGTGGGAATGGTTGGAGGAAGCAGGTCACTGGGGATGTACACTTGGGGACTATATCTTGTCCCTGGCCCCTTTCTGTCTCTGCCTCCCGGCTGGCTTCCATGAGCTGAGCAGCTTTTCTCTTCTATGCCTTTCCACCAAGATATTCTGCTCACCTCAGGCCCAGAGCAATGGAGTTGGTCAACCATGGTGTGAAACCATGAATCAAAATAAATCTTTTCTCCTTTAAGTTGTTTTTCTCAGGTATTTGTCACAGCGATGAGAAGTTGACTAACTCAGTTATATTCATTTATAGCAACAGAAAGCAGATTGAGACACTGTAACAGAGTTCAAAACTCCAAGGCAGAAGAGAAAACAAAAACTATTGTGTATTCAGAGTTGATATATGCGGCATCTCCAGACCAGCTGTTTCTCAAGGAAATTCACCAATTGTCTTTTTTTTATCTCAAACATCTGGGGAGGTTCATGTGCATCCAACCAAATGCCCATGGGTGAAGCATTCTCCCTCTATTATTCTCTCCCCACTAGCACTTCCCTAGCTGCTGGCTTTCAGTGATCTCATGAGTATGTGAGCTTGAAACTGTCTTCCCACCAGGAAAGATGAAATTCGTCAGCACAAAACTCTCCTGCTCCCCAGGTGTTGCTCCTGAAAGTCTCCACAAATGCCCACAAGCACCCAGGCATAAATGTGCTTCTCATCCTGCCTTGGGTTTTATAGAACTCGGTCCATTTTGATCAACAAAACTGTATGAGGAAACCAGGCTTCCTGTGAGGAATGAGCCAACACTAGTGTCAAATTCTTATCAGGAACCTTGTCTTCCCAAATACCAGACATCTGACCACCTGCAGAAATACTACCAATAACTTTTTTAAAAATAAATATTCACTATAAATATGTGATGGAGAGAAGGTTGCTACCTCTGGACTTCAAGTGGGCTGCTGAGAATCTTTGCATCTTTGATCATGAAAACTAGGCACATGGGTAAGAGTGAAGAGCGGAGGCTTTGGGTCATAAACCCAAAAGACACAATGCCATAATCCCAAATGTTGAAATTCTGAAAAATCAAATCCCAAGAATATAATTATGGAAAAAAATAATTTTAAAATTATTTTTTAAACATTTATTTCAATTTTAGGGGCTGGGGTTGTGGCTCAGTGGTAGAGCACTTGCCTAGCATGTGTGAGGCACAGGGTTCGATTCTCAGCACCACATATAAATAAAGATCCATTGACAACTAAAATATATGTGTGTGTGTGTGTGTGTATAAAAACATTTATTTCAATTTTAAAGTGATTTTAGACTACTATTTAAATAATATTTAAATTTTGAAATAATATTTAAGCATTTAAAAGGGAGTTTATTTGAGAAACATGAAAACATGACAGAAGACTCCTTATGCCACCTTACACAATAAAATAGGCAATGAGAACATAAATATTTTTGCAAGTATAAACACTCAGGTAATGGTAATTCCAGAGGTTAAGATTTATGAGCAAAACCATATTCATTTTAAAAATGGCTCAAAATGTGAAGTGTATAAATATATACACCTCTATGATTGGTAATTGTGCACACCCAAATTTATAACAGAAGTCATCTGAAATACTGTGATGGACAGACAACCCTAGGTTTTCAGAAGAGATAAACCAAAAGTTATGATGGGTCACCATCACGTGTACAGTGAGTGACCCAAAGAGCCAAGTACTCAAGAAATTTTATCTTTCACAAATGCAGATATACAAAAGGACATTTGTTCATTTGTTGAGGATGTTTCAACATTTTTACATATACACGTGATGTTTACACACAAAGCTGACATTGTGATAATGTACGTTTGTAGAGAAGTTTGGAAAGATGCACAAAATAAATTGGAACTTTCTAAATGTCTTTACATGATTTGTACCACCAATATTGGAAACAGTGTAAAGATGAAATGCATAATGAACCACATTGTAAAAATGATTTTGACAATTTTAAATAAGTGGAGGAAAACTTTTTAAAAAGCCAAAGAAAAATCATACTAAAAAGAAAATTCTAAGTCAGGTGCAGTGGCGCATGCCTATAATCCCAGTGGTTCCAAAGGCTAAGGTAAGAGGATCGCAAGTTCGAAGTCAGCCTCAGCAATTTAGTGATGCCCTCAGTAACTTAGTGAGACCCTGTCTGGGAAAATAGTAAAACAAACAAACAAGAAATCTGAGGATGTGGAAGAGTGGTTAAGCTCCCTGAATTCAAAACAATTCCAGCTGGGCGTGGTGGCCTACATCTAGTAACTCCAGTTAACTCAGGAGACCAAGATAGGAGGATCTCAAGTTTCAGGCCAGCTAGCCTGGATAACTTAGTGGGACCTTGTTTCAAACTTTTAAAAATGGGGATGGGGGAAGTAGAGGGAGTACCTAGAGTTGTATTATGGGCCATTGCATGGAGGTAGACTGTAAAAGCTAGCCAACTCTCAAGATCATTAACTGCATTTTTAAAGCCTTGCGTCACAATGAATAGCTGCTCTTTTTTTTTTTTTGAAATGGCTCTACTCGCTACATTTTATGTGTTACTAGTCCTTGAAATTCTTCTATGACTTTATGTACACCCACATGAGAATTCTCTATTAAATTTTCCCATCTTTTGTGCCATGCTTCTCTGTTTGGGGCACATGGAAACCCATTCTGCATGCACTCAAATACACACCACAGGAACAACTGGCAGAAGCAGTTCTGGTGATGGAACAGCAATACTGTTGTGTGTCTTCTTATCCTACTGTGCATGTAATTATTTTTGAATCAGCCAGTAACTTTATTGGCTTCTTCAAGCAAATGCAGCTTAGAAGCTCCTGTAATTTCATCAGCTGGAAGGAATAGCCTCCCCACGTCCCTTCCCCGCGGGAATTGAGCTTTTCAACATTTGGGATTTCAATCTTTTGGGCTTGTGAATTTGTGAATTTTGCTACAGGGATTTTGGTCTTTCGGGATTTCAACATTCAGGACTATGCATTCAGATGACACCTTTGGGGATTATGACCAGGACTGCACAGCAGAGCAGCCTCCCATTTTCTTCTTTACAGGCAAATGCCAAGGTTGACTTCCAAGTCAGGTCCACCAATCACAAAATGTGAGGCCTTGAACAAGTTCCTAAACCTCTCTATGTCTCATTTTTTTCTCATCTCAAAAGTGGTGATGATCTCATAGTGTGTTAGTCAGCTTTTCATCACTGTGACCAAAACACCGGAAAAGAACAACTAAAAGGTAGAAAGGTTTATTTTGGCTCAGAATTTCAGAGGATTCAGTCCCTGGTCAGCGGGCTCCACAGCAGCACATCATGGGGAAGGGTGTGGTGGAAGAAAGCTGTTCAGTTTATAGAAGCCAGAAAGCAGAGAGAGAGAGGAAAGGCCAGAGAAAGATACAGTCCCCAAGGCCAACCCCCTACTGGTTTACTTCCTCCAACCACGCCTCACCTGCCTACAGTCTCCACCACCTCCCAGTAAATCCACTCAAATTATTAATCCATCAAATGGATTAATCCAGTGATGAGGCCAGCCCTCATGATCCAATCATGAGTACTTTCAATAGTTCACGACAAAGAAGAAGTGTTCGGTAATGGTTGGCTGTCAGCTGTCTTTCCATCAGGAAGGGGGAGAGTGTTACAAAAACATGAACTTATCTATAAAAAAAAAATTCTTATATTTCTGAAGCTTTATTTTTATTATAAAATCCGATTGTAGAAAATATGGAAGGGACTTGTAGCAGGATGATATTTTGAGATGTTAATCAACATTTTTTTCCATGTTTCCTTAACATTTTCCTTCCCTTCTTTCCCCCATGCAGTTGGGTCAGGTAAGGTTGAAACTAGAGAAAAGCAAAGGAAATGACTTTTGCTGATTAGAGTCAAAGTTTTGAGTCCTAAACCAGGACACCACATCTGTGGCTAAGCCCAGAGTTGGAGGACTACGAGATGCAGAAGAAGCATTTTGCCTGTCCCAGAGGAGCAGAAGATTCCCTGGGTAGAAAACATGAAGAATACAAGCACAAAGGGGCTCTTTGTCTGTCCATTCCTGCCCCATCCACCAGCCAGTTTTAGGGAAGTGAGAGATGGCAAAAACCCAGGAAGGCTTAGGGACATCTGGATATGGCTCAGGAAGGCAGCAAACATTAACAACCCTCCAAATGTCACATGAGTGATAACTGCAAGGACTATCCAGGCAGATGGGGCTGAGTTGGCCTCCTGGAGTTTCCTGTTCCCTACGAGGTTCATACAGCAGCCAGATATTTCCCAGAAGGGTTCTGTGAGAGAGAACCTGGCCCAGAGAAGCTTCGGACCACTAAAGCAGCCCCAGAGTCAGTCTGTCAACCAACTCCCTCGGAGGCTGATGGGAATGAAGGTATCTTAATGAGGACAGTGTTGTTGGTAAAGATTACAAGGACTTCAAGCCTTCCTTGACTCCGTCCCAATCCAATACCATCACGAAAGCTTGCAGAATTTACCTAAAAGGTTGAATGAAGAAATGGAGTCCTAAATTGAGGTGAACCCAGAACCATAATGCACAGAAATGCAGATTGTTCAAGGCACAGGACACCCAGCACCGGAAGCAGGCAGAGGCCCAAAACTAGCTGTACTTCTTTGCCCATCGCGCTAGGTGCACTGGTGTCGGGCTGCATCCGCCTGCAGGGGGTGCTTTTCCTAATTGGCACAATGCCACCGTGAGGTAGTGGAAGCTTAACTGAGCAAATCTTGATTTGCCTGAGATCCCTCTGCACCGACTGAGAAGTTTTCATCAGAGGAAGATTGGGGCTTAAAGTAGAAATTAAGTTGTGGCTTGTAAAAGTAAAATTAACCTATCTTACATAGCTAAATCTGTGGCTTGAGATTTGTGACTATAGAGAAACATATCAGAAACCAAGCCCCCTCCCCCTCAAAAAAATACTCACTTCTGTTTGTATCATGTGTAATATTTTTATATATTTTCTTCCAGTTTTTCTTTTATGAATTTTCCATAATTAATATCACATGGAATATGCAATTTGGAATTATCCATTTTCTTAAACTTGTATCATGTAGACTGTGGATATTGACCTTGTCTGTATTATTGAAACATCTGAGGTGCTTACACAAGTGCCAGTACCCAAAGCTGCATCTCAGCCCAGTCAGATCAGAAACTTAATATATCACCAGGTACAAGAATCACTAACTCGGGGTGCAGACATATTTAGTGTAGAGATGCCTCAGGACCAAATCTTTGAGAACTTCTTATTCAGATAGGTACTTTTCAAATGATAATGTGCTGTGAAATCACCTGGAGATGATGTTAAAATGCAGATTCAGAGTCAGCAGGGCAGGGGCCTGAGATTCTGCATTTCTCACAAGCTTCCAGGTGAGGCCCCTGGCCCTTAGACCACAGTTGGCGCACCACAGGCGTCCAAGTCAGGAAGGTGAAGAAGAAACAGAAAAATAATTTCTATTTTAAACACTTTGCCAAATCATTGAAAACTTTTTTAAAAAAACTATTTGTTTAAATATATAGGCACTTTTAGAATGAATGGACCATATTTCTTCTTAACCACCCCCTAGTGTCATTTAAATTGTTTTCAATTTTGCTATTGTAGCTAATGCAGGAATAAATCTCATTGTGCAAACTTCTTTGTCCCTACCTTTTATTTGTTTTGCTTTTGGTTTATGTGGGGGATAGTTTGTTTGTTTTGTGGTGCTAGGGATTAAACCTAGGATTTTGTGCATGTTCGACAAATGTTCTACCACTGAGTTCAACCCTCAGCCCTGATCCTAACTTTTAAATAAGCAACTAATTAAGGAAAATGAGGAAGTGGTGGAGCAGGCCCCAGTGTAACACGACCATCCAAGACACAAGTTTCTTTCCTGTGTTACTATGCCCAGACAAGTTCTGCATTGTTTCTTCACTTCAGTCTCCTTTGCTACAGAATGATCTTTTTCTTCTCTCGTGTCTTTGGAATTAAGGGAGTTTAGAAAGAGACCTGCATCTCAGCACTCCCTGCTACAGGTTGGGGACAAGGACTGGGTGTACCCATGATAGTACACCTGGGCCTCGCTCCCTTCCATACCAACCCAATATGGAATCTTTAGTGCCACAATCATGAACAAACCCTGGGATTTGGTCCACCCTTGGCTGTTTGGATTTCAGTACCAGGGTAGGGGATCTGAAAGACATGGAAAGAAACAGCTGAATTCCAAGACACTCCTTCAGATTAAGTTTCCTTTAAAACATTTTTACCATTCTTCATCAATATTTATCAAGCAATGTCCAGATACAGCCACATTCCTTCTGGGCTGTGCCTAGAACACACCCTGAGTACCTGATCAAAATACAACTGTTGTTTGTCAGAAGAGGGCACTTTTATAGGCAAGCTTCCCTGAAAATGAGAAACCAGGTCAAAACACAGCAAAGCAAAAACAAATCTAAATCAATTACCTGAGCAGAAAAAGATGAATGTAGATTTTTAAAGGTCAACATGGTGTGGCAGAATGCATATAGAATTTAGCGTCCTACAGACGATTCCAAAATTGATCTCTTGCTACCAAAGGCTCAGAGCTTTGAGCTTCAGTTTCTTTTTAACAAGTACTATAGAAGTGTTTATAAGCACAAAGAGAAGCACAACTTTTTAAAAAAGAATTAATAGAGATATCTGGTCTCCCAAGCAGAAGACGGGATAGTAATAATTACTTGCCAACACGTGAGGATTGAGGACTCTCAGGGTTCCATCCAGCTTTCCTGGTTTAATCTTGGAGAAACACTAGAAAATACACCCAGCATCTAAATAAGTCCTTCGCTAGGTCCCTATGTGGTGCCTGGAATTCCTAACTGACTTGATGTTTGAGTTGAATGGTTTGCATGCCTTGCTTATGTTAGAATTACCTGAGAAATATTTTTAAATGCCAATGCCCAGGCCTTACCCTCAACCAAGTAAGGCCATGCTCTGAGAGTTCACGTGGCTCCCACATGTTTCTATCTTGCAGCCTGAGCTCAGAACCACTGAATTAGAATCTTAAAATACCAACAGGAAATCCAGGGTAGGTAAACCTGGAAGTCATTTTTCTTCCAATGATCCTGGTTTCAAGAAACCTGTTATATTATGAGTCAGTCCCTCAGCAATGCACCACAGGGACATAAACGGGCTATCTGGATGTCAAGATGATGCACAAGAGAGACAAGCCTAGAGCACCACAGAAGCACTGCACTCCTACCATGAGTTGGGGAACAAAGGGGAGGAACAACAATGACAATAAAATTTTCATCAACACCATTATCATCAATTACCATTTAGTGAGCCACTACCAGTTTCCAGGTACTGTTATAACAAGCATTTCACCTTTTGTTCTTAAAAACAGGATAAGGATTGTGGTTGAGAAAGACAGTGCGATTTTTCTGGAAGACAATTTGGCAATGTATGCCAAGCGCTCTCAAAATAAATGTTCACATTCTTTGGCTCAGGAATGCCACTTTGAGGTGACTATCCCATGGAAAGTGTCACAGATGCAAATGGTGCTCATGTTAACACAGATGTTCATTACAGCATGGTTTATTAGTAATAAACCAGGAATACCCTAAGATACTCAACGGATGGATGGTGACTACATAAAGGTTGCTATGTTATACTCTGAAGTATTGTGCAAACCACTGAAGATGTTTTCCACTATGAATATATTTCATAGCAAGAAAAATATAAAAAAATATTAAGTAAAATAAGATATAAAATGATACAGTGTGGTTCAAGAATGCAAACTGCAAAACTTGTTATGTTGCAAAGTTGGTTGCAGTTGGCAGGACTCTATTTGTACCCATATCTTCTTTAGAGAACAACCTTCAAATGGTTAAAAATATATTGCTATTATGATTTGGATCTTGAATATCCCCCCCAAAACTCATGTGTTGAAGGCTTGGTCCCCAGTGCAGCTTGGCCCTCTGTGGAGTCTTTGGGAGGTAGATGGATCATGAGGGCTCTGATCTCATGAATGAATTAATCCACTTATGGATTCACAGCTTAATGGATTCTGGGAGAGACACTTGTTATAAAAGTGAGCTCCTTCTTTGCTTCCTGGCTGCCATGAGGTGAGCAGCTTTGCTCTGGCATGTTCTGTGATGTTCTGCCTGCCACAGGCTGAAAACAAAAGGGCCAAGAAGTCATGGACTGAAGCCATGAGCCAAAATAAACCTTTTCTCCTTTAAGTTGATTTCTCTCAGGTGTTTTGTCACAGTAACTGAAAGGGGACTAACACAATTTACAAAATAAAACTCTTTTAATAGCAAACACTTTCAATTGTCATGTTGTGGTGCTGTGGAGTCATCCTGTTTTGGTCCTTATACTGAGGCTTGACTCTGCATCCCCACCCCCACTTCCAAACAAAGCCAAGGCAGGAAGGCAGATGTAAATAGTCAGAGGAAATGGAAAACAAATGACAACAGATTTGTAATGTAGCCAAAATATTTGATTCACAAGTTTTTCTCACTACTGGAATCAAGTTTCTCTGTGGGTGTGAAAAGAGGAACTGAGAAAGAAGGAAAGATTTGCAGAGGAGAAAACAAAAGGAAGTGGAGAATGTGGAGGGGGAAAAGCAAACAAATTTCAATTCAGCTTGCTGAAAGAACTTCAAATCTCCCCGTCCACGAATCTGGTTGGTTCTCACAAAGTCAGGATGTGGCTCGTTTTCTTACATTTTGCTTGTGTTCTGGTGACAGCCTGGGCAACAGGGACCCTAGCTCATTTTCAGGTCCACATTCCCCTACGGTGAGCCGCCTTCCGCATCCCAAGCCCTATCCCCGCTCCTGCAGCACTGGGGCCATGCACACCCTTGCTCAGCCGAGCTCAGGTCTCCAGTCCCAGCTCTGACCTTTGCAGCATTTTCAATCTGAAATGCCTTTTTTATTTAAGGAACTTAAAAAGGGATGGGCAGAGGCTCACCATTTAATCCCAGTTACTTGGGATACTGAGGCAGGAGGATCACAAGTTTGAGGGCAGCCTGGGCAACGTAGTGAGGCCAGGTCTCAAAATAAAAAAAGCAAAAGGGGTAGCAATGTAGCTTAGTATGTGAAGCCCTGGGTTTAATCTCCAGTGCCTCAAAATATAAAAAATTAAAAATAAAAGAGGATGGGCGGTGGAGATGGAGAGGGAGGCATGCCATATATTAGAATCATTGTATTTTATCATCCATTGGTTGAGACCATGTGGAGTGGCCAAACCATAATGAACTCAAAATGGATTTTTAATTAAGTTGCGTTTAAGAATGGTAATAACATCTATTGACTTTTGAAAAGTCTTTGGAATATATGAAGTATTTTGTTCATGTGGCTCACAAATAATGCTTGATGTGTAAAAGATTTCAAAGATAGGATAGGTCTATCTATTCAATTCTCTCAAGGCCTGGAAATGAGACTAATCCTTGTGCTCCCACCCTTCTCCTCCTAGTGAGCTAAGAAGCAACCATCCCTTGTGACTGCCGTTTTCACCAAAGAGAGAAGCACACTAACATTTACTGGGCCCACATTAGTGCCAAGCACTGTGCTGTGAAATAGTTATTCTTACTGTCTCAATTTCATGGATGGGGAAACTGAGGCTGGGGAGGTAAGTTAGTAAATAGTAGCCTGGGATTCTGTGACTCCACAGCCCTATTTCCCTGCAACCCATGTGAATTGACTAATTATTGTCTTCCCAGATACAATACCTTTATCCTGAAGGGGAGGTTGAGCAATTTAGAACTATTTTCCAATTCATACCATAGATGTGGCTATCTGTCTTCTGGGCCTGGTCATTTTAGGCATGCTGGGCTGTTGGTCCAGTCTATTTCTATAAGATATATGTAAAAATACATTATGCATCATAATAATATTACATATTGAGACAATAATGAATGTGATGATATATGATGTGATGATATATATATATGATGATAATGATTGTGATATACAATGCATACATGATTGTATGTTATATCATAAAATAGGATACTTAGTTCTACCATCTGGAAGGGTAAGATTCAATGAGGGCAGCGTAGGTAAAATTATGAAGAGATGAATCTCAAAAATGTAGAAATTTGGTCTGTATCAGGTGGCTGTGCATTTGGGTGCTAACTTGTTCTGCAGGTATTTAAGAATAGACAGGTGAATTTTAGTGTAAAAACCAATGGGTTAAATTCGGCCTTGTGGTCCTTTGTGAATACTAACGATGTTTAAAGATTCCTTATACTCCAGATGTTAAACTCCTTCTCCAAATCTCCTTGATCAGGGTGAGTCACCTGGGAACACAGCTGCTCTGAGGTTGTGGCATAACCCGCTACCAGGTTTTTCTCCTCCATCACATCCTGGTTCCTCTTAAGTCAGAAGTGCTCCCAGTGACTTGTCTCTTAGCATAATGGTCCTCTTGTTTTAAGACAGATCATGTGGACATTTAAATTACTAATGAAATTTATAAAAATTACATACAGGATCCAACTCTCTTTTCTTAGCTTCAGGAGTCAACTTTGCCTTTTTTTTTTTTTTTTTTTTTTTCCCCCAAGCTGGGGATTTCCACTGAGCTACATCTCCAGTCCTTTTTTCTTTTGAGATAGTATCTCACAAGTTGCTGAGGCTGGCTTCAAATTTGTGATCCTCTTGCCTCAACCTCCCTAGGACCTGGGATTACAGGTATGCACCACCATGCCCAGCTGTCACCTTTGCTTTTAAAGATCAAACAAAACAACTATAACTTGAGGAGCTGGGGTTGTGGCTCAGTGGTAGAGCGCTTGCCTAGCATGTGCGAGGCCCAGGGTTCAATCCTCAGCACCACAAAAATAAATAAGGGTATTGAGTACAACTACAACTACAAAATAAATATAATATTAAAAAAAAAACTATAACTTAATCTTTAAGAAATAAATCTACCAAGTTATACTATGTCCATGTATGAATATGCCACAAGGAATCCTGTTTATATAGATATAATTATAATGTGCTAATTAAAATAAAAATAGTAGGAGGGATATCAGTAGAGAAAGCAGATCAAAGGGGGGGAGGAGGAGAGGAAAAGGGAAGGTAAATGATCAAATTGTTATGTGCATGTATGAATATGGCATAATAAATCCCACTATTATGTATCATTATAATGTACCAATTAAAAAGAAATCAATGCTTTCCACAAATTTTCTGGGGGAATTTACATTGTCCTTGTACCCACCAGTCACCATTTACTCCACGTCTCCTCTGCTGGTCACACTTCCACCTCCTCTACGTTCTGTGTCGTGTTTCTCTGAGCTGCCATCTTGTCATTTCATTTCATCCCCAGTGTAGTAGCATCCTATGTTCCTTGTTCTCCAAAGCAATGCTGTTTCATGTGAGAGGCTTACTGTGTGCTTGGATGCAACAAAGAAGAATCATAGCACAAATTAACTACTCAAAATTAAATATTCCACCTCTGTGTTCTGGAATTTCCTCAGGCATCCAAATGTTGCTTTCCTAGCTTGCTTTCTTGCCATCTATTATAATGAGAACTGGGAGGAGATTGAGTAAGGACACATCAGGGTAAAGCCACCATCAAGACTCCAAGACCAATTCTGGGTCCCACATCAATTTGAGGATGCATGTGGCCCAGAATCACATGATGTCCCAATCAAAGATCAGGCGTAGAAATCACTTGGAGGTCTAACTGCATCTGCCAAAGGGTATGGAAGGCGCTCAGCCCATCATCCGTGGACACCTCCTCCTCTCGGCTCCTGCCCTCTGGCCTGTGTGGTTACTCAGGAGCCCCTCACTCTCAGAACTCTTGCTCTCAGTTCTCCTCTGTGATTCTTTTTTCAAAGTTCAGCCAACATGGACTTTAAACCCTTCGGTCTCCTTTTCTTTTAGCCTCAGTTTACATCAATTTTGCCTCTCAGGACTTTTTAATTTTCTCTTTTTTGCCTACTTTTAGAATTCAACACAAAAGAGAAGAAATTTTTCCCATAAGAAACTGAGAACAGAAAGTCAAGAACATTAGAAAATGCCCATGTTGACAATCCCTGTTCCTAGGGTGCCTCAATACAGTGGTCCCTCAGTATCCATGGAAGTTGGTTCCAGGACCCCAGCAGACACCAAAATCTGCAGACACTCAAGTCTTCTATATAAAGGGGTGTCATATTTGCACCTAACCTTCACCTGTTTTCCTAAATCATCTCTAGATTACTCACAATATCTAACACAAAACAAATGCAATGTGAATTATTGTTATACTGTATTGTTTAGGGAATAATGATAAAAGTATGTCTGCACATGTTTAGCAGACTCAATTTTTTTCCAAATATTTTTAAAATATATTTTTAATATTTTTATTTATTTGCTTTTAGTTGTACACAATGCATTTTATTCAATGCATTTTATTTGTACGTGGTGCTGAGGATCAAACCCCAGTCGCCCACAAGCTAGGCGAGCGCTCTACCGCTGAGCCACAATCCCAGCCCTCCAGATATTTTTGATTGGCAGTTTTTTTTTTTTGTTTTGTTTTTTTTGTTTGTTTTTGTTTTTGTGGTACCGGGGATTGAACTCAGGGGCACTCGACCATTGGGCCACATCCCCAGACCTTTTTGGTATTTTTTATTAGAGACAGGGTCTCACTGAGTTGCTAAGTGCCTCGCCATTGCTGAGGCTAGCTTTGAACTCGCGATCCTCCTGCCTCAGCCTCCCAAGTGCTGGGATTACAGGCGTGCGCCACCGCGCCCGGCTTGATTGGCAGTTTTAACAACCAACCCTTTCAGGTGATTTCAAGCAGCTGAAGTTTGGGATGCACTACCCAGACTTCTCCAGGCTAAAGAAACTGATTGCCCTTTGGCTCTGCCTCTCCCTACCTCCCTGGCCTCTGCCATATTAGCCTGGGAGAAGAACACACTGGACTTTTAGCCACAGAGTCCGAGGGTTCCTCATGTCAAAGTCTAATTTCTGAAAATTATTCTCTGTTTCTACCCCTAGGAATAAACCTTATTTCTCTCTCCCTCTCCCTTTGGAAAGCTGACATCTTTTGCTTTTGGCCTTTAGGGTGTCTCTCCCCCAAGTTTGAGCACACTTTTAATAATAATAGCAACAACTGTTCTTAGTTCTTTTTGTAATGGTTACTTCACATTCCTAAGGACACGTGGCTTATCTTCCTGATGTTGGGGCTCATTGATACCAACTTCCCTAGTCACTCCCCAAATATCTCTCTCAATTTATCCGTTGGTAAATGTTCATTATGTGAACAGAGTATGGAATTTTAGTTCTTCTCTCAAAATGGTCAAAATGATTGTGTATGTAATAGACACAACTGAAAAAGAGAACTAAAATTTCTCCAGATGGTAGCTTCAAAGACTCCTTCCATTTTAGCCAGCATGTATTAATCATGCCTTTTTATTTTTGTATTTCTGATGTTTTAGCACCTGGGGCTTTCTGACTCCTGGGAGGACTGCCGAATTGCTTCTCTCAGGGGTAGCTAATCCCTGGAGGGAGCAACCATTAGCCTGAGTGTACCTTTCATAAACAAGCCAGCCAATCCAGCACCCATATCCTCCCAGCTCCCAGACAACCAGACACAGCGCTATACCCCAGAGCCCACTAAAGTTTTTCAAATTTGCTGTGAACCTACTTACCCTGCCTTACCACATCCTTCCTGTGAAAACCACAATAATGGCTCTCACCATGTTTTCCTGATCCCTCTGCCTCTGAGTATCTCCCCACACTCTCCAGCAGAAAGCTTTTGGCTGCCTTAACAAATGCCTCTTGAATTTTCGAATGTTAATGCACATATGAATCATTTGAGGATCATACTAAAGCGTACATTTTGTTTTGCGGTGCTGGGATCAAACCCCAGGGCCTTGCGTATTCTAGACAAGCATTCTACCACTGAGCTATACCCACAGCCCAAGCTATACATTTTGGTGCAGCATGTATGGGATGGCACCTGAGATTCTGCATTTCTAACAATTCCCAGGTGATGCTGTTGTATCCCATGACATTTTGAGCAGCAAGAGCCTAACTACTCTATTTGTAAGGCCTGCGGCTAAGAGGAGAAACCATAAAAACACAAGAAGCTCATTAGCTGGGACTAACAGTAAGCATTTCTGCCAAGTGTTATCATCAACTTAACAGTGCTAAGGTAAAATACTATCTTGTTTTGGAGTTTGTTTTCACCCTTTTTTTCAGAATACAAAATATTTTAAGTGATATATGTGTACTATTAATTTGTGCATGAATATGGATTATATTTTCACTGTCTTGGCCAGACTTTTGCTTAAGGAACATCCCAGGGAACACAATGGAGAGGAAAAAGCATTTCTCCTGTCACCACAGTCATTCAAAGGGGCGTGCACAGGTTAGAACCAGATGGTTAAGGTTCCCAGTTTCTGCCATGCTGTTCTCCAAAACACTACATTAGCCAATGCTTCTTAGATTTGCTTGGGAATCACGGTGCTCCATGAAGAAATACTGATATATTTATGTAATGGTAGGAGACAACTTTACTGGCAGAAAATATGACTCCAATAAAGAAATGCAACACAAACTAACACCCACCCTTAAGTTCTTTTGGAAGTGAGCCTCAGTGTCATTACTGGCAAAAGGAGGACAATCACCTATACTTCATAGACAGAGACCCCTGCTCCTGCTCCTTCAGTTGAAACCAAAGATGTGCCAAAGATCTGTGCTTCTGGTGCTTGCATAACCAACACCAGAAGGCTCACAGGATAGCTATTGTGGTTCCCACACCTGCTGGCCCCCAACATCTAGCATCTGTCGTGAACCAGGTACGATGCTAAGGGCTTTGCAAACATCTCATTGAACATGACAATAACTTGGCCAGGTGGGCAAGCATTTATTATTATTATTATTATTATTATTATTATTATTATTATTATTATCTTTATGCTAAAGATGAGAAAGTTTTAAACCGTGGTTCCCTGGTACTGCTCTTTGGTACAGTCCATTCCTTATTCCTCTTACAGGAACCTACCAGCCCAGGCTTCCATGCTACAAATTTGCCTTTTTCAACAAGAGTTAACATGTGACTTTTGATCAAAGTCCCCATGGCAGCTTTCTTAATCCTTTATGAGTAACAATCCTTCTGAGAATCCATTGAAGGCCTGAGACCCTTTTCCCAGAAAAAATACACATAAGCAAACACAGCATTTTGCATTCAATTTCAAGGGGTTCATAGGCCCCAAGGAAAGATCCTTCATGCTCTGGAGTTTAGGGAGACAAGGATAGCTTTTCAGGCTGAACTTGACCTGCCCTCCTGAGCACCAACCTGAAATATTCTCCTTAGCCATTTTCCTGACCATTTTATTTTTCAAATATTTATATTGATAAAAGATAAAACAAACCCTAAATGTAAAAAATATTCCCTGGCACCAGGAAGCCTATAGAGTTACCATTTCTTTTAAACCATTGGATATCAAAGAGACTGCCTTTCTGTTATTAATAGATAGTATCAGTCCAGACTAGTGAACAACCTAGAGACTGCTTGTTTCTTTTTCTCTTGGTATCTGAATGAAATGAGACACCTAAAGCAAAACAATATTCTTGCTCCCTCTTGGTTTGTTACATAAGAAGAGAGTTGAGCTGTTGACAAAAGAAACAAAGGTGGGAAATACAGAGTTTTGGTGATTTCTACAACCCCCAAATACAAAGGGGAAAGAGTGGGAGTGAAGAGGGATGAAGAAACAGAGGGAGGAAAGATGGACAAGAGAGAGGAGAGACCAGGAATTGATGTTTAGAATGATTTGAAATTAATCTTCATGGTGCATGTTGTAGATCCTTGTGTTCTCCCCAGCCAGCAGCAGCAGCTCACCCGAGAACTTACTAGAAACATAAATTCACAGAATCCAGTCCAGGTCTGCTGGATCAGAAACTCAAGAATTGAGACCTAGCTTAGCTGTCAGCTTGTTTTTTGTTTTGTTTGTTTTGTTTTTTTGTTTTCCATAAATAAATTTATCTAAGACTTTATTTTTTAACTTCAGGTTCACAGTAAAATTGAGCAAGAGATAAAGAGATTTTCCATATGGCCCCGCCTTCACATGGATAGCTTCCCTGATTATCAAACCCCCCATCAGAGTATTTTTTTTTTTTTTTACAATTGATGAACTACATTGAAATACTATTATAACCCTAAGTCCACAGATTACATTAGGATTCACTCTTGATGTTATATAATCCATGAGTTCTGACAAATGTGTAATGAATGTCATATATTCACATCATACTATCATACAGAATCATTTCATGGTTCTAAAATCCTCTGTGCTCCATTCCCTTCTCCCTTTAGCCCTTGGAAACCACTAATGTGTGTTGTCTCCACAGTTTTGCCTTTTCCAGAATGTCTTGGAATTGGAATCATACAGAATATAGGCTTTTCAGACTGATCTCTTTCACTTAGCGAAATGCATTCAAGTTTTTTCCATGTCTTTTTGTAGCTCAATAGCTTTTTATCTTTTCTTAGTGCAGAATAATATTCCATTGTCTCTATGTATGACATCTTGGTTGTTTCCAAAAGTTTGAGTAATTATTGGATAAGATGGGTCGCAATTAAGGCTTTTTTAAAATGTAAAAGCCAGTCCCTGAGGTTAACCCGTAGAAACATTCCAAACATTTCAGCCAATTCCTTCATGCTGGGGTGGTGGGAATATGGTGGCTGCACAGACCTGAGTAAATGCTACAGACTCAAGGACTAACCAATAGCCTTAGCACTTTTCCAACCCCTGGTTAGCATGGATTTGATTAACGCCCCTACCCAGAAGCTATATAATATAAGCCTCTAGACTAGTACATTTAAGAAGTAACCTGCTATCAGGTTCCCTCTCACCTGGTGAGAGTTCTATCTCTTTTCTTCTCAAATAAATCCTAGTCCTTTAATTCTTGCCTTTCATTATTGTTTGTGGATTTCATTCTTCAAATTTGTGAGACAAGAACCCAGAAAGAAATTGATGGTGAGTTGCTAGGGTCTGCCACTGAGAGCAACAACACACTACTTCATAGCCCTAGTAAAGAAACCTGCTTTGCCAGCTGCAGCCGGCCCTCAGAGCTGACACCAGCATGCATTCCCTGCTGTGACTAGCTGCTAACACTAAAATGGGCTTTCTCTGACTGCAGCAGCCTGAGCTTACCATCCCACCCACCAGCAGAAGCAGAGAATCTAGTTTCATCTCCAGCTTCAGTTTCATTATGAATAAAGCTGCTATAAGTTTCATTATGAATAAAGCTGCGATAAGCATCTGTGTGCAGGTTTTTGTTTAGACATATGTTTTCAGCTCATTTGGGTAAATACCAAGGAGCACAGTTGCTGGATCAAACAGAAAGAGTATGTTTAGTTTTGTAAGAAACTGGCAAACTGACTTCCAAACTGACTGTACCATTTGGTATTCCAACCAGCAATGAATGAGAGATCCCATTGTTCCACCAGCTTTGAGGGGTTCTGGTCTTTTGAGAATTCACCAGCTTTGGGGGTTCTGGTCTTTGAACATTCTGATGGGTGTATGGAGGTCAGTATTTTGTTTATATTGAGCACCCAAGGTCATTCTGACACACGCTGAAAATTGAGAACCAGTGCAGTGAACAGATCTTCTCTCACAGAAGTGACCCTCCCAACTCATCTCATCTCACCCTAAACCAAACCATTGACATTGCAAAGAAAAGGAACCAGGAAGGGGAGAACAATAGTGAGGAAACCAGTGTTTACTGAGCAACAACAACATGCCAGGCACTGTATGTTTTGTATGTTTATGTCTCATTTTACCTTTCCATAACTTTTACCGTTGTCTCATTTATTTTATTTTTATTTTTTGTAGCTGTGTATGGACAGAATGCCTTTATTTCATTTGTTTATTTTTATGTGGTGCTGAGGATTGAACCCAGTGCCTCACACATGCTGAGCAAGCGCTCTGCCATCGAGCTACAGTCCTGGCCCCTCTCGTCTCCATTTTAAAGATAGTTTTTGAAATGGATTTCCAAAAGATATAACTATTTAGGCATACAGACTTACTACATAGTGAATTCACAATAGGAAATTTGGAATGTACAAAAGTCATAAAGAAGAACATAGGAATTGCCTAAAACCCACATTCAAAACAATCACTGTTATCATTTTTAAAAATATTTTTTAGTTGTCAATGGACCTTTATTTATTTATTTTTATGTGGTGCTAAGGATCAAACTCAGTGCCTCACACATGCTGGGCAAGCGCTCCACCACTGAGCCACAATCCCAGCACCACCGTTATCACCTAATGTGACCCTTCATAGTGTTTTGTTTTGTTTCCTGTTAAACCCACTCTGGATTTAAAGGTTACATTGTGATAGCTCATGAAATTTAGGTTCCAGATAAGATCCCTTTCACTGAGATCTGAAGACCCAGGAACAAATGCTTCAGCTGCCAATTTTATTCTCATAGCCTCTAAAAGCAGGTGTCTGGATCTTTCGGTTCTCCTTGTGACTATGTTTGATAATACACAGAAATAAAAGCATAATAAATGTAAAAAAATGAGCTGAGGTAGAAGCTGTTGACAGAAATCATCCTTGACCCAGAGGAGCTATTTATCCTCATTTCTCTAGGAAAAGTATGGAGGCTTCTTCTTCTTCTTTTTCTTTTATTTTTTGGTACCGGGGATTGAACTCAGGGACACTGGACCACTGGGCCACATCCCCAGCCCTTTTTTGTATTTTTATTAGAGACAGGGTCTCACTGAGTTGCTAAGTGCCTCACCATTGCTGAGGCTGGCTTTGAACTTGCGATCCTCCTGCCTCAGCCTCCCAAGTGCTTACAGGCATGTGCCACTGCGCCCGGCTGTGGAGGCTTCTTCTGAGACCTGCCCATCTTGTCCTGGGGGCTGAAGGGAACTGCTGATTCTGGAACCCACTGCCAGTGTCTGTGTTGGGCGCAGGACGTCATTGTCTCTGCACCACAAACCAGAGCCAAGCATTGTGCAGCAGGCAGGGAGTGGAAGTCATCAAAAATTCTGGAAGATGTTCTGTGATGTTTGGATAGTTCTTTGCTCACCCCCCCGTGGAGGCTGGTGTGTATCTGTTTCATGCCAGACTCAGAGAAAATAGTAAAGATAAAAGACAGGAGGCTTAGGCTTGTAGACGTTGTTTTCATTAAGTGTGTATTTTCCTTGCTATTAAGACCACTTGTCCAAGTGAATCATTTGGGGTTGCATTTTATTAAATCACCTTTAAACAAAGACACATGTTTTTAGAATCTATAGCTGCGGGTGGCCCAAACATAATGAGCTTGTGCTGAGTGAAAAGAGCCAATCTCAAAGGTTACTTGCTGTGATGGTTAATCTTACATGTCAACTTACCTGGGCCATAAATATCCAGATATTTGGTTAAAAATTATTCTGGATGCTTCTGTGAAGATTTTTATAATAAGACATTTAAATTGGTGGACTTAGAGTAAAGCATTGTCCTCTACAAGGGACCTCATCCAATCAACTGAAGGCCTGATAGACCAAAAAGTTGACCCCCGCCCCAGCCCCCACACTCCTTGAGCAAGAGGGAATTCTCCAGAAACTATCTTTGGACTACATCTACTCTTCCTGATTTTCCAGCAACCTTCCCTTGGACTCAAAGTCCAAGTCTTCCTTGAGTCTCTGCCAGTCTCTCCCATCAGATTTGGGACTCATCAAGCCTCCATAATCATGCGAGTCAATTAAGTAAAATAAATCTCTTCCTATATACACGCATCCTATTGGTTCTATTTCTCCAGAGAACCATGACTGATAAACACCTTTTACAATTCCATTTTGATAGCTTGCTTGAAATGACAGAACTATGGAAGGGGGAAACAGATTAGCAATTGCCAGAATTTGTGTCCATGCGGGTGAAGAAAGTAAATGTGGCTATGATAGGACAACATGAGGGATCCTTGTGCCCACAGGACGCTCTGTATCTTGACTACTGATATTAATATCCTGATTGTAACACCATGTGTTCCCAGTGGGGGAAATAGGCTAAAGGGTACATGGGCTGTGTTACTTCTTACTGCAGGTAAATCTACAATTACCTCAATTTTTTAAATTTTTAAAAAGTGGAACAAGTTGTATCTGATAATTATGTTGTGATCCTACATGAGGTCTGGGGGATAAACTTGGGTTACTACTCAGATGATTAAATAATCACCTGTAATATTAAATGGTGTCAGAGTTATCTCAGTTGAATGAGCAAGAAAACAACCTGTCATCTTGAGTTCTCCCATTTCTTCCTTTCCCAAAAATAATTATGTACAGTACCCATCTGTTTTACCTACCAAAACATATCTTCTCTTTCTCTACCATCACCATCACTCCCAGTGGTCACTAGCAAGCATGAACTGTTGCCATAGCTTTGCAATTTTTCCTCTCCTCTTTCCTGGATACCTTCACCCAACCCATTCTTTACTCAACAGCAGAAGTAGTCTTAAAATGTATATTGAATCATATCACTCCCAAGCTTAACCCCTCCAGTGACTTCCCAGTGCTCCTCATTCCCATGGCCTGAATGACCATGGCTGCTGTCTAGCTCACCAATGTTAGTGTTAGATAGTTCCAGGTCGGCAGGCCACACCTCCCAGGTGCCTTGGACAGGCCACACCTCCCAGGTGCCTTAAACCGGCCACACCTCAGGTCCCTTACGGAGCCAATCATGGCACACAGGTTCCCCTTCTGACCCCAGGCAGCCTATGGAGTCAGGGGTCCCTCAGACCACCTGAGTCGCTATTTTAAACCCCCGCCAGGCTGAAACTCACCCCTCTTTCGCCCTTTTCCCCCTTTCCGTCCCATTTTCCCCCCTTTTCTTTTCGTCTCCTTTCCTCCCCTCCCACCGGTTTTCTCATTCCCTTCCCCCTCCACGTGTCCCTCCCTCCCCACCTGCCATTAGGGGCCGGTTAATAAACTGTTTTTCTACATGGTGGTCCCAGCGTGTGTTCCTTTGCCCTTCAGTTATTCCTTCCTGCTTCCTCTTGCTCTCCCAGTTTCACCAAACTTCTCTTCTCCAATCTAACACTCTTCCTTTTTCAAAATCCATACATAGTTTCCCCCTGCATCCTGCTTGCCCATTTTTTAGGCCTCAATGAATAAGTCGCTTCTACAGAGAATGTGTCCCTGAGTATCTTTTCTAAAGTGGGCATGTCCTATTATTGTTCTCTTCCTCAGCATTCTTTTTGCTCATTTCATAGAATGTAACCCCACAAGAGCAGAGACCCTGTATGTGCTGGTCACGGATGGAACTGATGCCTGGCGAAATATTCTGTAAATATTACACTTACTGAATGTTAAATCAATAAATGTCCCATTGCACACACCTGTAATCCCAACGGCTTGGGAGGCTGAGACAAGAGGATCAGGAGTTCAAAGCCAGCCTCAGCAATTTAGTGAGGCCTTAAGCCTGTCTCTAAATAAAATATTAAAAAGGGCTGGGGATGTGGCTCAGTGGTTGAGCACTCCTGGGTTCAATTTTTGGTACCAAAAAAAAAAAAGAAAGAAAAGAAAAAGAAAGTCCCAATTACTGTTTCAGATGCTCCCTGTGTAGGAGTGGCAATTATTTTGAACTTCATTTATTAGACAGATACTTACTGTCTACTATGCACAAGGCACTATTATAGGCAACAGAGAAAATGATATGGGCAAGGGGCCAATTATGACACACGGGTCCCCCCTCTCAACCCTTGGCAGCCTATGGAGTTGGGGACCCCTTCAGGGGTCCTGCTGACCACTAGTGCCCTACTTAAGTTCCTAGAACTTAGATTTGGTAGGGAGAGTGGGAAACAATACTAAATAGACAAATAGTAATAAAATCTCAAGCCTAAGTGCTAAGAAGAAAATAGAGCAGAGTGACAGGCTGGGCATGTGTGGTAGAGTGAAGGTGGTATCTACCTTTAGCAAAATGGTGGGGGGTCCTCTCATCCCTGAGCCTTCATCTGAGTGAAGAGAAACTAGTGAGGTTCAAACATGGGGCAGGCTCTCCAGGTAATTGCTCCTCCAATAGGACATATTAGAGGTCAGTGTGGTGGACCCAGAGGAGGAAAGACAATCTCAGTGTCAGGCTCTTGGGCCATGGTAGGGAATGTGGGTTTCCTCCTAAGATCAACCAGGAGGCCTGGAGAGACTGTAGTGGCACCCCCTTTCTTTACAGAAAATTTTAACTGGGCTTCTCCAGAAATCTTCACCATGGCTGATTTTAGAACTATCAGCAAAAGAGTCTCTATAAAAAAGTTCAGTGTAGATAAACTTCCTATTTTCCTGTTGCTCTATGACTTGGCCACTAGCCTGGAAGAAGTCAACACTCCAGGTGCTAGATACCCCTTTACTTGTTTTTCACAAACGTGTATCCAGTATAGTAGTTGGTGTGTCTGTGAGTGCAAAGTGTAATAATAAAAAGGACAAATTCTTTAACTAGGCCTCTGGCCTTGAGCTGTGTTAGAAAATCCAGGCTGACAGGCTACACCTCCCAGGTAGTTTAACCAGGCCACACCTCCTGGTCCCTGCTCTCTACCCCCGGCAGCCTATGGAGTTGGGGACCCCTCCAGGTGTCCCGCTGACCACTAGTGCCCTACTTAAGCATTCTCCGGATTGAAACCGTCCCCTTTTTTTCCCTTTTTTCTTCCCTTCCCTGCTCTTCCACGCCGCTCTTCCCCTCTCGTCACCCCATTTCGGTTCCTCCTGGTTTTCCTCACCCCTCCCTTCCACGTGGCCCTAATAAAACCCACTTCTACTGACGCAGTGTTCCGGCGTGGGGTTTCTTGTCCTTCAAGCTGGAGCTCACAGAGATGTCTACATTTCTAAGATAAGAAAAGTTACTAAATGGGCTCCATGGTAATAGCTAGCAGCAGGGAGGAAAGAAAGGTGAGAAGAAGCCCTCTCTTTCTCAGGTGTTGTCCTTGAAGGGTTAACTTGCCCAGAAAAAGCTGCTTTTAGGCGAACTTCTGTAAACTGTGAACTTCTGAGCCCCTCCCCTGACATGCTGAAACTACCTGAACTCAGGGTTCAGGGGATTAACTGATTTCAGCTAGAGCTGTACCTTCTGAACCAGCTGCAGCCAAAATAATAAAACTGTTTCCTGTTAACTTCAGTGCCTTGCCTTGTCTGTCCCTACAACAAGACTTTAAAGCAGGAGGCATTGTGATCCAATTTAACTTTTTATATCAATTTTTATTTCTGTGCCAAGAAGGTACTGTAGGACAAGAGGCCAGTGAGGAGCTGAGTAGACACAGAGGAGAGATGCTGGTGGTGTGGACCAGAGAGGCATCTGTGGAAAGGGTGAGACAGATGAGGATGTGCACAGTTTACCCTTGTTCTTTGGCACCCTACAGTGCCACATTTGGGTCCGAAATTTAAAAAAATACACTGGCCTTCTTCAGGGACTCAGACCTTCAGACCTACCTACTCTCTTGGATGCCTGGCTTGCCAAGCTTGAACTCATTGATTTAGTTCCTCAGAGATGCTTTCTACCTTATGCGACACTTCCCCCAATCAGAAAGGAATGCAGCAGGCTCATTTTCTTTGCTCCCATTTTAGGGAAGAAACTACTCTATTTTTACTGAAAGGAAGGATAACAGTGGGGAGAAAAGGTGTGGTGGTTCTCTTCTCTGGCTGTCACCACTTAGAACTTCTGGCACCAGCTAAAGTTAATCAAGGAAGTAGTCAGGATGTGATCTGGAAGATTTAAAAGTGTGAAGCCAAAAGAGCTGATTTCTCCAGCCCAGCGGGTCTCTCCAGTGATTCTGGACACTCACTGAGTAGACCACATCACAATAGCTCAGTACTCACAGCTGACTTTTTCTCACAGTCAAGAAACTGGAAATACCTGCAGCTCCTAGGGTGGTCGCAAAGACCAACTCTCCAGGAATGGAATCAAATACCAGTTCTCCCAGAACCAAATCAATCAGCATAATGGGTGTGACTTAATCCCTTGACCCCCATGCGGGAGACAGTTTTAGCCCATTCCTAAATACTGTACACATTACTCATTTCTTTTTTTTTCTTTCTTTCAGATTTATTTTTTATTCTAAGTTGTTAGAAATAACAGCAGAATGTACTACATTTCATATTATACTTATAGAGCACATTTTTACATATCTCTGGTGGTTGTTTTGTTGTTGTTGTTGTTGTTGTTTGTACCAGGGATTAAACCCAGTGGCACTTACCACTGAGCAACATCCCCAGCCATATTTTACTTTTTATTTTGAGACATGGTCTTAGTAAATTGCTTAGGGCCTTGCTAAGTTGCTGAGGCTGGCTTTTTTACTTGTAAATAGACACAATACCTTTATTTTATTTATTTGTTTATTTTTATGTGGTGCTGAGGATTGAAGCCCAGTGCCTCACTCATCCTAGGTAAGCATTCTACCACTGAGCCACAACACCAGCCCTGAGGCTGGCTTTGAACTTGTGATCCTCCTGCCTTAGCCTACTGAGCTGACAGGATTACAGGCCTAAGCCACCATACCCAGCACAATAGTGACTGTATTGTTTTTAAAGGAGGAAGAAAAGATTGAAAGACTAACAAAATGAAACATTTTAACATAGGGGTTAACTATAATCATAGGGTATTTTTCATAATGTATGGAATCTGAGCAAGAGCAGAACAGGAGAAGCCCGGACAAAACCAGAAGAAGCCGGTCAGCGTGGCTCAAGGTGAGTGGCAGGTGGCACTTCCAATGAGAGAGGAGACTACTTCCCGCAGCTGCGAGGTGCCCGTGGGGACTTAGCCCTGGAAGTCACTGGCTCACCTGCCTCACGCTGTGCTTCTGCAAACTCGGTTTCTTAAAAGGAGAGTTCAAAAGACTGAGGTAGGTAAACAGAAGAGGAGAACTGTACTTGCACCAGCCTCTTTCCCGCGGTGTTTTGCCACTGAAAAGCCAAAGATCCTCTCCTGATTGGAGACCACTCTGACGTTGGAGCTTGCACATCTCCGGAGAAACTGGTCAGGAAAGTCAGTGCCCTTAAAAAGGCACACTCATACATTGCTGGTGGGACTGCAAAATGGTGCAACTGCTATGGAAAGCAGTATGGAGATTTCTTGGGAAAATGGGAATGGAACCACCCTATGACCCAGCCATCCCACTCCTGGGTCTGTTCCCAAAAGACTTAAAAACAGCATATTACAGTGACACAGCCACTTCAATGTTTATAGCAGCACAATTCATAATAGCTAGGTTGTGGAACCAACCTAGATGTCCCTCAGTAGATGAGTGGATAAAGAAAATGTGGTATATATACAAAATGGAATTTTACTCAGCAATAAGAGAGAATAAAATAATGGCATTTGCAGGTAAATGGATGAAGTTGGAGAATATAATGCTAAGTGAAATTAGTCAATCTCAAAAATCCAAACACCAAATGTTTTCTCTGATATAAGGAGGTTAGTTCACGGTGTGATTGGATGGGGGTACATAGGATTAGAGGAACACTAGAATGGTCAAAGGAAAGGGAGGGCAAGGGAGGGAGCGGGATGAGATGGATATCACTATCCTAAATGCATGATTAAAGATCTGAATGGTACTTATATACTTTGTATACAAGCAGTTGTATGTAAAAAGATGATATACTTGTGCATTATGAATAAGTAAATAAATAATCTAAAAAATAAAAAATAAATAAAAAAAATTAAAAAAAAAAAAAAAAAAAGCTTGTTTCAAAGCTGCTCCCCATAGCTTGGCTCTACCAACTAGAGGACCTCCTTGTTATGAGTAGATAAACTAAGTCAACTGCTGAGAGCAGCAGCTGGCACAGAGCAAGAACTCAATGAAGATTAACGGTCATTACTATTTACATGGGTTCATGCTTCTCCACTAAGAAATTATTGTCTCGTGTGCTTGCGTTTACATACATCTCACCTTACACATCATAAACTCGGAGCACGAGGAGTCTGTAGCTTATTTGTGTCATGCAATTTCAGAGCTGCGCTGGGCTCCATTAAAGATTGTGTTTTGAAATGAAATTATTCACTTCAGAAACTAAACATGCAGGTGTGTGTCACCTTGAAGAAGTGAAAGAAAAGAAAAAAGTGTATAGAATAAAGACAACATCTGAGTTTTCTCTGTTCATTTATTTCTCATCCCTGGCTTTCCATAACGCCCCTTCTTTTGCTGCTATTATACTTTCTTTGCTGCAAACTGGTTTCAATTGAGCCTCAGTGGAACCAGTGACCCTGGTTGCCAGAACAGTTACAAGTTTAATCTATTTGATATTTGCTGATATCACAGAGGATATCTCTGTAACATAGACCCAATGAAAGATACATGAGCATATTTATTTGAGAATGCTGAACTATCACCTCCAGAAAATGCCTCCTGACATATGCTGAATCAGTAATAATAATAGTAATAACAACAACCATTGCCATTTGCCAAACACTTTCATATATTATCTCATTTAACACCCCCCAACAAAGTGTGTGTTCTGTTATTTCCATGTTAGCAGGTAAAAAAACTAAAGGTACATACATAAAGTCACAAGAAGCCACTTGTTTAAGGTCACCATCAGTAAAGTGTTGAGGTTCAAACCCAAGCCCTTTACTCTCCGAAGCTCATTCAAGTAACTGTTCAAGTCTGTAACAGCCTCTGGCCACTCCGCCCAGCTCTGAAGCACAAACTCCACAGTACTGGATCTCCACAGAGCAGAGCGCACTGTGCCTCCCAGGTCCCTGACCTTGTTGTCTCCACAACACAGCCCAGCAGCCCAGCATATTTCAGCTTCTACAAAAGACCCCACAGATTTCTCCTTTCTCCTGTCCCCCATAATTGCCATACTTAACCCATGTGATCACCTCTGGTTTGTAACTTACTCCTAAAAGACCTGTGCGCATTTTCCTTCCTGATGGAACAAAGGGACTGCCACAGGTTGCTGAGGCGAAGGATTTATTGATTAGATTCCCATCAATATTCAGCCTCTGTTAGGAAGATTAGACTTGGACTCTAGGTTTGAGGTAGCCCCGCTCCTCCCTCACCTGGCTCCTCCTCCTACAATGTATAACTAGACAGAGCTCTGGACATACAGGCAGGGGCTGTCAGCTACACACTCAACACAGGACCTGGAATTAAAAGGAGGACTCCAGCCCAATACAATGACAGAAGATAAGGTAAAGCAGCACCAGGTTCCCTTTGAATCTGGCTTTCAGGAAATGAATAGGAGAGTCTGTTCAAGTCAGTGAGTGTAGAGGGTTTGGGGATGTTGGGTGAAGCTACCACAGATTAAGTCTACTTCTTTTTTAGTTTTCTGAAATCCACTTTTATTTCTGGATAGACATCATCTGATTTCTAAGCTACAAAACACATACCATATCTTGTTTCATGTTATGGCTCAGCTACTTGCTCATTCTAACCTTCCACATTTATCCTGCATCATATTTTAAATGGAAATGGGGCTTTCTCTAATTAAAAATTATTAAGCTCTAAGTAAAGGTAAGCTTTTTAAAAGTGCCAGCTTAATATCTTGTAGTCTATGAAGAAGTTTAGAGAAAAGGCTTAAAGATCTTCTGCCACTTACTAGGGATGTGGCCTTCATACAACTTGCCCTGTCCATATACATTTCCCCACACGTGAAATGATATCACCAATTCCTGTGTACAGGGTTATTAAGATAACAGATCCTGGATGGAGTAAGGTCCTCTCCAAGTTCTCACTGTTTTCTTTCTATGTACCTATCCTGTCAAACTCCTGAACACCAGAGTGAATGGATGAAGGTTGATGGGGCTTTTTCAGACTTAGTAGTTTTCAGAAAATTTTCCCACTCATAAACAAAACTTTCTTGGACCAAGTCTAGGGTCAAGTCACATAGAAGGCAAAATGAACTTTGCATATGTGATTAAGATTACAGATCTTGAAATGGGGAGATTTTCCTGGATTATCCAGATGGATAATCTAATCCCATGCATTCTTAAAAGGGAAGAACATTCCCGACTGTTTTCAGCGTCAGAGTGATGCAACATGAAAACCTGCCATTGCTGGTTGGGAAGATGGAGGAAGGGCACCATTAGCCAAAAGACTATGGTGGCCTCTACAGCTAAAAATGGTCCTCAGCTCACAGCTAGGATGAAAACATGGAGCTCAGTCCTACAACCATGAGGAACTGAATTCTACCACCAACCCACATTTTCTTCTACAGACTCCAGAAAGGAACATAGCCTGCTAACACCTTGATTTTAGTCTGCTGAGACGCATACTGGGCTGCTGACCTATAGAACTGTAAGATACATAAGTTTGTGTTGTTTAAACCACCGAGTTGGTGGTAATTTGTTAGAACAGCAATAGAAATCACAAGGAGTACAGCAGATAACCCACCCAGAGCAGTGAGCAGGCATGCAGTAAACATGAATACTCAGCATTAGACGTGGAAGCTGGGTCTACTGTGCCTCACACCACACTGTCCAGACTGGAGTGATGGAGTGTGAGGGAGGGAGGCTGAAGCTCTTCCCAGGCACCTGGTGCCCTCACTGCCAGTGATGACTACTACTGTAAATCCGATGGAATGCCTATCCTGGGGAACAGCTGGAGGAGAAAAGAATTTGAGGAGAAAATGCCAAGCAAGTCAATTGTACCCCATCTTAGCTTTGGCTGTCGGGCCACTGAGTTCTAGAGGTATAGTTACATTGTAGCAGATAATTCAAAATTTTTCATAATCCTATTACCATATAGTGTGTGTCCATGCACATACTTTAGATATAATATATACTAGTTATTTCTAGTAAATATAGAATATATGATATATGTGTTTGTGTGATTATATTATATCCATATATTTTGGGTCAGCTTTGAAATCCTTTCTTTCAGAGAAGGAAGTTATTGGGAGGGAAAAGCTGTATAGATACACCTAAAATTAGTGAAAAGAGGGGGAGTTTCGTAAACCTACAGATTACCAATCCCAATTTAAGTTTCCAATCCAGCAGATTACACTGTAGGTTGTGAATGTGTGTAATGTATAGGGTACAGTCCATTACCTAAAAAGGGCTTCTCCTTGGGCAAAAAGATGTGTCCCCATTAGGGGATGTAGCTCAGTGGTTAAGTGCCCCTCGGTTCAATCCCCAGTACCAAAACAAACAAACAAACAAAAAATAAATAAAATGTGTCCCCATTAGATACAACATCCCATCATGAGTATGACAGCCTCGCTATGGCTAAAATCCAGGGAATAATACTGGGGGTCAAAAGACAGGGATCATGTCTTTTTTTCTTGGGTAATATAACAAGTGCCAATTTAGGAAGCTTTCTAAATTTAGTTCGACATTACCATGACTTTGAAAAAGAAGCTGGTAGAACTTCTATTTTTTGTGGAAGACCTCTTTACATCTTATTTAACCATACTCTCCAGTCTTAGAATAAAAATTAGGCTAAGATCTCCCATCTCTCAATATAAGTTCCTAAGACAGAGCTGAAAAGAGGGACCCATATATATATATATATATATATATATATTAGTTGTCATAGTTGTCATTAGTTGTCGTTTATTAGTTAATAAATATATATATATATATATTAGTTGTCAATGGACCTTTATTTTATTTATTTGTATGTGGTGCTGAAAATCAAACCTGGTGCCTTACACATGCTGGGCAAGTGCTCTACCACTGAGCCACAACCTCAGGCTGAAAACAGGGATCCTTCTAATTTATCAGGTTACTACCTTCTTGAAAACCTCTGTTTCAAGAGCTGCTTAAACACCAGTAATAATAATGGGCATTTAGGTCCTCTATGTGTTCATTAGCTGAATATTTGGAATGTATTTTAAAGTCATATTTTTTATCATTCTAAAATTGCAGATACCTAGTGCAGAAAATGTATGAAAAAAGCATCCATAATTCGATGCTATGGAGCAAACTGCTGAGAACATTCTGAACATTTCCTTCCAGCTTTTTTTTTTTTTTTTTTTTTTAATGGCATATTACCCATGTAAGGCAGCCATCTAATCATTCTCTCCTTCACTCAGCTGGCTTTTCGAAACAGGACCTTCCTCAAAACTGGTAACACAGAGCAGCTGCATTCCAGAAACTGTCAGAGAGGACCCCCAGCTCATTATAGCTGAACAGTGATCTAATCATCAAGAAAAATGACATGGGAGAAAGATGGCCTGAAGGATATATTTCTACTTGATTTTTCTTTGGTATCATATCTGCCTCTACCAAAGCACATTATAAAATATGTCTCTGTAAAATTTAGTTTAGAACATTGTTCCTTCTGTTACACACTGAACTCTATGAGGACCCACAGGACAAACTTTCTTCATATACCTGATTGTCTTCCTCTCTCAGCATTGACCACCTAGAAGTTAACTGCTAAATTTATAACTCAATTCTCCCAAGAATACAATACCTAGTTTTTAATTTTGTATAGTACCAACTTTATTTTTGACCCTCATCTTATCTTTCCTAATCATTTTTCCTTTTATGTTTCTATTACACTATTTAGGTCAATTTAAATCCTGCTGTACAGAAGTAATTCTGGTGTAAATACATCTTTTAACTTGAAGAATATTTTCAATATTTAAACAGTTGCCAGCATTTAAAACCTGAAATTCTTAATGTAAAAAACTAGATTCTTGTTTAAGTTAAAAAATAAATTAAAGGTCATCCAACACTGGTCTAACCTTTGCACTTCCTCCTTTTGGTGGAGCAGAATGCTACCATTCCACAAGCCCACACTCCCTATTCTAGCCCCAGCTGGGAGAATGTACTTCAGCACTCTAGTCACCAGGTACCATGCCTCCTTCACTCATCTATCTGTCCCTGCCTGGTGGTTGGTGGCCTCTGTTTTATAAGATATGATCAATGTAAATACATCTACCCATGTTTATATGTGTATAACACATAGTTGGAATGGTCCTGTTTAAACACCTAACAAACATTTTAAAGAAAAAAATCAAACAAAATTATATAGAGTGTTTGAAATATTGGACTTTTCTTTATTTTATTTTCTCAGATAATAATATCCCATTATAGACATGTCTTGGGTGTTCCACTGGATGACCGAAAGGCTACCAACAACTATGCTGTCAACAGTACAGAGGCACTGCCCACAATGACACACCCAGCGAACCCATTACCAGCTGGGGAAGAGGCTGTGGCATCTGCTGGCCTAATCACCATGCTCTGGTCCCTGTCCAGCTTTGCAGTTGGTGGAATGATTGCATCATTTTTTGGTGGATGGCTTGGGGACAAGCTTGGAAGGTGGGCCTATTTCATAAATATGCATAAATGCAGAAACTTTAGTATTTTGGAGGTGTTAGAATTTTTTTGGAAAGATGCCATCTTTCTTTTTATGGAGTAGTTTTACAGTTGTTTTCTCAACTCATAAACATATGAGGCAGGTCAGTGTTAGACCAAATCAGCAGACAATGCTCTTGTAATTATCTAGTTACTTGTGGAGTCATAATAGCAAAACTGAATTTGGTGTGTATTTCTAGATAACTGCTTTGATCCTCTGGCTTTGTAAGTTATAAAACATACTAAGAAACCAGTGCATAAATGGTTACCTCGGGAACTCAGCAGAAGAGCTTAAATTGGAATTTTTTTTTTTTTAAACTAGAGACTGAACCCAGGGGTGGTTAACTACTGAGTCATATTCTCAGCAACACCAGTCCCCCTTTTAAATTTTGAGACAGGGTCTTGATAAGTTGCTTAGGGTCTTACTCAGTGAAGGAGCCTATAATCAAGGAGATAGCTAAAGATTGCGGTTAGCTGAGAGCCATAAAAGATGTTCTAGTTTCCACCTGATAGTAATACATTATCCAAAGAATCTTTGTATGCCCGTGAACACTGCGTGACGCACCTGTAAGCTCGAGCTGTAAGCACGTGTCCTTGTTAAAGCGATATGTATATAACTGGGTGAGTTTAGTTAGTGTGTGTGGGAAGAAGAAGAAGGTGGTGGTTGGAGTTAGAGCGTTTGGAGTGATTGCTGGAGCCGGAGAGAGAAGAAGAATAAAAGACCTTTTTTCATTTTCATCCTGCCTCCGAATTTTCCTGCGGTGTTCGTTGCTCCAAGGCGGTTTCCGCTTCAGGCAGCAACAACTCAGTTGCTGAGGCTGGCCTTGAACTTGCCATCTCTTTGCCACCACCTCCCAAGTCGTTGGGATTGCAGACGGGCATCACCACATCCAGCCTAGATGGGAATTTTTAACCTGGGAGTCCATTGTATTCTTCACCAAATCATATCATTTCTCAGACATCAGTTTTTTTTTTTTTTTTTTTCATTTGTAAATTAGAACTTGGCTTTTGGTTTAGTCAAGTCCTAAGGTCAAGGCAACATTCCTGATTCAGTAACCCTGTGTACTTGGCATGGATTTCTAGCTGCTGCTTTGGCTACTGCGATCTCAAAGCCTGGACCCGAGTGAAGCAAGATGAAACATTTCTCAATTCTGGCTTCTATTAGACATTTTGCATGGAAAATATCTGTGGAGCTCCTTTACCCTCAATCTCACTGAGTCAGAGGACATACTATAGCTGCTGGGGTTTTCCTACCATATAGGAAGGAAATAAGATTAGAAAATCAAATGATGTTTCTTTAGCTTTATTTCCTGATCTTTGAGCCCATATTTTTTGTATTAATTATCTTTTATTCTTGTAATAGAAATAATACACAGGTCAGGAGGCTGAGGCAGGAGGATGGCAAGTTCAAAGCAAGCCTCGGCAAATTAGTGAGGCCCTAAGCAACTTAGCAAGACCCTATCTCTAAATAAAATTTTTTTTTTTTTTTTTTTTTTTTTTTTTTTGTACCAGGGATTGAACTCAGGGGCACTTGACCACTGGGCCACATCCCCAGCCCTTTTTTGTATTTTATTAGAGACAGGGTCTCACTGAGTTGCTAAGTGCCTCGCCATTGCTGAGGCTGGCTTTGAACTCGCAATCCTCCTGCCTCAGCCTCCCAAGTGCTGGGATTACAGACGTGCGCCACCACGCCCGGCTTAAATAAAAATATTTTTAAAAGGGCTGGGAATGTAGCTCAGTGGTTCAGCACCCTTTGGTTCAATCTTCAGTACCAAAATAATAATAATAATAATAATAATAATACACACCAAATTTGGAAAATTTAGAAAGTGCAAAAACTTCTAAAGGTGTAAATAAAAATACAGGTAACTAACTTAATAATTCTGGATTACAACTTATTTAGTATTTTCAATTGCTATTATAAATTATAGTCCTTAGTTCTCTGGTTATTTAGTTGTGATAATTTCTTCTTCTTACACTAGAACTTTATATAATAAGACTGTAAGACATTTTCTTAAGTAATGGGTATCATGGTAACTTAAGTTTTATTATTTAAATGGGAGTCTTCTTCCATGTAAAAGAAAGTGATCAGTTTCTTACATTTTTATCAACTGACTGACATTTGATTGAAAACAGATTATGTATGCACAGAATAAATAAATTGCCTTTCATCATTTAAAAAATGTTAAGAATCAGCCAGGCACAGTGGCACATGCCTGTAATCCCAGGGATTTGGGAGGCTGAAGCAAAGAGGATTGTAAGTTCAAGGCCAGCCTCAGTAACTTAGCAAGGCCCTGTCTCAAAATAAAAAATAAAAAGGTCTGGGGATGTAGCTCAAATGATAACACCCCTGGATTCAATTCCCAGTACCACACACACACACAAAGTAAGAGTCATTTCACATTGCATCAAATTTGCTTAAATAGTAAATGGAGAATTTTCTAGATTATTTATAAATCAAATGAACTGAGCAAAATTAAATTTTAAAATCTGAACAAATCAATGGGAGCTACTTCCCATTCCTGAAGGAAAAATGAAACTCTTGTCCCATATTAAGAGATGAGATTCTCACAGGCCCAGTGACTTACCCTGAAACATTTAACCAGTAGCCTAGCAATAAAGCCAGGATACATATTCTCTGAAGCCAAGATTTAGCATCACCAATGGTCATAACCATATCAAATGACCATTTATTAAATAACCTATTATAAGGAAATTGAAACTTCTTCCAGCACAATAAACAAATTATCTTCCTTGAAAAACAGCCATAAATCTCATAAATTCAACTTAAAAATTAAGATAGAAGAGTTCAGTATCTCTCATAAAAGCTTTTTTTCTGGGTAAGTCACTGAGAAATGATATGAGTAAAAATGTTGCCAGTATCATTTCTCTACTAGTTAAAAGTAAATAAATAAAAATGTATTCCTTCCAGTGTACCTTTAAAGAAAAGTCTTTCCCTGCAACTGTGTAGTAGTGAATAGAGGTCTGCGACCAACATTTTATAGATTGGGGTTGCAAAGTCAATTTTTCCAAAGGCTGTGCACTTACCTTTTAAGTACAAGAAAAGTGTGATGGGCAAGACATGGTCTGTGCAATCCATACTACCACAGTCAAGGAAGGCACACAGCAAACAGAACTCATAGGGCAGGGTGGATAGCTCCACGGTAGAGTGCTTACTATGTCGGGAGCCTGGGCTCAATCCCCAGATCACCAAAAAGAAAAAAAAAAAAAATTTACTAAATTGCAGCATTATTAACCCTTGGTGTTTCACAGATCAAGTTCAGCTCTGTCACTTAATATTAGTATGAAAATGAGCAAATTACTTAGGTTCTCTAAGACAGTTTTCTACGATCTTCAATGTGGGATGGGAGAATAATACCTACTTTATGGCATTATTATGAGGATTATATGAAAAAGAATATAAAAGAGTTGGCCCAATGCCTAGCATAGAGTCAGCAGGTAACAAATAGGGCCTTATTTTGATGATGACAACCACAAGAATGATGATGATGACATTCATAAGAATGAAACCAACACTAACAGGGGTATTCAGAGCAAGAGCTTTAAGTGTATTAAAAAATACACTTAGGAAGAATTAAGTTTTTTTCTTCCTGGTTCAATCACTGCATGTATTTTTAGATCATTTATTTTTGGCCATTTCTCACATCTGAGTTGAAATTAAAAATCATTTATATTGTGTTTGGTGTTCCAGCAACCACTGTTTGCAGTAAGGAAGAGAAACAGTCTGGGATCAAAAATCTTCTCAGGACTTTATTGGTTTTAATACTTTTTGTCTTTTTCCCTCCTAATAGAATGGACTATAAGCTTGCTGCTAACAATTTCTTAGGATAAATTGTTTAATTTGCATGCCCGCTGTCCTCCTGAAAAGAAAAAGCATTTCACAGTAGTCTAGCAAAGAAAAAATACCCTTTAACGATCTTTTTCTCCACTGCAGCTCAGGGGCTGGACAGTTCTTGTTCACTGTTCCCTATCTTTGGATAGTTAATAATTTCCTTATATTAATTTCCTATTGCTGTTGTAATTAATTACCACCAACTTGGTAACTTAAAACAACACAAAATAATTTTCTTACAGTTTTGGAGGTCAGAAGTCCAAAATCAGTTTTACTTGGCTAAAGTCATGATGTCAACTGGGCTGGTTTCTTCTAGAGATTTGGAGGGGAGAGAATTTCTTCCTCTCCTTTTTCCAGTTTGCAGTGGCCCCTTCCTCCAACTTAGAAGTGCATCACTACAATCTCTACTTCTATCACATCATCTTCTTTTCTGCCTTCCTCTTATGAGGTCACTTGTCATTACATTGTTGGGTTCACCTAGATAATCATACACTTTCCTTATCTTAAGATACTTAATCACATTTGCAAAATCCCTTTTGCCCCATAAGGTATCATTTACAGAATCTAAGGATTGAGACTTGAACTCTTTTTTTTTTTTCTTGAACTCAGGGGCACTCTGCCACTGGGCCACATCCCCAGCCCTTTTTTTGTATTTTATTAGAGACAGGGTTTCACTGAGTTGCTAAAGTGCCTTGCCATTGCAGAGGTTGGCTTTGAACTCGTGATCCTCCTGCCTCAGCCTCCCAAGTGCTGGGATTACAGGCGTGCTCCACCACACCCGGCTGTGGAGGCTTCTTCTGAGACCTGCCCATCTTGTCCTGGGGGCTGAAGGGAACTGCTGATTCTGGAACCCACTGCCAGTGTCTGTGTTGGGCGCAGGACGTCATTGTCTCTGCACCACAAACCAGAGCCAAGCATTGTGCAGCAGGCAGGGAGTGGAAGTCATCAAAAATTCTGGAAGATGTTCTGTGATGTTTGGATAGTTCTCTGCTCGCCCCCTGTGGAGGCTGGTGTTTATCTTGTTTCATGCCAGACTCAGAGAAAATAGTAAAGATAAAAGACAGGAGGCTTAGGCTTGTAGATGTTGTTTTCATTAAGTGTGTATTTATTTTCCTTGCTATTAAGACCACTTGTCCAAGTGAATCATTTGGGGTTGCATTTTATTAAATCACCTTTAAACAAAGACACATGTTTTTAGAATCTATAGCTATGGGTGGCCCAAACATAATGAGTTTCCTCCTTCTGATAAAAAGGAAAGAAAAGACAAAGAAAGAAAGGAAAGCTTAGGTCTTTTATTTAATTTTTCCCATCCCTGCCACTGACTCTATGAAAACCAGAAGCAATTGCTGCCCTTTGCCTCCCAAGCCCTTAGTTTTTGCCTGATATAAAATAAAAATGACTATAACCTAGACAGATCTGATATGACAGAGATGTATCATCTTCAGCTTACAGATAATTGAAATTTATAATGAACAATTTCATCAGAAGAATACATTTTAGTCCCAGGGGTCCTTTATTATATTATGTATGCTAATAGGACACTTAAGGATAAAGGCAGGAAGTGAGTTCTAAAGAAGAAAAGCACCATTATGTAAGTCAAGGATTATTAGAAATATTCACTTATGAGAGAGAAATTTTAGTGTATTTTACTTATCTATTATGGGAATAGAAAATATATTCATATAGTTCAAAATTCATAGTAAAAAGAGTGAAAAGAATCCATTCACATCTCAGTTCTGTACCTCCCCATTCTCCTCTCTGGGAGCAGAGAGCTATCAGTGTCTTTTGTATTTGGCAAGATATATATTATGCATAAACAACCAACAAACATGGGAATTTTTTTTGTTGTTTTTTTTGGTACTAGGGACTGAACCCAGAGGAGCTTAACCCCTGAGCCAATTCCCAGCCCTTTTTACTTTTTATCTAGAGACAGGGTCTCACTGTGTTGCTTAGAGTCTCACTAAATTGTTGAGGTTGGCTTTGAACTTGTGATCCTCTTGCCTCACCCTCTTGAGACACTGGGATTACAAGAGTGTGCCACTGCACCCAACCATCTTAAACTATTTTTAATGCAAACGGGAATGTTCAAAACATTGTTCTTCATCTTGCTTTTACATGTAACAGTGTCTCTCCCATTTTTTGTTTCAGAGTATAAAGAACTTCCTCACACATGATCCCAACCTGAAAATCGTACCCCATACTAAAAGTTGCTTTCAAGTGTCCTTGTCTGTGCCTGTTTCTTCCCCCTTTTTCATTGCTTTTGGTCTCTGCTTTAACTGTAAACTTTCTTCCCTCACCCAAACGCAGAATTGAGTTATACTGCACATCCTCTTTTTAAATTAATTTTTTAATTTTGAGACAGGATATTGCTAAATTGCTAGGGTTTTACCAGGCTGTCCAGGTTGTCCTCAAACTTGTGTTCCTCCTTCCTCAGCCTCCCGAGTTGCTGGGATTGCAAGTGGCTTAAAGGAAGATCAAATCTTTGTGCTGCAGTGACCTTAAACTTCTGAGAATTCAAGTGATAGCAAGTCTGAAGAAAATTCCTGAGGTTGGGAGCTTGCAACTTTCTGGAGGGACAGATGTGCAGCCAGATGTGAGGAGCAAGGACTAACAACCAGACGGGAAGTAGAATCAAGATTAACCACAAAGGCAATGTGAAAGAACTAGACATTGTCCATAATATAAAGGATTTGGGTGAGGGAATTATTAAAAGCTGTTTTTCTATGTGAGGGTTCATGGTTCATGCAGAGGCACCTAAAATGATCAGTAGAAAGGGATTATGATGGATGTGCAGACTAAAATGTGCATGGTTAATGATAGCAATTAATATAGTGTCTATAGATGGGAATGTAAGTCAAAATATTTCTAGTGACCAACTTGGGGAAAAAAATAAAAAAGGTTAATAAAACTGTACCTGTCCTCTAGAATTATCCAGAAACTCCTATGATTTTAAGGAAATATGGATGCAAACATTGTCTTATTGTTTATAGCAGCAAAATTTTAGAAACAATCTAAATACTTAATGTAGGGAATTAACACTATAAGTTATAGTTCATCTATATGCTGAAATGCTATCAACATATAAGATATGTTTAGAGGTATGGAAAAATGTTCTGCCTATAATTCTAAATCTGAAACAGTGAAAAATGTACTGTATATTTAAAAAAGCCAGAAAACAGGATTTTTTATATGTTCATCGTAAAGAAATGATAAATGAAAACATAGATATGTTTACCCTCATACAAACATTACCTAATATATGCACATTTCAAAACATGTTACATCATAAGCATGTACAATTTTTATGTTTTCATGTATCAGTTAAAAAATAAATTTATAAGGCCAGGCGCGGTGGCACACGCCTGTAATCCTAGCACTTGGGAGGCTGAGGCAGGAGGATCACGAGTTCAAAGCCAGCCTCAGCAATGGTGAGGCACTTAGCAACTCAGTGAGACCCTGTCTCTAATAAAATACAAAAAAGGGCTGGGGATGTGGCCCAGTGGTCCAGTGTCCCTGAGTTCAACCCCCGGTACCAAAAATAAATAAATAATAAATTTATACAGCCAGAAGCAGTGGCACATGCCTGTCATTCTAGCAACTCAGGGCACTGAGGAAGGAAGAGTGTAAGTTCCCGGCCAGTCTTAGCAACTTAGCAAGGCCCTCAGCAACTTAGTGAAACAATGTCTCAAAAATAACAAGGGTTGGGTATGCAGCTGGGTGGTAGAGGGTCCCTGGGTTTGATCCCAAATAAACAAAAAAGAAAAAAACTTTCTATTCACAAGAAATACAGGTTGTTCATTTATAAGTGGTTCCAGGACCCAACTGTTACAAAAATATGCAGATGCTCAAGTCCCTATTATATAAAACGATGCAGTATTCACATATGTAGATCAATTCAAACTCAGTAACTACAAAAGCAAAAGGACTTTATTTGGGGTCTTAGGAATCATAATAAGGAAACACAGTTTTAGATCACTAGGAATCAGTGTTTCAAACAGAAAACAAGGAAAGCAGACATCTAAATGAGCAAGAGTTTAGTAATAAAAATCTCTTTGTTGGAGACTTCTGTTGCAATTGAGAAAGAACCAGTGCTCCATGACCAATAGAAGATAAAGAAAAGAACATATATACTTAATTAAAATGTCTATAAAGCTGGAATCTGATGACCTCTTGATACACTCTTGAGTCTCTGTTTCTTCCCATAGTGTAATTATCTGTTCTAGAAGTTTGCACTCAAAGAAGGCCAAAGTTCACATTCCTAGGCTGCACCTGGAATCATATCGTGTGGAAGTCCTTCTCTGTCTTGGCCTCCAGAAGCCATTCTGACAGGCTCTTCCAATGTTGTTTATGTGTAATTTTCCTTTTATTTTCATACATATAACTTGCACACATCCTCCCATATACTTTAAATTATCCCTAGACTACTACTAATAACTAACATAATGTTAATGCTATGTAAATAATTGCTACACTATATTGATTGGCAATGGTGACAAGAAAAAGAAAGTCCCTATGTGTCCAGTAAGATACAATGGGCTGTATTTTCAATCCATGGTTAGTTGGATACATAGGACCAACCATATAGCAAAAAAGATTTACTCTGTATATTTGTCTTAGTGTATTAATAATAGTAAATGTTTACCAAGATTTACCGTGTACCAGAAGCTCTTTGCAGTATTTTAAATGCAACTTATTAAAATGTGCAATCCATATATTAGGAGCTACAGTAATTTCTAATTTGCCCACAAGAAAACTAAGGCAAAGAACAGTGGAGCAACTTGAATGAGAACAGCTGGCAAGTGGAAGGGCCAGAGCCAGAGCCACATCCTGCCATGTACCCACCTACCTGCACAGTGAGCCACCTAGCAACAAGACAAAATGGCACCAGGTGTCTGAATGGTCACCTTGTGGGCAGGTGTCCCCCTGCAATGGGAAGGAGTCCTGGAGGTACTGAGAAAGTGGATGCAGGGCAGCTTCGCCTAAGTTACAAAGGTTCTGTTCCCACAGCCCAAAGTGGGGAACTTAAGTCCGGGGTAAACAATATTTTTAAAGAGGTTAGGAAGGGAAAAATGAATCACCTCAGTTACTTAAAGATTGTTTAATCACAAAATATGCCATAAAATCATTCAATTATTTTTTTAAAAAGTGTGCATCAGTGTTTCTGAATCTGAACATGCAGTGGATTATTTATTTAATTACTAAGTAGTTCTTTAGTCTGTAATGATTAGATGTCTTTTAAAAGTGTGCTTTCTTCACCACCAGGGATTCTGAGGCATGAGGAGTGCAAGTTCAAGTTCAGCCTCACCAACTCAGCCAGGCACTAAAAAATTGAGCAATATTCTGTCTCAAAATAAAAACTTACAAGGGCTGGAAATGTAGCTCAGTGGTAAAAGCACCTCTGGGTTCAATCCTCAGTACCCAAACAAACAAACAAAACACTGTGCTCTCCTTCTAGAGTTAAAATTAAATTAAAATATTCAAAATAAAGTGAGGCTATTTGTTATAATAAAAAACGTAGTCCTGCGGGGCACAGTGGCACATGCCTGTAATCCCAGCACTTGGGAGGTTGAGGCAGGAGGATTGCGAGTTCAAAACCAGCCTCAGCAATGGTGAGGCACTTAGCAACTCAGTGAGACCCTGTCTCTAATAAAAATACAAAAAAGGGCTGGGGATGTAGCCCAGTGGTCGAGTGCCCTTGAGTTCAATCCCTGGTACCAAAAAAAAAAAAAAAAAAAAAAAAAAAAAAGCATAGTTCAAAAAAATCCCAATGTTCAATTTACATTATTGAATAATCACACAGGGAAACATGGGTCATATTTCATACCTTTTTTTGGGGAAATGCTTTCAAAACTGCTTTCATCCTTAATTATCCCACATTGTTTTCAACAATCATTTCACCAATATCATTTACCATAATTGTCACCAAATGACTGTTTCCACAAGTTGGAACCCACTGACAAATGACAATTTGTCACCATAGAGGATATTTTAATAAATGGACTCAGCTTTTTAGGACTCAGATATTCCCATAGCATATTAAATAACATCAACACTGTATGAATAAGTATATTGTCTGAAGATGGCTCCTGAGAAACTCTGACATTTTTGTTTAAAAACCAACTGTCACATTGCTTTATCATGTGTGTAGCTTCATGTTTGAAAACTATATATACATAGTGTAAATTGGACTATATTTATATACACATAGCTAGAATGTGTTTCAAGGCATATGGGCACAGTTCTCCGAAAAGTACAATAAACACAATTTTCCTGTACATTGCATAACGGCCTGGGGCTTTGAGCAAACTAAAATAAACTGCACTAATTTTCAGTTGTATGTTAAAGTCTTAAATCCACCATATAAATATTCCAAAACCAACTCTGAGCAGTAAGCTAGGGCTGGAGAGAGCACAATCAGAGGGATTATCCCAGGGCTTGGAGGGGGCAGGGCAGCATGCTTCTTGACCTTCTGTACTGAAAGGCTGCTTTTCATCTGGTTTCAATTCTCTTGTTTGTGCACCTTGCCATATTTATTATTGAATTCCTAGTTTCTTCTTCTTGTTTCATGTTCCATGTTCCAATGATTTATGAGAAATTGCTGATCTTGATGTTATCTTTGGCATCCAGAGTGTGCACAGAGCCCCTTAAGAATGCTGAGAGAATAAATGTGTTTTGAGCAGCACAATACCCAGGCTGAACAGATGTCCATCAATTCACGAAAAATGCCAGCTGAAGATGCTTTAACAAGATGGCTTTTTTCTTCCCAAATACAGCAACAGCAAAGATGCATTCAAAATCCCATATATTTTTCCCTGTTTGATAGATGATTATTATTATAGGAATGGTAAGACTTGGTTTTAAAGCAGTCCTTTGAATAAAAATCTGGTCAAAAGTTTTTGTTTTTGTTTTGTTTTTCTTTTTAGTTTAGCTCAAAATGAAGCCTCTTTCTTTTTTTTCTTCTTCTTTTCTTCCTTCTTTCTTCCCCTCTTCCTTCCTTCCTCCCTCCCTCCCTCCCTCCCTTCCTTCTTTCCTTCCTTCCAGTACTGGGATTGAAAGCAAGGTTGCTCTACCACTGAGCTACATCCCCAGGCCTTTAAAAAAATTTTTTTGAGACAGAATGTCATTAAATTTCCCAGGCAAACCTTAAACTTGTGATCCTTCTGCCTTGGCCTAAGCCTCCCCAGTTGCTGGGATTATAGGCATGTACCACAGTGCTAGGCTAAATGTCATGTTTTCTACATCAGGAATTTTTCTTGTTTGGTTGCTAAGAAATGAAATATGCTAATTAGATATGATTTATTTATTTATAATGGGGGACAGGGGGGTCTTGCTATGTTGCCCAAACTGGCCTCCAACTCGTGGGCTGTAGACATCCTCCTACCTCGGCCTCCTGAGTAGCTGGGACTACAAGCAAGCACCCTCACATCCTCTCCACAGAGATAATTTAGATTATAAGTATGTAAAAGAGGAGAGTTTTAAAAATTGTGATCAGTAAAAACTAATTAGCAAGTCAAATGTGCTTGAGAAAATGTATCTAATTAGATAAGTTTTACAGGCCAATCCAAAACAGTTGGGGAATTTTCTCTAGACTACCTCCTCTCCACTAGAGGTAGTTAAACACAGCCCCAGAAAACTGGAAATCCATATGCAACAAAATGAAATTAAACCTCTATCTCTCACCATGCACAAAATTCAACTCAATGTGGATCAAGGATCTAGGAATTAGACCAGAGACACTACACCTAATAGAAGAAAAAGTAAGCTCTAATCTCCAACATGTCAGATTAGGCCCCAAGTTCCTTAATAAGAATCCTGTAGCACAAGAATTAATATCAAGAATCACTAAATGAGATAGATTCAAATTACAAAGCTTCTTGTCAGCAAAAGAAACAATCAGTGAGGTGAATAGAGAGCCTACTAATTGGGAACAAATCTTTACCACACACACATGAGATAGAGCACTAATCTCTAGAATATATAAAGAATTCAAAAATCTTAACACCAAAAAAACAAATAACCCAATCAATAAATGGACCAAAGAACTGAACAGACACTTCTCAGAAGAAGATATACAATCAATCAACAAACACTTGAAAAAATGTTCAACATCTCTGGCAATTAGAGAAATGCAAATCAAAACCACTCTAAGATTTCATCTCACACCCCTCAGAATGGCAGCTATTAAGAACACAAACAACAATAAATGTTGGCAAGGATGTGGAGAAAAAGGCACACTCATACATAGTTGGTGGTACTGCAAAATGGTGCAGCCAATATGGAAAGCAGTATGGAGATTCCTTGGAAAACTTGGAATGGAACCACCTTATGACCCAGCTATCCCACTCCTTGGTCTATACCCAAAGAACTTCAAAACAGCATACTACAGGGACACAGCCACATCAATGTTTATAGCAGCACAGTTCACAATAGCTAAACTGTGGAACCAACATAGATGCCCTTCAGTAGATGAATGGATAAGAAAAATGTGGTATATATACACAATGGAGTACTACTCAGCAGTAAGAGAGAATAAAATCATGGCATTTGCAGGTAAATGGATGAAATTGGAGAATATAATGCTAAGTGAAGCTAGCCAATCCCAAAAAGCCAAATGCCAAATGTTTTTTTCTGATATAAGGAGGCCGATTCACAATGGGATTGGGATGGGGAGCATAGGAGGATTAGAGGAACACTAGAATGTCCAATGGGGAAGGAGGAGAAGGGAGGGGCCAAAAGGGTGAAGAAAAAAAAAAGAGATGGTAGAATGAGATGGATATCATTACCTTAAGTGCATGTATGGAGTCATGAATGGTGTGAATATACTCTGCATACAACCAGAGATATGTAAAAATGTGCTCTACGAGTATAATATGAAATGTCATACATTCTGCTGTCATTTCTAACAACATAGAATAAAAAGTAAATTTGAAAAAAAAATTAAAAAATAAAACCCCATCTGTGAAAAAAAAAAAAAAAAAAAAACAGCCCCAGGAAACTGTTCTCCCTAAATAAATGTTTTGTGACTTTGCCCATAAAATTTAGTACTTTTTATTATTTTATATTTGCAGTGCTGAGATTGAACCCAGTGCCTTACACATGGTAACCAAGTACTCTACCTCTGAGCTACATCCCCAGCCCAGCCCAGAGTTTAATAATTTTAAGAGTCAGATGTGTCAATATATCAAGTCCTGATTATTTAAAATTACATTCTCCATCTATGTCCATCTTATTTCTCAGAGTTAAATCAGGAAAGCCACCCAGAGAATGAAGACAACATGTAGACAGCTTAAGAAGCAGTTAGAAAACAGTGCACTTGGAATAAAAGGTAAATAAAAGAGTAAAAGGAGAAAAGATGACCCCTTTTTATGATAAAAAAGGAGATAATACTTCCCTTTGTTTTTTCACACACATGTATCAGCTGACAGAACACTTAGAACAATTGCTATCTCTCTACATAGTCAAACAGATTTAGCAAGCAAGTAAAGATGATTTTAATAAATCAAGTGTTCATTTCTGCAATTCCAAATAACCTATGGTACTTATAGGATATTCAAAAAAACTGATGAGTTCCATAAGTTTCAAGAATTTTTAAGGAACATACATGCCTCAGTCTTGGCTAACGACAAATCTTTGATTTTCAGGATTGTCCTTTATAGAGTTCATCAACTTGATTTCTAAAACTCAGGGTTAAGCCTTCTGGAACACAGAATGCTTATTTCTATGTGGTGAAATTAAGTATGATTTTCATTCTCTTCTTTATGTTTTCCTATGCTGTATTTTTTACAATGTTTAGGACTTTCATAATTGGGGGAAAGGATGCTGAAAAAAAAAAAATCCTGGGCTACAGAGAAGTGCAATTCATAAGTGGATGTCACCATAATAAAGAGAAAAGTTTTCTTGAGACAGGTTTATATAAGGATGATCTTTTGCGTGCTCTACATGTGTGAGACAATGCAGGAAAGTTCAGAGGTGAGATGATTAGATTACAAGAGCTATAACTTCAGTGGATTGATCCAATTGATGGATTAATAATTTTAATGGATTACTGGGTATTAACTATAGGCCGGTAGGGTATGGCTGGAGGAGGTGGGTTACTGGGGACATGCCTTTGGGGTTTATATTTTATTCCTGGCACCTCACTTTCTCCCTCTGCTTCCTGGCTGCCATGAGCTAAGCAGCTTTCCTCCACCAAGCCTTTCCACCATGATGTTCTGGCTGAACCTCTGAAACCATGAGCTCAAAACAAACTTCTCCTCCTCTATGTTGTTCTTGTCAGGTATGTTGATCACAGCAATGAAAAGCTAACACAGGACCTAATTATCTTTTCTGAGAATTTTATAAAAAGTTTAAGAAGGACCAACCCACCCTAAGAAATTATCTGTGATAAAATTAATAAGCATTTGTACCAAGCCCCAAAGCAGAACAACAATAACATTAAAAAAGGATACATACACACACACACACAAAAATAAAACAGCAACAACAAAACACCACATTCTCTCCAAACTGTTCTCTCTGGGATTCAGCAGAAACTACTAGCCATAAATGATCAGAGAGATTATGAGGGAAGGCTTGGTCCTGCCTAGATCTTATATTCTCTCACAGTTCAGTATCATATGTGGCTGCCTCTCTGTTCCCCACAAGGGACCAAATCACATGCCAGTCTTGAGTCCTCACTACAGCATTAATTCGTTTATACTGTGCTTGTATTCTCAGACTTTCTATCTCCAATTGTTCAAATCTCAGACTTTAAGAAACAATGTCTTCTTTAACTATATTTCTAATTGCCAGCTACTTCAGTCTCTAACTACCATATCACCGAGGGTTGCAAATATAAAACTGTCCAAATGCCATAAATGTCCACTGTTGTTCCCTTACAAAATACCTTTTCTTTCTCAGACAATGAGAGGCGTTTTAGACCCCTCGTGAACTGTCAGACACGCAAGTTCTCATTTATAATGAAGATAGGAGCTGTTACCTCATCTTTCTAGCTTAGGGCCCTGCCCTATTTTTACATAAATAGTCATTCTCAGTATTTTGCATTTTTAAAAACTAAACTTTACTAAAGGTTTCAAAGGGGAAACAGAAAAGCATAGCCACAGACTCCTCATCAGCACTGACTTTTCTCCCTCCACTCAAGCTTTCTACCCACCCTCACCCCAGGTTTTCCTTTCACACTTCACTCCCCAGAGAGCCGCCAGCCCCTCTGCTTCCATTTTCTTCATCCAATCTCTTACCTCCAGCCTACATATATACCCAGTTGTCAGCAAATTAAAAGCCTTCTTTTAAAAGTTAAGGGGGATTAGCAACATCAATTTGTTTTCCTGTTACAGTCACATTATTGCTTATAGCAAAGCTTTGTGATAGGTTTCATCATCCTAGTTTTAACTGAGGAGAGTCCAGAATACAAACTCAGGTTCTCTCTTCCAGAGCTTCTTTCTAAACACTACACAATGTCTATTTCCTTGTATGATCATATCTGTATGACTGTCTCACAAGTAAGGGTGAAATGCCCAAACACCAAAATCCAGGCAGCTTCATTATAGGGTGGCTTTTATAACGCAAGATAGAAATTAGCCACAGTATTATGTTTTTGTTTGTCTTTTTGGTTTGATAATAAAGGAAAATATTTCAAGGTCTAATCCAACATTGAAAGTTGTCTCTCTTGTACTAGAGGAAGGAAGGAAGGTAGGAAGGGAGGGAAGAAGGAAAGGAGTGAAGGAGGGAGGAAGGAAAAGAAAAGAAAAAGAAGCAAGCGAGCCAGGGTAGCCTATACTACCTGTTAGACACACAAAATGAAGAAACAATTTCAGCATTAGACTTTTATGCGGAGTAACAGTGAGCCTCACATTCTTAATGTTTAGCATTTTATAAAGATGCATACAGTAGCGTTGTATAGCAGTTGGTGAGGATTCAGTACTTTAAAATCTGCACTTGAGAACTGGAAAACAAAAGACTGAAAGATAGCTGCATCTTCATTATCAGTCCTTATCATGGCAGGGAACAATAATTGCCCTGAGTTATGAATGAGCATAAAAGGGTAACAATGAATGACTCCAGGTGAAGAAAAAATGGGGGGGGGGGAGGGACAGGAGAGGGTATAGGGAAATACTAGTGAAAACAAGTCCTAATTCAAACTCTCAATGTCTTCCCTGCACCACACTCCCAGCTTTGTTCTACATCCTGGCACATAATCACAAAGAGTTTTCTTTTTCTTGCCTTTAAATAAAGGAAACACAGTTGACAAAATAAAATCTAGATATGATACCAAGATGGGAAGAAATGGCATATGCTCTTTGCAGAAGAAAAGGGCCATAAAAGAATTGGAGGTGAAAAATCCTAGGGAATCATCCATAGGAATATGACTACTCATACATTGTACTCACTTTAAATGAGGAAAGAGGCTACTCTCCCACATGCACTTGGATTGTAAGGAGTTTATCAGTCAGTATGAGTTATATTATGCTGCTGAGACAGAAAATTTTTAAAAATCTCAGGGTCAATAGATGTTTATTTCTTGTTCACACTTTTATATTCAAGATTGACAATGATATTCTACTTACTATAACCTCTCAGGGACCTGACTGATGGATTCTCCATCTCAAAGTGGGCTTCCACAATCATGAAGGCACAAAAAGGGGAAGTGGAAAACATACTCTTATACTTCCCACAGAATTGACATCTGTCACTTTCCTCTCACTTTTCATTAACCAAAGCAAGTCACAGGGGTATGGTTAAGTTCCAAAGGAGTTGGGAATGCATGATTTTATCATGTGCTCAGAAAAAGGAGATGTGAAATATTCAGGACCAAGCCCATTTAATTACCACAGGGAACTGTAATGTTAATCCAATAAAGGAGAGCTGGCAGATTGTCTTCCCTCGATTTCTTGTCTTCCAAAGGTCACCAATGTTGTTATGTACCCCCATGCAATGCATCAGCCATTTTGATTTGGTTTCACCATGGGCTTTCTCATTCCTTAATGAAAAGGGATTAGAATTAACACCAGAAACTCCCCATGCTTCTAACTCTATATTAGTTAAAAGCCAAAGATCAATATGAATTTAGTAAATGGCATATAATTCATTACAAAAGTAGATTGAACTCATTGAGCCTTTGTGCTCAGTCATCTTTAAATAAAAGTATGAAGTAAAGAGTTATTGAAAATTATTAAGAAAGAGATCTCCCTGGCAAGACCCACTTTCATATCACTACTGATGAAAATATAATTTGAAAATCTTTTTGTAAAGAAAATTAGCAGTATGTATCAACAGATTTAAATTATTACTCATTCTTTTAACTAACAATTCAACTGTTGGAAATCTATCTTAAATAATCCCAAATGCTTAAAAACAAAACATTAATTTCATTGCCATACAGTTTATGATACCAAATTATTTGAAATTGCTGAAATGTTCAACCACAGAGGAATGATTTAAGCAAATTATGGTAAATATACATGAGCTACTCATTAAAAGTTGAGTTTCTGGTATTATTATATTCTAATATTAACTAGAAACAAATATACAAAATTATTCATATAGTGTGATCAAATCTGTGTTGAATACCAATGTCATTTAATATATATTTTTGTGCATATTTGGATACCCATCATAAGCAGACCACTTCATACAATGAAGCTAAACAAGACTTATTTTATTTTTTGAAAATAAGACTTATTTTATTTTATGATGCAGATTACACATGCACAACTAACTGAATAACTATTATTGCTTCTTTTTTTTTTTTTTTTTTTTCTTTTGGTACCAGGGATTGAACTCTGGGGCACTCAACCACTGGGCCACATCACCAGCCCTTTTTGTATTTTATTAGAGATAGGGTCTCACTGAGTTGCTAAGTGCCTCCCCATTGCTGAGGCTGGCTTTGAACTCGCTTATTGCTTCTTAATTAATGAGACAGATCACCACAAACTTGCTGACAACATGAGGGTGTGTAATAAGGTTTTGAGTTGATTTTAGAAAGTTAGAGACAAAAGTGTGTGTGTGTGTGTGTGTGTGTGTGTGTGTGTGTGTGTGTAGCAAAAACCCACTTTCAAAGGTAGGTGCAATGGTGCATTCCTGTAATCCCAGAGATTTAAGAGGCTGAGGCAGGAGGATTATGAGTTAAAGGCCAGCCTGAGTAACTTAGTGAGACCCTATCTAAAAATAAAAAATATAAAGGGCTGGGGATGTAGGTCAATGGTAAAGTACCCCTGGGTTCAATCCTCAGAATCAAAAACAAAAACAAAAACCAAACCCAGTTTTCAAAGTTATCAGAAGGAATTGGTTTGATATAAAAAGACATAACAGGGAAGGACCTAGCAGACACATTATGAAGATTGAGACTGTTGTAGAGCATAACTCTTGGATGTATATTAAAAAGAACATGCCTACAGAGGTAATTCTCCTGTATACTAAACCTTTAATATACTAAGGCATATAAGATCAAGGATAGTTGTTTCAGAATAATAAGGTTTGAGAAATGGTTACAATAGGATTTTTTTTTAATGATAGATTTTAATTAATTAATTAATTAGCTAATTAATTTTTTTTAGACAGGTCTCACTATGTTGCCTAGTCTGGTCCCAAATTCCTTGTCTCAAGCAATCTTCCTACCTCTACTTCCAGGACTGGGGCTGTTTTGAAGGAAGTGACAGAAAACAAAGTTTTATGAAGTATACTTATGTCCACAGAGTGAATGAAATATAAAGCCTGGATAAAGTCAACTTGATTTAACTTAAGATATTTCAAATATTTGAAATAATGTACTATTCTAAAAACAATTTACACCATGCATTTTAATAAACAATTCTTTTCTGTTTTGCTTTAAAATTCATCATCTATAAAACATCCCTTTCATAAATTTATAGAATTCTCCTGTAACAAAGATAGAGCTCCACCTAATGGAGAGAAATACTCAATTACAAACCCTGCCTGGAGCTAGGAATTAACCCAGCAGTTCCTTAAATGTTAGTAAAAGAAGTAGGAATATGTGTGGCCTGTACAAACGTACACAAATACCAGATTGTTCTTCTGTGCTTCTCCTTTTTGGAATCCAGATAAGATCCAAAGGGACTTGATGATAATTCTTCCTAGGGTCACTCTTTTCCTTGGATTGGACTATGAAATATAAATATATTTTTATTGCTTATGAACACCAAAACCCTGAGCTCATTTCCACCCACTGCCCTATTCACCTACAAAATATAACATTAAATGTGTTTAGTTTTCTGACTCTGAGAATCATGGCTTCCTCAGAGGTGGAAAGGGCATTAGAGAAGATCTAAACTAGTGGTTCTGTACCTGCGTGTATTAGAATCATCTGGGAAAGTTAAAAATGAGATATCCCTGCATGGTCCCAACAACAGAAGTTCTAATTTAACTGGTCTGGGAAAGGGCCAGGTTTGGGTGATGTGTGAAAGGTCCCTCAGTTGATTCTAATGTGCAGCCAGAATTGGACCCCCCCCCCCTAAATTCCAAGCAGTCTATATATTTTATGTTGAGGAAACCAAACTCCACTGAATGAAGGGAGTGATTATTTAACCTAGAATGATAGAGACACTGACATATAAGAAATCATGATTCTTTCTTTTCCATAGTAGCATTCTTACCAGCTCTTTTTTATGTAAAACTTTCATCTAAGAAAAATAGTAAAAAAAAAAAAAAAAGAGGTCTATTTCAAATCTCAATGATATCAGATCAGAACTTAGAATTGTCCTCGGTTTTGAGAATCTAACCTCCAGTTCAAATTGTAATCAATTTTATCTCTATTTTTCTTTCACTCCACTCTCCACTCCATTGTCAAATCCTATTGGTACTTCTTGTAAGCTCTATATGGGCAAAGTGTGAGCATCATATTTGATCTATAGTCAGATTTCAAGAAATGTGCACAAAATTAAATAAGTGCAATAAAGATTTCTTATATCCATCCACTGCTTACTCTTGACACCAAACTCTCAATTATTCCTACTGGATACCCTTTAAAGTCTCTGCTAATTTTCTGCCTTTCTTTCTTCCTTCCTTCCTTCCTTTCTTTCTTTCTTTTCTTTTTCTTTTTTGGTAAATTTCCTAACCTCTTTGCTAATTTCTCAACCTTCATTATCTCCCAATTTATTTTTCATCTTACTTTCGGCCTTCACCATTTCATTCCCCTCCAGAAAAAGCACACATCTCTGTTTTAATTTCTTAATCTCACTCCACTCTTAACTATCCAACCTTTTTCTTTTTTGTTCCCTATTCCTTTCCGTTCATGACATTTTTGTACTTCTATGTCCTTCTGCTCACTCATTCCTTAGTGCCTTGAAGTAGTTGAACAGAGGCCATGGGATCTGAAGGAAAATGCTGAACAAAGTTAACTTAACCGGGAACACCGTGTTAGTGAAATAAAAGGGTTTATTGGGGTGCCACGTGGGCAAGGGTAGGGAAAGGAAGGGAAGAGAAGGGGGATAGGGAAGGGACAAACGGGATCAGGGACAGGCAGGAACAGAGAGAGGTTTCAGTCCGGGGCTGGCTTAAATAGCAGAGTGCTGGTCAGGCAGACCCCTGGGGGCGAGTGTCTCCGTAGGCTGCCGGAGGTCAGGGGGCAGCTGCGAGGGCACCTGGGAAAGGTAGTCTTTTTACAAAGTACCTGGGGAGGTGTGGCCTTCTGCCTGGGAGGTGCAGCCTCCTGCCAGGAATCCAACAGGATCAAATGATAGTAAGTGATTCAGATTTCAGCTCTGCTACTTAATTGCTCAGAGCCTCAATTATTTCATCTATAAAATGTATCATGTAGATTTGCATTCCCTTGATTGCTAAGGATATGAACATTTTTTCATACATGTGTTGGCTGTTTGTATTTCTTCTTTTGAGAAATGTCTTTTGAGATTATTTGCCCATTTGTTGATTGAAAAAATGTTCAACATCCTGAGCAATCAGGAAAATGCAAATCAAAACTACATTGAGATTTCATTTCGGGTAAGAATGGCAATCATCAAGAATGCAAATAATAATAATTGCTGGCAAGGATACATTGTTGGTGAGAGTGCAAATTAGCACAACCATTTTGGAAAGCAGTATGGAGATTCGTCAAAAGACTAGGAATGAACCCGGGCGCTGTGGCACACACCTGTAATCCCAGCACTTGGGAGGCTGATACAGGAGGATTGTGAGTTCAAACCAGCCTCAGCAACTTAGAGAGGCTCTAAGTAACTCAGTGAGACCCTGTTTCTAAATAAAATACAATAAAGAGCTGAGGATGTGGCTCAGTGGTTAAGCATCCCTGAGTTCAATTCCCAGCATAATAATAAGAAGGATAATGATAATAACAATAACAGAAGAGAGACCAGTAGAGTAGAGCAAACAGATCAGGAAAGGGAAAAGGAGGGAAAGAGAAGGAATTTAGGGAATGTGATTAATCTAATTATGTCAGGTGCACATATCCAATATAGCATAATGAATCAAACTATTATGTTTAATTGTAAAAAGATACAAGTAGAAAATAGGATAATATATTTAAAACTCTTAGTACTAAATCTTGTACATAGCATTGGGATAATCCTTCACAGTCTCTGTCAATAAAGTCTTGATTATTGTAGCTAAATAAGTCTTGATATCGGATGGACTGATTCCTCCCAGTGCATTTTTCTTAAATAGTTTTAGCTATTTTAGGTCTCTTTCATATAAATTTCAGAAACTCCTTTTTGAGTGGAAATTATATGCTTGTGATTTCCTTAAAGGAGCCAGCCCCCTCCCCCACCTCCTATCCCACATGGTTCGGAGGGACACACCCCTACCTTTTGTCTTCAGCACAGGGCTATTTCATGATTGGATTAAGCCAATTAGTTTACCCCATCTCCTTTATTTCAGGGAGTGGTTTAGGAAAGGACATTTGGCTGGGTTACAGCCAAGAAAAAATTTAGTCCTAGGCTGGTTTATGTTTTGCCCAAATCAATGTGGTTTTGGTTTTCTTTCATTTGCAATTTAATAAGTCTTAATTCTTGAGAAAGGGAAAAGCAGCCAGAAGCTGGCCTGGCACTCACAGGTAGGTCAAGGTATTCTGTTAAACATAAACATTTTCACAAATATTAACACCAGACAGAGTCACTCTGTGCCTTTGAAAGAGCAAGACAGAAACAAGACAATGTAGTGATCATTCCTGAGCACAGAAACCAGAATACTGACAAAACCACAAAATAACAAAATATCCCCCCTTTTTCTTATATCCTCTGGCTGATATAAGAAACTGCCTTGGTTTTATTATTACAGTTTTAGCCCTAATTTATTCTTCTTACCCACTAGGTAACATTCCTAAAGATACCCAATCACAGAATTGCTCCTACTTCCTGATAGCACCCAATCTTAGCAAACTCTTGCTGCCTTAAACCCCTCCCCAAATTACTTAACACCAGCTCAGAGTTCTTTAACAACTCCCTGTAAGGTCCTCATACTGAGCTTTCCCCACAGTTCCTTGTGGTATGCTGACTCATTATAGCATTCCACCAATTTCAACTTTGACTTCAGTTGTTTCTGGCACTGTTTGACTAATAGCCATTATGATGGTTCATTTTGGAAGTCAACTTGACAGTTCAGGGAACCCAGAGAGCTGGTAGAGCATTATTTCTGGATATGTCTGTGAGAGTATTTCTAGAAGAGATTGGTATTTGAATGAGTGAACTGAGAAGGGAGTTCTGCCCCCACCCACACCATGTTGGTGGGCACCCTCCAAGTGGCTGAGGGACCAGATAAACAAAAAGGCAGAGGAAAGTAGGATTAGCTATCTTGTTAGAGCTGGCACTTGTGCCCTTGGACATCAGAACTCCAGTCTTCAAACTCTGGGACTTGCATCTATAGCCCCAGTTTCTCAGGCCTATGGTCTTAGACATGTCACCAGCTATCCTGCTTCTACAGCTAGCACTTCTCAGCCTCCATAATTGTGTAAGTCAATTCCTCTCTGTTATCGTTTGGCTCTAGAGTGTCCCCCGCAGGGCTCATGTATTGAAGGGCACCCCAATGCAGCAATTTTCAGAGGTGGGGCTTTTAGAAAATAATTGGATTATGAGGGTTCTAACCTCACCAGTGGGTCAATCCATGGATAGATTCATAATTTGAGTAAACTATCAGAAGGTGGTTGTGGGACCTACTTGAAGGGAGTGGGTCCTTGGGGGCGGGGTGCCCTTGGGGATTATATATCCATATTCTCTCTCTCTCCCCACCCCTCTTCTTATCTCTATCTCTATCACTGACGGTATTGCTATCTCTGTGTTTCCTGACTGCCATGAGGTGAGCTAGTTTCCTCTGCCATGCCTTTCTTCCATGATGTTCTGCCTCACCTCAGGCCCAAGGTAATTGAGCAAGCCAACATGGACTGAAACCTCTGAAATTGTGAGCCAAACTGAATCTTGCCCCCTTTAAGTTGATTTTCTCAGGTATTTTGTCACAGTGGCAAAAAGCTAAACACTTCTATCTATCTATCTATCTATCTATCTATCTATCTATCCATACAATCATCCATCAAATTGGTTCTGCCTCTCTGAAGAACTGGGACTAATCCAGGCATCAACATTCTAATGAATGTGATTATGAATTCAGGCTCCAGGACTAAACTGCCTGGTTTTGTTTTCTGACTTCTCCACTTCCTGGTAAGTTCTTTCAGGTCTCTGTGCCATAGTTTCTTTCTTTATCAAATGGTATAACAAAGTACCACCCTAGTTGGGTGTGGTGATGCACACTTGTAATCACAGCAACTTGGGAGGCTGAGGCAGGTGAATTGTAAGTTCAAGGTCAACCTCAGCAACTTAGCAAGACTCTCAGCAACTTAGTGAGATCCTGTCTCAAAAACAAACAAACCACAACAACAAAAACCAGGAATGTAGCTCAGAGGCAAAGTGTCCCTGAGTTCAATCCCCAGTGCAAAAAGGGAGGGGGGGAAAAGGTACCAATCAAATAAGTTGTCAATGGGAAAGCTTCATACTATAGTTTGGATATATGTCCTCTAAAGGCCCTTTTGTTAAAGGCTTGCTCTTCAGTTTGGCACTCTTGGGAAGTGGTGAACTTTAAGTGGTAGGACCTAGTGGAAGGAAGTTAAGTCACTGGGAGCATGTTCTTCGATTAGGGATATTAGGACCCTGGCCCCTTCTCTTCTTTTTGCTTCCCAAGTGCCATGAGGTGATCAGGCCTCCTTTGCCACATGCTCCTGCCATGATGTTCTGTGCCAACACAGGCCCAAAGCAACAGTTGCAAGTAACCATGGACTAAAACCTCTGAAACTGTGAGCTGAAATAAACTTTTCCTCCTTTTAAATCATCTCAGGTGTTTTGTAACAGTAATGAAAAGTTGACTAACACATTTCAATTAAATATAAGTTCTGACAAGAGGTGCTGGCATATAAGAAGTCCTTTCCTGTGTCCAAATGTCCAGGGGCTTTAGGAATGTATAAAGTCTTATAAAATTGTGTGAGAAATATAGTATAAATTGGGTATGTGCATTTTTCTGGGGAGGATCAGGAGCCCACAAAAGGTTACAAAGTTCTCTCAGTACTATTTAGCTACTTTTCCCCAAGAACTAGTCACCTCTGTTCCAGTGGTTTCCCAAACTGACCCCAAACTAAGCCTGCACCAGATGCAGGTTTCACTGTCAACAAGCAAAAATAGTAAGATTGAACAGAAAGGAACCAGAACTGAGGGTAAAGCCAAGAGAAAGGACATCCAAACTAAAAATCCATTCCTTCAAAATTTTGACTTTATCTTATTAGGCTTATTGATAAATAAAGAGAATTCAAGGTTTTTTTAATAGGCTTTATTTTTCCAATTTACATTTATTTATCATGTCATTTTAGAAGGAAAAAAACCTCTAATTCTGGAAGTATTTCAGTTGACATTCTCTATACTACTTGTTTACTTTAGTAAGACTAAGGCTGTGGGGCAGGTCACTCAGAATACACATCAAGTCCCAGTTTTGTCCCAATTGAAGAGTCTTTATTTAGCCTGCTGGCCGGTGACTGCTCCCCACAGGACCCATAACTGTCTCTGCAAGGAATAGTCCCGACTGAGCATTTTAGGATATGTAAAGGCAAAAACCGCAAAAGACCACATCCGGGTTGATGTAGCTGCAAGCAAGCAGGTACAGAAGCTGAACTGGGCAGTTAGCGAGACAATGCAGTGGGTACATTGGTATTTCCCATGGGACTTTCCAGGTTGGCATAGCAGCAAGCAAGCAGAAGAGAAGTGGGTCAAAATGACTCTAGTTCAGTACACGTTAGAGAATGGTTACGAACGTCTAGGCAATCAATCTCTGACAAGATACATTGCCCAAGAAAAATGGAAACCAAAGAGAACAATTTTACATTGTATAAGAATTGCTATCTTGTGTTGCCAAGTATGTTATGCTAGGTAACTATTAATGGATACAGAGGCAGGGCTTTCCCATGGGAGAAGCATTTTTTACATGATATGGAGTCTGTTTGGTCATTGCTCATATAGCCTGGCCCATAACAAGGCTACAGTTCCTGCCAGCCTTGCCTAGCATTTTAGCAAGTGGGAGGCCTGGGTTTGATCCCAGAACCTAAAAATATATGTATTTACTATATATATATATATATATATATATATATATATATATATATATTTACTATATATATATGCATGTATATATACATATATACATATGTATATATATATATAAACATATATACACATAGTGAACTTGAGTACTCTGATGTAGACTAATGAGGTAAATGAATATATAAACATCCCGGAGGACAATTTGACAAAGTCTATTAAAAAGCATGAGTGTTGGGCTGGGGTTGTGGCTCAAGTGGTAGAGCACTTACCTAGCACATGTACGGCACTGGGTTCCATCCTCAGCACCACATAAAAATAAAGATTTTGTGTCAACCTAAAACTAAAAAATAATTGGTGAGTAACCGTGCCCTATTGAAAGACCCCAGCTCAAGGACAGCCTGCCAAAATCCCCAGCCTGTTATAAAATAACTAGATTGAGACAAGAACTGATTTTGTAATAAATTAGGTAATAGTCATCTGACCCCCCACACCAGGGAACAGGGAACAAAGATAGGGAACAAAAGTCCTGGGACTGATCTGTTGAAATAGCTAGAGTGCTAAAATAAGGTGTATTAGACATTTTGTGGTTTTTTAAGAGAATTTGAGAGGAACCGGCAGCTGTGGCCCAAAGTAGACCCCCAAACTCGATTTACATTAACCAATAAAATGCTTGTTACTATGTATCTGCTTATGTGCCCTCTAATACCCTATAAAAAGGCTTGTGACCCAGAGCCCGGTACGCTCAGTTAGCTGGAGCTGCTGAGTGTCCGCAGGCGCCTGTGTGAGAAATAAATCTCCTCTCGCTTTTGCATCCAGTGAGTGGTCCGGTGTTGGTTTCTTGGGTGCGGGTCTCTGAGGGTCTTTCATTTGGGGGCTCGTCCGGGATCCAACAGACCCCTGCCCAAGGTCCACTCGGACCCACCGGGAGGTAAGCTGGCCAGCATCCGTTTGACTGTGTCTATGGCTATTGTCCTGTTTTGAGTCATTTTCCCATTTTACGTTGTGAACCTTGTGATTATTATCCTGTTCTATTGCGCAGCATTGGTACGTCAGCTACGTAGTTGATCTGTATTTCTGGGCAGCCTGTGGAGGAGTTGACGAGCTCAGACTTCACCCCTGCCACCCTGGGGGACACCCCGGGGATCCGAGGAGCCCGCTTCTTCGGGGCACCAAGCGTATCCGAGGGATACGTTGTGTTAGTGGCTGAGGGGAGGACTCTGTCCACCCCTTGCCCATCTGACTCAGTTTCTTTTTCGGTTTTCTGCCGAAATCGCGCAGCGAAATTGTCTCTCGGCTCTCTCATTGTCTTAATTGTTTCTATTGTCTGTTACCTAGTTCATCTTGAAGACAAAATGGGTCAAACTATAACCACTCCTTTAAGTCTCACTCTAGATCATTGGAAAGATGTCAAAGACTCCGCCAACAACCAATCGGTAAAAGTTGACAAGAGAAAATGGCAGACCCTCTGTGCCTCTGAGTGGCCCACCTTTGATGTTGGCTGGCCAAAAGATGAAACTTTTAATATTAATGTTATTTTACAGGTCAAAGAAAAGGTTTTAGTCCAAGGCCCCAATAGCCACCCAGACCAGGTGTAGTCGCCTGAAGCGCTTGGAGCAACGGAGCCGCGGGAAGAACTTCAGAAGCAAACTGGAGACAAACAGCTTTTTATTCTGATAACTTTTCTCTCTGGTTCTAACAACAACTAACACACGCCAAACACACCACTAAAATGGCCCTGACCCGATCAGCAATTTCGGCCAAGTCACTCGAGATCCCACAACAAGTCCCGTGAGACTACGGGTGGCGACAATGGCCAAATCTCCACGGCTCATAGTCAACTGCAATTCAAGTCAATCCCCAAACAGGGCTCCTGCAACCAGGTACCTTATATTGTGACCTGGGAGAGTCTAGCCAGTGATCCACCTCCTTGGGTGGCTCCTTTCGTCGGCCCAAAGCCATCTCCCGGAACTCTCTCATTTTCTGCTTTGTCCCCAAGACCTTCTGCTCCTCCTCCTCCTCCTCCTCTTCCTTTGCCCATCCTTCCTAATCATGCCCACAAACCCCCTCCCTCCTCTAGACTATGCCCTGTTTTAGGAAAACCTACCCGTCGGCACCTAAAGCCGAAAGAAGTTCTTCTGCCTGATGAATCAGTCCTAATCGATCTCTTGGCAGAGGATCCACCCCCCTATCAACCTCAACCTCGCCCCGCACTGACCCCAGACTCCTCCGAGGACGAAGGAGGTCCAGATAGTACTACCCTGCCTGACAGAGACCAATCTGCTTCTTCCCCCATAGTCGGAAGACTAAGGGGACGCAGAGCACCAGCCCCTTCAAAGGAAACTTCCGAGGCTTTCCCCTTGCGCCAAATCCCTGGCAATCAATTCCAATACTGGCCTTTCTCAGCTTCAGATTTATATAATTGGAAATCCCATAACCCTTCATTTTCTAGGGATCCTGTTGCCCTAACAGCACTTATTGAGTCTATCTTAATTACCCATCAGCCCACTTGGGATGATTGTCAACAACTTTTACAGGCTCTCCTTACTACGGAGGAGAGACAAAGAGTGTTTCTGGAAGCCAGGAAAAATGTCCTGGGAGATGACGGGAGGCCCACCCAGCTCCCCAATGTGATTGATGCTGTTTTTCCTTTGAGTCGCCCCGACTGGGACTTCAATACGCCTGAAGGTAGGGACCACCTACGTCTTTATCGCCAGTTACTCATAGCGGGCCTCCACAGTGCGGGGCGTCGCCCCACTAATTTGGCACAGGTAAGACAGGTAATTCAGGGACCAGAGGAAACCCCGACTGCTTTCTTAGAGAGGCTGAAAGAAGCCTACCGTAGATACACCCCCTTTGATCCTGACAGTAATGAACAGCGGGGTAATGTGTCTATGGCTTTCATTTGGCAGTCTGCATCAGACATTAGGAATAAGCTGCAGAGGTTAGAAAACCTGCAGGACTATTCCTTGCAGGACTTACTGAAAGAAGCAGAAAAGATCTATAATAAGAGAGAGACACCAGAAGAAAAAGAAGAAAGACTTAGAAAGTTGCAGGAGGAAAGACAGGATAGGCTTAGAAAAGAGACTGAGGAAAAGGAAAGAGAACGGGATCGAAAAAGGAACAAAGAACTTAGTAAGATTTTGGCCACCATAGCTCAGAATAGCCAAGGATCAGAAAGATCAGGTAAGACAGATAAAAAGGGAGACTCTAGAAGGCTACAGGTAGATCGCGACCAATGTGCCTATTGCAAAGAAAAAGGGCATTGGGTCAAAGACTGCCCAAAGAAACCCCGGAACCCTAAGAAAAACACAGAGCAGACCGCCCGGCTCTTGGCCCTCGATGATTAGGGACGTCAGGGCCAGGAGCCTCCTCCTGAGCCCCGGATAACCCTAAAAGTTGGGGGGCATCCAGTCACCTTCTTAGTAGATACAGGAGCTGAGCACTCGGTATTGACCAAGACGGAGGGACCACTAAGCAACAAGACCACATGGGTCCAAGGAGCTACTGGAGGAAAACAGTATCGCTGGACCACCGAAAGAAAGGTACAATTGGCAACAGGTAAAGTCACTCATTCATTCCTTCATGTGCCCGAGTGCCCATATCCCTTGTTGGGAAGAGATCTGCTGACCAAGTTAAAAGCTCAGATACATTTTGAGAAAAAGGGAGCCACTGTGTCAGGCCCCGATGGGATGCCCTTGCATGTGCTAACCCTACAGTTAGAAGATGAATACAGATTATATGAAAAACCATCCAAGCCTCCAGAAAACATGGACTATTGGCTCATACGTTACCCAGAAGCATGGGCAGAGACTGGGGGGATGGGACTGGCCTTACAGCAGCCTCCGCTCCTCATTCAGTTAAAAGCAACAGCCACTCCTGTCAACATTAAACAGTACCCCATGTCTAATGAGGCTTATCAAGGTATAAAGCCCCACATAAGGCGGTTAGTAGACCAAGGTATTCTGATCTCATGTCGGTCACCTTGGAACACTCCCCTGCTACCTGTTAAAAAGCCTGGTACTAATGACTATCGACCAGTCCAAGATTTAAGAAAAGTTAATAAAAGAGTAAAAGACATCCATCCCACGGTGCCAAACCCCTATAATTTACTCAGCACCCTGCCTCCAACCCATCGTTGGTATACTGTCTTAGACTTAAAGGATGCCTTTTTCTGTCTAAAACTAAGCCCCCAGAGTCAGCCCCTTTTTGCATTTGAATGGAAAGATCCCGAACTAGGGATATCGGGACAGCTAACCTGGACTCGGCTACCACAAGGCTTCAAGAACAGCCCTACTCTCTTTGATGAGGCCCTCCACCGAGATCTGGCGGATTTCCGTGTAAGACATCCATCTTTGATTATGCTCCAGTATGTAGATGACATCTTGCTGGCGGCTACAACTGAAAAAGACTGTCGGTCAGGTACGGGGGACCTATTACAGACTTTGGGTCAATTAGGGTACAGGGCCTCTGCAAGGAAGGCCCAGATTTGTCAGACAAGAGTTACCTATCTGGGCTATGAATTGCATAATGGCCAGCGCTGGCTGACGGCTGCCCGGAAAGAGACTATCTCAGACATCCCAGCGCCTCAGACTCACAGGCAGCTGCGAGAATTCTTGGGGACAGCGGGCTTTTGTAGACTGTGGATTCCGGGATTTGCCGAGATGGCAGCCCCTTTATACCCGCTAACTAAACAGGATACCCCATTTGTTTGGACTGAAAAACAGCAACAAGCTTTTGATGACATTAAACGGGCTCTCCTCTCATCCCCTGCATTGGGGTTACCTGACATCACAAAGCCCTTTGAACTGTTTGTTGATGAAAAACAAGGTTTCGCAAAAGGTGTTTTAACCCAAAAGTTGGGGCCATGGAGACGCCCTATTGCTTATCTATCCAAAAAATTAGATCCTGTGGCATCCGGGTGGCCACCGTGCCTGAGGATGGTGGCAGCTATTGCAATTTTGATCAAGGATGCCTCAAAGCTAACAATAGGCCAGCCCCTGACCATTCTCGCACCGCATGCGGTTGAGTCACTGATTCGCCAACCACCAGACCGCTGGCTATCCAATGCTCGCCTGACCCATTATCAGTCTTTGCTACTGGATTGGACAGAATCCAGTTCGGACCTGTAGTTGCCCTCAATCCTGCGACACTTCTGCCCATCCCTGGGGAGCCTATGTCTCACGACTGCCATCAAATTCTTGCGGAAGTGCATGGAACTCGGCCTGACCTGACTGATCAGCCCCTGAAAGATGCGGACTTGACCTGGTATACAGACGGCAGCAGTTACCTGCAGAATGGAGAACGACGAGCAGGGGCTGCAGTGACAACTGATACCCAGGTAATATGGGCAAGTGCGCTTCCAGGGGGAACCTCAGCACAGCGGGCCGAACTGATTGCCTTGACACAGGCTCTCCAGCTGGCAAAAGGTAAGAAGCTTAATGTCTATACAGACAGCAGATATGCTTTTGCCACGGCACACATTCACGGGGAGATTTATCGGAGGAGAGGGTTGCTGACATCAGAAGGGAAAGAGGTCAAAAATAAGACTGAGATTTTAGCCCTACTTAAGGCATTGTTTCTCCCCAAAAAGCTGAGCATAATGCATTGCCCGGGACATCAGAAGGGCAACAACCCCGAGGCTAAAGGAAATCGCCTGGCGATGAGGCTGCCAAGCGGGCAGCCCTAGGACCTCAGCTGTTAATAGCCACTGTGTTAACCGAGGCTGCAGGGGCTCATGAAGCCCCCGTTTGGGACTATGATGACAATGACCTAGACCTCGTACAGCACCTAGGAGCTGACTATAACCCATTCTTAAACCGATGGGTGAAGGAGCCCTAATTAGGAAGGGCTGTTGTAGCTAGCTGGAAGCCATAAGTGCCACCTGATATGTATGTGACGCACCTGTAGGCACCCGCAAAGCTGAAGGTATATAACCGGGTGAAAGCGGTCCGAGTTAGGAGAACGAATTCATTCGGTCCGTCGGGCAGTCACTCGGTCGGTCAGAATCAGAGCGGCCAGAACGTAGGCAGAGCGGTTACAGAAGAAAAACCAGATAGAAGATAGAAGAAGTAATGACTGGTCAGAGTTAGGCCGAGGCTCCCAAGGAAGACAGAAGACAGAAGAAAGAAGAAGGAAGAAAGAAGAGAGAAGAAAGAAGCTCTAATCTTTCTCTAAGCTAAGCTCTAAGCTCTATCTTTCTTTATCTTTCTTTCTAAGACTCTAAGCTAAGAAGACAAGAAGAAATCTTTCTCTAAGCTAAGCTCTATCTTTCTTTCCCTCTCTAAGTTCTAAGAAAGTAGAAGTAAAAGTAGTAAAAGCTTAACTCTGCCTCCGAGAATTTTCCCGCGGCACCGTGGCTGGCCACAACAGGCAGCTTACAGATGGGAATACCAAGGAAAAGAGGTAATGCCTCTGAAAGTGGCAAAAGAGTTCATCAACCAGCTTCATAGGCTAACCCACCTTAGTGCAAAGAAAATGAGAACGCTGATAGAAAGCGGAGACTCAAAGACTTACATTCCCAAAAGAGATCTCCTCCTTCATCAAGCAGCGGACAATTGTAGGGCCTGTGCCCAAATAAACCCTGGAAAGACTAAAATTAGACTGGGAATCCGGCCTTGTGGACACCGCCCCGGTTCCCACTGGGAAGTGGACTTTACTGAAATTAAACCTGGCATGTATGGCTATAAATATCTTCTAGTTTTTGTAGACACCTTTTCAGGATGGGTGGAAGCTTTCCCCACCCGAAGAGAGACTGCCCAGATGGTTGCCAAAAAGCTGTTAAAAGAAATCTTCCCAAGATATAGAATGCCTAAGGTGATGGGGTCAGATAATGGGCCTGCCTTTGTCTCCCAGGTAAGTCAATTGGTGGCCAAATTACTGGGGATTGATTGGAAATTACATTGTGCATATAGACCGCAGAGTTCAGGACAGGTAGAAAGGATGAACAGAACAATTAAAGAGGCTTTGTCTAAATTAACGCTAGTAACTGGCTCTAAAGACTGGGTGCAACTCCTACCTCTAGCACTCTATCATGCTAGAAATACACCTGGCCCTTACGGTTTAACGCCTTTTGAAATCTTGTATGGTGCCCCTCCGCCTGCCGTTACTTTTTTTGATGCAGATATTTCTGATCATGTCACCTCCCCCTCCATGCAGGCCCACCTGCGAGCTCTACAGTTAGTGCAGCAAGAGGTTTGGAAACCTCTTATGGCAGCCTACCAGGAAGAGCTCAGAACCCCCCGGGCACCCCATTCTTTTAAAATTGGTGACACTGTTTGGGTTCGCAGACATCAAACCAAGAACCTTGAGCCTCGCTGGAAGGGACCATATACTGTCCTGTTGACAACCCCCACCGCGGTAAAGGTGGACGGAATCGCTGCCTGGATTCACGCGTCCCATGTAAAGGCCGCCTCCAGGGGAGATCCAGCCACCACCACCTCCAGAGGAGATCCAGCCACCGCCGCCTCCAGAGACGACCCAGCCACCAGCTGCCAAGAAGCAAGATGGACCCTTCAACGCACCCCAAATCCGCTCAAGCTAAGACTTATTCGCAAATAATACTGTTGTTGTCCCTGCTATCTCTGACTGCCAGTGACCCACACACTCCCAGGCTTTTGACCTGGGAAGTGCTGTCCCAAACTGGAAAAGTTGTCTGAAATGTTTCTGATATTCATGTCCCCTATACTTGGTGGCCTAGACTCTCCCCTGATTTTTGCCAACTGGCTGCTGGTATAACTCAGTGGGATATAGTTACTGAAGATCCCGCACACCTAAAAAAAGAGATGACTAAAAATTGGGGTAAGGCACCTAGATATATGCCGACCCCAATAGGATGTGCGGTATCTAAAGATAGATGTAAATTGGCAACCCAAGATTTCTATGTCTGTGCTCAACATGGGAGATCCAAATATGATACATATATGTGTAGGGGAGATGATGTCTTTTTTTGTTACTATTGGGGTTGCGATAGTACAGGAGATGCTTACTGGCAACCCTCCTCAAATTGGGACAAAATCATAGTCCGCCGAGGATGGGAGAAACCCCCTAACATAGGATACATGTGTACAAGTGACCCTGGAAAATGGAAATGTGATTCTGGATATTGTCTGCCCCTTAACATCACCTTTACTGAGCCTGGTAAGCAGGCTATGGAATGACAACAAGGATATACCTGGGGACTCCGTTGGTACCTACCTGGAGATGATCTTGGAGTAACTTTTAAAATCCGGCTCCGGATCAGAAATATCCCCCCTTCCCTAGGCCCAAACTCTGCCTTCTTAGATCAGCCTAAGCGGGACAGACTCCCCCGCGCTATACCAAGACGGCAACGACCAGTCACTACTGGCAACAAGACAGCATCTAGGCTACCTGTTGCCACCCAATATCTCCCAAAGGCCATCCAAAATCCCCCGAAGATAGACAATCCCTCAAAGATAAAGGAAAGACTCTTAGATCTTGTAACAGGGGCTTATCTGGCCCTTAATCAAACTCACCCTGAAAGTGCAAAAGATTGCTGGCTTTGCTTAGTTTCTAACCCGCCCTATTATGAAGGTACAGCTATAGTTGCTGAATTCTCTAACAATATCAGACCCTTGCTAAGATGCCTGAATAATCCCTGGTCACGTTACAAACTGCCACTCTCTGAAATAAGTGGACGGGGGTATTGCATAGGAGAAATTCCTCCTTCCCATCAAAAATTGTGTAATCAGACCACCCAGGTACCAAATGGCTATTATTATCTAGCTGCCCCAGAGGGCACTTACTGGGCTTGTAAAACTGGAGTGACTCCCTGTGTTTCTGCTGCAGTGCTTAATAGGCTCGCAGACTATTGTGTTATGGTTCGTTTGTGGCCCAGGATAATCTACCATAACACATCAACTTTTCTCAGTATTTATGAAAACCAAAAAAGGTACAGGAGAGAACCTGTCACCATGACAATAGCCGTTTTGCTAGGGCTTGGGGGTATTGCAGCTGGAATCGGAACCGGTACTGCCGCTCTGCTGCAAACTAGCCAGCTTGGGTATTTACAAGCCGCCATGACTGCTGACCTGGAAGCTATTGAAGAGTCAATTACTGCCTTAGAAAAATCTTTAACCTCTCTGTCTGAAGTAGTTTTGCAAAATAGAAGAGGTCTAGACTTGCTCTTTCTTAAAGAAGGGGGAATATGTGCAGCCCTTAAAGAAGAATGCTGTTTCTATGCTGATCAGACTGGAATAGTTAGGGAAACTATGGATAAGCTCAGAGAGAGACTAGCCCAACGAAAAACAGAGTTCAAGTCTCAACAGGGATGGTTTGCAGGCTGGTTCCACAGGTCACCTTGGCTGACAACATTAGTGTCCACCATTATAGGACCCCTCATAGTCCTGCTCCTAATCTTAACCTTTGGACCATGTATCCTAAATAAAATTGTACAGTTTGTAAAAGATCAATTATCTGTAATGCAAGCACTGGTGATAGCTCTGCAATACAACCCTATTAGACAGATAGAACCATCAGAAGGCATGCCCCTTGAGCAGGACCATGAGTATGCAGAACTGCAACTAGAGGAAGAAGACGAATATGCAGAACTGCCAAGAGAGCAGGACGAATAGATATAAGATTTTATCCATGAAAAAGAAAAAGGGGGGAATGAAAGACCCCAGCTCAAGGACAGCCTGCCAAAATCCCCAGCCTGTTATAAAATAACTAGATTGAGACAAGAACTGATTTTGTAATAAATTAGGTAATAGTCATCTGACCCCCCACACCAGGGAACAGGGAACAAAGATAGGGAACAAAAGTCCTGGGACTGATCTGTTGAAATAACTAGAGTGCTAAAATAAGGTGTATTAGACATTTTGTGGTTTTTAAGAGAATTTGAGAGGAACCGGCAGCTGTGGCCCAAAGTAGACCCCCAAACTCGATTTACATTAACCAATAAAATGCTTGTTACTATGTATCTGCTTATGTGCCCTCTAATACCCTATAAAAAGGCTCGTGACCCAGAGCCCGGTACGCTCAGTTAGCTGGAGCTGCTGAGTGTCCGCAGGCGCCTGTGTGAGAAATAAATCTCCTCTTGCTTTTGCATCCAGTGAGTGGTCCGGTGTTGGTTTCTTGGGTGCGGGTCTCTGAGGGTCTTTCACTATGATCCAGTACATTTGGGAAATGCATGTACATTTTTGAGAATCAGTACATTTTGGAATTTATAGTGCACTTTACATGAAAGCACTATTCCTGTTCTTAAAAAATAAGGTTGAGTTGACAAATCAGCATGTGTCCAGGCAGTAAACCCACATGCTTGTTCGTTTAAAGCAAATGGCAGTAAAAAGTCCACTGTGTATATATATTGCAGAGTGATGGAGCTGAGTAGCCTAGACAGGTTCATCAGGAAAGTTCCAGTGGAGAGGTCAGCTTTGGAGGCTGACAACAAGAATTCACAGCAGGTCAAGCTGAAAAAGTACCAGAAATCAGTTGGTCCAATCTCTTTAATTTACAGAGGACATGAAGCCTTAGAGACTGAAAAGACTAAACCAGATGTTCCTGCAGCTAAGCTTAGTGCATCCTTGGGTAGGTCCAATTGATTCTGTCTTTGTAGTTTTTTGTTTTGCTTTATTTTCTCTCCCCTGGGGATTTTTCTCTTTGACCTTTGGAGTACTGAAATGTCTTCAGGAAGTGTCTCATTGTGAGCTTTTCCCTTCATGCTTTCTGGCCTACAGCCAATAGAGGGAAACTTTGTTCTGTTACTTGCATATCTGTTTCTGGGTCATTTGTTTTAATTTCTTTATCTGAGTCATTTTCTTTGATGCTTTTGGTTTATTCATTTGGAGCCATCCTTGGTCGTCTTTCTACATTTACAAATGGATGGTAATGTTATTAATTATCTGACTTGGAATTCTTGTGTAACCATTTGTGCTTGTTTACCTAGAAATGCACATAGAGATAAATTTGGCCCATGAAATATGAGATATTCTAAACTCTAGTGAAGGAAGAAAACAAGTAAACCAAAACTTCTGGCAAAGTGTCAGAATATTTACAGTGCAGCTTTAACAATTTATCAACAAGCTCTGCATAGATTTGGAAAGTGGGGAATGTTTGGTGGCATTCATTTGTATCCCAGGGTATTCCAAGGCCTGTCCTTTCCCAGACCTCAAGAGGCTGCCTCTGGCTCCACTAGGGTTGAGCTGGAAATGTAGGGGGTTGACAGAGAACAGAAAGAGAGAAATGGTCTGATTTAATGGCTACCATTTGGTGATATGGCTCTCTGGGTATGGAGAAAGTTGACAGCTTATTCTTTCCCTTGAAGATTTTGTTTCTGAATTTCTCAAAGGTATTTTCATTGAGAATTTTTCACAGCCACATCTGCGACATGGGCAATGCCTTTTCGTAGGTTTTTCACTTTCTACCTGTGCCCCGAGCATGTGATTGTCTATTTAACACAGGGTTCCAACTCCCTTCCAGGAAGCTCTCTCATGTGGACAGAAACTTGACCCAGCTCTGGTCCATTCCCATGGACTACATCTGGTCCAGGGGCAATACTCTTGCATCTTTGTATCCATGGAAACACGTGTCCCATTGCTCTGCTGGGGGCAAGGTGCTCCTTGGACTTTTCCTCAAAGACAAGTCAGAAACCTGGGAACCTCCAACCTCTCCGGTCCTGGAAGTTTAGGGAACGAAACCTTAGGAAGCTGAAGCCTGAGCACCTTCCCTGCAAGCTCTGCATAGGTTTGGAAAGTGGGAATATTTGGCTCCTTTCATTTTGTTCGCAATCCTACGGGCCTCAGTTGAAATGGGAGGAAAAAATACTCACTGTAAAAGCTTGTATCATGTCTAAATGAAAAGTACAAGAGTGATCATCAATGAGGAATATTCCATGCTGTGGGCCACCTCCCATGCCTGATTTTATTACAACATTGGATCAGACAAACTTCAACTAAGCCAGTTTGTGGGTATCAGGCGGCAAAACTAACTAAATAAATAAATAAAAATAAGTAAAAAGATTGGTCCTCCTAAAAATCTGAGCGGTCCTTAGGTTTGGTTCTCCTAAGGAGTTAGTTGAGTGCGCATCACTGAGAAAAAGGATTGCCTAGTGGACGGTCTAGAAACACTTTTATCCTAAGGCATTTATAGACAATGAGCATCAAAGTTGGACTGATCTGGATTTTAATTCTGGATTTAATTCCAATTTGGAAATTATTAACTGTGTAACCACAAGTCGACTGTTTAGCACACTAAGACCTTGGTCTTCTGACTTATAAAAGAGGAACGCTAGCTAACTTGAAGGGTAGCTCTGCAGATTAAATGAAATTTAGTAAGGCTTCAAAAACAGAAGGTTCTCAGTGAGCCTCCTCAGCCTGGCATCCCTTTCTTGTTCTCTATTCCATTAACTCCTGCTCTTTTGTTTGTTTTGTTTCTCTTTTTTTTGGGGGGGGGGCAGAGGGAGCTACTGAGGAGTGAACCCAGGGGTGCTTAACCAATGGGCCACATTCCCAACCCTTTTTATTTTTTTACTTTTTATTTTTAATTTCGAGACAGGATCTCAATAAGTTGCTTAGGGCCTCGCTAAGTTGCTGAGGCTGGCCTCTAACTTGCAGTTCTTGTGCTTCAGCCTCCCCAGTCACTGGGATTACAGGTGTAATCCCACTCTTCCTTAGATAGCTCAAGGTCTGTGACTTCTTCTGGAAGGGCTCCTGAGATTTCCTACCCACACATTATGTGTAAGTGCTTCTGAAGTATCTTGTGAGGTCTCTGCCACAGCATGAACCACACTAACCTAATGCTGTCTACCTCGTGTTCAATTCTGCCATTAGAACTGAGGGCTCCTTGAGTGCAGAGAGCATAACCAGCTCACCCCCTCACCTCCATGGACAGGGCCCAGCAGAATGGAACTTGGTGAACATAGATTTGTGACATGTACGGGGTCTGTAATTCCCACCATCCCACTTCACAGAAATAGGAAAAGAGGAGTTGTATATTAATGATTCTCTTCTTTGGGAGAAAACTTACCTGTTTCATCATAACTGAGAAAGCAGTCTAGCTCATTGAATCAGAATTTTAGGGCAGGAAAAAGTTCAGAGTGCCTTATACTGGGGATAGACAGTATGTTTCAGGAAGCAAACGTGTCTTAAAAATACACATTTAAGGGCTGGGGTTGTGGCTCAGTGGTAGAGTGCTCACCTAGCACGTGTGAGGCCCTGGGTTCAATCCTCAGCACCACATAAAAATAAAATAAAGGTATTGTGTCCGACTACAACTAGAAAATAAATATCTTTAAAATTATTTTAAAAATACACATTTAAGGGCTGGTGTTGTGGCTCAGTGGTAGAATGCTTGCCTAGCACATGTGAGGCACTGGGTTCCATCCTCAGCACACATAAAAATAAATAAAATAAAGGTATTATGTCCATCCACAACTAACAATATTTTTAAAATACACATTTAACATTTTGAGCTTATATTCAGAAAAAAACAATTTTTTAAGACCTTTACTTTGGGGGCTGGGGTTGTGGCTCAGCAGTAGAGTACTTGCCTAGCATGCATGAGGCACTGGGTTTAATCCCCAGAACCACATAAAAAAAACTAAATAAAGCCGGGGGCGGTGGCGCACGCCTGTAATCCCAGCACTTTGGGAGGCTGAGGCAGGAGGATCGCGAGTTCAAAGCCAGCCTCAGCAATGGAAAGGCACTTAGTAACTCAGTGAGACCCTGTCTCTAAATAAAATACAAAAAAGGGCTGGGGATGTGACCCAGTGGTCAAGTGCCTCTGAGTGTTCAATCCCCAGTACCAAAAAAAAAAAAAAAAAAAAAAAAACCTAAATAAACAAAATAAAGGTATTATGACCATCTGCAAGTAAGAAATTTATTAAAAAAAAAAAAAAAAAAAAAAAAAAAAAAAACTTTACTTTGTTCTGTCTGGGGCTGGAAAGCCCCGGGAGCTCTTGGTGAGTGGGGATATTTACGCATCAGTCATAGCACGGATGGCAGTCAGAACTGGGAACATGGAAACATGAGGCACTGAGAAACACATCTATTTCCAATCACCTCTCTGAATATAGACGAGCCAAGTGAGGGTGAAGAGGTGTGTCCCAGGTCACACGGCTGGGAAGCAACGGGGCTCCTCCACTGCACCACAGCCCGGTCAAGGCGGGAGTGTAGGGGAGTGTAGGAGGAGCTCTGGGGGAGGCGCGAGAGGTGGGTACCCAGCGGTGAGCTTTGGTAAGCCTGTGAGTCTGAAACTCCGTTTCTTTATCTGCACAGTGGGAAAGATAATATTCTGCCACACAGGCCTGCTGAGGGATCAAAAGAGAAGAGAAAGCTTTTTTTTCTATTTGTTCTTTTTAGATATTCATGACAGTAGAGTGCATTTAGACATACTATACCTACATGGAGTGTAACTTATTCTCATTAGGAGCTCATTCTTGCAGTTGTACATGATTTGGAGTTTCACTGTCTGTGTATTCGTATATGAACATAGAAAGTCATGTCTGATTCATTCTACTGTCTTTCCTATTCCCACCCCTTCCTTTCCCTTCATTCCCCTTTGTCCAATCCAGTGAACTTCCATTCTTCCCCTCCCTACTCTCCCTTGTTACAGGTTAGCATCTACCTATCAGAGAGAACATCAGGTCTTTGGTTTTGGGGGACTGGCTCATTTCACTTAGCATGATAGTCTCCAGATCCATCTATTTACCAACAAATGCCATAATTTCATTCTTCTTCTTTTTTAAAATTTTTTATTTGTTCTTATTAGTTATACATGACAGTAGAATGCATTTTGACACATCATATATAAATGGAGTATAACTGCTCATTCTTCTGCTTGTACATCTTGTAGAATCACATCAGTCATGTAATCGTATATGTACATAGGGTAATAATATCCAATTCATTCTACTTTCCTTCCTATCCCCATAACCCCCTCTCCCTTTACTCCCCTCTGCCTAATCCAAAGTACCTCTATTTTCCCCTAGCATCCCCCACCCCTTTTTGTGAACTTAGCATCCGCATATCAGAGAAAACATTATGCCTTTGGTTCTTTGGGATTGGCTTATTTTGCTCAGTATGATGTTCTCCAGCTCCATTCATTTACCTGAAAATGCCATAATTTCATACTTCTTTAAGGCTGAGTAATATTCCATTGTGTATATATAACATATTTTCTTAATACATTCATCTGTTGAAGGGCACCTAGGCTGGTTCCATAGCTTAGCTATTGTGAATTGAGCTGCTATAAACATTGATGTGGCTGCGTCACTGTGTATGCTGAGTTTTAGTCCTTTGGGTATATACCAAGAAATGGGATAACTGGAAAATGGTGGTTCCATTCCAGGTTTTCTGAAGAATCTCTATACTGCTTTCCAGAGTGGTTGCATCAATTTGTAGTCCCACCAGCAATGTATGAGTGTACCGTTTCCCCCATATCCTCACCAACATTTATTGTTACTTGTATTCTTGATAACTGCTATTCTGACTGGAGTGAGATGGAATCTCAGTGTGGTTTTAATTTGCATTTATATAATTGCTAGAGAAGTCGAACATTTTTTCATATATTTGTTGGCCATTCATATTTTGAGAAGAGAAAGCCTTTACCAACAGCTACACTTCATTTAAAATGGTCCTTCTGGCATTTAAATCATCCAGCTTGTAGAAGAGTAGCATGCTGAAGCTCTAAATTTAGACTTTCCAGTCACTTCAGTGTAACCACAAGTGAGGATTTCCAGACATGAAGGAGGAAAATTGATAAATTAATGTCCATCAAAGCCTCCTGAGTATTTTTTTTTTTTTTTTTTTTTTGGTACCAGGCATTGAACCCGGGGTACTTAACCACTGAACCACATCCCAGAGCTTTTTGTATTTTATTTAGAGACAGGGTCTCACTGAGTTGCTCAGGGCCTTGCTAAATTGCTGAGGCTGGCTTTGAACTTGTGATCCTCCTGCCTCAGCCTCCCAAACTGCTGAAATTACAGGCATGCACTACCACGTCCAGCTCCTGAGTACTTTTAATCATTTTAATCATGGGTAATGGTACAAGTAGGTAGTCATATGAGGAAAAGGGAAACTGGATCCATTTCTCAAATCATAAACCAGGATAAATTTCAAATGGAACAGAAACCTGCATTTAAAAAAATGAAAATATACAGACACTAAAGGAAAACATCAATTAATTCTTCTAAAACTGGAAATGGGGAAAACTGCTAATTGTGGTCCAAATTCTTGAAGCAATAAGAAAAAGATTAATAAATTTAATTATGTGAAAATAAAAATAGCTGGGTGCGGTGGCGCACACCTGTAATCCCAGCACTTTGGGAGGCTGAGGCAGGAGGATCGCGAGTTCAAAGCCAGCCTCGGCAATGGCGAGGCACTTAGCAACTCAGTGAGACCCTGTCTCTAAATAAAATACAAAAAAAGGGCTGGGGATGTGGCCCAGTGGTCGAGTGCCCCTGGGTTCAATCCCCAGTACCACAAAAAAATAAAATAAAATAAAATAAAAAATAAAAAAATAAAAATAAAAATAATGCTTCCATAGAGAAATACAAGACACCATGAGGCTGGGGGAAAGGCAACAAACTGAAAAAAATATTTTTTTTGCAACTTATATATCACAGACTGGGAGCCTTAATATAAAGGAAGCTTCTAAAAATAATTTTTAAAAAGACCGAGAATCCCACAAAGATGTGAGAGTCTTACATTAGAGATGTAAATAGACAGCTGACAGAAAAAGAAATGCAAATGATTCTTAGCTCATTGACACTTAATTCATAAGCAAAATGCAAAGTCAAAGTGCCCTGAAAAACATGTCTCACTTATTAGATAAGCCTCAAATTGGACAGTATAATCTGTTGGTGAGTCTGTGGGAAAATGGACATTATTAAACATTGCTGAGGAAGGCTAGAGGAGGGAGAGATGATACAACCTCCATGGAGAGAAATTTAGCAATGTCTAGAGAAATTTCTTATTCATTTATCTTTTGACCCCTAAGTCTCACTTTTAGGAATCCACTCTAAAGATACAATGGCAAAAATATGAAAAGACATGTGCACAAGCCTTTTGATTGCAGCAATATTTATACATATTAGAAAAAGTCTAGAATTGACTCAAAAGCTCATCAAGTAGGGTACTACCTGAATAAAAAGTGTACGTCCTCAGGGGAGCAATCAATTCCAGAATGTCATTAGGTTGTTAGAGTTTGGATCTTAAATGCCATCCAAAGGCTTCTATGTTTCCTGTGGTGTCCCCAGGGAGGTTCTGTTGGAAAGTGGTGGAACCTTGAAGAGGTGGGGCCTCGAGGAAGATATTTAGGCGATTGGAGGTATGCCCTTAGAGGGGTTTGTAGACCCCACCCTCAACTCCCTCCTTACTCTCTTTTGCTTCCTAGCTGATAAAATGAGTGGTTTTGTTACACCACACGTTCCCACTGGCATGTGCTGCCTCTCTGTAGGCCCACAGCAGCAAGGTCAATTGATCATGGACTGGAACCTCCAAAACATGAACCAAAATAAACCTTTTCCCTTTAACTTAATCATCTCGGGTATTTTGTTATAGTAACAGAAAACTGACCAACATTTTTCAGAGATGAAAAATATAGTGGGGCTGGGGTTGTGGCTCAGCAGCAGAGCGCTAGCCTAGCACATGCGCGGCCCAGGTTCAGTCCTCAGCACCATGTAAGAATAAAGGCATTGTGTACAACTAAAACAAACAAATAAATATTTTAAAAAATTATTTTAAAAAGTGTAGAGAAAATTGAATACAGTAAGCTATTATTTAACTAATATGAACATATTTTTTAAAATGAATGGATAGCTGGGCACAGTGGCACACTCCTATAATTCTTGCTACTTGTGAGGTTGAGGCAAGAGAATCTCAATTTCAAGACCAGTCTGAGCAACTTGGCAAAACCCCGTCTCAAAATTTAAAAAAGGTTTTATAAAGTTGGGGATATAGCTCAGTGGTAAAGCACCTTTGGGTTCAATCCCCAGTACCACACACAATAATAATAACAACGACAAGTAATTAATTAAATAAAAATAAACCATAATTCTCTTTTAAATGATTACTTGCAGGGGAGGATGAAACAGAATGGAGAAGAGTAATACAGAAACTGACTTGTCTAACTATACTTTCTTTTGTAGATTGGATTTAGGAATCTTGCAAATATTTTACTGAACTAACAAACACAAAACAGGTTTAAGTAATTTTTCTTACTTATACTTTACATTTATTTGATTGCTAGATAAAATAACAGATATATTAGAGAAAATAATTTCACCTTTAAAACAGTTGTTCTCATTGAGAGAAATTGTGAAATTGAAGACTTGTGCCTATAAAAGGCAACACAAATCTACAAACTGAGCTGAAAGCCAGGGGGACTAGGCATTAGCCAGATTTCAGACAGCAACAACAGGTCTTTGCGTGGAACCAGGAGTACAAACGCCTGTCATTGACAAACTCAAATGGTGTGTAGTTGATATATCCAATGTATTATACTGGCTTTGATTTGAAGTTGTCCCAGCTTAAGTGAACTTTTAAAATCAAAAGCAAAATGAAACAAATGAATCTATGTATGAAGTTTGTGTCATATACACAGATGAATAATTTCCAGTGATTTTAAACATAAAACTTGTTTAGTCCTAGTGGGATATACCATAAAGACAGGCAGACCTGAAAAACTATCTTAAACTGCAAAGTCACTGTATTATAGGTAATAATGTTGATAATGCTTTTCTGAGACTATTACATGTAAATTGTGAAGTTAAGCAAAGGCGCATTTGCATTGGTGTTACTGAGAACTTAATATTGAGCACTGGAAAAAAGATATAGCTATACAGTTGATAAAGTAAAAACTCTCTTCCTGATTTTGAATTGAAAGAAACTGTATAAATGTATTAAGTTTCCTCTCCCCCCCCCCCCCACCCAGATATGAGGCCTTGCTATGTTGCCTACACTCACTGTCCCTAAGCTACTGGGCTCAAGTGATCTTCCTGCCTCAGCCTCCCAGTAGCTGGGACTACAGGTGTGCATCACCACACCTGACTCAAAACATTTTCTCTTAAGAAATAAAAATGATTTCCCTGTTCTGTCCACTGAAAAGGCCTAGAATCAATAATCAGCCAAATGGCAGCAAGAATCTCTAGCACCCCAAAAATGATACAGAGCTTCTTATAAAAATGGATGATTCCAGATCTGAGTCCTGACATTTGGAAGAGGCTGGAACATCTTATCATACCAGAAACCAGGGAAGCAATAAAATACAAATGAGGTATGTCAAAAGGATACAAGAGCTGGGTGTGGTGGCACTTGTCTGTAATCCCAGCAACTTGGGAGGCTGAGGCAAGCACATCACAAGTTTGAGGTCAGCCTCAGCAACTTTGTGAGACCCTCAGCAACTTAGAGAGACCCTATCTCAAAATAAAAAGGACTAGGAATGTAGCTCAGTGGTAAAGTGCCCCTGGATTCAATCCCTACTATCAGAAAAGAAAAAGAAAACAAACAAACAAACAAAAAAAACCCAGGAGCTATAAGAGCCAATCTGAAGAGGCTCCTTTTTGCCAAAGAAGGGATAATTTATGTAATAAAAATAACCCTGTAGAACACATCAAATATTTTTACACCTTGGGTTCAATATGATACAAAAGAAAAAGAAAACCAGAAAAAACTAACAAAACTTTATGATCATCTTTATAGAATATATCTGCTTGGAATTAATTTGAACTTGAAAAATTAGTACAGAGGGAAAAGAACCAAGCATCTGTCCTATCTCTATTACATGAACTATCAACCTCAGTTGCAGTCTAGCTAATAAATCAAAAGTAGTGACAGAATTAAGGAGTGTCACAACGTGGCACCCTAGGGAAATTATGATCTAGGCAGTAGTCTTCGATGGCTGCTAACATGACATAAGAGGAAAGCAGACATCACATATCTTTAATAGATATGCACAATGACACCTATGTTAGCAAAAAAAAAAAAAAATAAAGTTTGAATCTGATGTTGGGTAAGCTTCTCGATCTAATTAGCAACTCACAGGACACACAGTGGACAGAGGACTATGAATGATACTACTGGGGCTGGGAAGTAGGAAATTCTATAGGACAAATGAGCCAATTTGATCAACAAATAAATTGGGGTGGGGGTAGAGAAATGGGGAGGCTGAGCCTTTAAAGGTTTAAGAGATATCATTTAATTGCAACCAAGGACCTCATCACAACCCTGACTTGCACAAAGTTAAGAAATCACCAGATACTTAAGGGAATTTACCTGCTGACTAGGCATTGGATAATAGAAGAAATTATTTTTAATGTGTTATGTGTGATAATGGTCTGGTAGTTACGTTTAAAGAATCCTTACCTTTTAGACACTAAAATTTAAAGATACAAGCACAAGTTTATGGATGAAATTATATGATGCTGAAAATTTGCTTTAAAATAAAATCTGGGGTGTGGGGAGTTTCTGGGAACATAGACTAAATGTAGACTATTTTATATATAAATTTTTAATGTTCCATAATATATTGTTAAAAAGAAAAAACAAGAGCTAAAAATAAAAAACAAAAATTCCCAGTTGATGACAGATAGAGACCCAACAAGGTAAAGAAAATCTGAGAATTTCAGTCCTTCAAAGTTGGCTTCAGAACTATGAAGTTGCATGCCCAGAATGCATAGTCTAAGGAAGAGATTTCTCAGAATTTCTTGTCATGGACTAACAAAATACTGAGGTCATTCGCTTATAATGTAAGTCTGATCTGGACATGTCTCTGCTCACATCAGTAGCTCCCAGGAAATGCTCAGGAAAATCACTGAAGCCCCAGCAGTAGCCTGAAAAGCTCCTCCTAATTGATACCTGCTCAGTGGTACCAGCCTCCAAGGGGGCCCCATGGTGAGTCTTTCTCCCCATATTCATACTCCTGTGCAATGCCCGCCCACTCTGTTCCAAGGATCAGTAAAATAAAGCAAAAGGGATGGCATGTTGTACTTGAGATAAGGTTATAGACCCTGCAGCTTCCACCACGGTCATTTTCTCACTCTTGCTTGGGTCACTTGCTCTGGGGAAAACCAACTGCCATAACCTGAGCAGCTCCATGCAGAGACCACATAGCAAGGAACTGAACTCTCCATGAAAGGCATTGTGAGTAGGATTGGGAGTGGATGCTCCAACCCCAGTTAAGCCTAAAAGCAAGCTTTTTCTTAAAGGCTAGAGAGTTCATAAGTCAGGATTTGCAAAGTAATGGGCGTGGCCATGTTCCAATAAAACTTTATAAACAGGCAACAGTTTTGCAGGATAACAGTCCAGGCCCACAGCTTGACTGTGACTTCATGGAGCTCTGAACCACAGAAAACTAGCTAAGCTGCTCTTATTCCTGATCCTCAAGAACTGTGTAGTTTAAGCAACATTTTAGTATCATCAGTATCTAATACACCATGCTGTTTCCCAACACACTCCCTTTTACTTCTCTAATTTCACCTTTCCTTCTACTCTCCACCACTCATTCAGCTCAGATCACAGAAGCTCCCTTGTTGTTCCTTATATAAACCAGGGCATTCCTGCCTCAGGGCCTTCATTCTTATTCATCTCTAGGCCTGGAATGCTTCTCCCCCAGAAGCATTGGTTGGATCCAGATCCTTTAGATCTGAAGAAGCCTTTCTCTGCAAAGCTATTATATTACCCCTATTTTACAAATGCAACACTCTTTTCCTACATTCCCCGTCTCCCTTATTTTTTTCCACAGCATTTACCACCATGTAACAAACATTCTGCTTATTTTATTGTCAAGAATTTTACATATGTGAATATCAGATATTTTGGAAAGTTAATGGTGGGTGGGGGAATGAGAGCAGCAGTTGGTCTTTGACAAGGATATTCTCTACATTCTTCAAAGGCAGTTTAACCCAATCCCAACCTTTTATTTCACCATTTGCAGAAGCTGAAGCAGATCTTTTCACCCAGGTTCATCTGAGTTCTAGATCTATATCCAACCTCCCACTTAGTATCTTCTGGATATCATAAAGGTACAAGCCGGGCGCCGTGGCTCACGCCTGTAATCACAGCACTTTGGGAGGCTGAGGCAGGAGGATCATGAGTTCAAAGCCAGCCTCAGCAATGGTGTGGCACTTAGCAACTCAGTGAGACCCTGTCTCAAAAAACAACAACAAAAAAGGGCTGGGGATGTGACCCAGTGGTTGAGTCCCGCTGAGTTCAATCCCCGGTACAAAATAAATAAATAAATAAATAAATAAATAAATAAAGGTACGTCAAACTGCACAAAGTAGCTGAGACTTGTCAAGAGATCTCACCTTCCAATATACAAAACTATATGTAAAATAGTGCTTATTTCCTGTACAACACTATTTTTACCACAGACATCTATAAAAGCAATTAAATTCTGGAAATCCTGAAAGCACTCTACTAGCTATGAGCTTTTTAAAAAACAACTTACATAAACAAAGGAAAATCATGTGAACTCTTCAAGAATGAGACAGACTTTGAGAACAATTTTTTTATTCACTAATAGTACATCTTTAGATGTTTCTTTTTCATGTATTTTTATTAAAAAGGGAGACCAGTTAGTCTTCAGACTCGGATCCATCTTCATCTTGACTAATTTGGAAATAACGAAGTTCATAAGTCTCCTTGTCAGATGCAACCACACGAAGCCAATCACGAAGATTATTCTTCTTAAGGTATTTCTTGGTAAGATATTTCAAATATCTTTAAAATAAAAACCATAAAATTTAATTAGGAAAACCCCTGCTATGAAAAAGCTTATAAGATTTGCCTTGGCATATTCATCTTTTGTGTTCCCAGTTCCTCCCCAAATTTTGTCCTTTCATTAACACAAAGCATTGTGCAAGGTTGCTAGGGATACAATTATCCCTAAAATAACTTTATGTTGGAAGCAAATATGTAGGACTGCAATGGTAGCTTCCTTTTCATTGTTACTACCAAAGCCAGTGGAAGCACTATACAATTTCCCTCTTCAAATACATCATTTACATGTATTTCATGTTCCCTTCACCACAATCATTCTCCCTTACCCCAATTCAACCTTGGATCGGTTGGCTGCAACTTGTCAAAAATCCATTTACAAATTCAAGGTTTGTTTTGTTAGCAGGGATTGAACCCAGGAGCATTGAGCCACATCCCAGCCCTTTTTCATATTTTCCTTAGAGACAGGTTCTTGCCATTTTATTTAGAACTCAGAGCCTTGCTAAATGCTGAGGCTGGTTTTGATCCTCCTGCCTCTGCCTTCCAAATTGCTGGGATTACAGGTACAAGTTCAAGGTTTTTGAGAATCTTTCAACTAGTATCTGCCTTGGTTTATTTATATAAAAGGCCTTGGCATGGTCTAAATTTCTTAAGTCCAGCCATTCCCTTTCATTACATCATACAATAATTCAAACTACCAAACATTCTTCTTAAGCTTTACTACTCTTTGCTAATAGCTGCTCCTTCTTTTCGGGACATCTCATTAACTTGGTAACTATGTTCATTAAGTCTTAAATGAAGTCATTCTATGAAAATTTTGTGCTTACTCAAGCTCACATATACTAATTACAGAATTACAGCTTGTAATTATCTGGGAGTCTACAGAATCCTTGAGGACAATGACTACACTCTCATCTCTGAATTCTCACATTAGCTCATAACCTCACCTGACACGCGCTACCACCATTTTAGTCCAAGTGACTACTAGAGCTCTTTCCTCAACACCAAGTTCACCAACCCAGTCCTTTTCAGCCACAACGATCAATGGCTTCCCATTACAGATCAAAACCCCAAACCCTTTTCATGGCTTCAAGATCAGTTCCCCAGTGATCCCTCCAATGTCACACACTCTTCCCCAAACAACTGTATTCCAGACCCACCAGACTCTTTTTTGTTTGTGTGTGGTGCTGGGGATTGAACCCAGGGCCTTGTGCATGCAAGGCAAGCTCTCTACCAATCGAGCTATATATCCCCAGCCCTCAGCCTCCTTATCATTACTTTAAATATGCCAGGCTTCTGGCTCATTCTACCTTTAACAATTCCCTTATATGCAAGGCTCACTCCTGCATTTTACTTGGGTGAGGTGTTTTCTGATCACCTTAAAAACACCAACTTTACACTCCTAGTGCATAAATTCATTCATTCACTCATTTATTACATTTTACTGTCTCTGTTCTCCACCAGAGATGTTCCCTGGTGGGTCATTTACCTGCTGGGGTCACTGTTAAGTCACCCAGCCCTAAGATACTGCTGCCTGATAGTGTTTAATATTTGTGGAATACACAAGAATGAAAATTGGAAGCAAGATGTTCTATAAGCCAAAACCTTGATAAGAAAAGGTTATCATTGGTAAATTGGGACATTTCTTCCAAGTACACATTAGGCATATCTCTTGCAACATTCAAACTCTACCCAAGGTTTATATACAATTTAGATTAACACCTATAATTCACTGCACAAAGAACCTTGGATATGAGTTGACTATAGCTAGCATTAGTTACTGACAAAACGCCATAAATAATAGGCACTCAGATACTAATATACTTTTCATTCACACAGGTCTAAGTTCAAAGAACTTTTCATATTATCTTGCTATCAACATTTATTCTTTAATAGTAACAGAATAAATTCTAGAATTACATAATCTATAAAACATTTCAAACTAAATTAAAATTTATGAAACAAGTACTAACCTCTTAGAGAACTGTTTCTCAGAAACAACTGTGATTTTATTCTTGAAGCGTTCAATGTGAACAACATTCCCGAGATTTCCAGTTTTCCCATTGACTTTAACCTTCTCCCTCAGAAACTGTTCCTATTTTAAAACAGAGAAAATGCAAAACTAGGGAAGAAAACCCTAGATATTCACTAGGGAAGGTACCCTAGGAATAGAGCCCAGGTTAATGTCAAGTATTATATTTAAATTGTTATCAAGAACTACACAATTAGAAAAACAAGCAAAACAATACCTACAAAATTCCCAGAATCAAAAATCCCATCTTCTACAGGATGAGTAAGGTCCAAATTAAACTTCCAAGTGGTTCTCTTAGGCTTCTTGTCTTTCTGCTACAAAATTTAACAAAATCATGATGCTACGTGATAATTCATTCAGTTCATAACAAAACTTCAAAATTTTTATCTTGTACTCGAAATGGTGCAAAATTCTAAACAATTGTTTAATATTATCTGATAGCGCCCTTTTCAACAAGATTGGCTCCTTTACTTGTTTTAAATCAGTTTTTGTGAATTTCAACAGAATTTTCCCTTTTTGCTAGACATCTCATAAACACAAAAAAGAAAATTTTGACACATGGTAAACTGTTTTCTTCATTAGAATGACTCCAAAGAATCCAGTTTTGACTGTAGCTGATAAAGGTGAAAGAGTGTCTACTTCCTATTCCAATTTAAAGCTAAAACGCCCAATTGTATTGATTTGAACCTTTAACCAAGTTCAATTGTTCAAGTAGTCAAGAAAAGAGTTTATGGGCTTTCCTTATTTTTCAGACCACTCATACTCAAATTTAAAAGACCACTGTTTACTACAGAACATGCACTGGTTTACTGCCAACCCCCCACAGATAGTTCACCCACTAACCCCAGCTCAGTTACAAGCCAGAGGATTTCCACGCACTTGTCTACACAATTCAAACCTTTTATTATTAAAAATATGGAAAGGGAGAAAATGGGGGAAGCCTTTGGTGGTTCTTTAATTGTAAAAAATAAACCAAGACCATGTAAGCAAAACGTGGCTAACAAAATACACCCAATAAAAGCAAATAAAAAAAATTAACAGAATGTCATATCCAAGTTAAAATCACCCAGATGGATATCAAATGTCATCAACAGTCTGCTTTTTGAGGTAGCCTGGTAACTTTGTACTCCATCCCGAATATGCAAAACTTTGAATCCGGATTAGTGGGTGCTGGGCCTGACTTACGCTTGGCCAAGTAACATATATTTCTATTAAGGCAAATAACTTGGGAGATGCATATAATTTCTGTACAACCGAACAATTAACCTCAGAGGATTTACAGCTCCTCTGGGCATTATTCAGTTCTATCTAACCTAGCATTTTCCCCTAACAATCTGTGGTAAACTGCCAACACACACGTTAACTAGTCAATACTCTTTGAGGCAATTTAACATCTTGTTTGCTTATTAATGTTTTAAATAAAGTATTTGAAGAACGTATTTCGTATTGCTGGAGCGTCATGACTTCACTTTTTCAAAAACTACTTAGACTTCCTCCCTAAACTACTTCTAAAGTTCTCGGAAACATGGGTCGCCGCGGGCCCCGGAGCTCCTTCCGGCAGGAACAGGCGGATGACCCACCTCTCCCCTTGGTAGTGCAAAGTGGCCGCAGCATTACCCACGCCAGCAAGGCTCGGTCCGGGCGCCGTCCCACCGCCTGCTCGTGGTCGGTCCTCCCTCCCCCGTGCATTGTAAGCCACTTCCCGGCCCAGATGCAGCGCCACCTCCAGCAGACCGAAAGGCAGCCACGGGCGTTCTCAAAAACCAATTAGGGATTGCAACATCTTGCTAGTGTTCCCGACCCTGTTTATTCCTTCCCTCCCTCGATCTCCACTGAGAAGTCCCCCCCAGCCAGAAGTTAAGAACATCCGCACCGCCAAACACTCCCACCAAGAACTCCCGTACTCACGGGCGCCATATTGACAGCCGGCCGCGTGATCAGAAAGGGAGCGGCCGCCGCGCGACACGTATTTATATGAGGCGAGCTGCGTCAAACGCAAGAACGTAAAGTCTCCGCCTCCCGGAACTGGAGGTAGGGAGGAGCGTGGAGTCCAGTAACCTAGGAAACCGGGACCGTGGCCCGAAGCGAGTAGGCTCTGCTGGCGTCGGGTATTCTGCGAGCGTCCTCCAGCGGCCGAGGTGGAAATGATTCTCTGCTTTTGGCTCCTAAGGAACTCGAGCCCACAGACCACGGTGATTTCTGCAGTGACGTGGTGTTTGCTCCCAGATGGAATCGCACAGGGAATGCTGGAGTCATCTTTGCCCTAATCACCTGGACCTTCTTTGCAATCGCGGCAAGGCAATGTTTCAGGTTGATTTGGGATCTTCTCTCTTATATTGGAGTTACAGTCCTCCAGCGAAAAAGTTATTTGTATTTTGTCACTGAGTCGTTTTCTAAATGACTGTTGAGGAAAATCAGTGCTTCGGGGAGCCAAAATAAACTCAGTTCTCTCGGAGGGAAAAATCTAAGAGAAAAATGCGTGGTGTCTACTTCTTGTTCGCACGTTATTCTATTTTATTCTGGTTTTTAGAGGTACTCCAGCTCTACTATCTTCCATCTAAAATGCCTCCCAGTTAATATTCAATGAATATTTGCTGGGGACTGTCAATATGTACAAGGCACATGAGGGTGGAAGTATCTTGATGATAAAAGGAAAAACAAGTTTTTGAGTTTTGTAGGATTCTAAATTGATGTTAGATCAGAAAAGTGGTATGCCTCTCAGTATTTAACAGTCATACATTTTTGTGGAGATGAAGGTATCATACCTTTAGGAGTGGAATGAATTTTTGTTGTTGATTTAGAAAGTGACCCTAGAAAGTGAGAATTGTGTTTGTCAATACCAGCAATTAGTTATAGTGGAAACTATGCTTTAATAAAGCATGCAGAGACTGACTAGAAGAAATTCCTAGAAGAAATCTATTTCAACAAGAATTTTTAGTTGTTCATCTCAAGAACCACAGTAACTTCATTTCTTTTCCAAACATTAAAGGAGGGGGGACAAATGCATTTTCTTCTCAATGGCTGCCTAAGCTGCAGAACAAAAACGATTCTTGCATTATTGGATATTTTAAAAATAAGTCATTAAGTAATATATGTATGATTTTATTTTGCTTATCTTTGACAGCTTTCTATGTCATGACAATAAACTTAAAAACAAACCATTTGCACAAAGGGGATGTAAAAAAACAATATGTGTCAAAATAACTAATTAGAAAATATGATTGGGGAAATGTTTTAATTAGGAAAAGCTAAGAAAAATATTAACCAGAAATGTGCAGATGGGAAGACTAAATGTTGTAAATAACTCAGTTCTTTTCAAACTGTGGAATTCTTTTCACATGGTGTATATTAACATAGCAACATAATCAACATCTCAGTAATTTTTTATTTTGAAAGAAGATTCTAAAACAGATGAAACATTGTATGGAAAGATCCAAAAATGAAGTGTGCCTTTCCAGATATTTGATATACTTCTAATAGAAACTTCAGATATATTTCTAATATAAACTTCAGTCATTGGATCTACATGATACCAGAGCCCAAATAGATTAGTTTAAAAAAATTTCAGGAAAATATCATAGATTACATTTTTAGAAAATCCCTCAATATGTAGCTACCTTTAAGAAATGGCTAAATAGTTTTATAAATAACATTTAATGCATCATAAGCTGGTAGAAAAGTAAAAGAATATCTTGGGGGTTAAAATGGCAAGCCATGCTCATTTGTATTTGGAGTTTGAATTAACTCTGCCCAAATAGTGTGAAAAAGGTTCAAACTAAAAATCTAGTTAATGTGTGCTTGGATTGTTAGTTACAAGCAGAGGCAAACACAAATGCTTTCTGGAGAAATACAGTTTTAAATCCAGGCATGAAGAATTCCTTGAGAGGAACTTGTAGAAATATGAGCTGACAATTTTTTTTAAAAAATCACAAAAACATAGGAAAACAAGCCATCATAAATAAAAAATCAACCCCCACATACTATAAAAACAAAGTCACAGAGACTGTGTATATTGAAATTTAAGATACAAAATATAAGTATTTTTAATATTTTAAGAGCTAAAAGTATTCAAAAATAAGGAAACATAAGATAATTAAAATTTGCCAGCATTTTAAAGATAATTGAGCAACAAAGAACTCCTAGTAATTAAAAATAGTAAAACTAAAATTAGAAAAAGTATGTGAGTTAAACAGGAGAGTAGACATAGCTGAAGGGAAAATTAATGAATGGGGCATTTACTTAGGCTACAACCTAGGGGGAAAAAAAAGAAAAAAAAGCAGGGCATGGTGATGCATTCCTATAGTCCCAGCTACTAGTGAGACTGAGGCAGGAGGATCTCTTAAAACCATAAATTTGAGACCAACCTGGGCAATAAAACAACATATTGAGATTCTGTTTCAATAAATAAAAAATAAACAAAGCAAGAAATGAAAATTAAAGGTATAAAAGGTAGATTAAGAGACAAGGATATTCAAGTAAAATTGTTCCAGTTATGTCAACTGGGAGATCTAGAAGGACATAGTAGAGATAATGGGGGGGGGGATAATAACTGCATAGATAAATAATGGCTGAATTCTTAAACCCAGAAAGCCAAATGAACCCCAAGTGGGATAACTTTAGACATATTTTAGTGAAATTTCAAAACACAAAGACAAAAATTTATTTCAAACGAACCCAGAGAGGGAAAAGACAAAATATCCACTAAAGGAATTATACCGATAACTGACTTTACCTCTGCAGCTGTGAAAGCCAACAACAAGGGAATACTGTCTTTCTGGAGCTTCTAAGTATAAAGCTATCTTTCAAGAGTAAAGAGGCATTTATGACATCTTCAGACCATAAAACTGCAAGTTTGCCACCAACTGATCCTTAGGAAAAGAATTCTGAACAATATACTCTGGGAGGAAGGAAAATAATTCTAGAAAGGAGGCCCAGATGCCACAAGAAATGGTAAGCAAAGAAAATGACTCACTTGTGAGTAAATCTAAATATCAGCAACGTGTACAATAATAATCATGTCTGATCTATGGGTTTAGGGTGCTTTTATGTTCTATATCTTGAACTTGATAATGTTTGTTTGTATTATCAAGTATGTTTTGTGAAAACAATGTCATTAAGCTGTACATTATGATCTGCCATTTTTCTACATGTTATATTTCAATTAAAATAATAAGACATAAATTTTACTGTATGCCAAAATATGGGAAAATAAATGAAATAAGAAATGCCTAGAAAAAAACAACTTTTCATCAGCATTAAAAGAGAATAAAATTATGGCATTTGCAGGTAAATGGATGGAGTAGCAGAATATGATGCTAAGTGAAGTAAGTCAGTCCCAAAAAACCAAAGGCCAAATGTTCTCTCTGATAAGTGGATGCTGATCCATAATGGGGGGAGCATGGGAAAAAATGGAGGAACTTTGGGCAAAGAGGAGAGAGAAGGAGGAGAGGGCATGGGGGCAGGAAAGATGATGAAATGATATGGACATCATTACTTTAGGTACATGTATGACTGCACATATGGTGTGATGCTACATCATGTACAACCAGAGAAATGAAAAATGCTGCAATTGTGTACAATGAAAAAAGGAAAAAAAGAATAATACAACTTTTCAGAACTTACACAAGAAGAAACAGGATGTGTGCATATTTCTATATCTTTTAAGTGAAAACTTTTTTTGTTGTTGGTATTGGGAATTGAAACCAGGCACGCTCTACCACTGAGTTACACTCCTAGTACTACCCCCACCATTTTAAATTTTGAGACAGGGTTTTACTGAGTTTCCCAGGCTGGCCTTGAATTTGTAATCTTCTTGCCTCAGCCTCCTCAATTGCTGGGATTACAGGTATTCACCACCACATCTGGCAGAAATGAATTAAATTTTTAATTTAAACCTTTCTATAAGGAAAATGAACGATAACTTCATTAGTGAATTTTTTCAAGCAACTGAGGAAGAAATAATGCCAACTATATCGGCTTTATGTCCAAATTCCTATTCTGTTCGTTTACCTTTTATTCCAGTTCAGGGGAGCATTTATCCAGTTTCCTGTTCTCCATTGAAAAATGGCTGAGCTTAGGGTGTTAGCTCCTTTCCAATTCTATATTGTAAAAGTGTGAGTGTTGGTAAGAATGTTCCCACAAGTGACCCATGTCTCTTTTCAGAGAAACCCTGGGGTAGAAGTGAAAAATGTGTAGGGAGGTGCTATCAAGTTTTATCTACACAAATCTGGTTGCTACTCCTTCTCTTAAGTGGACAGTTCAGAAGTACATTCGGCATGACTTCATGGAAGATCCCTGTCAGGATTAACCCTCAATTTTCCCTAGCACATTTATATTTGCTTAGGTTCCCTCCCAGTTTTTCTCAGTTCCTTATTCTGCTACCTGGGATCATTTCCTAAACTGACCAACTACATACAGCCAATAGGCAATAACACCAATTTTACATAAACTCAGATAATAGAAAATTAGACACACCCAACTCATTAGGCCAACATAAACTTGACACTAAAAGCTAAAACCTGACAAAGACATTTTAAGAAAGGAAACTTGTTACATTAAATATACACACACACACTATAGTCACAGATAAATGACTAGCAAACCATATCCAGCAATATATCATGTATGAGGCTGGGCAACCATGTTATTTATTAGTTGATAGAATTGTATCTGTACAAAGTTTAAAAGAATCTATAGATAAATGATCAGAATTAGTTTGTGAATTTATCAATATTTCTGGATGCAAAGTTTATGTACTAAAATCAATTACATATCTATTAATCAGCAATAAATTAGAAAATGGAATTTTAAGAAAGTATTATTTCCAGTAGCATAAAATATATAAAACACCCAAGAAAAAGGTAATAAAAGATGTGAAAGATCTCTCTCCCTATATAATCGCTAAAAAATTCTATGACATTTAGGCAAAGAGCACTCTGGAGTTATCTGTCATCCCTATATAACTATATGCCATCCATGTACAGACATATATGCATATATGTATCACACACACACACACACACACACACACACACACACACACACACATGGTACATGGGGCGGGGCGTGGATTAAAGATTTCCCAAGTCAGTAAAAGGATGCTTAATGTTGACAAGTTGGAAGACCCAATGTACTAAAGATGTCAGTTTTCCCAGACTGACTTGTGGATTCAATGTGATCTTAGAATAAAATGGGAGGACGCTCTGTTAGACTAAGACTTGTTTTAGATACCATAATTAAAATAGTGAAATATTGTTTCAAGGCTAGACATATAAGCCGGGCGCGGTGGCGCACGCCTGTAATCCCAGCACTTTGGGAGGCTGAGGCAGGAGGATCGCGAGTTCAAAGCCAGCCTCAGCAATGGCGAGGCACTTAGCAACTCAGTGAGACCCTGTCTCTAATAAAAACCAAAAAAAGGGCTGGGGATGTGGCCCAGTGGTCGAGTGCCTCTGAGTTCAATCCCTGGTACCAAAAAAAAAAAAAAAAAAGGCTAGACATATAGACAAATGGAATAGAGAGCTCTGAAACATGAACACACACCTGTATGTGTGTTTGCCACTTATGGCAAAACAGTGGAGAGAAGACAATATAACAACCCTTATTATTTTTCTAATGTGTACATTATTTAGATCAATGTACGCGTGAAAAAAAACATAAACCTTGGGGTCAACATAAAACTTTAAAAATCGACACTAGTATTTTGTACTGGAAAGATTAAAGATTTTTTTTATGAATGTTTATATGTTTGTGTATGTTTATAAACAAGCTATTAAACATTTATCTATGAAAATATCAAAAGTATGTATTTTGAACCATGAAAAAAATACTATGACATTCAGACAAACAGGACTCAGAATAGAGTTATCTGTCATGGTCTATTTGTATTTCATACATCTGCTTTTCGTGCAGCTCTGTATCTGCTCCTGGACTCAAGCATCAAAATTCGTTACAGGAGTGAAAGATCCACAGTATTCTGTAGTGTTCTCTTTTGGAAGACTCCAGCTCTATTAATGGCACAAAGGATCACACTGTAATATAGAAAGTAGATGATGTCTGCATCTCTGAAATTTAATTATTAAAACTCATCCTATTTGCTAGAACCTGATTCATGAAAGGAAAAAGAAATCTAAATTTCCCTTTTCCCAAACAAAATTTTCCAGTCATCAATTATCATCAATTAAGCACTGTAAAAATAATAGGGTTTGTATGTGTAGCAAAAATATCATTTTATTTCTTTTTGTGCCTTGGGCCACCTGTTGAGCATCATGAGGCATTGGACTATCTCTGGAAAAATGTATTCAAATGACATTGTGGTGCAAACAGCTTCATGGAACAAATTGCACCGCTTTGGAAAAGTATGGGCTGCAGCCCTTTCATGCAAACACCACCGAGATGTGGAGAGCAAACATATTAGTACACACAGAGAGAAACAATAAATTGGGAAAATGGATAGGTAAAAGTCTATATAAATGTGTGTGTAGGTATTCTTGAACTACTTTTGCAAGCTTTGGCAAGATTTTAATTATTTCTAAATAAAAGATTTTTTTAACTGAAAACATATGTATAGTACCATCAGTTTTCTTAAATTTATGATATTGAAAGGAGATAGACATGATACAGAACTACACACACACACACACACACACACACACAGGCTTAAACTCCCCAAAACATTAAATAGCTGTTTCTGAGCAGGTGGAATTTTAGATATTTTCATGCATTATCTTTTTTGCTTCTTTATATTTTCTTTCATAGTCATTTCTTTTCACATAAGAAGATAATTTTAATTAAAAATTTTCTCAAAGCATTATTGAAAATAATTAAAAATGGAAATAATCTAAATATCTAATGGGAAAATGATTAAATAAGTTGAAGACAAATAGTAATAAAATTAAACAATGAAAAATATATTTGATCTCATTTTAAAGGCTAATTAGTAATAAAAATGGTACTTATTATCTTAAATAATTATCTTGATCAGTATTCAGAATTCCTATAACATTATATAACAAAAATATTTTACATAGCTGAAACTGCAATTAGTTAGAAATAATAAGAACTGGGGCTGGGGCTGGGGCTGGGGCTCAGTGGTAGAGCGCTTGCCTAGCATGTGAGAGGCACTGGGTTTGATCCTCAGCACCGCATATAAATAAATAAAGGTCCATTGACAACTAAAAAATATTAAAAACATAATAAGAACATGTAACTTATCTATACATCAAGAGAAAAGATGCATGGAAGGAAGCATAAACTTTTTAATCACAAGTTTTAATGTTCTCTGATAAAATTAGTAAAGAAAGAGCAAGGAGCAGTTACTTAGCCTGGTACCCTTAGCTTTCATTAATGAGTATAACAGAGAGTCATGAATACATAGGATCAAGACTTTAAAAGTAATATTCTTTAGTAGTAATAAGTTTGTTCTCAGTATCCCATTGTTTGTACAGAAGGGCTATAGCCCATCATTTGTATGTTAATTTTATATTCTGCTGCCTCTGAATAATTTTAATATTAGAGTTAGCTTTATTGATTATCTGGGACTTTCCAGGCAAACTATCAGATCATCTGAAAACACAAAATAGTTTCATTTTTTATTTTACCTTTATACTTTTAATGTGTTTAATTGTCTTCTATTGCCCAATTGCCCTGGCCAATACGTCCAAAACAATGTAATAGTGGCCAAAATAGTGGGCTTTCTTGCCTGGTTCTTGACCTTAGCAAGAATGCATTTAGCATTTCTCCACTAAGTCAAAGGCTAGTGTTTGGAGTTTGCTTAGGGAGGCCCTAAGCAACTTAGCAAGATCCTGTCTCAAAATAAAAATAATAAAAAGAGCTGAGGATGTGGCTTAGTGATTAAGTGTCCCTGAGGTTCAATCCCTGGTGTGTGTGTGTAAGAGAGAGAGGGAGAGAGGGAGGGAGAGGTATTGATTTCCTGGTACACTAACATATTTCTTATGATAGTGAATTAATCAATTTTTAAAAATTGAACCATTCTTATATTCCTGATATAAATTCCACATAGTCATGGTATATTATTTTCTTCATGTGGTATTTGAGTCTAAAATCTAACAATGTATTTAGGATGTTTGCATCAATATATTTCTTCTGGTTACTCTTTTTTTTAATATATATATATATATATATATATATATTTAGTTGTAGGTGAACACAATACCTTTATTTTATTTTTATGTGTCCCTGAGGATCAAACCCAGTGCCTCACGCGTGCTACTCGAGCACTCTACCACTGCTACAACCCCAGCCTCTCTGGTTACTCTTAACAGTTTTAGGTATCAATGTTATACTTGCTTCATAGAGAGTTGAGGCATTTTCACTTCTTTATATTCTAAAACAATTTGTGTCATGTTGGGACCATATGGACTCTAAAGGTTTTGTAAAATTCTACTGTGAAATCATTTGGACTTGGTTTTGTTTTTAAGTGTTTGGTTCTTTATGTGTTTTTTGATAATTATATTGATTATTCTATTTAAACTTTCTATTTACTCTGAGATCAATTTTAAAAAAATATTTATTTATTTGCCTTAGTTGTACACAATGTGTTTATTTGTACGTGGTGCTGAGGATCGAACCCGGGCCGTGCATGCACCAGGCAAGTGCTCTACCGCTGAGCCACAACCCCAGCCCTGAGATCAATTTTAATAACCATATTTTTCTAAGAAATTATCATCTGCCAGATTTTCAATTTTATTTTGTTTTCAGTTTCCTGTGCTTTATTTCTTTTGCATTGCTATTTTTCCTTCTTGTTTTTTTTATATTTGTACTTTCTTCATTTTCCTTAAATTAACCAATGATTTTTCCATTTCATTAGTCTGTTTTAAAGAATTTTTTTTAATTTGCTTTTTTCTATTTATCTCAATTTCTGATTTTATCTTTGTCATTTCCTTCCTTGTTTTCTTTTGGTTTATTTTTCTAGCTGTTTGATTCAGAAATCTAACTCACTTATGTTCACTTTTTTGTTGTTGTTGATACAGAAATTAGGACTATGAATTTCCCTGATACTACTTTAGATATATAGTGTTTTATCATTATCTTTCAGGAAGATTTTATGTATTTCTACTTTTGTTGTAAGCTTGTATAAGAGGTTTTTGAATTTCCAGTTAGAAGGTCCTTCTATTTTCTAGTCTTTAATTTCACTTGGAATTAGTATCATAGACTATTATTTTTAAAATCTTTTTTCTTTCCTTTCTTTTTACAGTGCTAGGGATGAAACCCAGAGACCCATGCATGCTAGGCAAGCCCTCTAAAACTGAGCTAAATCTCAGCCCTATTTCTTAAAATTTCTACAGAAACTGTTTTGTGTCCTAAATATTTATTTGGTCAAAGTTTATTTGCCTTTGAAAGAAAGGTATATTCTCTAATTCAGGGTATGTTTGATATATATCTAAGAAATTTACCCTCATTGGTTGGATAGCAATCAAACTGAACACCAACATGCACATGCACGATTTAAATGAAACTCACACACATAATGTGAACAAAGAAAGCAGATGCACTATGAATGTCAGGTAGATGCACATCAGTTCTCCCAGATAGAATCTGTGTGTTGGGGATCCGAGAACAACTGGGGTTGTCAAGTCTTTTTGGTTCTCCTGAATAATGGACACAAGTCACATAGGTGTATTGGAAAACATCCATGGATGTGGCCAAAGAATTATTTGACTAGATTCAGAAGTAATTCCCCAATCAATGAAATGATATGACCTTATAAGGGGGTCCTTTTGAGCCAATATATACACAGTAATTGTAAATGATATTGCTGAATGTATTATGGAAATAGACATTTTAAGTTCCTGGTGGAGGACATACTTTAGACAGGAGGCATGAGTTCTAAATGTGGTGATTCACAGAAAGGCACCTCCTATTTGGATAAAATGTTTAAGTGGGGGGAGGGCAGGGAGAGATAGAGACAGGTTTTAAGAGACATACAACACATAATTAGCCCTTTTCACTAATTTTTTTAAATATTTATTTATTTGCTTTAGTTGTACACAATGCAATGCATTTACGTTTACGTGGTGCTGAGAATCGAACCCAGGCCGCGCACATGCTAGGCGAGTGCTCTACCGCTGAGCCACAACCCCAGCCCTATTTTTTTTTTTAAACCTCCCATGTATACCTCTGAGAAACTGGGCTCCTAGTATTTGCATGTGGCAAAAGGTGAAAAAGAAAAAGAAAGCAGGGGATGATGGGGCTGAAAGACTAACCTGGTATTTCTTTCTTTTTTTTTTTTTTTAAAGATATATTTTTTAAAATATTTATTTATTTGCTTTAGCTGTACACAATGGGTTTATTTGTACATGGTGCTGAGGATCGAACCCGGGCCGCGCACGTGCCAGGCGAGCGCTCTGCCGCTGAGCCACAATCCCAGCCCCACTAACCTGGTATTTCTTTTACCAGCAACTCTGCTTTCTGGGTTTGGAAGGTTAAAGACATTAGTAATAATGATCCTGGATACAAGGTAACAACTGCCATTGTAGCCCTGGCATAGCTCAGGTCAGGAGAGACGTTCTAGAACTGTTTACGTACAGAAGGAAGAAACTGCTGAGCCGCCTAAGGATGAACCTATTTAGGTGGTGTGGAGTAGACACAGTGAGGATGAAAGGATGGTAAAGATTGCTTCAGGGACTCACCACAACACTTATGTCACTGTAGAAAGAGAACAGCAATCCCAGCTAACAGGGATAAATACCTCAGACCCTAGGAGGACAGGAGAGAGAGGAATATTAATCTGTCTTGCACTAAGTGCCTCTGGAAGGGTGCACAGGAAAGGGAAGAAGAGGGGAAGGTATTTTTACGTTCTTGCACCTGTTCAATTCTGAACCAAGTGACTGTTTTTATGTGACTTTAAGAACTAAAAAGAACATAAAAATAAAAATTGTGCCTAAACCTGGAACTAAAATTTAAAAATTAACATTCTTAGCCAAAATGCTGGTATATAATACAATTTTCTAGTAAGAAAACATTTTTAAGAATGTACATATACAAAATAGTGCAAGCTGTTAAATTAACTTTATTTTATTTAATATAACTGATAAAGTTAACAGACAAATATATCTTAAGGTAACAAAATGTTATAACTGATGTTTACCATCTACATTTTAAAGGATATTTTTGTATAGCCAAAGACTTCACAAGTGGATTTTACCCATTTTTGAAATGTAAAATGCGCAATTATAATATTCATACTACATATTTTACAATTTTAAAGTTTTAGCGAAAACATTTGAGTCTCTGCAAGTAAAAGCAAGAGTTCTTCTATATCTAAAACAAATAAATTGAATTACTAATAAAGTGCCAACGGATTAGATAATGCAGTTTCAACTATTTCATTTGGGGGTAGGAAGACGAAAAGTACATAAATTGATTACAGAACTAGTCATTTTCATTATATTAGTATACAACTAACAATTTTCATTATGATTTGTAATAAGCAAAAGAGTGCTTATAGTAGATATTAACCACAATGAAGAATTTTTCTCAAGAAAGATCACAACTAACTTGTCAAGCTGCTCAGACATTGCTGTTTAGTTTAGTTGCTGTTTAGAGTTTAGTGTCCAGGGTTTTTAAAAAGTGCATTCTTGAACGAAGATAAAACTAATTCTACGAATAACAAGAAATAGTTCTAGGGACTTCAAATAAATCAGATAATCTCTTTTTTTCATGGTAAAATAGGTTTCTATCTGTTGGAAAGAGAAGGATCTAGCGGTGAATGACAAAGTTTGGCAAAAGTATTTTTCTAGCAGGTGAAAGCTTGGTATGCATTGCTTTAAGATGCATCTTTCGCATAAATAAAAAATGTTTATTAGATGTATACAGCACTTTTCAGGCACTTGACCTCACTTGGTAGTTAAGTTGGTGTTCAGATGTTTATTTAATGGAAAAAGATTAAATTACAAAGTGACTTTAAGCCATGTTCCCACAGAACATCTGGGTTCTGTAAACTAAATCCAAATGTTCCCTGCTAAAATCAAATAATGATGCTGTATATCCAATTCAGAGGAAAAAATCTAATAGATCAAAGTTAATAGATTGAATTTTCTCAATTTTAGGATTTTTCACTGTAAATTTTTCTTAAATCTTTGTTGCCTATTACTTGTCTGAATGCTAGCAGGGGAAAAAAAAAAAACCTGAAACCTATGAAATATGTCTAGATAATATAGGAAAATTTGAAACTATCAGAACTATCAGTACAACATACTTGTTTATGGAAATTGCTTATATTTTTGCTCTTATACTGCTTAAGAGCCACATTTTCTCACAGGAAATGTGTTCCTAGTTAATATTATAGAATTCAATATGTAAACATTTTAAGGTACTCAAAAGAGTAGTATGAATTTTTAGTCTGTTATCCCTAAATATGTTTGAGAACCACTACATGAATGTTTGGCTCTAAAACCATCTTTGGGGTCCATGCCAAAGGAATGCTATATCAAATATATCACTAAGAATGGGGCTCCAAGATAAGACCACCCAATTCTGTTCTAAAATGGAAAATATGGCAAGATTTCAGTATAACTGCTACTAATATTTCCATTTTTCTTAAATACCTAGCATGTAGTTTAAATATGTTGATATTAAGGATTTTTTATATGTAAGTAGTACAGTGTTACAATTTGGGAATAGTTTGCAATATACTTTCAGGCAGTTAGCTTTAAATAATGAAACTTCAGCTCTAAGCACAAACAGCCCTGAGAATAATGCATTCAAATTACAGCTCAACTAGAAACAATCTAATTGAGAAACCTTAAAGTACAAAAACAAATTCTGGAAAAGTTGTAAATTAAAATTTAAAAGTTACCAACATTTGAGGCACTACCAGACTACAGTACTTTTAATAGTGGGAAAGACTTTGGAAAAAGAACAAACATACAAAGCTACGTGTGCACATTTATACACTTACATTGTGCTGTAATGAAAAATTGTGTCCCCAAGTTTTATAGCCTAAACATTTTATTGCAGCATCTCCTGTTAAAGATATCATGGTCTGGCTGCAGGAGTTTTGGTAATTAACATAAAGCATGGTACAGAAATTTGTACCATTAAGGGAAACTGAATCAAGAGCTTGGTTAGCAACAATTTCTTCAGTGACAGCCCTTGGAGGGGAGCATGAAAGAACATCACAATTATGTTATGATGCAAATGCTGAGTCAAAGCAGCAATGATTTAAATCTGTCAGAGAGTATACAACTTTGTAGCAAATAAGGTGTAACAAAGTCTTCACAGTAGAAATAAAACATGTTGTCTTACAAAGAAACAAATATTCAACCTGTTAATACTGTCTATAAACTGGTGAAATGTGTACAGACAAAAATGGTGTCATTGTATAATCTATCAACATGACAATCTATATTCTACACATGGTAACTTGTGATATTTAACACTGTGCTACAAAAAGTACAACAAATAGTAGGAATCAACTTTTAACATTTCTCTGATGTCAAAAAAGAATGAAGTCAATTCTGTTCTATGTTAAAAAATATATGTTTCCCTGCCTTCCTTTTAATACAATTTATAAAGCTTTACTAAATGAAATATTTTGTTCTAGAGAAACATCTATTGACTTATGTGAAAATAAACAGTCCCATATCTTTAAAATCTATATAATTATGTTAGAGTATTTACACTTCATATAGTATTTAAAATGCAATATTTATGCATAAATAACTTTTGCCATTCAAGGTATGGAGATAGAGATGCATTATTATCATTTGTACATCCTTACATCACAATTAAAAACATTTATGTGAAGTTTGACAAATTAGGAAGAAAAAGGGCATGCTAATCCAGAACTAATACTAAATCAGAACTCTACTATGGCTAACTGGGACCAGATGAATGACCAGCAAGCAGCACAGATTAATAACTCTCTGGAACTCCTGTGGGTAATGTCAACCAGTAGCAAGTGAGATACACATTAGAGATTAGAACTACAAAAACTAGAGCAGTATGTAGTAGATACTTAAATAGAATACTGGAAAGAATTTAGCCTAATTCCTAATTGTGCTTTGGATGGGCAAAAGCTAATGTCATACTAAAATGAATTACTATAACCTCAATATTTCTTGTGCTTTAGAATCCTCTTCCTTGTACTTCTCTTAAAGTATCTTACTTCTTGTCCAACTGGGTTTTCTGAGGCCAAGACAAGATTTTAAAGTGTGTACAAATTAAGCAACTAAAATTTGGAGATCGTTCCTAACACTTCTTTCTAGTCACTGATTAGATCAGTTACATCATCATATATATTTTTCTCTAGATGATAGGAACAAAGGCCTTTGAGGTCAAGGCATGATGGGAGAGAGCTCAGAACCTGTCTTAGAGAATCAAAGCATTACACCAAGATAAGTGATTTTGTTCTAAGTTTCACTCCAGTATAATGATTACTAATGAGTTAAAGATCCTCACAAACCCTATAATGATGTCTAAAATTTCGGAACGCATATATATATATATATGTATGTGTGTATATATATATATATATATATATATATACATGTGTATATATACACACACACATATATATACATACATACGTGTGTGTGTGTGTATACATGAATGATCTAAAAAAAAGAAATGGAAGTGCAGTGATGTCATCTGAAACACTTTAAAAAAATAATTTGGCTTATAGAATTCTTTCCTAGTTATATTTCACATCGGTACTGAATTAAGAGAGAAAACAGAAAAAATACATACACTTAAAATAAGTTAAATAATAATTTTAAATAAAGTAACATTTCTTCCATGATTGACTTTCATTTCACTTTAGAAAAAATATGCATAAATTTAACAAATCAATTTAAAGTCAAGAATTCCAAATCAACTCAAGAATTCCCAGTTTTAGTCTAACTAATATTTTAAGGTCAAAAAATACTTAAAATGGTTGAAAAGGAGCAATTACTGATAAATACCAACACTTATTAAACATGGTTGCAAAAAAAGCACTGCATAGTGTCCTGTAAAGCAGGTCAGTCCTTTCAATGCCAGGGGGTTAAGGGGGACAAAAGTTAAAAGCAAAAATATGACTAAAAAGCTACTTTCTATTTTTTATGCTGATTACAAAGGTCTCAAGTCAAAACCTAGAGTTTACCATCCTCCTTTGCCACTGTCCTTTTTGTCTTCTTTACAGTCTGACTTGCTCATTTTCACCCATCAGCTCAATGTCCCTCTGTCAATGACAAGCGAGTACTAAAACCACCATGTAAGGTTTAAGTCTACCAACAATGTGGCAAAGAATGGTATGACCGAGGTAATGTATATCATTCCACACAACCACACAACCACCAAGGTAACTGACCCTTTTTGATAACATGATTTTTTTGTTTAAAGATTTGTGCTTGCCACACACAGGCTAAAACTGACAATTTTAATCCATAATCTATGTATTCTATGACATCAGTCTGAAATTAATGCAGAGCAATTCAACTTAAATGTGGTATTTCAATACCACCAAATGCTACATTATCTCTTTTAAAACCCTGATTTACTAATCATTTTATTAAAATTAAGGAATGATCTGCTCAGACAAATCACATTTGCTGAAGCTTTATGTTTCTTGGACTCACATACTAAAAACCACAGGAATGTTATAGGAAAGACACTTACAAAATTTAAAAAAAAAATAAAGAAAGAATTATATATCTTGATTTTTTTTTTTTTTTAAAGTTACCAACTACCGGCAAAATGAACCAGCACAATTTCAAAACAGTTAAAAAAAAAAAAAAAAAGATGAGGTTGCTTATGAAGGCCATAGCTTTGGTGACAACTTAGAACCAAACTTTAGATCTGCAGTTGATCCAGACCTAAACTGTTTGCTCATGCCTGATGTCCCCATTTATTTGCAGGGCTTTATGGCTACAGCATATTCTTCACTCATTGCACACATGACAGACACCTAGAAGGAAAAAATGAAGGCAAAAGTTACCCAGGAGGCAATACATATATAAAATATATTTAATTCACTATATACTGTGTTGAAGACATTTTGTATTTTGGAAAGTGGTAACAACCCCCCACCCTAATCATCTACTTTCTTTATAGTTTCCTGAAGTAGAATTTCTCAGATTGTGATTTTGTAAGACATTCCAAGGAACAGGGAAAAAGAAGAACTATAAATATCTCAACACTTAATAATTTAGGCCAAAGTTTTTATAAAATTGTTTTAAAAAACACAATCTTCTCATAGGTCTTTACCTGTACATCTTCACCTGCATTGTACTTTCCTTCTATTTCTTTGCCTAGTTCACCTTCTGGCAGTTTAAGATCCTCACGAACTTCACCAGTTTCTGTCAGCAGGGAAAGGTAACCATCCTGAATGCATATCAGCTATTAGAATAAATTACATAATTTGTTACCAGTTAGATTATATCCACTCCTTTGTAATGTTTACATAGTTAAACTGCAATCCACATTAGTTTATATAAATACACAGTAATACACTAATATATTGTTGATGTTTAAAATTGCTAAAACACCAAAGTATAAAATAAATACAGACTAAAATACAGTAAGTTCACTCCTTCTGTACTCTTCCTGCCCAAACTCTGTATTATTCATCAGTTCAGGCTGCTTTACAGTGTATTCTGAAGCATTTACATTTAGGTACACAACACAAATACGGCTGCTTTTCAAAAAACAAAAAAGGGATGAGTATTTTTCAGCAAGCTGTTTTCAGGCCTTAGATTTCTTTTCAAATCAGAAAATACAGACTTACCTTAATCTATCTAACCATTACACAAGTGAATGGATATGCTTGTTACTGAATTAACTGTTTTTCCATTAGTGGGCATAAAAGTTATTTTCAATTTCGCACTATTAAAAACAAAAAATTCTATAATTTGACTACAACCAAAGTTCAGTGGACAATTTTGGATCTCCATCTCACTGCTAATAAGAGATTAAAAACAAATACTAGCTTATTGATGACATTAATGAAGCAAATCCAGTCATTAACCTTACATATAAAAATAAGCACAGTTTTGCTATAACTGAATTTCTTTTATTACAGAAATGAGGAAACAGCCAGTCCCCACTCACTTATTCTAAAAGCATATGCACCATCAGTGTGCCTAGAATTCTAACAGACTTTATAAAAGACCAATCATCCAGAAGATCAGCTGCTAACGCATACCAAAGGAGTCAAAGATGTGGTCCTTGATCCCCTTTAACCACTGTGAAGTAACCTAGGCATACCACATAAACCAAGTTTCTAAGCTCTCCTCCATGTATACCATTTACCAAATCTGCAATGACATTCCACAGAAACTCCATTTACCATGGGAGATTTGAGTTTGCAAACATATCTAAATTCTCAAAATCAAAACAGCCATCCTACAGAGCAACAATAAACATTTTCTTTTGAGACAGGGTCTCACAGACTTGTCCAGGCTGGCCTCAAACTCTTGATCCTCCTGCTCAGTCTCCCAGTAACTGGGATTATAGAAATGCATCACTGCACCCAGCTAACACTTAAAATTTAATTAACTTCTTAGTTACTCAAACATTTGTGAGGCAGTTGGTAAAGGAGTGAAGACAAAGAGGTTGAGGTAGAAGGATAATGTTTAAACAATTAACCACATGCTTACAAGGCAGATCTTTCATTTCTGCTCTTTCAGCAATTTGCTAAAGTGAAAATCAACTACTTCAAAAGTTAAAGGTTGCTACTGCCAATAGCAATTGACACACAAGAGCCAAACAATACTAGTATTCTGATAATTATAAATGGTGGCATTTTATTTATTTATTTTTGGTGGTACTGGGGATTGAACTCAGGAGCACTTGTCCACTGGGTCACATCCCCAGCCCTTTTTTGTATTTTATTTAGAGACAGGGTCTCACTGAGTTGCTAAGTGCCCCGCCATTGCTGAGGCTGGGTTTGAACACGCAATCCTCCTACCTCAGCCTCCCAAAGTGCTGGGATTACAGGTGTGCGCCACCGCGCCCGGCAGGCATTTTATTTTATTTTATTTTTTTTTTTGTGGTACCGGGGATTGAACTCAGGGGCACTCGACCACTGGGCCACATCCCCAGCCCTTTTATAATATTTTATTTAGAGACAGGATCTCACTGAGTTGCTAAGTGCCTCGCCATTGCTGAGGCTGGCTTTGAACTCGCGATCCTCCTGCCTCAGCCTCCCAAAGTGCTGGGATTACAGGCGTGCGCCACCGCGCCCGGCTGGCATTTTATTTTTTAAGAGTTAAAAATTCACAAAATAAACTGTGGGATAAAATATATAAAGCATTTCAAATGTAAAAATACAAAAATCTAGTAAAAATATGCATAAACACTAAACATTATTAAAATAAATTGCAAAATTGAAATCGTTATCAAAAACAAAATTAAGCTGCAGAAAAACAAAATTAAATAATGAAAATAAATTATTTGATCTTTTAAATTATTAAGAATGTTAAAATTTATATATAGAAAAGCTGCAAAAAGAATGCAATGAAATCCCATACCCTTTACCTAGATCTGCCTATTGTTAACATTTATCCACATGTGCACTTTCTCTCTGTATACGTACAACATAAAATATCATACAATCTTATTTTTACTCAATCACTTGAGAATAAGTTTCACAGATCATGACTTTTCAATAATAAATACATAAAGTTTATTTTTCAGAATCAGGAAATTTAATATTGATAATCTGTTATCCAACATATAATCCATATTCAAATTGTCAATTGTCCTGAAAAAAAAATTGAATTTGCACAGAATATCACCTACGGAGTAGCCTTCTTTAAAAATGCAGGAAAATGAAGTTTAAAACAAAAAGCTAAACTGAATCTGACCAAGTCTCTTCATCTTACTACCAAAGTTTCAGGAAGTGCTAGGGACAGAGGAACACATTAAACAACAAGGAAATGCAATTAGCAAAATCCAGACTATGACAAAGTCTGCAGAACAAATGACTCAGTGTCTTCAACAAAAAAATTGAAGAGAATTCAAGTACATGTATGAGAGAGGAGAACCTATAGATTAACATAGCCTTAACAGATATATCAACCAATCTCATTTTGTGGACCATATTTAGGTCCTGACTCAGATAAACTATAAAACAAAACAATAACCATCACTGATGGGATATTTGATAATACTAAGAAATTAATAATTTTTAGGAGTGACATGTTTTGATTTTTTATTTTTAGAGTTATATAATAAACATTTGCAGATAAAATGATAATATCTGGAATTAGCATCAAAATAATGAAAAGGCAGAGTATAGGAATAAAAAATAGATGTGGGGGCTGGGGTTGTGGCTCAGTGGTAGAGCACTCGCCTAGCACGTGCGCGGCTCAGGTTCGATCCTCAGCACCATGTACAAATAAACGCATTGTGTACAACTAAAGCAAATAAATAAATATTTAAAAAAAATAGATGTGGGTGTTATGATTTGGATGTGAGGTATCCCCCCCAAAGCTCACGTGTGTGACAAAGCAAGAAGTTTCAGAGGAGAAATGATTGGGTTGAAAGAGTCTAAACCTAATCAGTGATTTAATCCCCTGTAGGAATTAAGAGAGTGGTAATTTAAGTGGTAGGGTGTGGCTAGAGGAGGTGGGAATTGGGGTGTGGCTTTGGGTATATATTTTGTATCTGGAGAGTAGGGACACTCTCTCTGCTTTCTGATCATGATGTGAGCTCCCTGCCTCTGCCATGATGTTCAGCCTCACCTTGAGCCCCAAGGAAGGAGCCAGCCTTCTATGGACTTAAGACCTCTGAAACCATGAGCCCTCAAATCAACTTTTCCTCCTCTACAATTGTTCTGGTTGGGTCCTTTAGTCACAGCATCAAAAAAGCTGACTAAAACAAGATTGTTAAGATGTGGGAGCTGGGGTTGTGGCTCAGTGGTAGAGCGCTTGCCTAGCATGTGTGAGACACTGGGTTCGATTCTCAGCACCACATACAAATAAATAAAAGTCCATCAACAACTAAAAAATATATATAAAAAAAGATTCTCAAGATCTGTAATCATTGAAGCTGTATGATGTATTGTACATAGGATTTTGATACTTTGAAAACTTCTACAATAAAAAGTAAGATGGAAAAATACCATGGCATATAAGAATTCTACAAAGAGCACTATATGTTTAGCACCACCAAATGTTGGGAGGCACAATAAGTTAAAGAGCAAAGGTTGAACTAAAAGGAAGGGTGTAGGGAAAATTAGTGACTATAGATTCTGTCCATGACATAGCCAGGATAAGTAAGAACACTGAAAGGGGGGAATTAAAGGGAAACTTTTTCTGCCTGCATTTGTATTACTGGTATGCAGCAGAAGGCTGGAAAAGATACATCATTACAGGTGCTTTTTTAGCTTTAATTTGTGAATTCTGCTTTTCAATCTATTTCAAAACAGCCAGCTTTGTTTAGGTAAGATCTGTTTCTTTCAATTTCTGCCTTCTTTTTCCCAGCACTTTCAAGTTCCTCCTCAGAGTTAGTGGTTCCTGGTAGAGACTGAATTCTTAAGCATTACTATTATATCACCTAAATGACACCATCATCAACTGACCCAAGTCATGAAGCTGGATATGCACAGCAGCACTCCATCACTAAGAGGAAGTAGCATATATGAGATCAATAAACAAGTTGTATAAGTGGCTCACATGCAGAAAGCACCTTCTTCTCTTACACTGATACTTGTTCCCCTTCATCTCATTTCAATGGCTTGATGGAAAATTCCCTATAATCAGCTGACAGTGAAAGAAAAAATAATTTAATAATTTCTAGGTGTTAATGCATAGTATGATGCCCTACTTGGAGGTGGACCTGACCATCAGTGAGGAATGGGGAGAATTTCAAGCACTAGATCTGGGAGAAGAGAGAACCAGAGGTTGAATTTATACTGATTACGGGCCAGGGTTAAGAGCTAGGCTGAAATGTCAAGGACACTGAAAGAACAAGATAGGAAAATTGCTGACAATAAGGACCTTTCCATAAAATTAGAGAGCGGGTCCCACGAATGCTCACCAAAGGGTGTCTGCTATAAAATAGGTTGTAAATAATTAGATAGAAAAGATAATTCTGTGAATGATATTTAGCTTCATTTTGCTGCTGTTCCAGTCCTTGTTCAATGGGCTCAATGACACTCTTATCTGACATAGCCCCTACTGGGAACCTCTTAGAAGAGACCAGCACAGGATCCCTGATACAATTTCCCAGAGGGAACAGCTATCCATCTGACAACACTGTACCCCTTCTTTCATGGAAGAGGCAGTGAATTGACTTACTGCAATAGACTCTTATGGGTTTGCCTTTCCTACATGTGGTGCTCCTGCTTAAATCCCATCTGGATTTACCACATGCCTCATTCTTGTCATAATATCTCACATGACATAAATTATGAATAAAAATCTCATTTTATAGGCAAAATGAGACGGATGATGATGCCCAAAGAATTCACTGGTTCATGTACTCCATCATTCCAAAACTGTCTATGTGTTTTGACCTATTGAAGATTCATGTACAACACCAGCTGGGTAATACTTTGTGGGCCTAGGGTGCTGTTTTGTAGATTACAATATATATGGTGTTATTTTTCCCATAAGTAGAACACACAAGTCTAAGAACCAAAGGGGGTAGCTCTTCTCATTACCCTTAATGATACTGTAGCAAATTATTTGCTTCTTGTCTTTTCAATACTAGATTCTACTGGCTTTGAGGTGGTCTATTCCCAAAGAAAGACTGTTTTCCAAGAGGGAACACAAGGATTCCACAGAGCATGTTAAAAGTATAAAAAGTTCAAAGAAATTCATAGTATCATTATTTTCTTGTCATTAGTATCTTAAGTTGCAACAGTAAAATTCAACTCACATATCTCAACATTCAAAAGACATCACCTATTTGAAGAATATATTTGGACTTAATAGTCATAGTTTTGGCAATTTACCAATAATCCAAAAGTCTACAATATACACTTTATATATGTGTCCTGTACTTGTTTTCTTTCTGGAAAATGATCTTTGAATGACATGAAACAGGTGAATATAGCTAAAGCATTTAATTTGTAGTGGGACACATAGCATCACAAAACTTTCTAAAAAATATGCAAGAGCCGGGTGTTGTGGCACACACCTGTAATCCCAGCAGCTCAGGGAGCTGAAGCAGAAGGATTGCAAGTTCAAAGCCAGACTCAGCAACAGTGAGGCACTAAGCAACTCAGTGAGATCCTGTCTCCAAATAAAATACAAAATTGGATTGGGGATGTAGCTCAGTGGTTGAGTGTCCCTGAGTTCAATCCCTAGTAACCCCCCCAAACCCGACACACACACACACAATTCAGGAGAATCATTACGTCTGAAACAGCATTTCTAGATTTACCAATTCAGAGATTTCCAAAGGCATCTGAATGTATTTGTATTTTACACCATCACTGACCTCCAGATGACCATAACTACTTTTGGGAGAAGTAATGGAAATTAGCAATCTAATCCAAGCTGATTTTGGAATGGAGGAGATAATATTTCTTTCATTCTGAACTTACATTAAAAATACACAAAAAGTTAAAATTGCAAATATGTTTCTCTTCTTAAATATTTACTTTTTTTAAAAAAAACTTTATTTTTTAGCTGTAGTTGGACACAATACCTTTATTTTATTTACTTATTTAACATGGTGCTGAGGATCAAACCCAGGGTCCCACATGTGCCAGGTGAGTGCTGTACTGCTTAGCCACAATCCCAGTCCTAAATATTTACTTTTTAATTATTATAATGATCAGATATACAAACTTCACTTTAGCTGGCAATCAAATTGACACTTAAAATACTGAATTCAGTGAATACAAAGGACTAAACATAGCCAAATGATAAAAATAGTAGGAATTTACTCAAGGCATGTGGATAGTAAGTGACTTTCACCACAGCACAATAAATAAAACTGTAAAGATTCACAGAACTTTTTGAGAAGAACAGAAATAAGTATCCCATGTTGGCTGGATAATGAAAAGGATGTGGGCACTGAGTACTTACTATGCCATGCAATGTCCTATTAACTAATTAAGCCTTAAAATGATTCCATGAGAAGTTTATTATTCATATCCCATTTTATATATAAAGAAATGGAGACAAGAGAGGTTAAGTAACTTGCCAGCCAAGGTCACACGGCTGAAAAGTGCTATACACAAACTATCTAACCTTTATCAACCTTTAATCCACTCTCCTATATAACTACATATACTAATGGCTAGAACTAAATTGGAGTGAAATACTTGTCTTGGGTGCAAAATTAAGAAAGCATCCCGCTAAAAAAAATAAACCCTCAGTGATAAAATATTTTAATGCAGTATTTTAAAAAAATTAGAATGCTTTTAAAAAATTAGAATGCAAAAATGGCATAATGAACAAAATATCAAAATTTTAAGTGAAAAAGGTTACTGATTTTTTTCCCCTTTGCCCTAGTAGATTTGTCTTTATTTAAACTTTTACACCCAAGGCAAGGACCTCACTCAGTTCATCTGCTGAACTCCAGTCTGGGCCTCACTTTACATCAAAATAAAATCCAGATTAAAATTTTCCTCTATGTTAAATTGTGAGCTTCAATCAATGACTGTTAACTTGATCATAGTAGTAATTGTGGGAACTATTGATACTATCTTTCTGACACATGCAACAGGTATGACGATTTGATTTAAATATTATTGAATATAATGATATTGAATATTCAAAGCATTCATACTTTGGGCAAAAGAAAATTATATGATAAGCCTTATTCTCCTTATTCTGCTGTGTTATAATCATTCCACGGACACAATGAATAATTATATTCACACTTAATGAATGTTTATTGAGCAATTATGTACCACATCTAAATTCAGTGTTCTAACAGTAATGACACTATTAAGTGGAATTTTTCATATAGGATAGGGAAGCCAAACAGAACTGCTTCTTTGTATTCATCTACTCATGGGGTACATTTTATCATTTAATCCTCACATTATTCCTGTTTTGTAGACTGGGAGACTAATGTACAGAGAGGCTGCATAACTTGTCCAAAATTCATCTAACTAGAAAGAGGCAGAACTAGATCCAAACCCAGATTTACCTGACTCAAAAAGCAAAAAACAAGCCGGGCGTGGTGGCACACGCCTGTAATCCCAGCACTTGGGAGGCTGAGGCAGGAGGATCACGAGTTCAAAGCCAGCCTCAGCAATGGTGAGGCACTTAGCAACTCAGTGAGACCCTGTCTCTAATAAAATACAAAAAAGGGCTGGGGATGTGGCCCAGTGGTTGAGAGCCCCTGAGTTCAATCCCCAGTACCAAAAAAAAAAAAAAAAAAAAAAAAAAGCAACAAACAAACAACAACAACAACAAAACTAAAACCTAACTTACTGATAATATTAAGACAATTGAAGTTTTTATAATGATTCCAAAGCAACCTAGAAAAAACTCATAAGCAGGAAAGTAAAAATATAAAACTTACTACACTAAAACTACATAAAACTATGTTTGCATATTGATGGAATAAAAAAAAATCATTAGGTAAACGCAGACGACAGCAATATTCTTTTAAAATTTATATAATACAATAAAAGGTACAGAAAGAAATCAGCCTAAGTTGAACAATACAAGTGCCACATTTGTATTCCTTACTATATGAAATTAACAGAAAAGAGTTTGATACGATGAAGTTTTGATATGATATTCTTGATACAGAAATTGAAGACTTCTAAGTGCAGCATTATTTATGATTAATCTGAGTTTCTACATTCTATGATATTAATTGTTTGGTTACCATCAATACGTGAACAACAAAATGCTATTATCAAACACAACCTATCTAAAAGTATAATTGGAATTTAAAACTTATTAATTTAAGAAATGGTCACAGCATCATCAATGTATATATATAAACCAATTACACAGCTTTTATGTTTTCTTCACAATATTCAGTGAGCAAGTACTTTTTAATATTTATAGTTTTCAACTTATTTCCCTCCTTAAGAATACCAAACTCTGACTTACTATAATTAATACAAAAACTTGGTTGGTAGGAACATGAAATCCAAAAATCTAACTTGCTGTTAACATTTAGACAATTCAAGTTTCTACAATAACTCCAAACCAACCTAGAAAAAACTCATAAGCAGGAAAGTAACAATATAAAACTGTTACTACATTAAAACTAGTGTAGTAGTTGGAAGTCTTAGCTCTGATCAGGGGGGAAAAAAAAACATCCAGGAGGGAGTTATCAAAATTTGATATATTTTACAATAAAGAAAACAGTAATTTTGCCAAACACGGGACTTAGTCAAAATATGCAGTCATTCGTTCTGCAATGTGCTCAACTTTTTTAAAATGCAGGAATGCTAGGAAAAAACAAAACAAAACAAAAAACCCTCACTATCTGTTTCTCCAATTTGTAAGATAGGTGGAGCCTAAAAATTGGTTAAGAAAACCTACAAAATTACTGTTGGGTTTTATCAGATTACTACAGCTAGAAGAAAGTATTTGTACTTTTAAAAAACAACATTCTAAAGGAAATTAGTACTTACTTGATAATCATTTCTCTTAATATTTGGAACATCCATGTTATGAGTAGAAGGGCAAATATCTTCATATTTTTTGCCTGTGAAAATATCAATTCCAACAAGGTGTACCTAACAGAGGAGGAGAACAGGAAACCTGTTTAATCTCTGCCAAGTATATCACTCAGTACATACAAAAGAGCACACAATACCAATGCTGATTATGACAGATTCTTTCTCCTCCTTCCAAGGTCATCTAATTTTACTTTCTTAAAAAAATGTAGTGACCACAGAATTGAAATGCAGTGAACAACAACAACAACAAAAAAATCATGAAATGTCAAGACTCAATGTAATATATATAATCCCAGTATTTCAGTTATAAGAATACATAATAAAAATGAAGATAGGTTTCTTAGAACTGTTAGTAAAGGTTTTCACCACTGTAAACTGAGTAGGTCTTCGAGGTCAGAAGGATTCAGGAAAGTTTCAGTTCTCAGTTAATGAAACATAAGGGCCCAAGAAGGGAATGTTACCTTCAAGCATTCAAAGCAATAGATGATCACTCAATAACTGAGGAAAGGGGAAAAAATGTTTTTACTACAAAATTTTAAGTATGGATATCTCATTATCTGTAATGGAATATAAATGAATAAAATCTCAATGCAGAAGCCAAAGAATGATTTGGAAGGGCACTTACCTTGGCATGACCGTGCTTTCCAGTTTTGGAAGTTGACATCTCCACTATTTTGCATGGTCGTCCTTTGAGCACCACGAAGCCGTTTTTTTGCGCAGGGCAGAACACTGCATAGGATAAGTGCTGGAAGCCCCAGCATCTCCGGTAGTGAAATCAATTTCGTCCGCCATGGTGGGCTGGGGAAATGCTAGTTTTTCTGAGGAACCTACGCAAAAAGTTGGAATGTATTTTTTAACAACAGGCATGCAAGGCAGGGAAATGTTTCATTTCGGGTAGGTTAGATGCCAAGCATTTTGGGTCCGTTATTTCTGCATTTATAAGCTACCCACTCAAATCTATTGGGCACTTTCTGACTCCGGCCTCTACAAACTTTTCCAGTCATTGATGAGGACGTGGGGAGGGCAGCTGCAGAAGAACTTGCCGGGGGTGGGAAATACCGGTCTCCCGCGCTCACCCGCGCTGCGCTGGGGGCAGCAGGTCTCGTTCCCCACAGCCCACTCCCCGCCCCGCATAAGCAGCCCCGCGACCATCCTGCGCCGCGCTGCATGGCCCTCTGCCGCGGCTCAGATCCCACTACCGGGGACCGGGCCCAGGCCGCACGTCCCCGCTAACGATGAGGGAATAAAAGGAGCTGGCCGGCAGCACCTGGACCTCTGGCAGCGGGCGCAAACTCCGCCCTTCACCCGCAGCGCCGCCGCCCCGACCGCTCAGGCGCCCCCTATTCTGCTGGCATCCCCGGCCGGGCTCGGCCCGGCTCCGCTAGGGCCTGAGCTCCGGTGGGACCCGCGCTCGTCTCCCTTCTCCCATCCATCTTTCCTCCTTCCCCGAGTCAGGGGTCGTCTCTAGCGGCATTCCTCAACCCTGTTTGCTCCAGTTCCAGCCCCACCCGATCTTCCCCAGGTCTTCACCTTTAAGCGGGCACAGAACGCCTATCGTCTGCGTACCCGCGCCGGTTCCCTGCAGCGGCAGCGGCGGCGGTGGCGGCCGCAGCAGTTCCAAGAGACGGGGCGGGGCCGCCACACTTTCCACACCCCGGCCTCCCCGCCCTTTCCCGCCCCCACCTCAGCCCTACTTCCGGGATAGGCCCCGGCGCGTCACAGGCACCGCCCCTCAGGGCTACCATTGGCTACCAGGTTCCAGAGGCCCCGCCCAGTCACGTGAAGAGCGCCCTGGCAACCCCACGTGCTGCGGATTAGTGCACTTCCGGCGTGGAGAGCGCTGTAGGGAGTGTGGTTGCAGACTGCAACTCAGTGGCAAGGCTGGTTGATCCCTCCAACTTTAGATCGGGTTCCAGCCGACGTTAACGGGAACCAATCCATGAGCCGGGTTGCCCCTGCTTTCAGGTGCGTGGCTTTTGTCACGTGATGGTCTTCAGAACTCGCGAGGCGCGTGAATTCTCTGAGTGCCCCTCGTGGCTGCGGAGGGAACTTTGGTTTCGAGCTTCTGGTTGAGTTTGCTGGCCTCCTTCGAGTTGGAACCCATGCTTGATTCTAAGAGGAGCGCAAGTGCAGTATTTTATTACTGTGCTCCTCAGTGTGGGTTCCGCGTGGAACCCCAGCCACCCCTTGGTGAGATTTTGTCGGCCACTGCTACCGGGTACCCCACCACCAGAGTCAGCAGTGGCCCAATGGATGGGAACTCACAAAGCATCTGCGAGGTACCGCAGCATTAATGGAGTTGAGGGAGGCAGCGGCGTTCCACTCAGCCCTTTCCTTCTGGCGTTAACATTCCCTAGATTTTGGGGTTTATTCATATTACCTTTGAACCATTGAATTGTCTTAAAAATCAACATGGAGCCTGTAAACTTAAGACAAAGTTTTCTAAGAGATGTGCTTCTCCTTTCACAGTTACGTTTTACAACCCAGCACCTCTCTTCCAACGTTACTTTACATACCATTTCATGTGCTCCAGTGATTTGGTATTGCTGTCTCATGAGTAATCCCATTTCTCCAATTCCTATGTGTCTGAAGCCTGCTCAAATATTTTATATGTGTTGTTTTATTAAACCACTACAATAAGTAAGTGACTACTCATAAACAACTCAGTTTCTTGATAATATGAAAAGAGCGAGATTAGACCCCGAGTTCGTGACTCCACTTTGCTTTATCTTACACCATCTAATTTTCCCTATTGTTATTAGAATGACTGGTAATATTTAAAGAGTATTTATAGAGACAGATGGCATATTAAAGTTTCATTTGCATTTTTTATATTGTCTCCTATTCTCTTTTATTTAACTTCAGGTTTAAATTACTATTTCTATAAGGTAAAATAGACTTTTCTATAAGTTTGAAAACAAAAGCAGTTATATAATCACCACTGTAATCAAAATATAGAATATTTATTCATTCCAAAAGTTTCCTGTGCCTTTTTGTAGTCAGCCATGTTACTCCTTCCACAGTCTGCACCTAGTCCTTTGGCAGTCATTAACAACTCTCTCTTATCTGCATTTTGAATTGCAGAAAAAAATATTTTTCCCTAAATCACACAGATAGCAAATTAGAGAGTCAAGATTGAAATCTGGGCAGCTTGACTCTAGAATCAGTGTTCTAACTGCCACCATATTCTGCATTCCCATAAGAATTGAATTTGGAATTTCATTGATTGGGCTTCATTCATTCAACAAATTCAGTTTATTCTCCTGAAGTCGCTGGAACAGAGAATTAGCAAATACTGAACCATTGTTCATAGGGGAAATATATTGTTAGGTTCCTGTGAGCCTCTGGTCCTATGTTCATTAACTGGTCATGGAGAGATCTTGTTGTATGTGTATTTCTGTTTAAAAACATTTAATATATGTTATTGATTCTTTAATATTTAACTCATAGCCATCATCCCTATATTTCATTCCTGAAGGTAGCAAATCTACACACATTTTCTTTGTAAGGCCTGTCTATGATTAGGGAACACTACACAGTTCTTCAGTATGATGCTTGGTGGCTGTTTTAAGCAGTGAAATCACCAACAAAAGGCATAAAAATGGGTGGGGGCAAGGCAGCAAATAGACTGAAAAGAAAAAGAACACTAGTTTACAATTCCATGGTTGAAACAAGAAAGCAGAGCACTGCTGTGTTTGACCTTTTCAGAAAAACATGCAGGACTCAAATCTCTGTGTTATGTTCACAAATGACCTAGAAAGCACAGCTATTGATTTGGGGGACTACATGTACATTTTTTTGTGTATGTAAGTTCCCAAATATGAAATCCAAAAATAATGAGAATTCACTGCATATATTTTAGCACTCTTACCTCTGAAATTACCATCTACATCAAGACAGCCCCTTGTTTGTAAAGGAGACAATATGCAACTTTAAAATATAAAACATTGTAGTAAAGAAATAATTACAGGAGAGTGAAGAAAGGAGATTCTCCTTATATAGTCTAGGTCCAGTTGAAATAAACAGCAAGTTACATATAATTTTGAGTTTTCTTATAGACACATTAAAATTACTTTAAAGATGAAACTAATTTCAATAATATCTTTTATTTAATCCAATAAAAGCATGCAAAATATCATTTTGCATGTCACCACTATAAAAATGTAAAAAAGATATTTTACATTCTTTTTTCCATACTAAGCCTTCAGAATGTCATGTATATTTTACACTTTACAATACATCTCAGTTCACACTAGTTGCATTTCAAGTACTCAATAGCTATATTTGGCTGATGGCTATCATATTGGACATCACAGATCTAGAAAGTTTAGAGTCATTTTTTTTGGGGGGGCGGGGAACAATCAGATTTGAGTTTGAATATGAATAGAAGGTTAGAAATGGGAAGGAGTTTGGAAAAGGCATTTTAGCCAAAGGGAATGGCCTGTAGGTGACAGAATCATAATATCATCTTGTACTGCAAATAGATTAGTGATATTGGAGTGTGCTATAGATATAGGTAAATTTAGACTTTCTACAAAGGGCAGTGAAGAAACACTGGAACAATATGTATAAGAAAAATGACAGGAACATAATTTTTACTTAGAAAAACCATTCTGATTATGTTATGGATAATTTGGGGGGTGGGGAAGAAGCTACTGGAAGTAGGAAATCAGTTATAAAGAAAATAGTTATCTTGGTGAACAAATTGGTGATTGTAAGAAGGCAGAATCTAGGGAGTTATAAGGGAAATGGAATGCCACAATTAATTGAATGTTGGTGGTCATATGAAGAGGCACAGGACGTAAAAGAGAAAGAGTCAAGACTTGCTGGCATATATAGCATGAAAAATTGGGTAAACGGTGATACCATTCATTGAGATATAAAATACAAGAGAAGAAAAAAGTTTCCAAGAAAACTTTTCACTCTTGGGAAGACTGAGTTTAAGATTCCTATGGGAAAGAGGTTGTAAGTTTTTGAATCATTGGTATATTGATGATGATTAAAGCTATGGTAATGGATGGAGTCTATTGGAGGAAATACAAACAAAAAGTAGATAACTTAAGACAGAGCCCTGCTTTATTTAAAGACTATCCAAAGGAGGATGAGAATGAGAAAGAACATTGTTTTTCTTAAGGTTTTTTAGTTGTAAGCAACAGAAACTAACTCTTGTCAATTTAATCAAGAAGCAAATATAAAAGAATAATATGAAAGAACTCCAGTTTTGAAGAGAAACCTGAAAGGATGTAATTCTACCTTGCTTATTAGTTAGCTTTCCATCACTGTGACAAAATATCCGAGACAAATAACTTAAGGAAAGATTTATTTGGCTCATGGTTCAAAGGTTTCAGTCCATGGTCACTTGACTTAGAAGCTTTTGGATCTATTAGGAGGCAGAAAACATACCATGGAGCATATGGCAGAGGAAAGTTTCTCACCTCATTGTGACCAGGAAACAAAAAGAGAGAGAGAAGCTAGGGTCCCAGTATACTCAAAAAAATACACATCCCTGGTTTCCTATCCTCCAAGTAGGCCCTACCTCCTAAAGTTTCTACCACCTCCCAATAAGGCTACCAGCTGGGGACCAAGCCTTCAACACATGAGCCATTTGGGGAACATTCCAGATCCAAACGATCACACCTTTTTAGTGTGAAGCTATAGAACTTTATATAGTTTCTATAGAAAAAAAATTGTATAGTCTCTTTTGGTGTGGTATGGTTAGAATTAACAACCTGAAAATGTCGGTAGAGGTATGCTAAGAGTTAATGTTCTGGGCAATGGAGTTCCAATTTCTGTAGCTTTAGTACTTCCTTTTCACCATTTGACAAGGCATCTTGTTCCAACAGCCATATTATCTGTAGTCTCTGTATTATGTCAAGGAATTTCCACCATGTCAATTTCTTATGGAATGGAATAGCACTGGATTCAGAATAGTATTAACCAAACCAGCAAACTATCTTACATAGCTGCATAAACAACATGTGTTAGTCAGATTTCTGTCACTATAACAAATACCTGAGATAATCGCCTTACGAAGGTTCATTTTGATTCACAGTTTTGGAAGGTCTAGTCCATGATCAGTTGACCCCATTGCTTTTGGGCCTGTGATGAGGTAGCACATCAGGACAGGAGTTTGTGGTGGATCAAAACCTCTTACCTCATGGCCTGGAATCAAGAGAGAGAGAGAGAGAAAGAGAGAGAGAGAAAGAGAGAGAGAGAGAGAGAGAGAGAGAGAGAAGGGGGTCCAAGGTCTTACAGTTCCCACACCTGCAATGACCTAAAGATTTCCCCATAAGCCTCACCTCTTAAAGGTGCCACCATCTCCCAATGCCATCATCCTGGGATTCAGGCTTTTTTTTTTTTTTTTTAAGTTTTTTGGTTGTACATGGACACAATATCTTTATTTTATTTATTTATTTTTATGTGGTGCAGAGGATTGAACCCAGTGCCTCACACATGCAAGGCAAGCACTCAACCACTAAGCTATAACCCCAGCCTGGGATTTAGGCTTTTACCATGGCTTTTGGGGAAACTCTCAGATCTAGACTATAGCATAACACATTGAAATATGTAACCACATCAGCACTGAGCCTAGTTTAATTTTACTGATTTTCCTTGTATAATTGAGCACACTCCATTTTACAAATAATTTCCATATTTTTTTTACTATAGTTGTTTCCCCACTTATCCATGGTTTTGTTTTCCAGAATTTTCATTATTTCTCACCATCAATCATGGTTGAAAATGTTAAATGGAAAATGCCAGAAATAAATAATTTGTAAATTTTAAATTACATGCTGTTCTGTGTGACATTATAAAATCTCATGCTGTGCTACTCTGAATCGTCCAGGACATGAATCATTCCTCTGTTCAGCATATCCATGTTTTATACTCTACCTGTTAGTAGCTATCTGGGTTATTAGATCAACTGTTGTAGTATCACAGTTATTATGTTCAAATGATCCTTATTTTATTTAATAATGGTCCAAAAGTACAAAAATAGTGATGCTGGTGATTTAGATATGCCAAAGAGAAGCTATATAGTGCTCCCTTTAAGTGAAAAGGTAAGAGAGTTCTTAATAAGGTTAGAAAAATTGTATGTTGAGGTTGCTAAGACCTATAGTAAGAATGAATCTTCTATTTGTGAAATTGTAGAGAAGGAAAAAGAAATTTATGCTACTTTTGTGATACAACTCAAACTGCATAATTTACAGCCACAGTGCATGCATGATAAGTCAGGATTTTAAAAAGGCATGCAATTATAGGGTTTGGTACTATCTGTAATTTCAGACATTCATTGGGGGTGTTGGAACATATCCCCTGTGAAAAAGGGTGACTACTTGTATATAAATATCGAGAGATGCCTGTAATTATTTTTGTGGCCAAATTTTCACTTCCAGGTAGTCTAATTTTGCATTCAATCTTCAGTATCCAAATCAGGGTTGGATTCTTGCCTAAGTAACAATGAAGGGTGTGGCATAAGGGAATTATTGCCTTCCTCCTCAGCCAGTGACAATTTCCTCAGGCACAGCAAAAACAGCTACTTTAGACAAGAGAAGCTTTTCCAGCTAGGTATATGCTTTTGATAGTGTTTTTAAAGAATTTGGAGGTTTTGGAGTACTTTGACCTTTATCTTCTCAAATATCCTTGTTTTTGTAAGTTCTTTCCCTACCAGTCATTTGATGTTAACAAATGAGACCTGTGACTCTAGCAGTTTACAGACAAAATCTAAAGCATACTTCAAAGCAAATCTTAGCCTTTTAATCAGGACATTTTTTTCATTGTAAGGTAAAATTTAAGAATTAAACTTATCTTGCTTTAAGTTACCCAGTCTCATCTAAAATAACCATTGTATCTCCAAGTTATAAAACACTTCTCATTTTTGAAAATTTTTTTCTTTTTCTAGTACTGAGGATTGAATCCAAGGGTGCTCTGTCACCACTATGCTACATACCCCCAGACCTTTTGTTTGTTTATTCTGAGATAAAGTCTCACTAAGATGCTTAGGGCCTTGCTGAATTGCTGAGGCTGGTCTTAAATTTGTGATCCTCCTGCCTCAGCCTTCTGAGTCACTGGGATTACAGGCATGGCCACAGTGCTTGGCTTTACCCTTAAATTCTTTAAATTGTTCCATGACAGCAGTTACCTTTTTTCCTCAACTAGTGCCTTTCATTTTCAGTTGGCATGCAGCCTAGGAGATAATTTGTTGAGCCTTTACTGTTGTATAACATAGACTATCTTCCATCATCTTTTATCTATCCAATTCTGATAACCACATTTGTGACATACTGTGTAAACTCAACTCTCTAGTACATTAGAGTTCTTCAATTGTGAGCACAAGAAACCAGTTTTTGGTTTTTTTTAAGTTAAGCAAAAGTGGAAGTTAATGAATAATATGAAGGAGCTGCAATAATTAAGGGAAAGAAGGAAGAATTGTTCAGCAAGGAGGGGGCGATCACATGGCAATATCAGGTATCCAGAGTGTGAGGGGAGGGGTAAGGCTCACTTTTTTTTTTTTAATACTGGGGATTGAACTCATGGGTACTCAACCACTGGGCCACATCCCCAGCCCTTTTTTGTATTTTATTAGAGACAGGGTCTCACTGAGTTGCTAAGTGCCTCGTCATTGCTGAGACTGGCTTTGAACTCGTGATCCTCCTGCCTCAGCCTCCCAAGTGCTGGGATTACAGGCGTGCGCCACTGCACCCGGCTAATTTAAAAAATGTTTAAATCTTTAGTTATAAATGGACACAATACCTTTATTTTATTTATTTATTTTATGTGGTACTGAGAATTAAACCCAGTGCCTCACAAGTGTGAGACAAGTGCTGTTATCATTGAGCTACAATGCCAGCCCCCAGGCTCACATTTTTAACAAAACTATCTTGAGAAATAACAAGAATCTTAATTCTTTCTGAAGGCACATCCCCAGTGATATAAGGACCTCTCACTAGGCCCCACCTCCTCTTAACATCACACTAGGGACCAAAGTTCCAACATACACATCTCTAAGGGACATGTTTAAACTATGTCCAAACCACAATAGGGAGCAAGTATGATTTTACCTGGGAAAGATTTAGAGTTACATACAGTAATAATGAATTAAAATACCCTTATGGGTTTGATATTTTGCATAATTGGTGCAGACTTTATTTTTTAACTATGTATGTATTTAAGGTAATTTAACATATTAGAGTAAATATAAGCCTTGAGATGTCAAATTAATTATGTATAATTGAATGATTGTATTAAACTTGTGGTTTTAAATTAATATATTAGAGGCCATGGTGTAGCTCAGTGTTAGAGGGCCTGCCTAGCATATGCAAGGCCCTGAGTTTGATCCCCAGCACAGCAAAAAATAATACTAGTAGTAATGGAACATTTAGAAAAATGTAATATATATCTGTATTTATAAATTAAATTTACTGGACTCACAAGAACTACGTTCATCCTTGGGGAGTTTTTATTTACTAGACAATGTACTCAACAAAGAAACTGAATATATTGAACTTTTAAATACAATCTATATATTAGGAATGTTTTTAACCAGGTTCATGACTGGGATAAAGCATTGATTCAAAGCTTACTTAAGGGCTGGGGTTGTGGCTCAGCGGTAGAGCGTGCGCCTAGCACGTGCACAGCCCGGGTTCGATCCTTAGCACCACGTAAAGATAAAGGCATTGTGTACAACTAAAACAAATAAATAAATATTAAAAAAAAGAAAAGAAATTGTCTTTTAAAAAAGCTTACTTAAAATTGATTGTAACAATGTGCTACATTTATAAATAGAATGATGAGATAAATAATTGTATTTAAGGAAGAACCCAGATGGAAATGTATATCTCTTGGGAGGTGGGAAAAACTTCTGAAATGGCAAATATCTTTGTAAATATAAAATATTACATATTTTTCTTTTCTGAATTTCTTTAAAAGTCATATGACTGATTAAAGCAAATACAATAACATCACATTGTATATTGGAATTTATGATATATGTAAATGTAATACATGTGATGGTAGCACAAAAGGTAGGAAGTAAATGGAACTACATTGTTGTCAGGTTTTTAGATTTCATATGAAGTGGTATAATATTAACTCTAAATAGCTTGAAATTAGATAAGAATGATTATTAAAATTCATAGAACAACCACTAAAAGCAATGTAAAGAGGAAAAGCTGAAAAGCCAATGAAAGAATTAAAATGAAATCCTTAAAAAAAATAGAAAACTCTCACCCCAAGAAGAAAAAGACAATAAAATAGCAGATGGGGCAAATAGAAAACAAATAGCAAAAAGATAAATCTAAGTTTAACCATATTAACAATTATACTAAGTATAAGTGTATTAAACACTTTAATTAAAAGGCAGAGATTATCATGTTGGGGAATCATACATTACCCAACTATATGCCATCAGCAAGAAACACTTTTTAAATAAAGACACATAAAGGCTGAAAATACAGGAAGAGAAAAATGTATGTCATTCACAGTTCCATAGAAGTGTTACAAAGATAAAATAAAGTGTTCTCATATACCCTTCACCTTGTTTCTCCAATGTTTTATCTTACATAACCATGGTGCATTTGCCAAAACCAAGAAATTCACATTAGTACAATATTTAAAAAGTAGAGAATTTACTCATATTTCACCAAATTTTCCATTTTTTTATTCTAAGATCCAATTCTATATAACACACTGTTTTATCTCATTGGTTGTTTTCCAATATGTAATAGTTAATGTGAAGTATTTCCTTGTTTTTTTGTGATTTAAGATAGTTTTAAGGAGTACTGCCTAGGCATTTTGCAGAATGTCCCTCTGTATGAGTTTATGTGATGTTTTCTGTTCTTTTTCTTAAATTCTGAAATTTTCTATTTGGCACCACAGAGCCAAACTAATGGCCATGCTTTCCATTGGCTCCTGCTTCTGTCTCCTGGCCAAATCTGGTGCTTCCTAATGTGGCCCTGCATGGTATGGCATGCCCACTTCTTTGGGGAAATATAAATAACAAGAGGCTAAATGGCATTAGCCTCTCCATGTCACCACTCAGTCACCTCCAGAAATTAAAATCCCATTGGTGCATTAAAAAAATTTTTTTTAGTTGTCAATGGACCTTTATTTTTCTTATTTAAATGTGGTGCTGAGAATCGAACCCAGTGCCTCACACATGCTAGGGAAGCGCTCTACCACAGAGTCACACCCTAGCCTCTCCAATTGGCACATTTTCATACATTTTCTCATGATTAGACTGGAGTTGGGGGAAGAATGCCACAGATATAAAGTCCTCTCCTTATTGCTAGCATTTCAGGGGTACATGGTATCAACATGACGTATTATTTGTGATATTAACCTTGAATATTCAACTAAGGCAATGTCTTCCAGGATTCTCTGCTTAAAATTTTTCCCTTTCCATATTCTATTTATGAGAAGCAAATCACTAAGTCCAGTGCACACTGAAGAAGAATTAAAATCTACCTCTTAATGGGAGAAATATCAAAGAACTTGTATATGTGTTAAAAACTTCAAGATTATTAGTAAATATGTTGAAGGCACTATGTCAAGCTATGCACATAACCTGTTTTCTCCTTAATATTTTGTCCCTTAATAAAGAGTATTCATCTATGGATCTTGATTGCATAAATTGTTACTGTGGTATTCTAGTGGTGATTTTCTATTTTCCTCATCCTTTCTGTATTTATTACTTGAAATTATTTTGTAAAGATTGCCACTACACATTTCCTTTTTTAAATTAAAAATAAATTTTTAGTTGTTGATGGACCTTTATTTTTATTTATTTATATGCGGTGCTGAGAATCTAACCCAGTGCCTCACATATGCGAATCAAGTGCTCCACCATTGAGCTACAACCCCAGCCCCTCTTTCTTTCTTTCTTTCTTTTACTATTATAGTATATCTTTATATAAAAGTTAAATGCCCAAACTATAAAAACAATAATGGCTACATTAACTTGGTAAGAAATATACAATATGAAAAGATGCAAATTGTGACATCAATAACATAAAATGTGAGGAGTGAAGTAAAATTTAGTTTATAAATGTGATCAAAATTAAGCTGCTTTTAGCTTAAAATAACCTATTATAAGATGTTTAATGTAAAATTCATGGTAACCACAAGATAAATCTTTTTTTAAATTCAATGTTGTTGTATATATAATATTAGCATGCTTTGCAATTCGTAATACACATAAAGAACACCTTTTGCCGGGCGCGGTGGCGCACGCCTGTAATCCCAGCACTTTGGGAGGCTGAGGCAGGAGGATCACGAGTTCAAAGCCAGCCTCAGCAATGGCGAGGCACTTAGCAACTCAGTGAGACCCTGTCTCTAATAAAATACAAAAAAGGGCTGGGGATGTGACCCAGTGGTCGAGTGCCACTGAGTTCAATCCCCAGTACCAAAAAAAAAAAAAAAAAAAAGAACACCTTTTTACATATCACTGTTTGTATACAAAGTACCAGTAGCATGAATCAATATTTATTTTATTCTTTGGTGTATACTTTATTACTTATCATTATTTATTTTGTTGTTCAAAGTATTCCTGCTTTGGCCATAGGGATTCTATGACCCTTTGACATGCCCCCATCCCTTCTTCTTTTTTAAAATTTTTTTTTAATTAAAAAAAATTTTATAGTTGTAGATGGACAGAATGCCTTTATTTTATTTGTTTATTTTTATATGGTGCTGAGGATAGAAGCCAGTGCCTCACACATGCTAGGCAAGTGCTCTGCCACTGAGCTCCAGCCCCAGCCTCTAAAAAATTTTAATTACTTCTTTACTTTCTGGGGTTATATAATCTACAAAACTCATCTTGTATTTTTCCTGCCTAAATCTAGAATCAAAAAATTCTTACTTACAAATCAGTGGTATTTATTTAGAAAGATCTTGTTGCTACAAGTCATGTTTGCTGCTTTTAGGCTCTCTGGAAAGATGGTGCTAGGAAATAAAAGTATATATACTGACCCAAGTATACACACTGTTGGGGACCCCCAGGACCGTCCTCAGTTGTGGTGTTTTCCTAGAAGAACTCAGAAAACCCAGAAGTTACCATACTCATGATTATAACAACAACAACAAAAAAGTTACCATACTCATGATTATAGAAGAAGAATGGGAAGTAAAATAAGCAAAAAGAAAAAGCATATAGAAATGAAGTTTGGTGGAATTGGGGTGCAAATTTCCAAGTCTTCTTCCAGTAGAGTCAAACAGGATATGCTTAATTCCTCTAGTGATGAATTATCACTACCGTATGGGTTCACAGTGCTGTCTACTAGGGAAACTAGAACCTAGGATTCCAGAGTTTTTATTAGATGACAGGTCACTTTAAGAACACAGTGAATGTTGTCTCTGAAGCTCCACATCCTTGGACTGAAAGTGCTTAGGGTAAATCACATTGTATAAATTATCTAAACAAACTAGTACAAGACTTCAAAACTCAAGTATGCAAAGTATTCTTATTGGTCTGAATATTCCAAGATCTCAATTCCTAGGAATAAACCAAGAGCTAGTCATGAAAACAGGTCCTCTGAGAATGTGCAAGTTTTGAGCAACTCAGTCCTGTTGAGTCAATGTATTCTTGCACACACAACTATCTAGGTTTCATTCAACCAATCTATTTAGGTGTTAAATCTGAGTTCTTACTCATATCTCTGGTGAATTCAGCAACCCAGGGTTCATTTTGTCTTCCCCTTTTATTTATACTCTTTGACAGGAAGATGCAGTGTTCCTGTTATCTACAATGTGTATTTACTTGTTTAACATATATGTAAAGCAGTTTTAGAACTGCGAACACACACTCTTGTGAGAAATGTGTTTACTGACACATTTACTAATGTGCTGGGAGAAATACAGTTATTTAACACATTTTTAGTACAGTTATTTTTGTGTTAAGCTTTATAGTAATCAGTCAAAGTATAGTTATTTAGGTCAGCTTGTTTCTTCTACACCTCTACTAGTGAAGATGTATCATACATTCTGTTGTAGATCTCATTTGTCACAGTCTATATTCTTTCCATCCTAGAATTCTCTAAAATATTGGTAGTTTTAAAAATATTGGTGTACAGTCATCTTTACTCTGCAGTGTATAGATCTAAGAGTTTTGACAAATATAGTCATGTATGTATCGCTCAGTATAGCCTTATCAACTTAAAATTCCATCTGTCCCTTTGTAGTCAGATACCCTTTCCATCTCAAACCTTTAGCAATTACTGACCTATTTTTCATGCTTATAGTTTTATCTTTTTCAGAATATCATATGTATGGAGTCATGTAGTATGTGGACTTTTAGTTCTATCTGGCTTCTTTCATTCAGCAAAGTACATTTAAGATTAATATATATATTTGTATAAATCAGTTCTTTTTTACTTTTTATTGATGAGTAATACTTAATTTTTCTAAATGTATTGTGGTTTATCTAATGATCTGTTATAGGGCATATTCCAGCTTTAGTGATTATAAATCAAGCTGCTGTAAACGTGTATACAGGATTTTGTATGAATGGAAGTTTTCATTTCTCTTGAGAAAATTGAAATGGAATGGCTGGGGTGTATGTTTAGAAGGAACTACCAAAATATTTTCCAAAGTGGCTGTACAATTTTGCATGCTGACTAGCTATGAATGAACACTGATTCCACATTCTCAGCAGCTTTTATTAGGTATTTTATTTTAGATTTCCTATTATGTGTTTAGTGATATCTCATTGTAATTTTAGCTTGCACTTTTCTAATAACCAATGATGTTGAGCATCTTTAGTAATTTACATTTGAAGTGTCTTCTCAGATCTATTATCTATATTTTCATTCCATTGTTATTGTTTAGTTTCAAGTGTTCTTTGTCTTCTGAATGTGAGCCCTGTTTCAGACATGTGCTTTACAAAAAATTTCTCTCAGTCTGTGGCCTATCTTTTCATTCTATTATCTGTGTCTTTTGAAGAACAGAGTGTTTACTTTTCTTAAAGTCCAATTTACTAATTTATTCTTGTATAGCTTGTGCTTTTTGTGTCACAGCTAAAACCCTTTGCCTAATCCAAGATCAGAACAATTTTCTCCTGTTTCCCAGAAGTTTTATAGTATTATATATTTTTTGATCATTTATAGAATTATATTTTCCTTGTTGATTTATTTTTTATTATTTATAGTATTATTTCCTTATTGACTTATTTTTCATGATTGAAAAATAATTTATTTTTCAACTAATTTATAGAACTATTTATAGAACTATTTATTTCATTGATTGAACACTTAAGAGTTTTTTCTATATATTGTGCAAGATATGGATACAAGTTCATGTTTTTAGCATATGAATATTCACTTTGCCATATGTTGAAAAGGCTCCCTTTCCCCTCTGTATTACCTTTGTGTCTTTGTCAAACATCAGCTATCTACTTACATGTAGGCTTAGTTCTAGACTCTATTCTGCTCCCTATCTTTATGACAATGCTGTGTGATTTAATTGCTATAACTTCATAGAAATTCTTGAAATCAGCTAGTATTAGCCCTCCAACTTTGCTCTTCTTTACTGGAATTATTTTTGCTGTTGTAATTCTAAGAATCAGTTTAGGGAGAATTGACATCTTTGCAATATTGAGTCTTATTACTATGAACAAGATACATCTCTCCATTTGCTTAAGTCTTCTTAATTTTATGGCAGGAATATTCTATAGTTCTCAGCATACAGTTCTTTTATATATTCAGAATTATACTTCAAATAGATTTATTTTAGTATTTACATTTTAATGCTAAATAATGGTTTTTACATTTTCCATTTTAGTTTGTTCCTAGTTTATAGAAATTGAATTGATTTTTCTATATTGATCTCATGTTACATATGCCACCTTGATAAAATTCTGTAACTATTCCATGTTGTCTGCAAACAAAGCAGTTTTACTTCCAATCCCCCAATATGGATGGATACCTTTTATTTTGATTTTTCTTTTTTCTTTTTTTTTCCCTTGATTGAACAGGCTACAGCCTCTAGTTAAATGTTGAATAGAAATGATGAGAGTAGAATTCCCATCTTAGGGCTGACCTTAGGAAGGAAGCAGTCAGTGTTTCACTGTGAAGTATAATATTACCATGTATCAGGCTGAGAATATTCCCTTGAATTTCTAATTTTCTGGGAGGCTTTTATAAAAAATGGATTTTGTCAGATTTTTTTCTGCACATATTGTTATATCTATTTTTGCATTTCTTTTACTTTGTTAACATAGTCAATTACATTCATTCATTTTCACATGCTAAGCCCTACATTCCAGGGAATAAATATAATTTGTTCAGTCATGAATTTATTCTAATATACTGTTGGATTTAATTTGCTAAAATTGGTTTATGATTTTTGCGGCTATATTCATGAGAGATATTGGTCTATAGTTTTCTGGTAGTGTGTTTGTCTGGCTTAGGTGGGAAAATAATGCTAGTTTCATAGGATGAGTTTGGAAGTATTTTTTTTTCTCAGTTTTTTCAAAGAGTTTATGTGGAATTTGTACTGTATCTTCCACAATGCTTGTTAGATTTCACTAATGTAGAAACTTGAACCTTAAATTTTTGTTTTTGGAAAATTTTAAACTCTAATATCAATTTATTTAATAGATAATAAGACTATTCAAGTTATTCATGTCTTCTTGAGTGTGATTTATAACTTGTCTTTCAAATAATTTGTTCATTTCATCTAAGTTGTTGAATTTATTTGCATAAAGTTATTCATCATCTTCCCTTATTTGTAGATTTGTAGTAATGCCACCTCTCAGTATTCTGCTACTGGTAATTTGTGTCCTTTTTTCTGATTAGTCTGGCTATAGGCTTTATTGATAGCAAATAACTATCTTCTATTTTCATTATTTTTTAGGCGTATACTCTAAATTCTGTGACAAATAGTATAGTATAGTATACACATAGTCCAGTAATGGTGGTTTATTATACACTATACACACTTCTATGTGCTGTACTTTTATGTGACTGACAGTGCAGTAGGTTTGTTTATATCAGCATCACCACAACACTTGAGTGATACATTATACAGTGATGTTATGATGCTTGTGATATTACTAGGTGATAGGAATTTTTAGTCCCATTAGTTTTATGGGACCACTATCATATATGCGGTCCATCATTGACTGAAACATTGTTATGCAACACACGTTTATAGTTAGAGCTAGTTTTTTATGTGATAAAATATACATAACAAAAATTTATCATTTTAATGATTTTGGAAGAATAGAGTTCTAAAGCATTAGTTGTATAACCATCATCATCATCAGTCACCAGAATATTTTCACCTTCCCCAACTGAAAACTATATTCATTAAATACCAACTTCCTATTTCCACCTCCCCACAACATCTTGCACCTATCATTCTACTTTTCTCTCTATTTTAATTTGACTGCTCTATGAATCTCATATAAATTAAATAATACAATATTTGTCCTTTTGTTTTTGGCTTTGTTCACTTAGCATAATGTCCTCAAGGTGCATCAATGTTGTAATATGTGTCAAATTTCCCTTCATTTTTAAGACCAAATAATATTTTTGTATGTATATACCATATTCTGTTTATCTATTAATTGATGAAATCTTGGGTTGCTGCTATCTTTTGCTCTTGTGACTTATTCTGCTATGAATAGATAGCTATACAAATATCTGGTCAAATCCTTGCTTTCACTCCTTTTATGTATGTACCCAGAAGTGGAATTGCAGAATTATATCTTAATTCTATGGGTTGTTTTTGTTTTTGAGGGATTGCCATACTGCATTCCACCTTTGTCTCTTTGTACTTTGTATACCTTTGACTCTTTGTACTTTCAGTTCCATCTCTTTAACTCAGGAAATCCAGTGGGCTGTGCCTCAGTTTGTTTTTTTACCCTGTTTGTTTTCTCCATTTCAGTGATTACTATCCTTCATTTCCTAATGTCTAGTTACTGAAAACATTTTGTTTATTATATTATATTTTGTCTGTTTGTTGGAGCCTTGGGAACTTGGAAGGCTGTTTCCATTCATGAATAGATGTCTTCCTGTTTTGTTTTTGGAGGCTATGGAGACTCCTACTCCACCATCATACTGATGTCCTAGAACCATAGTTTCTATGTATTATGTGAAGTAATGACTATCAGCTCCATAGATTGAGAAGAGGGTATAGATTAAATATATACATATATTATGTGTAACATATAATATGAATAAATATATATTATTTGATTTCAATATATATCCTATATATAACATATAGATGGAGATGTAATATCTACAGTGACAAATAAAACTAAAAGCAATAGATAAAACAAAAAAAATTGAAAATAACCTGTTTATTCAAAAAAAGAAAACAAAGCAAAAGGAGGGACATGGGAACAAAAAACAGGAACACAAACAGAAAGCAAAATATTAAAATGATAGAAAACTATATCAATAATTATATTTAATACTTATAATAAAATACATACTCCAACTAAAATGCAAAGACTGTTAGACTATATAATTCAACTATATACTATTTATAAGAGACATACTTTATGTGTCTATTATACATAAACATGTGTATGTAAATTGTTATTTTATATATGCCATATCTGAATATAATGAATACATATATTATGCTTTTTAAATTTTTTTCTATTTTTTAATTTGTTTTCTTTATTGTTATACACGACAGAGTATAATTTGACACATTTATACAAACATGGAGTACATTTTATTCTTATTAGGATCCCAATCTTGTGGTTGTACATGATGTAGATTTATAACACATTTTCTTAATCCATTCATCTGTTTAGTATTGTGAACCAAGCTGTTATAAATATTGATGCGGCTGTGTCACTGTAGTATGCTGATTTTAAGTTTTTGGGTATATACCAAGGAGTAGGATAACAATGGTGGTTATATTCCAAGTTTTCTGAAGAGTCTCCATACTGCTTTCCCTGCTTTCCAGAGTGGTTGCACCAATTTTCAGTCCCACCAGCAATGTATAAGTGTATACTTTTCCCCACATCCTCGCCAACATTTATTGTTACTTGTATTCTTGATCATTGCAATTCTGATTGGAGATGGAATCTCAGTATAGTTTTAATTTGCATTTCTCTAATTGCTAGTTATGTTGAACAATTTTTATATATTTGTTGGCCATTTTTATTTCTTCTTCTGTGAAGTGCCTGTTTAGATCTTTTGCACATTTCTTGATTGGGTTTTTTTTCTTTTTTTTTTTGGTTAAGTTTTTAAAAGTTATTTATATATTCTGGAGTGTTGCTGCCTGAAGCGATGGCCGCCTGCAGCAACAAAGCCGCGGGAATAAGTTCAGAGGCAGACTGGAAACGAACAGGCTCTTTATTCTGCTAGCTTCTCTCTCTGGCTCCAACAACACCCCAACACGCCATCCACACTCCTCCAACCACCACAAAATGGTGCCAACCCCGTCCGCCAATGTCCTGGGCCAAGTCCCACGAGAGCATGCAAATGGCACCGACCCGGTCTGCAATGTCCCGGACCAAGTCTCACGAGATCATGGAAGGTGGTAATGCTTTATGTCTCACAGCTAACCGCAATCTTAGCTATCTCCTTAATTAGGGGCTCCTACACTGGAGATTAATGGTCTATCTAAGGTACAGGTAGCAAAGATTTTCTCCCATTCTGTAGGTTCTCTCTTCACATCCTTGTTTCCTTTGCTGTGAAGAAGCTTTTTAGTTTGATGCTATCCCATTTACTGGTTCTTGATTTTATTTCTTATGCTTTAGGAGTCTTGTTGAGGAAGTTGGTTCCTAAGCTGACATGATGGAGAGTTGGGCCTACATATTTTTCTAGTAGGCACAGAGTCTCAGGTCTAATGCCTACGTCCTTGATCCACTTTGAGATGATTTTTGTGCAGGGTGAGAGATAGGGATTAAATTTTATTCTACTACATATGGATTTCCAGTTTTCTCAGCACCATTTGTTGAAGAGGCTATCTTTTCTTCCATGTATGTTTATGGTGCCTTTGTCTAGTATGAGGTAACTGTATTTATGTGGGTTTGTCTCTGTGTCTTCTATTCTGTTGCATTGGTCTTCATTTCTGTTTTGGTACCAATATCATGCTGCTTTTGTTACTCTCTGTAGTATAATTTAAGTTCTGGTATTGTGATGCTTCCAGCTTCAATTTTCTCAATAAGGATTGCTTTGGCTCTTCTGGGCCTTTTTAAATTCCAAATGAATTTCATGATTGCTTCTATTTCTATGAAGAGCATCATTGGACTTTTAATAAGAATTGCATTAAATCTGTACAGTGCTTTTGGTAGTATGGCCATTTTGATAATATAAATCCTTCCTATCCAAGAATATGGGAGATCTTTCCATCCTCTAAGCTATTCTTCAATTTCTTTTTTTAATGTTCTGTAGTTTTCATTGTAGAGGTCTTTAACCTCTTTTGTTAGATTGATTTCCAGGTTTTTTGTTTTGTTTTGTTTTTAGGCTTTGTGAAAGGGATTGTTTTCTTAATTTCTCTTTCAGTTGATTCATCATTGGTTTATAGGAACACCGTTGATTTATGGGTGTTAATTTTATATCATGCTACTTTGCTGAATTTGCTTATGAGTTCTAGAAATTTTCTAGTGGTGTTCTTTGGGTCCTCTAAATATAGGTTTGTGTCATCACCAAAAGGATAGTTTGAGCTTTTCTTTTCCTGTCTGTGCCCCTTTGATTTCTTTCTTTTGCCTAATTTCTCCTGCTAGAGTTTTAAGGACTATGTTGAATAGAAGTAGTGAGAGAGGGCATCACTGTCTTATTCCAGTTTTTAGAGTGAATGCTTTCAGTTTTTCTCCATTTAGTATGATATTGGCCTTGGGTTTAGCATATATAGCTTTTACAATGTTGAGGTGTGTTCCTATTATCCCTAGTTTTTATAGTTCTTTGAACATGAATGGTTGCTGTATTGTGTCAAATGCTTTTTCTGCATCTATTGAGACGATCATGTGATTCTTGTCTTTAAGTCTATTGATGTGATGATTACCTTTATTAATTTCTGTGTGTTGAACCAACCTTGCATTCCTGGGATGAACCCCACTTGATCATGGTACACTACCTTTATAATGTGTTTTTGTATGTGATTTGCCAGTTTTTATTAAGAATTTTTTGCATATATGTTCATAGGGATATTGGCCTGAAGTTTTCTTTTCCTTGATGTGTTTTTTTTTTTCTTTCTGGTTTTGATATCAGGGTGATACTAGCTTAATAGAGTGGGTTTGGAAGGGTTCCCTCCTTTTCTATTTCATGGAATAGTTTGAGGAAGTTGGTGTTAGTTCTTCTTTGAAGGTCTGGTAGAACTCAGATGAAAACCTTTCTGGTCTTCAGCTTTTCTTTCTTGGTGGGGCTTTAATGGCTTCTTCAATTTTGTTGCTTGAAATTGATCTGTTTAAATTTTCTATGTTCTTCTGACTCAATTTGGGTTGGTCATATGTTTGTAGAAATTTGTTGATGTCTTCAAGACTTTCTATTTTATTGGAGTATAAATTTTCCAAATAGTTTCTGATTATTGTCTGTTTTTCAGTAGTGTTCATTGTGACATTTTCTTTCTCAACATGAATTTTAGTAATTTGAGTTTTCTCTCTCTTTTTCTCTTTTATTAGTTTGGCTAAGAGTTTATCAATTTTATTTATGTTTTCAGAGAACTTTTTGTTTTGTCAATTTTTTTGATTCTTTTGTTTTTATTTTATTGATTTCAGCTCTGATTTAATTCTTTTCTGTCTTCTACTGCTTTTGGTGTTTATATGTTCTTCTTTTTTAGGGCTTTGAGATGTAATGTCAGGTTATTTATTTGTTGACTTTCTATCTTTTAATGAATGAGCTCAATGCAATGAACTTTCCTTTTATCACTGCCTTCATAGTGTCCCAGAGATTTTGATATGTTGTATCACTATTCTCATTTACCTCTAAGTACTTTTTTTATTTCATCTCTGATTTCTTCTGCTATCCATTGGTCATTCAATTGCATATTATTTAGTCTCCAGGTGTTAGAGTAGCTTCTATTTTTTATTTTTGTAAGCTACCTGGTACCGAAAACCAGGAGGAAATCTCTCGGAGGCAGAGTGAAGCTTTTACTACTTTTACTTCTACTTTCTTAGAGAGAGCTTAGAGAGGGAAATATTTTAGAGAAGTATCCATGTGCTGTTAAGAAAGTGTATTCGCTCATTGATGGATGAAATATTCTATATATATCTGTTAAGTCTAACTTGTTAATTGTATTTTTTAGTTCTGCATCTTCTTTATGTGGTTTTTGTTTGGAAAATATATCCACTGGTGAGAGATGTGTGTGTTAAAGTCACCAAGTATTATTGTGTTGTGGTCTATTGAATTCTTGAAGTTGAGATAGGTTTGTTTGATGTATGTAGATGCTCCATTGTTTGGGGTATAAATATTTACAATTGTCATGTCTTGTTGATATATAATTACCTTAAGCAGTATGAAATGTCCTTCATTGTCCCTTTTGATTAACTTTGGCTTGAAGTACACTTTATTTGATATGAGGATATAAATCCCTGATTGTTTATGAGATCCATATGAATGATATGTTTTGTCCCATCAGTTTGTGGATGTCTTTGCCTATGAGGTGAATCTCTTGGAGACAGCGTATTGTTGGGTCTTGTGTTTTTTAATCCAATTTGCAAGTCTGTGTCTTTTAATTGATTAGTTTAGGCCATTTACATTCAATGTTATTATTGAGATATTACTTTTATTCCCTTTCATTTTGATTTAGTTCTTGCTTTTTTTTTTGGTACCGGGGATTGAACTCAGGGGCACTCGACCACTGGGCCACATCCCCAGCCCTTTTTTGTATTTTATTAGAGACAGGGTCTCACTGAGTTACTAAGTGCCTCGCCATTGCTGAGGCTGGCTTTGAACTCCTGGTCCTCCTGCCTCAGCCTCCCAAAGTGCTGGGATTACAGGTGTGCGCCACTGCGCCCGGCTCTTGCTTTTAATTTGTATTATTTTCTCCTTTGATTGACTATTCTTCTAGTGTAGTTCCTCCCTTTGCTGTTTTTTACTTTTATTTTCATTTTTTCTTCATGAAATATTTTGAGTATGTTTTATAAAGCAGGCTTTCTAGTTGTTAATTCTTTTAAATTTTGTTTGTCATGGATAGTTTTTATTTCATCATCATTCTGAAGTTTAATTTTTCTGGGTGTATTATTCTTGGCTGGCATCCATTTTTTTTTTTTCCCCCAAGCTTGATATATATATTACAAGACCTCCTAGCTTTGAGGATCTGGGTTGAGAAATCAGCTGAGATCCATATTGGTTTCCCTTTAAAGGTGACTTGTTTTTCTCTGGCAGCATTTAAAATTCTATGCTTATTCTGTATGTTAGGCATTTCCATAATAATTTGGTTTGGTGTGGGATATATCATAGTTTTGTATTTTTGGGGTCCTGTAAGCCTCCTATATGCAATTTTCTATATCATTCTTTAGGTTTGGGAAATTTTTTTATATGATTTCATTGAAAAGATTGTGCATTCCTTTGGTTTGTATCTCCAAGCCTTCATCTACCCCAATAAATCTTAAGTTTGGTCTTTTCAGGTTATCCCATATATCTTGGAAGTTCTGTTCATTGTCTTTTAATATCTTTTTCTCCATAGTCTACTTTATTTTCAATAGTATATATTTTGTCTTCATTGCCTGAAACTTTGTCTTCCAAGTGGTGTAGTCTATTGGTAATGCTTTACCATTGAATTTTTAGTTTGGTTTATTGATTCCTTCATTTCCAGAATTTTTGCTTGATTTTATTTTCAGAATCTCTCTTTATTGAAGTGGTCTTTCACTTCCCGTATTTTCTCTCTGATTTCACTCCTTATGCTGTTGTTTACCTCAGGGATCTGTTTAGCTATATACATTCTAAACTCCTTCTCTGACATTTCTTCCACTGTGATGATGATGGATTCTGTTACTGAAGTAATTTGGTTTATTTGGGGTAATATATTTCCTTGGTTTTTCATGTTGTTTGTGTGTTTATGCATCTAACAGTATGGATCTGAGGCAGTAAACTTTCTACCCTGTAGACTTATAGTGTCCTTGAAGTTTTCTAGTACCTCACCATTTAGGGGGAGACAAATAATAACAGCAACCAATGCAAACAATGTACAGCATTAAACCAAATAGTTCCTGGTGTGACATCTACAGTGTTGTCACAATAAACAGAAATTATATGATTACTTAGTGCCTACAATAAAAACAGTAAGTTTGAAAAATAGTTTACAATTTTGAATGGCGGATAGGGAGAGAACAGAAGTGATGTGGGATGTGATAATAATGAGGGAAGAGGAGAGAGGTTAGAAGTAAAAAAAAAAATACAGGAAGAGTGAAAGAGAGAATAATAGAGATTGGCTGTTAGCAGAAAAAAATAGAGAAAGAGATTCAAGGGAAACAGACAAGTGGGAGAACATATATATAAAGTAAAAAAATTAAAAATAAAAAAGAATACAAAACAAAACTTCCTTTCCTCAAAAACTGATCCATGAAAAATAACTGGTTTCATAAATGCTAGATATGAGAAAAGAGGAAAAAAAATAAATGTGAATATGTATAAATGTCCTTGAATCATTAAGGGCAAAATTAAGCAGTGAAAAGAAAAAGGGGAAAAAAAAGATCTTGATGAAAAGTTAAAAAATTGCTTCCATTGGAGTTCAAAGATTCTCAGCTTTGCTTCTCAGCAGTTAGGTGGGGGTGAATGGAATATGATGCTTGCTCCCCCCTCAGGGTGGGGTTGCAAGGGTGAGACAGGTAAGCCCATAGGCAGAACTCCTGGAGGGGGCATTTAGGCTTAGGAGTCTCCATGCTCTTCAATGGATGCCAGTTGGTCTGGAGATTTTAAATCACTGCACCTTCAGGGCCCAGCAATTGCCAGTATACACTGGAAGACTATACCCCAGAGATCACCCCTGGGTTCCACTCATGTGGCAGAGGAGCCAATTCTTAGTCCACTATATCACCTGCAGACCCCAAGTTTACTGGTCTTGTGTTCAGTCTTCAAACTCAATCTCTCCTGCCCCTGCCCTTTGGAATTCCCAGTCAGGTACATCTCTCCAAGCCAGTCTTGCAAGCAGCCAGACTGGATGGGGAAGGGGACTGCTGGGTGGGTTTCCTAAACCAATTGTCCCCTGTGTAAACCTCTCTCCACATTTGATTCTCTCCTGGTCACTAAGCCCACTCTATGTCATGCAGTGTGGGTTTGCCGGGCCTGTATTTCAGGCCATCAGGGTTTTCCAGGCTCTCTCAGCTGCCGTCCCTGCACTGTGGCTGCAAAACGTTTCCTTCCTTTGTCTCTGCAGGCCGTGGGGAGAGATGTGGTTTCTTTCCTGCACAAGGCTATTGTGCAGCATGCCTTTCAGTTTAGTTGGGCAGTATTTTTGATCTAAACTCTGTATACCCAGACATGCCACAGTCCTCCTAAACTGTGGGTTCTTTTAATTCACTTATCCCTCCACTGTGCTCACAGAGGGACCACCGTGACTGGTGCCTCTGGCCACAGCAGTGGCTGTGGCATTGGAGAGTTCTTCCTTTTTTTTTTTTTTTTTGATTTTTTATTATTCAAATTTGTTACACACGTTTGCAGAGTACATTTCATTTCATATTACATATAAAGAGTATGATTTTTCAAGTTGCTGGTTTTATATAAAGTATTTTTACAACAATTGTGTCTTCATACATGTATTTAGGGTAATCATGGATAACTCTGTCTGCCAGATTTCTTCCTTTTTTAATTATATCCAACCTCCTGAGTCCCTGATCTGCTTTAAGTGTCCAGTATTAATTTCTAGTAAAGCCCTTCCTACGCCCCCGCCCCACCCTCGCTTTGTTCACCCACCTTGGTGAGAAGCTGCCTGACTGCTTTTTTGGTTTTATGCCACAGAGCAGCCAGGAAAGCGACCTGCTGTATTCTGCCATCTTGAAACATCCTCTATAATATTAATTGGCACTATAAACAGAAATGGTATGGTAGGCAATAGCCAACAGTAGAGATATTATGTTTACAAAAGAGTTTGCTATTTCAAAAAGGTGAAGAGGAAGAATGCAGAAGAGATGTAGGATGTAATAACTGAGAAGGGAGGATGAGAGAAAGAGTAATAGTAAGAATTAAAGGAAGAGTGAATAAGAGAACAAATTTGGCTGTTCATATTATGCTCTTGAAAGTAAAAATTAGAAAATATCTAATGTCAGCAAACATGAAATCTGGAATGCTATATTAATATTAATAAAATAGACATTCAAGATAAGGTAGAATCACCAGATAAATGGAGAGAGATGTGTTATGACCAGAAATGGAATAATTCAACAAGAAAGCATAATAATCAAAATTTTATATGCACCTAATAACAGAACTTCAAATCATGAAATAGCAATTGAAATAATCAAATGGATTTAACAGACTGTTCAATTATATTTGAAAATATTTAACACTCTTCTGTCAGCAACTGATAGAATAACTGCCTTAAAAAAAAAAAAACTGTAAAGACAAGGAAGATCAGAAAGACCCCAAAACTACATTTAGTTGGTTGACCTTAATGAAACAATACACCTGGAAATTAGAGAATACATATTCTCTTCAAGTGTAGGTAGGTTCACCAAGCTGGAGCACGTGCTGCGTCATAGATAAGTCTCTATAAATCTCAACATATTGAAATCTCAGAGTATATTCTTTGAAAGTAAAGCAATTAAAATAAGGAACAATAAAACATACAGAAAACCACCAACTATTTAAAAATGAAATAACATTTTGGAATAATCTGTGAGTCAAAGAAAAAAATCCCAAAGGAAATTATAAAACATTTCAAAGTAAATACTAATAGAAATTAAACATATCAAAAATGGAGAATCTGGTTAGAGCAGTATTTAGAGGGAAATTTGTGGCTTAAAAGCTTATATTGGAAAAAAGAAAATTCAAAATTCAAAGACATAAGATTTTATCTGGTAGCCAGAGAAGAAGAGTAAAGCAAAGAAGAGCCTGTCTTTGAGCTGGGACATGGGTTTTCTTTTTTGGACTCAGATGGGAACTTCAATGATTAGCTCCCCTGCTTCTCAAAATTTTGGACTTAGGTTGTAATTTGGTCTTGGGTTGCCACCTGTAGATTTTGGGACTTCACAGCCTCCATAATCATGACAGCCAATTCCTTATAATAAATCTACTTTTCTATGTTATGTTCTATTTGTGTATAATATAGTTTATTGTAGCCTATAACCGGTATGTACTATTGGTTCTGTTTCTCTGAAGAACCTTGAATAATACAGATTTTGGATGCTGAGAGTGGTTCTAAGGGAATAGAATTATGAAGATACATGTTATGCATTGGCTTTTAGCAACATGAACTTCCATTCACCAAGACCCATGAGACTATGGCCATGGCTGAGTGACCAATCTGCCAGCAGCAGAGTCTTACACTGAGTCTCTGATATAGTGCCATTTCCTGGGAAGGAGATTAATGACCTTCCTGGTGACAGGTTAAGTACATTGGACAGATTTCATTACAGAAGTTTCAGACACTTACTCTGGATATGGATTTGCCTTCCTTGCATACAGTTGTCTTGCCAAAATATATCCATGGACTTACCAGTTTATTCGCCATAATGGTATTCTGTACAGCAGTGCTTCTGATCAAGTAACTCACTTCATAGCAAAAGAAGTGCAGCAATGGGCCCAGGCTCACAGAATTCACTGATTTTTTTTTTTTTTTTTTTTTTTTTTTTGATACCAGGGATTGAACTCAGGGGCACTTGACCACTGGGTCACATCCCCAGCCCTTTTTTGTATTTTATTAGAGACAGTGTCTCACTGAGTTGTTAAGTGCCTCGCCATTGCTGAGGCTGGCTTTGAACTCGTGATCCTCCTGCCTCAGCCTCTCAAGTGCTGGGATTACAGGCATGCGCCACTGCTCCCGGCTCACTGATCTTACTTACTGTGGTTTCCACAAGCTTGAAGCAGCTAGTTTATAGAACAATAGAATGGCTTTCTAAAGACTTCAGTTACAGCACAAACTAGATGACAATATACCTTGTAGGGCTGGAGCAAGGTTTTCCAAAAGTCTATATATGTTCTAAATCAACATCATGTATATGACGCTGTTTTTTCCCCAACCAGAATTCAGGACCCTAGCAAAATTTTTGCTTCCCATTCTTGTGTTTTTATGCTCTGCTGGTCTAGAACTGGCTATGGCCATGACTGAGTGATCAGTCTGCCATCAATAGAGACCAACCCTAGGAAGACTGCTTCCACCAGGAGACATAATAATAATCCCATTGAACTAGAAGTCAAGACTGCTGCCTGATAACTTTGTACTCCTTATGTCTCTAGATCGATCCATAGGCAAAGAAGGTGGTTGCTACGCTCCCTGTAGTGAATGATTCTGACTGACAAATGGAAATTGGACTGCTACTGTATGGTGGATATAAGGAAGAGTGAATCTAGAATAGAGAAGTTCTTTAGGACATTTCAGAGTATTACCATGCCACATAATTTAAGGTCAGTGGAAAACTACAATTCAATCCAGGTAAGACTACTAATGGTCTGGACCCTTCATGAGTGGTTTCATTTTCTCCACCAAGTATGAAACACAACCAACTTAGGTACTTGCTGAAGCCAAAGGGACTACAGAATGAATAGTCTAAGCAGGTAGTTATAAAATTAGCTATAACTACATGACCAGTTACAAAAATGAGGACTGTAATTGCAATGAGTATTTCTTCCATGTTTTGTTACAAATGTTTGTGTATGTATGAATGTATGTTTGTATGTAGGTATATATATATATATATATATATATATATATATATATATATATGGTATCTTTCTTCCCTTTTGTTCCCTTATTATTTAACATAAGATAAATGATAACATAGATAAATTTATATCATAGTATTTAATTTTTTCTATTTTACATGATAGATTTTGTCTTGTTTTGTTTTTTGGTACCAGGAATTGAACTTAGGAGCTCTTAACCACTAAGCCATATCCCCAGCCCATTTTTGTTTTTTAATTTGAAACAGGGTCTCACCAAGTTGCTTAGGTAAGCCTCTTTACATGTACATATTCAGTACAGAAAGTTATTTTTTTCTGAATATTTTTGATCCATGGTTGCTTAAATCCATGGATATAGAAACTATAGATACAGTGTAAAGAACAAAACAAGGTCATACTTCTACCTAACATGACACAACTATCCTGTGTACAACTGAAAACACACTAACTGCTTCCCCAGAATAGAATAAATTACAATAGGTAAGATTCTCCAGTGATGCCCATTCATCTCATTGGTATACTATAACTTAAAAATTATTAGCTGGGCATGATGGCACATGCCTATAATCCCAGTGGCTCAGGAGGCTGAAGTAGGTTCAAAACCAGCCTTATGCAACTTAGTGAGGCCCTGTTTGAAAATAACCAAAAATGTTTACTAAAGGAGGATTACTTTTCTCTGTTTTGGGGTCTTCTCATTTCTATAGATTTTCTAAAACTTTCTAGAACTTATACCATTGGTTCTCCTGTTTCTCAGGCCCTTGGATTCTGACTATATATATTCAGTTGGTTCTGTTTTTTTGGACAATCCTATCTAATGCACTTCCTAACTTATTTATAAGGCTAGCACAAACTTAACACTATCTAAAAAGATCTTACTGAAAAATTAAATTTATAAATATGCCTCATAAACTTAGACACAAAAATCCATAAAAAAACTATTAGCAAATCAAAATCCACCATTATATACAAAGGTAATACATCATGACAAGTCAGTTTTATTCCAGGAATTAAAAAGTTGGTTTAATATTTGAAAAATCAATCTATGTGATTTATTATATTAACAGAAAGGAAAATTATGAGATAATTTCAATAGATGCAGAAAAGGCATTTGACAAACTCCATTCATTTGCAGTTTAAAATTCTCAAAAGCTTGAAATGGAAGACAACTTCCTAAATCTGATAAATGGCATATATTAAAATTTTTAAATTAAATATTATTAATTATTAAATATTATTAATTATTGTTAATGTTAAAATTTTAGAGCTAGAAATTATGCTTCCTGGTGAAATATTGAGTGTTTTACCCAAAATGGAGAACTAGATAAATATACCTACTCTCAGTATTTCTATTTATTCTTTTTAAGGTCCTGGCCATAGCAATAAGGCAAGATAAAACAATAAAAGGCATAAAGATCAGTAGAGAAGAGAAAATCTGTTTTTATTTTTGTTTTGTTTTTCTTTTATAGGTGACATGGCACAGAAAATCTTAAGGAATCATTATCCTCTACAAAATAACTATTAGATTAGCAAAATAACTATTAGATTAGCTACAAAGTCCATGCACAAAAATCAAATGTACTGTCATATATAAGCCATAAATTACTGGAAAATGAAATTTAAAAGTTAATTGCACTTATAATAGCATTAAAATAACCATAAAATTCTTAGAAATCAATTGAAGATATTTAAGACCTTTGTATTGGAAATTACAAAATATTGCTGAAAATAAGGGAGTACTTTATGTGTAAGTATATATTATGTTCATGACTGGAAGACCAAATATTGTTAAAAGTCTACAAAACTGCTTGATAGATTCAATACAATCCCAGTCACAATCTACCAAGGTTTTTATAGAAATTGACAAACTTTTGTAGAATTTCTTTCAGAGTGCAAAAGACCTAGAATATCAAAAGCATCTTGAAAAAGAACAAAATTAGTCTTTCCTACTTAACTTCAAGGTTTCTACAAAGTAATAGTAATCAAAACAGTGTGGTACTGGCATAAGAATGACAAATCAGTGGAATAGAACAGAGAATTAGGCCCATACAAACAGTCATTTGATTTTCAACAAAGATCCCAAAGCAATCTGAAAAGTAAAGTCTTTTCAAAAAATTATTTGGGAATAACAGAATATCCATTTAGAAAAAGAAATGAACCTAGGTCCCTACCTCATATTTATATAAAGAAATTAAAATCAAACAGACTTTCACATAGAAAGTATAAATATAAACATAAGGATTTTAGAAGAAAACATTAAAAAAAAAATCTTGGTGAGTAGGCAAAGGCTTTGAAGCCAGGATACAGAAAAACAATAACCATTTAAAAATGAAATAAATTAGACTTCTTAAATTAAAACTTGATCACTGAGATACTATTAAAATAAATAGTATATTTTTAGAATGAGAGAAAATATTCACAAAGCATGTGATAGTGAATTGCTCTTCAGAAAATAGGAAGAACTACTTCAACTCAGTATAAAGAAACAAATAATCCAATAAAAATAGGCATACATATTGAACAGATATTTCACAAAGGGAGAATTGCAAATGGCTAGTATGCAAAACCAAGACTAGGTGCTACATATGCTATCACTACTGAAATATCATTGCTTAAATGATTAGTAGATGGAACCAAGAAGCATTTTTTCTTAAATCATGAGTTAATATTGATATTTCCAATTCAAATTTAATTTTATATTTGAATGTAATATTTTTCCTTACCTCATTTTATTTGTGTTTCTCTTTACAGTTCCTACTTTCATGAATTTATTAGTTGCTTTATTCTAGCATATACATAAAACAGTTTCAAATAATACATGATTAACGACAAGATACCAACTAAGTAAGTTTTAAGATTTCTGTTTCAGTTTTTTTTTTTTGTCTTTATATTTCACTAAGGATGTACAGAGTACTTTGTCAAAATCTATTTGAATCTCAATTATTTCCTCTTTGGTGGTTTTTATCAGTTTGATTTATAATTAGGCTAATTTTTCTATTTCTGTTTAACAATAAATCTCAAAGGAGTGATAGTAATAGAAATTTGTTTTCAATTACCAATGTAATAGCTGAGTGAAATAAGAATCATCAAAGTACGTTAAACCTTTGAGTAAAAATTTGTTAGGGGGTAAGATACATTCTCAAAGTAATATTCCACTCATGGCATTGATTATATAGGGTAAATGTACCTTAACCAAATGATCAAATTTTACAACACCAATAGCATGAAACCTAATATTACATTTCATGAAATGATGCAATAAAATGTGTCAAAGTTGCTTATAAAGCATTCTTTCCAAGAAATATTTAATATTAATTTAATCATAGGGTAATAATTGGACGAATCCAGAAAGTGGGCCATTCTACAAGATGACCTGGATACTTCAAAGATTGCAATGTCATGGGAGGCCAAAAAAAAAGTGAGAATTGTTCTAGAATTGTTCTGAAACAAATTAATCAAGTACAATGCACAATACTCAGACACAGAGTTTAAAAATATAAATGTAAAAACATTTGTGTGTGTGTGACAACTAGGGAAATTTAAATACACATGGAATATTAGATACTGTATAAAATTATTGTTAATTTTTAGGTAAGGTGGTGACATTGTGGTTATGCAGAAGATATCTTTTTCTTAGGAATGAAAAATTTGAAATTAAAGTGTATTATTGTCTACAATATACTTTCAAGTGGCTCAGTATATATGTATAGGGAGCAAAAGATAAAACAAATGTGGAAGACATTAAACTAAAATATAGATGAGGACATAGGGTTGTTTATTATTTCAACTTTTATGTAGGTTTGAAATATTTTCAAAATAAAAATTAGGAAAAAAAAAGATGGAACTGTGAATTGTTGGGTTCAATCTACATTTTTGTCACCAGGTGGTGCTAGTGCTTTACAAATAAAGCTAAATAACCAGCATATGTTGACAATCGGATTGTATATCAATTGAGGAAACATTTGAATGAAGAGACAGACTGTAACTCAGGCTTTTCAATTTTACTATTTTCCTCTCTTGCTTGTATTATTATATTCTGCACTACTTAGTTTCAGTTATACATTTTGTCTTCCTCTGTCTGCCTTTCTGTGGACCCTTCCTATTTCCAGGGCCCTTATTTATTTCTCACAATGACTAGTGCAGTCATTCCCTGTACTGGATCCACACTGCTGATGCAATAACTCTCCTGTAGCATTCCACTCCCCTTCATCAGCTCCCTATTTTCCTCCAAACATTAACAGCAAAGTGTTGACATTTGATACCAGTCTATTTCCCCAGTTGTATCCCATTATTGTCTTTTTTAATCCTATTCATGAAATATCATTCTATCCTTTAAAAAAAAATGAATGTCACACACTTTCTTGCCCTTGCATATTTTGCTTTGTATGTTTCTATACCCAAAATGCCCTTTTGCCTATTGCCAGTCGAAATCTGACCTTACTCATCACCAACGCACAGATTAAAAATTATCTCTTTCAAGAAACTTTCCCCAAACTCACTACTTAGAACTACTCTTATTCCCTTTTCACCTGGTAATTTTCTTACCAAATTAATCACACTTCATATTATGTAATAATTGTGTGTGAACACTAAAGTATAAACACTTTCAGTGTAAGCAGTTTATAATCTCCAGATTGTGTTTAATACCATGTGGCATTTACTGAAGTTAAGTGGAATTCAATTTCAGGGTGTTTCAAAGATGGTTTATAGTAGTAGCAAAAGTGTTGCCCAATCACCAACAATTGCCAGCCTTACTCTGACTTTTCATTTCACAGATAAACAATGAGAAGCCACCATAGTGAGGAATCAACCTGGATGAAGTGTGTCCATGGTTTATTTAGTAGCCCTTACTTATGAAAAGAATCATCAATTTGAAAATTCCCAATTTGACACCATCTATCAAAACCCTTAAATGTTTGCATGTGTATTTGTTCCATGTATGCATGTCATTTGATCCATGTATTTCACTTCTTGGTAAGAATATAAGAATTTAAGGATATGTTTATAAAAGCTAAAATTTGGAAGCAGCTTAACTATTCAACTTGGTTGGTTAAGAAAATTCTAAGGTCTCATATAATGCATTATGGTGGACCCATTAGAAGTCATGCTAGAGAATAATATTTAGTGGCATAGAAAGAACTATGGAATATCATTGACATCACAATAACTCTTTCCTTTTCTTTTTGCAGTGCTGGGGATTGAACCCAGGGTGCACACCATCTCTGATCCATACCTCCAGCCCTTACAATAACTTTTAATGGAAAAAATATACATAGGCATAGAGAAAATATTGAAAGTAATGACAGAGCTATTTCTAGGTTTGGAGTTTGATTTTAGATTTTCTCTGTTGCTATCTTAAGAGTCTTTGACTATGAGCTGTTATATTAAGAAAACAATAAATTATTTTTAAGAAATCAATTATAACTCTAATATAACTGTTATATGCACAAAATTTAATAATGTAGGAAGGAAATTTAAGCTCCTAACACTAGTCCTTGGGCCTAACATAGAACCAGGGGATAGGAAAGATCAAACAATTTTATAAAAGAAGACAGAGTTAGAAGTCAGAAAAGATGAAAAACCCAGGAAGAAAAAATAGGAGTTAAGGAGTACGGTTGCTATTCTCAGAAGCAGAGGAGAGCCATACGAATCAAGAAGATAACAGGATTGTAATGAAATAGGAAGGTAACACACTTACGTATTAGATTTTTTAGTATTTAGATATTATTTAGTATTATTTGTTCACTTAGGTTATCTTGAACAAATCAGTTATATTTTCAAGGGTCAAAAAATATTTTAACATATTTTTATTCCCACTTTACAGTTATGTAAAGTAGTCCTCAAACATAAACATACATGTTGGGGCTGGGGTTGTGGCTCAGAGGTAGAGCACGTGCCTTCCATGTGTGAGGCACTGGGTTCGATCCTCAGCACCACATAAAAATAAATAAATGAAATAAAGGTATTGTGTCCACCTACAACTAAAAAAATATATTTACAAAATATATAAATGTATGTGAAAGTGAAGTTTCTCAACTTTGGCACTATTGGATTTTTGACCAGACACTTCTTTGTTGTGAGGGGCTGCAGGCATGTTAGTGTGGAGAAAAAAGTTGTCCAGTGAGAAGGAAAGCAGGTAAGAGGCATGTCATGTGGGCTCTGATCTAGGAAACAACTTTGAGGTTCGGCAGGTGGAAGAAGATGCAAGACACAGTTAGAATAGTAAACATGCTTTATTCAGTGGTGGCCACAGCCATTAGCCAGCCCCCAATTTCAACTTCAGCCCCCAGCCAGTTCCATTTTAGCCCCTCTTAGCCCATTTCCATAGGCCCTTTTTACATGGAGGGCAAACAAAGAAGACACACTGCCAACAGGTTATGTGGGGGGGAGGGCATGCTCACAAATTAATGTTTATGATCTTGAGTCTATGCACTGAATCACAGTGTTTCTGGCCTCAATTAACCATAACATAGCTACTTCTCAGCCCTGGCTACACACTAAAAACATAACATAGCCCACAGGAAGTCTTAGTGAGGGATCCTAATTACAGCCATTTTGGGCCTGCCCCAACAAGGCATTTAACAGTTCACCAAGAAATTAAATTTTTACCATTTAACATAAAATCTTCCCCAAATACTCAATATGTATCTCATCAAGGAGTGTTTTCTCCTGGTGGGAGACTCTAGAGAATGATGATATCTAAAGTTGGCAGGCACATGCCCCAAATCTGTGCAAGTCAAGTCAAACCACCAGCAAACAATGTCTCATGTGTTTGATTTTTAAGCTTAATCTTTGTCAGAAAGAGGTCTCTGACATCCTTCCTGTCTATGCAGAGATGGCCATATGTATAGAAGAGGATGAGTTAGTATGCCTGATTTGGAGAAGGAATGAATTGGAGCAGGAAAAGGGGCTCTGACCCAGTGGAACTATTTTTGGGTAGGGAGGACTCTCTTTAAATTATGAAAGCATGTTATAGCCACTAAAATTTGGAGTATGGGTTGTTTGTATTAATCCCATTTACTTCATATTTTAAGAAAACTCTCATTATTACTTCCACAATTCATCTTGAATTTATTACAAAGTGAGGATATGAATTTAATAGAAATATGAATAAAAACATAATGTGATGCTTAATTTAACTGGAGGATTTCCCTTTTGAGAAAAAGTTTTTTTTTTTAATATGCCATTTAAACATTGACATTTTTAAAGATTAGGAAACACAGTAAACAATAAAATGGAATTTGTTTATAATTCCACCATCCAGGTAGATCCAGTATTAATATTCCTTTCAGTGTTCTTAAATCAGTGGTTCTGAACTCAGCCTGCACATTAGATTCACCTGAGGAGTTTGAAAATAAAACCATGACCCAATCTTATCCCCAAACAGTTAAACCAGGTGGGGTGGGGCAGGGGCTTGGGTAAGGTGTTAGGCAGGCCTGGGTAGTATTTTTTAAGCTTCACAGTTGATTTGAATGTGCAGGTAGGGTCGAGAACTACTAAGTACTGTTTTAAGTGAATAATAGATTAGGGCTCTTGTATGCACTAGGCCAGAATAAGAGATGCTGGGATCTACAGCTAAGTGGTACTTTGGCTATGGTTGACACTGGCAACTAGAAAATGAGTGTGGTAGAGAGGCCACTTGGCATACAGCAGTCTCCAGTGGCCTGGTATGTCTAAGCATGCCACCACTGTCTGTGGTAAACAGTAATCAGTAATTTGGGCAATAGGAGCTGCAGATAGTTTGCAAACAGCAGGCTGTCAACAACACAAGCAGGATCTGCCAGTTATTCTAATCTTATTTCAAATGACTACCATGCCAGAATTTACCACCAGATTGTCATCTTTGAATATGAAGATTCATCTCCTGATGAGTTTTGAAAAAAGACTCCCAGGTGAGCTAAGTGCTGAGAATAAGTGGAGGGCAGCCCAGGTTCTTTGCCCTGGCCCCCTATATCAGGCTCTTAATGGGCTCTGGGCAACTGTTTGTATGAAGTGAGGGAAGTGTGGAAGAAATACACTATAAGATCAGCTGAAAAGGAGCATCAGTTTCACAGAAAGCCTGCCTGTCAACTAACTGTTGCCTGTGGAAAGGAAGACAGCAGAAGGGAGGCAGGTTGGTTGCTCTGTTGAGGTCTCGTGAGCTGCCTTTGCCATAGTGGGCCTGCCCTCAACTTTGAGGACAGATGCCCACAATAATGCTACAGTATTATTTAGAGGAGGAAAGTACTCTGCAGTGACCAGAATAATTTGTGTTCATTTCCCAGGGAGGAAACTCTGGACTTAATGAGTGAACATTTATCAAAATGTCAATGTGTCAGGTGCTTTACCCTTTAGCATTTCATTTACTGATGAGGAAACATGCTCCCATGTTTCCAAAGCTGGTCAGAGTAGTGAGGGCAAGATTCCAATCCTGGTCTCTCAGGTTCCAGAAGATGATTTCTTCATTGACTAGCCTTTCCAGGAGATGGAACAAATATTTGGAAGACTGCTTGGGGGACCAAGAAAAGGAAAAGAAATAATCCTGGCAGAAATATCATGAAGGGCATAAGAATGCTTGCAGTACAGCTGTCCCATAATGGGACAATAAGCATGCTCACATGATGGTGCTATCATGATAGAAGATATGTTACAGGTAATGTACTTAAAATAATGCCTGCCACATAGTATAAACCATTCCTGCCATGGTCATTTTTATAGGGAACTTGTGGTTCAACAAGGTGTTTGGATTGTTAGGAAGTCATTCTTTATGATTGTCTGAAATTGGGTCCCTACAGATTTCACCTGGAAGGTGTTCCCACCTGAAAATGGAAGAGTTTTTAGTGAAGCAGATTTCAGTTCCATTAATTGAAGTAGTTTCCAACATTTAGAGCTGTCTGAAAGAAATCAACTGCTTCAGGAAGGTTTTTTTTTTTTTTTTTTTTTTTTTTTTTTTTTTTTTAAGAGACTTTTCTTTTTAGAGCAGTTCATAGCAAAATTGAAAGAAGTGCAAGAGTTCCTAAATACTTCCTGCCCCTACACACACACAGCCTTCCTCCCTGATTACTAACATCCCCTACTACAATGGTACATTTGTACAATAGATGAACCTACATCGACACATCCTTATCACTCAAAGTCCATAGTTTACATTAGGGCTCACTCTTGGTATTGTACATTCTATAATTTTGAATAAATGCATGCTAACATGTTTCCACCAGTCTAGCATCATACAGAATAGTCTCATTATACTAAAAATTCTCTGATGTGAGGGTATTTTCATAAGGCAAAATAAGTAGATACTTTCTTAGTTGCAGAATCCTCTGGATAATCTACAACTACAGATTTCAGAGCTTATCTGTCCTGCAAGTGGACTCTGAAATGCATTTGGAAAGCACATGAACAAAGGCACATTAAACTTTGATTCTGTTTGCGTCAGGACATGAGCACATTATCTTGCAATGAATCCCACAAAGGAATTAATTAATATTCCCACAATCTTCAGTGCAAATTTGGCTTCCTAACAGGGAATTAGAGACCACACTCTATTGCTATGTTTGTATCAATCAGTATAATCAATTGGAGAAATTTAGATTATGACACTCACAATCAAAACTAATCTTCTACCAAAGACCTCTTCCAATATTTTTTCTGCAATGAAGGTACATTGAAAATAAGACAAAAGGAACCATACTACATTTTGTTAAGCTCATTGCCAAGGCTTGAGTGAAATAAATGTGCTTGCTATTGAGCAAGATTCTCACCATGGGTTTCTTAATGTTAAAGGCTTTTGACATATTAGGGACTAATGGAAAACAACTATGCTTTGAAACAGATTTTAAGTGGGAGTTGATGTGTACTGATCAGTTTTGAATTGATTTACAAATTCATACAGCCTTTACATGGCAGAAAAGAATGACTACTAAATGAAGCACCTTGATGAAGGCCACAAGGATAATCAATAGAGGTCAACAGTAGTATATCAAGGCGGGAACAAATCCTGGCAGGAGCTCACTGGCCATTTGGTAACCTATTGGTTACCAAATGACTCTGTGACAGGTCTCTTATCTTTTCCTGCATGGTCCTTTCACATCTGTCGAGACATAATCTGTGCTACATAACCAAGGAGTTTATTCTTAGAGGATATTTCTCAAATTAGACTATTTCTAGGCTCAAATTAATACAATACCTAGGAACTATGTAGAAATTCACACTGGAAAATTGGAAGTAGTGTGGTATGATCCCATCATAATATATTATAGGTGTATTAGTGTTTTCTTCAAAAAATGTTTGAGTCCTTTACTTTTAGGTAGTTTGGCTTATTTTAACTGAAAACTGACTTTCTCATCTTATACTTGAAACACTTTTCTTAGTGAAGGTTGACATTATCCATTTAAGCCAGCCAGGATCAAACTAGTGTCTCAGAATTCAAACAGACTTTAGAGTTCTTAGTTCAGTCACTCATGTGATGTTTGAACCCTTTACCATCAAATAAGTTGTGAGAACCTACTCAGTTATCAGGTACTTATCCTACTGAAGAATAATTTATGCAAAATATTGAGCACCTTCTGGAAAGAGAAGATTCATCCGTATAAGGCATAGCCGGTCTATGTAGGAGATAGCCAAGGATATATTAATATGATGTAGTAAATACTTCTCTGTAATGCTGAGAACTACCAGGAAAGAGAGGAAGAGTGCCTTGCTCAGAGAGGCTCTAGGGAGGGGGATTTGGGTCTTGCTGTCTAGAGGAGGGAATACTAGAACTGTGTCTTAGAGCATGAATAGGAGTGACCCAGGTGACTGGCAAATGTGTATGCCAGGAAAGGAAGCTGCAAGGGAAAAATCCCAGAGGTTCTATGTATACCTCAATCTTGGTTTTCTTGTGTGTGATAGTATTTACTTTAAAGAGTGTTATGGTGAATAAATGAGATAATACTTGTTTGTAACAGACACAGTGAGTGCTCACAGAATTATTATTATTATCATAACTGCTACAGTAGACCAATGCAGGCATACACAAAAGAACTGTGTAATGACAGGATGACCCCTCCTGTCCACAATTATTGACAGATAATATGCTAACATAACTCTAGAAGAAATGTCCAATCCGAAACTATCTCAGAGGATAATACAACTAGATAATTAAATCATAACAACTCCCCTTATTTGTTGATATTCTGTGTTCACCAAGAACCATGTTGACTGACTTCCCTTGCTCAGGCCTACATCAGTTTCCAGTTGCTCAACAACTCTATTTCCTCACTGCAAAATAATTCACCACTCTCATACTGAGACTTTTTTTTTTAACCAATTTTCTTTTTTCTTTATTTGTTCTTTTTAGATATACATGACAGTAGAGTGTATCTTGACATATTATACATACATGGAATATAACTTATTCTAATTGGGATCTCATTCTTGTGGTTGTACATGATAAGGAGTTTCACTGGTATTCATATACACATATAGGAAAGTTATGTCTGATTCATTCTACTGTCTTTCCTATTCCCATCCCTCCATCCTTTCCCTTCCTTCCCCTTGGTTTACTCTAGTGAACTTCTATTCCCACACTCCCCACCTTATTATGTGTCAGCATCCACACATAGGAATATTCGGCCTTTAGTTTTTGGGGGGATTAACTTGTTTCACTTATAGTGAAACAAGTTCACAATAGTCTCCAGTTCCATCCAGTTACCAGCAAATGTCATTTTTTGTTATGGCTGAGTAATGTTCCATTGTGTATATATAACACATTTTCTTAACCCATTCATCTGTTGAAGGGCACCTAGGTTGGTTCCATAGCTTAGCTATTGTAAATTGAGCTGCTATAAACATTGATGTGGCTATGTCACTGTAGTATGCTGATTTTAAGTTCTTTGGGTATATATCAAGGATGACAGGGTCATATATATGCTGATTTTAAGTTCTTTGGGTATATATTTGGGTATATATCAAGGATGACAGGGTCCAATGGTGGTTCCATTTCAAGTTTCCTGAGGAATTTCCATTCTGCTTTCCAGAGTGGTTGCACCAATTTGCAGTCCCACCAGTAATGTATGAGTGTACCTTTTCCCCCACATCCTCACGAACACTTGTTGTTGCTCGTATACTTGAAAATTCCATTCTGACTGGAGTGAGATGGAATCTCAGTGAAGTTTTAGTTTGCACTTCTCTAATTGCTAGAGATGTTGAACATTTTTCCATACCTGGCCATTCATATTTCTTCTTCTGTGAAGTGCCTGTTCAGTTCTTTTGCCCATTCTTGATTGGATTATTTGTTTTTTTGGTGTTAAGTTTTTTTTTTTTTTTTTTTTTTTTTTTTTTTGTGTGTGTGTGTGTGTGTGTGTGTGTGTGTGTGTGTGTGTGTGTCCTGGAGATTAATACTCTATCTGAGGTGGAGGAGGCAAAGATTTTCTCAATTCCATAGGCTCTTTCTTCATGTTCTTGATTATTTCCTTTGCTGTGAAGGAGCTTTTTAGTTTAATACCATCCCATTTACTGATTCTTTTTTTTTTAACCTGAGTTTGCTTATATTATTGAATCAGACAATTTAATCTGGATCAATTTAACATTAGATTGCCCACCACCCCGTCCCCAAAGAGTAGGTGGGGGTCTCTTATAAAAGTGATCAGAGAAATTTTAACAAATAATCAATTACATTTATGTGGATGTCTTAGTTATAGAAAAATTTCCAACAACTATATATACATTTATAATATTTTTACTCTTGAAAGGAACATTTTATATTTTTAATGTCATTTTATTTTTTATTCTAATTAGTTATACATGACAGTAGAATGTATTTCAATTCATTGTACACAGATGGAGCACAACTTTTCATTTCTCTGGTTGTATGTGATGTAAAGTCACACCATTCATGCAGTAATCATACATGTACATAGGGTAAAGATGTCTGTCTCATTCCACCATCTTTCTACCTGCATGCCCCCTCCCCTCTCTACATTCCTCTTTGCCCTATCCCATATCCCCAACCATTAACTGATTCTTGATTTTGCTTTTTGTGCTTTAGGAGTCTTGTTGAAGAAGTTGGTTCCTAAGCAGACAAGACAGAGAGTTGGGTCTACATTTTCTTCTAGTAGGATCAGGGTCTCTGGTCTAATGGCTAGGTCCTTGATCCACTTAGAGTTGAGTTTTGTTCAGGGTGAGAGATAGGGGTCTAATTTCATCTACTACATTTGGATTTCCAGTTTTCACAGCACCATTTATTGAAGAGGCTATCTTTTCTCCAATGTATGTTTATGACGAGGATAAGATAACAGTATTTATGTGGGTTTGTCTCTGTGTCTTCTATTCTGTTCCATTGGTCTACATGTCTGTTTTTGTGTCAATACCATGCTATTTTTGTTACTATAGCCCTGTAGTATAATTTAAGGTCAGTATTGTGATACCTCCTGCTTCACTTTTCTCACTAAGGATTGCTTTGGCTATTTTAGGCCTCTTTTAATTTTTTTTTTTTTTTTTTTTACCAATTTTATAACAACACATAGCACTATTCAAATATTAGCTAACTTAATTATTGTAACAATCCTGGAAGGCTACTCCTATTATTACCATCACCATTTTTTAAATTCAGAGACTGATATTTAACTTGCAACTAGTAAGGAGTAGAGCCCAGATTCACACTTAGGCCATGACTCCAGAGTCTCTGTTCTTTAGCCCCACATACTCTGCATGCCTGAAGCTCTGGAAACTACCAGACTGATTTCTGAGCATACAAGGCAGAGACTGGATGAACCATTGGCTAATGAAAAGACAAATATCACTTTGTTGGGTCTCATCTGTATTCCTTTGGGAGCTAGTCTTCCAAAGTGCCTGGCTATCAGCTTTGTACTTGGACTTACTAATTTTTCTTTAAAGATGAAAGAGTAATGGGTCACCTCTTGTTTTCAAGATATTGAACACACTGGCCTATACCAAACTGTGAGTGAACCAGGACAAGTCCTTTGCCTTTCTAGTCTAATGCCAAATCTGGAAATAGGTCTTCATTGTCCCTTCGTCACACTCCACTCAGGACCTTTGAGGTCTTATCATATTGTTGACAAAAAGAAGTAAGGACAGGTTAATTGTTAAATCCCAAAACAGGGTTTGATTTATCTTCCCACTTCCAAGCCTTTCCAGGGTGGGGGACCCCTCCCAAAGGCAGACCTCATACTTATCCATATCAGCATCCCCAGAGAACAAAGCTATGACACATAAGAACTGAGAGGGATTGGGGAGAGAGAGGTAATCCCAAATAGCCCTTTATGCTGGAGCAGGGGCTTTTACCTGTTTCTGATCCACTAGAAGCTGCAGCTGCCAGCAACACACCCATAGAGTGTCCACTCTCAAGGATCCTGCAGGGCGGATGAGATTGTGTTGAGAGGGAAAAGGTGGGCAAGTGCAGGGAGAGGCTGTGTTTGAACTCTCCCAGAAGTCAGCTTGTGCCAAAAACACCTTGTAAAGAGCAAACAAGTCTTAGCTTTATTTTAGCTGCTCTCTAAGTTTATAGATGAGGTAGGATTCGGTGTACAGTGGGGGTAAAGAGTAGGGATTCAGGAGTCAAAACTATCTCAATTTAAATTCTGTTTTATCATTTACTAATTGAGTGAAATCTACAAATTGCCTAACTCCCTGTGACTCAATCTCCTTATTTTAAAAATGGTGATAATAATAGTAGAGTTTAGAATGGTAAAAATATTGGGGAGGAGTGTGTATGACAGGTTACACAACTAGACACATCCACAGTTATAGGTGAGGATTCCAACACTTCACTCAGTAATAAATGTAAAAAGTAGACAAAACAATCATCATTAATGATGTAGGAGACCTGAACAACATTATCAAACAAATTGACCTGATCGACTTTCATAGAACTCTACCTCACAGCGTAGACTATTCAACTAGATTCTCCACCAGGGGAACCAGTGCCAAAGTAAAAGTTTCCTTTGTATCTAATTTCTAACTTCATAAAAATTGACATTTTATACAATTGAAGAACCAGTAGGACTATGGTTCTTGTCTCACAGTATACATAGCACATTTTCATTTTCTCTTTTGGTAGTTCTATGTGTACATCATTTGGACACTTTTACCACCTGGGAAGTAGGGAGTGAGGGACATGTTCCTTGTTCATCTCTCTTGCTCCTTCCCCTGGCACATGGGATGGGCTAAAGGAGGATGACAGAGATAGAAAGGTGAATTGGAGAATGAGCACCAAATTTCCAAAAATATTTATAAGTATGTTCTTATTTGACAGTAATAATTATATGGGAGAAGAGGCTAGGTCTTTGGCCATGCTTTTATACTACTATTATGCTATTACGTAACTTTGATCTGACTCAACTGCTTTGCCCTTGGAAATCATCAACACCTGTTTTGTATTCCAGCAAAGTAGCATTAGGTGATGCTAATTAAAGCACACAAGATTAGTTTCCCTATGTGCAAAACAGGCACTTTAGCACCAATTAATAATTGGACAATGCAGATTCTATACATAGAAAATATATGTACACATACACACAAGCAGATGAAGGAATCTGTACTGGGGTGGATGCATCATTGTCTTGACTTCCCTGGGTTCTTGCTTGCTGAGGCCCTCCTGCTGAGATAGATGAGCTTTTTGCAAGGCAGAATGGGGATGAGTAAATAAGAACAGGTTTATTTGCTTTTATCATCACAGCATCCCACATGTCAGTCAATACAAAAAAATGCTACTGAAAATAAGTGCTGTGAGTTTTGGGAATTAGGACCTAAATTACTTTTAGAATTAAAAGAATCAGAATAGGAACAGAACCAGCTACTTATTTAATGAAACAGAAGAGGCCTGGTGGAGATCATCTTGGTACATTAGGAAAACAACCTCAGGGCTCCTGCTGACAGGACACTTTGCCCAAGTATTATTAATTATAATGCATTATTAGCTAACTGCAGGCAGCTGACATCCTTTGCATGTTAACTAAAATGCAACAGCCATTTAGCTAGTGGGGCCTGCTCAGACTTTAAAATTGTCTTAATCATTAGTGAATTAGTTAAATTATAACATTAAGAGATAAAAATAATCACCAGTGTCACTTGGAAACAAGTCTAAACTAGACTGCTTGTCAGAGGCTCTGAGTACAGATAGTCTTGGCTGACTGTATAGATTGATGGGTGCCTGTTGATACTCTAGACCCAACCAGCTTCACCCTGACCTCTTCAGGGCTGCTATCAGAGATCATTGTTGCAGGTTTGATTGCTGCTTCAGAGCTATGGTAGGATGTGAGGCAGGGAAGGTGGAACTATGGGCTTTTTATTCAATTCTCAATCATTCAGAAATTTATGTTGCAGTTAGCAGATTTTCCGAAATCATATTCCTTCCAGTGTGTTCTTTTTTGGGGCCATTTCACTAATTATTAATGGCTCCACCTTGGGAGGTCTGGAAATGATGCTGAAACTTAATCAAGCCTCTCTGGCTGTTTTGGAAAGAGGTTTTGAGTTTCAGTTCAGAGGTTGTGAAGAAAAGCTCGAAATGTGCTTTAGGATTATCACTGGCTTTTGATGCTTGGCAGTGCCTCTACTGTCACAAATAACCCAGATTTAACAAACAAGGCTTAATTGGTTTGGTTTTGATTGGTATTTTGATGACTGACCATGGCAGAAAACATGAGGAAAAAAAACACTTCTTAAGTGACCTGAGAAGTCATTATATCAGAATTTTTAAAAATCTTAAAATTTACTTTTTAAAATTTATAAACAGGGGCTGGGGTTATATATAGCTCAGCAGTAGAACACTCGCCTCGCACGTGTGAGGCACTGGTTCTGTCCTCAGCACCACCTAAAAATAAATAAATAAAAGATATTGTGTCCATCTGCAACTAAAAAATATTTTTTAAAAATTTACAAACAGCAAATTGCATAAATTTGTATGATATACATACATATGATAAAACCAGGCACAGTGGCTCACTCCTGTAATCTCAGCAGCTTGGGAGGCTGAGGCAGGAGGATCTTGAGTTCAAAGCCAGCCTCAGCAGCTTAGCAAGGCATTTAGCCATTCAGTGAGACCCTGTCTCTAAATAAAACAGGGTTAGGGATGTGGCCCAGTGATTAAGCACCCCGGGTTCAATCCTTACTACCAAAAAACAAAAGCAAACAAAAAAACCCCAACAAGACACACACAAAAACTGAATTTAGATGTAATGTAGACAAGTAAACTACCTCCACAATTAAGAGAAAGAACAGTTCTATCACTGCCTAAAATTCATTTTTACTGTTCTTTTGTAAGTTGTCTTCAACTCCTTGTAAGGACTATTCTGAAACTAGTCCTATACTTTTCCCTTTCTACATGCCAGTCAATAAAATTGGACTAGGTAGCCTTTTCAGTCTGGCTTCCTTCTCTTTGCCTCAAACATTTGTGATTTCTCCATGTCCTTGAATGAATCAGTTGTTCTTTTTTAATGCAGAGTAGTATTCTATGGTTTGTTTATCCATTCATCAGTTGAATGACCTATGGGTAGAAAAATCATGATGAATTTGCATATCAGTTTCTGTGTAAACATAAGTTTTTATTTTTTTTTCTTTTCTTTTTTTTTTTTTTTTTTTTTTTTTTTTTTTTTTTTTTGTGGTACCGGGGATTGAACTCAGGGGCACTCGACCACTGGGCCACATCCCCAGCCCTTTTTTGTATTTTTTTATTTAGAGACAGGGTCTCACTGAGTTGCTAAGTGCCTCGCCATTGCTGAGGCTGGCTTTGAACTCGCGATCCTCCTGCCTCAGCCTCCCAAAGTGCTGGGATTACAGGCGTGCGCCACCACGCCCGGCTAAGTTTTTATTTTTCTTGAGTAAATATGTATATGTGAGATTCTTGTTCTTATGGTTAAGTGAATATTTAAAACTTTAGAAGATGACAAACAATTTTCTAAAAATCATTGTGCATTTCCACCAGCTATGAATGCAGTTCTAGTTATTCTGTATTCTTACTATCACTTGGTATTGTCAGACAGCATTTTGTTACTGGATTTCTAGTACAATTTTTTATAGCCAAAGTATATACTTTTTATTATTTCAATTATTTTACATCTGTTAATATATGTTCCATGGCCCAGAACATGATCTATCTTGGCAAGTGCTTTCTGTGTTCCATTGAAAAGAATATGTATTCTGCTATTGGAGGGTAGAGTGCTGCTCTGAAAATATCAATTAGGTTAATTTGTTTGTTGTTTAGGTTTTGTATGTCCCTGATGACTTTTTTGTCTACTTGTTCTACAGATTACTGAGAAAGGGTTGTTGAAGTCTTAAGTTGTGGATTTGCCTATTTTTCCCCTTTCATTTCTGTTTTTATCCATGTATTTTGAAACTCTGTTGCTGGATACATACATATTTAAGATTGTTATATTATCTTGGCTAATTGACCTTTTAATTATAAAATTTCTTTCTCCATATTGTCCTCCATGGCATTCCTTGTTCTGAAGACTGAGTTATGTAGTAATATAACCCCTCATAAGCTATCTTCTCTTCCTCCATTTAAAAAATGTTTACATAATACTCTCCAGATTGGCTTCACCAATTTGCAGTTCCACCAGCAATGTGAGAGTGTGCCTTTTCCCCACATCCTCGCCAGCATTTATTGTTTGTTTTTTTGATAGCTGCCATTCTGACTGGAATAAGATGAAATCTTAGAGTTGTTTTGATTTGCATTTCTCTAATCGCTAGAGATGTTGAACATTCTTTCATATATTTGTTGATTGCTTATCATCTTCTGAGAAGTGTCTGTTTAGTTCCTTGGCCCATTTATTGATTGGGTTATTTGTTTTTTTGGTGTTAAGGCTTTTAAGAGCTTTATAAATCCTTGAGGTTAGTGTTCTATCTGACGTGCTTGTGGTAAAAATTTGCTTCCATTCTGTAGGTCCTCTCTATTCACCTCACTGATTGTTTCTTTTGCTGAGAAGATTTTGAGTTTGAATCCATCCCATTTATTGATTCTTGGTTTTAGTTCTTGCGCTATGGGGGTCTTATTGAGGAAGTTGGGGCCTAAACCAACATGATGGAGATTTGGGCCTACTTTTTCTTCTATTAGGTGCTTGGTCTCCTTTTTAATTCCTAGGTCCTTGATCCACTTTGAGTTAAGTTTTGTGTATGGTGAGAGAAAGAGATTTAATTTATTTTATTACATGAGGATTTCCAGTTTTCCCAACACTATTTGTTGAAGAGGCTGTCTTTTCTCCAGTGAACATTTTTGGCACCTTTTTCTAATATAAGATAACTGTAGGTGTGTGGGTTCGTCTCTGTGTCTTCTATTCTGTACCATTGGTCAACTGGTCTATTTTGATGCCAATCTCATGCTATTTTTGTTACTATTGCTTTGTAGTACAATTTAAGGTCTGGAATAGTAATGCCACCCACTTCATTCTTCTTGCTAAGAATTGCTTTGGCTATTCTGGGTCTCTTATTTTTCCAGATGAATTTCATGATTGCTTTTTCTATTTCTATGAGGAATGATATTGGGATTTTGATTGGTATTGCATCGAATCTGTATAGTGCTTTTGGGAGAATGGTCATTTTGACAATATTAATTCTACCTATCCATGAACAAGGTAGATCTTTCCATCTTCTAAGATCTTCATTAATTTCTTTCTTTAGTGTGCTGTAGTTTTCATTGTAGAGGTCTTTCAATTCTTTTGTTGATTCCCAAATTTTTTTTTTTTTTGAGTCTATAGTAAATGGGGTGGATTTCCTAGTTTCTCTTTCTGAGGATTTGTTGCTGATGTACAGGAATGCCTTTGATTTATGGGTATTGATTTTATATCCAGAAAGTAGTATGGAGATTCCTAGGAAAACCTAGAATGGAACTACCATTTGACCCAGCTATCCCACTCCTTGGCCTATTCCCAAAGGACTTAAAAACAGCTTACTAGAGGGACACAGCCACATCAATGTTTATAGCAGCACAATTCACAATAGCTAGATTGTGGAACCAACCCCGATGCCCATCAGCAGGTGAATGGATAGGGAAACTTTGGTATATATACACAATGGAACACTACTCAGCACTAAAAGAGAATAAAATCATGGAATTTGCAGGTAAATGGATGGAGTTGGAGAAAATAATGCTAAGTGAAGTTAGCCAATCCCCCAAAACCAAAGGTTGAATGATCTCTTTGATAAGAAGATACTAACTTATAAAGGCAAGAGAGTGGAGATGAGAGGAATGAAAGAGCTTTAAATAGAACAAAGAGGGGGGAGGGAGAAGAGGGGGCAAGGGGATATGAATAATGGCTGACTGAATTATCCATGATTACCCTAAATACATGTATGAAGACACAATTGTTGTAAAAATATTTTATATAAAACCAGCAACTTGAAAAAAATAAAAAATGTTTACATAATATATATTTCAATCCTATTATTTTTAACTCATCTACATCTTTATAATATAAAGTTATTATATTAGAAAAAATAAAGTTAGATGCCTACCTCACACCAACCAAAACAATTAGTTGCAAAGGGAAAAAATTGCTACATTTACATATATATCAGATAGTTAATTTTATCAAGATTCATAATAGACTTTTCATCCATTATGTAATAATAATAATCATAGATGCTAACTCAATTCAGAGAAAAATGGTTAAACATTTTGACTTTTGTAGGCACAAGACATTTTAAAAATTAAAGTTTTTTTTTTAATATCTATTTATTTGTTTTGGTTATACACAATGCCTTTATTTTCACGTGGTGCTGAGGATCGAACCCGGGTCGCACACGTTCTAGGCAAGCGCTCTACCACTGAGCCACAACCCCAGCCCCTAAAGTATTTTTGTTGTAGGTATTTATAACGAGCAAAAAATGTTAAAGCTTATATATTTATTACTTTGGGGTAAAATTCTTTGAGGGAAATGTAATGACAATATGAGAATAAGAAAGAATAAGAAAGAATAAAGTAAAATTTCTGTTAAAGGCAAGTTTATATATATTCATATATACATAAAAGCTTTTCTATACATGAAAAGCTTATATGTATATATGTATATACATATATTAAAAACTTGTTTATTTTTTAATGGTTGATGGTAACAAATTAATATTTAAATTCCATTGGATAGATAGAGCTCAGTAATTTTTAATGCTATTATATACTAAATTCTAAAAAATTATACCCTTTTCATCATACATAAATATATAATAAAAATTTTGGGTGTCAACTTAAAATTTTGAAAAACAATGGACTTTTCTATTCTCTGCTATACTATTTATAGTACTATAAATGTTTTTAAATATTTTTCCTTTTCTGTGAATGCAGGTAATTGAGAATAAGGACCATGTTTCCTGATCTTTTTTTTTTTTTTTTTGGGGGGGGGTACTGGGGATTGAACTCAGGGGCACTTGACCACTGGGCTACATCCCCAGCCCTTTTTTGTATTTTATTAGAAGCAGGGTCTCACTGAGTTACTAAGTGCCTTGCCATTGCTGAGGCTGGCTTTGAACTTGCGATCCTCCTGCCTCAGCCTCCCAAAGTGCTGGGATTACAGGTGTGCGCCACCACGCCCGGCTGTTTCCTGATCTTTTAACCAAATATCTAGTTTATAATAGGAGCTTAGTTTAAGACAAACTCAATTAAATTATTTTTATTTTCATTAAAAGGAGTTATTCATTCTTCTTCAACTCTTCTTAGCCTTAAATTAGGTTTTTCTACTACTGATAATCAAACAACTACCAGATGGAACTAAAATTTGGGCTTAAAAAATGGTTCACATTTTATCCCTGAAATAAGAATAAGGAAAATACTGTGAGAAAGAAACAAATAGTAGGGGCTGGGATTGTGGCTCAGCGGTAGAGCACTCGCCTAGGGTGCACAGCCCGGGTTCAATCCTCAGCACCATGTAAAAATAAAACGCATTGTGTACAACTAAACCAAATAAATAAATATTTAAAAAAGAAACAAACAATAAACCAATATCAATTTTTAATAATATGGTTATTTTCAGCAGGGTGTAATGGCACACGTCTGTAATCCCAGTGGCTCGGGAGGCTGAGGCAAGAGGATCTCAAGTTCAAAGCCGCCTCAGCAACCAGGAGGTGCTAAGCAACTCAGTGAGACCCTGTCTCTAAAAAAACACAAAATAGGGCTGGGGATGTGGCTCAGTGGTTGAGTGCCCCTGAGTTCAATTCCTGGCACCACCCCTCCAAATATATATACATATGATTATTTTCTATGTAAAATATGTGATATTTTATATATAAAATATGTAAAGCACTAAGCATTCAGAAATGTATCTGTTGACACAAAACAATAGTGTTTTATAATCCCTTTTAAAACATAGCAAATTGGAGAGTAAGGAAAACACTAGCAGAGTGTTCAGAATGGTTGGCAAATAAACTTTTTCTCCTTGGGTTTCTAATGAAGAATTTTAATGAAAAAATTATACACACACACACACACACACACACACACACATACACACACACACACATATATATAGATATATATATAGATATATACACTTCTGCTTTCTACACGGCATCTCTGCTTAAGACACTGTAAGCACAAATGTTGCCTAACATTGTTTTATTTGCTGCATATATAATAGTTAAGCTAGCAATAAGGAATAGTTTATGCACATATGCTGGTTTACATGTGAATAGCACTTTTACAATTTTTGAGAATCATCAACAGGTTCAGTCTTTTCCTGTGATCATAATACTATTAAATTTCACTTAAATATGATATACAACATTTTATTTTGTGTTTAATATTATCCAGAGAAATAATATTACATATAGACTGCTTAAAAATAGCATAACTTAGACAAAAGCAAATTTTAAAAATAAAATAAAAACTCTTAAAGCCTTACTAGGAAATGTAAATTTAGATTTAGGAATTAGAAAGATGAGTATCACCCCTGGTTCTTACCATTCCCTTGTTTTGAAATTATTCAAGTAAGAAAATATTATCTTTAACTTACAAAACTCCTTTTATTCAAAAGAAAATTTTTATCTATATGATAACCCTTTATCCTAACAGTATTTCTGTGAATACTAATTCTAGGTAACACTTATTGAGCACCCTCTTTATTCCAGGCACTGTGCTTAGCACTTGATATTTAATCCTCATGGCAATTCTCTGAGGTAGGTAACATCATTGTGCCCACCTTCCACAAGCCTGGTTAATGGAAGGCAATAGACACAGATGGGACATTAATACCCTGGTCTTCCTGAATTCACCCTTAGGATACAAATCTTTGAAATGGGGGAACTGGACCATGTCTGATTGTATCTCAGCACTCAACTGCAGTGTGACAGTGTAGAGGAAAGCAGGGAGTAGGAGGTTAGATGGCCCAGTCCTGGGCGCAAGAGCTAGATGCAGCCAGTGAGTAGATAGACCAGAAAGTGTGATCATGCTTCACAGAAGCTAAGAGAAAAGTTGCATTTGTAAGGAACTTAGAGCATAAAATACCTTCCACAAAAATGATATCTGGATCTTATAAAAAACGATACTTGGAAAATTAAGTGTTCAAATTCACATTTTCCTGGGACTAAATCTAGATATTACCAGTTTTTTATTATTTACTACAAAGTATACCATTGAAGACCTAGGGATTTTTATTATGTTAGGCTGGTTTTTGGGTCCTCCTATAAAGTTTTATTGGCTTCTTATTTCCCCTAAAATTTAATATTGGTGGGTTCTGTATTAGATTTAAAAATGTATGTTTTCTCTAAATTGTGTCTCTATTGAGCATGTACAGGTATTTTTCCTTGTGATTATTTTCTAAATAACATAACAACTAGATATGTACTATTTACATTATCTTTTAAGTAATTTAGATATGATTTAAAGTATATTAAGAGGATGTGTGAAGGTTATATGCAGATACTACACCATTTTATCCAAAGCATCTGAGCATCTGCAGATTGTGGTATCTGCAGGGGTGGAATGGAGTTTGGGAACCAACCCCTCATGGATACAAGGTACAATAATATCTGCCAGTAAACAATTATGGAAGAGAAATAATGTTAGGTACTTACATTTCTCTGAGGCAGAAAACTTCAGGATCTGAATATCTGCTTTTTTGCATTAGTCAAAAGAACTAATTAGAACTTAAAAGTAGTCTTTGGTGTTCTTTTTTAAAAACCTTTTACTGCTTTATTCTCTTAGTAAATGAAATCAGGAATCATGATTTGATATAAATCACATCCATCCCCTATAAAGATATTAAACTCTTTGTAACTTTGAATTTTCCAAAGGCCATCAGCAACCTGAGGTAGAAGACAGAAGCCACCAAGGAAACATTTTCCTGCTCCTGCCCTATTCAGAATCTCTGCATTTTTGTCCAGAGTCTAGTCTGGCACAAAGATCTCTTGAATCATTTAATCTCAGTCTGACTGCCTAAAGTCCTAAGTGAAAATAGATTTATTTATTTTTTTCCAAATTGGCCCAAAGGAAAAAAATTGAAGTGAAAAGAAATAATTTCATGTTGTTTGGGCTGCCAAGTTACATACACATGAACAACTTCCACCAAGGGGGAAGAAACAAAAAAACCAAAATAACAAAAAAGAAAGAAAAATATTCAGTGGGGTTCTTTCTCTCTTAAGTACTTTATAAAAAGGGCTTTCCTTCAATGCACATTAAAGCAAACATAAAAAGATTATTTCAGATTAAAACAGTTTGGAGATATTTTAATTCCCACAAAGCCTTTGGTATCCATCAGCACTGTGCTTCCATAATTGTAAAATTCACTGTAAGCTGAAGTTTGCTTAATCATTGTTCCTTTTCAATTTGCCAAAAAGGTCAAAGCACTCAGAACGGTGCCTGGCACATTTGTAGCATATAACACACAGCAGTAGAATAGGGTAGACGGAATCTGTATATGGTTCAAACAAAGAAGGAAAAGTCAAAGGGGGATGATTGTTCTGTGTTAGGGAACTCATTGTTTCCAAGAAAATTAAATAGGGAATTTGATCAAATCTGAAACTGAACGTTCATGAAGTTTCAGAAGCCCACCCTTAGAAAGTTTTAAGCTCTACTTTTCCACTTATTTTGAGATATACTAATTCAGAAAATATTTTTAACAAACAGAGCAATACTCTCCCTAGATTTTCCTAAGTAAGGTTGATCTGACTTATTAGAGGTGTGAGGACATACATAAAATGCTTGATTCATGATTGAGTGTATATTATAACAGCTCAAACAAACAGGCTATACTCAATTTTAAAGTAAAAAAAAAAAAAAAAGAATTAAACCAGCAAGAAATTAACATGGTTTTGAAATAGATATTAATATTAACTGATAACCCAGGCTATATAACCAGTTAAAATTTTTTGAGTGTTCAACTTTGCAAAAAACCATTTGGTCATCAAAGGAACTAAAAATTGTTTTCTGAGTACTGGAAGATTTTTGGTAGCTACCCCAAATGAAGCTTTTTCTCCATAAACATATTTTAATATACCCAAATAAAACATCTCACATGAAAATACAGAAAAAAAAATATTTTAAGCAAAATAGAAATTCAAATGCACAAGAAAGAAGCCAAGTGAGAGAAATGAAAAAGTTAATTTAACATGAATCCTACTTCCACTACCTGTAACTCCCTTAGAATGAGATCTGTAAGAAAAGTCCAATTTAACGAGACTTAAATATATAAATGTCAGTTGTATCCTTGGTTTTCTAGTCCTGTGCTTCATGAAGCAATAATATCATACCTTGAAAGCTTTTTAATTTCAAGGGAACATTGCAATAAAAAAAATAGGGGTCATAAGATTAGAACATACTTGCTTTTGATAGTAGCAAAATGAGCTACCCTTTTTGGTTTACTTAATTACAGAGTTTTCCCATCAAAAATGGGTTCTTTAAATTATAAAAATACTTTCTATGGTAACAGTTGTTGACACATTTCTGATCTGAGTCTACAAACTCTTTTAAAAAATAAAGCATACTTGAAGATGTAGATAGAAAATTCGCAAGGAATCACTTAAAAACACACAGTTTCCTTCCTGTTTTGTTCATATAAAAATCAGGTCGTCTTTACGCAGTTTCTGTAGCTCCAAGGAATTCCATTTCTACAGCTGCTTTTGGCCGTTGGGCTGAGCCACTCTTCTTTCGGAATTCTGCAGCGATTTCCTCAAAAGACTTTCCCTTGGTTTCTGGAACTTTGAAAAACGTAAACACGGTAAAGGCCAGGACCACCCCAGCAAAGAGGAAAAACACGTAAGGTCCACAGAAGTCCTGGATAAAGAACAAACAGAGAGTTCCAATTAGCAGCGGTTTGACTGTCTTCTGTTCAGTAAATTTGCACAGCATCAGGCTGCTTACCGCAATGTACTGGAAACACAGAGCTATAAGGAAATTGCAGACCCAGTTGCTGAATGCAGCTAGTGCTAGAGCCGTGGGGCGTGGTCCTTGACTGAAAAACTCAGCCACCATGAACCAGGGGATGGGACCTGGTCCAATTTCAAAGAAACTGACAAAGAGGAAGATGGCCGTCATGCTCACGTAACTCATCCAAGCAAACTTATCCTGAAAAGCAAAACAAAAACAAAAGTGGGACTGGGCTCACTGGCTGCTGTTTCCCTTAGCTAAGTAACCCCTCTGATTTCAGAGGTGGACACAGCTGTCTTCCTAATGTGTTTATGTTCTGTCGAGTACAAAATACTCTAGTCACTAGAATATTTTAGTCTGGATCATCCTTAAATTAAAGGCAATCCTATAGATTACAACTTTTTTTTTTTTTTTTTGGTACAGTGGATTGAACCCAGAGCCCCTTAATCACCGAGCCATACCCCCAGCCCTTTCAATTTTTTAAAATTTTGAGAAAGGGTATTGCTAAGTTGCTAGGGCCTCTCTAAATTGCTGAGGCTGGCTTTGAACTTGCAATCCTCCTGCCTCAGCCTCCAGAGTCACTGGTATTACAGACGTGCACCACAGCACTGGCTGGATTAGATTTTTTATTTGATCCTAACTTGCTCTTTTCTATGAAAGGCAAGGCAAAGATCTAGTATCCTTTGCTTCTAATTATACCAAGGTAGCTAGGCAAGGTGTATTTTTCTTGTGAAGTGGTAGATGAGGACCTTGAGTTGGGAGAGGTTCAAATACTCACCCAAGGAGGCACAGGCAGCCAGATGGCAGAACTAGAATTTGAATCCCATTGGAGCTGACTCCAAAGCTTATGCTCTAACCACATGACTATACTGCCTCCCCAGAAAACAAGTACAAGTGATGTACTAGTATTTAGTCTCTAAACTCAAGAAATGAGTTCCCCATTTCATCTTCTTTTTATTATGTGCTGTCCATCTGGCTTTATTCCATAAGTCATTCTCAAATGTTTTTGACATTCAAAGTACTTTAGCCTGAAACACAGAGATGTTATTTTATGGTAACCAAACATATCCGTCCAGGCACCAAACTCACCAGTAGCACAAGTCCCAGTGACATGAAGATGGCACAGAAAAACATCCCACTCATTCCAATTAGAAACAGAGAGCGTCGCCCTGCCTTCTCCACAAGCAATACCTAGGAAAGTTTTGAAAATATTGTCTGTTTTATGAGTCACAAAATCTTGCCTTTAAATCAATCTTATTGCAAGAGAGGTCATTTTAATTTATACAGCAGGGAAGGAGGCAGTGCTGTTATTCCATTTTATGGATGTAAGACTGAGGCAGGGAGGGACTCTTGCCTCAGTGGCAGGGTTGCCTCAGCAAACAGGGATAATTAACAAATATCTGTTTAATTTGTTCACATTGATTTGAATAGGCCATTCTAGAGATAGAACCATAGTGTTACCACCTCTCTAGGATTATCCCCTTGAGTACAAGAGTCAGAGGCTGTACAGCTTGCATCTCTCCCAATAGATTACCTGTACATTTAAAATGTGAAAGATCTACATTAAAAAATGACATTAATTTCTCTCCTGGTGATTAAGTTATTGTTACAAGGGTTGGTGCACTATAGACAACTGAAACAGGACAGCTGCTCAGGTGTCAACTATTCTCATTCAAATTTCTCAGTGCTTATGAAGTCAAATGATGACCACTCACCTGGCAACATACAGAATTTGATCATTGTACCAAAATAGTCAGGTCTGCATTTTTCTGGTGCACTTAAATGTACCTGGCATTGGAAGTGAACTATGCATTTGAAAAGAGAAAACTTTAAGGCAAAGGGTTAGAGTGCTTTTCTATCCTAATTAAGAAAATATGTCATTGATTCCTTTGCGTGTGGGTACCTTTGCATTAATGGTTAAGATTTACAATGAACCAAGACCAGCGTTTGTTGAATATACTCTTGCCTCCCTGATCCATGGAATACTACCAAAGCTGGTGACATGCACACACACTCACACACAAACACACCTGTCACAATTTCTCATCTTGGTGAGTAAATCAGTTAGTTTCATCATTCTATCAGTAAATCAATAGCAATCCAATATGCTTAGTATGGTGAGCTCTGGCCCTGAAAATACCTGAGAAGCATTTCTTTTCTTTTCACCTATAGTGAAAACCCTTTTCATCTCAGAGACACATGCATGTCAGAACTTCAAATCACTTCTGATACCATGATAAGCAAAGGGCCCACATTTAAGTATTAAGGAAGAAGTAGAAAAACAAACCTTTCTCAAATTCATCAAATATCTGTATACATTTTGATTCTTTAATTCTGACTTTCAAAGCTGTCTTGATGATGCCATGTCAAGCTACTGGGAAAATAGAAACATTTCTTCAGGAATAAGGACTCTTACTATATGTTTCTTCTGTTTCTAAAAAATATGTATTTACTGGATAATAAACCCTAAAACTGCATGTCCTGAAAATTGAGTTGGACTGTCTCCTTGAGACTGGGTATTCGCTCAAAGATGCCTGTGATAAGGGTGAGACATGGCCAGTAGCTGGAGACAGCTGCCCCACCTAATATTTACCTTTGCCCCCCAGACTCAGTACATCACTCAGATTCCGGGTGGTAGGTATCCAGTTGGAGTTTGGTAGCCACTGCCGATGCCCCAGAGCCACCCTGCTTCCCAGTTCCCTCTTCCCAGTTCCCTTTCTTCCTGTTTGTTTTCTCTCTGAAGATTACAGGCTCCCTTCTACCAGCTCATTAGCGTGGAAGAAAACACAGAATATGGAACATAGTTCATTTTGTTATTGGGAAAAATCTCTTTTTCCCAAACACTAATTCAGGAAAAAACAGATTGATTATGTTGCTTCCAAGCTGGTGAAATATTACTATATTCTCATTAATATATTATCCTATTTATTTGAAAATAATGCACAGGACTTGGTAGCATTGGTTAATTCTGGGAAGAGAAACTGGGTGACTAAGTTACCCTCCTTTTTAAGTACTTATGAACTTTAAAACAACTTTTCAAAAACAAATATAATTAAAATTTTAAAATGTTAACTGTAGTCTTGGAGAGTTAATGAAATGATTTGAACTGATTTTTTTTTTAAATAATGTCACTCATCTGCTCAAAATTTTTACTGAATAAAAGGATGAGCTCCAAAAGTCATATTCAAAATAATTAAGACACTATTATAAACACAATGACTCCTCCCATGCCAATGAGGTTGGGTACAAGGTGCAAAAATAAAATTTTAAAGAATGTTCCTCTCTAGGTTTTCCCAAATTTTGGGTTATTCAGTCTTGGAAACTCAATACTTTATATAGCAAATTTCATTAGTCACAAGTATTTGAATAATAATCTTTATATCATAAAAAGATGCTAAAATAGTATTTGTAAAAAATATTATTCCAGGAGACAAAAAGGGCATATAGTCCCTTGAATTTCATCCCAGTGGCAGGCCTTCAATGAGAGTGGCCTCTTGGCTTGAACAGGCATTATCTCTAAAGTCATTTCTACAGAACCCCTGGTGTTCTGTTGTTATTTGTTGTTCCTCCTCTTTCCAAGGTCCAGCACTGTTCAACATGGTCTAGACAAACCTGCTTTTTGGTCTAGATATCCAGGCTGTAATTTATTGACCATCCCAAGGTAATAGTTAAAAGCCCACGTTCAGAGAATGAAAAACAAGTGTCTAAAATAAGTGGAGTGTAGAATTATGACTGAAACAGAAAAGCACATTTATTTTGAACATTTTTAAAAATATTTTTATTTATTTGCTTTAGTTGTACACAATGCCTTCATTTTACATGGTGCTGAGGATCGAACCCGGGCCGCGCATGTGCTAGGCGAGCGCTCTACCACTGGGCCACAACCTCAGCCCCTTGAACATTTTTATTCAAAGACTAAAATAGGCCAAATTATCCTCACTTTAGAGTGAATTATATAAGCTGGAAGTTTTTGTCTTTGTTGTTTATTTATTTTATATTTTAGATTATGTTAATTATTGTTGTCAAGATGTTGAATCATTCCTTATATAAAATATTTGGTTTTAAGAAGAGCATATGACTTCTTTTTTTTTGTAGTTGTTGCAAAAGGAACACTAACACTTTTAGTTTCATACTTCTACCCCATCCTCTAAAACACACATAAACCTCTAATGCATCACCAAAAGCTACTTCCTTGGGAATTACCTAGAAGTTCTGTCCAATGACTTAACATCATAGGAATTTCCCAAGTTTGCTGACTTCTGTTCAGAGGCCTAGATATCTGAGAGTACCTTTTCTATTATTGTTAAATGTTCTCCCCAAAACATAGGATGAAAAAAGTATTTCAAACATGGAAGGAGAGGATCCTGGGTAAACTATACATATTAATAGAAATGACAAGCTGCCAGCTAGTCCTAGGGGATTTAAGTATAGAGTGAAGAAGAAGGAACCAAGGAAATTTTCTCTGTGCCTCCCCGTAAGTTATTTATTCACTAAGAGTTTAGACAGAATAGCATCCCAGAAGTGGGGTGAGCCAGTGATTCACATTCTCAGTTATGCCTAATCGCAAAGCAATAGTTAGCTTATTTACAGAGAGGACTCTTCACATGACCCATTTAATTCTACACACCTGCTGCATGTGGACAAAAGCCATTGATCACTTTTATATCACAAGTTTTTCCCTTCACTTCTGGACTAGGGACAAGCATTGTTTATCTAGGGTATCGACTTACCGAGAGAACAGTGAAAACCAGGTTGATGGCACCAACTCCGATTGTTGCATAAACAGGTTGGCTGATTCCAGCTGTCTGAAAAATGCTGGTTGAGTAGTAGAAGATCTGCAAAGTACAAACAGTTTGGCCCTAATCAGGATGCCTTACACTGATGTCTTTAAGGCAAAAAGTATTTAAGGTGTTTTGTTTTTCCGTGTTTCTATAGAACCATAGTCCCTAGAACTTCCTAAAGATTTTCTCTACCCTCTCTTTCCAGAGTAGATCACAGACTTCCTTTGGTGTTTAAAGCTTCTGATTGCTTAAAAGTCCTCCTTACATTTACAGTTAGAAAACTCTGCTACTTTTTTTTTTTAATTTCTAGACTTTTTGTTAAAGTATAACACATATAAAAATACACATAAGTGTATAACTGAATTAGTATTAATGAATGGGTCACGCCTGTATAACTTGCTCTTAGATCTGGAAATGAATCACTGCCTACTCTGCAAAAACTCCCTATTTGTCCCCTCATCCACTGTCCTGAAGAAATCACTCTACCATCATCTGACATCATAGATAAAATTTGCCTACTTTTGTACTTGATGATGGAACCACATAATAGTACTATTTTGTGTCTGCCTTCTTTTGTTCACAGTTACCTTATTGTCATCTTTGCAGACTGTTCATATCATTACTCTATAGAATTTTGTTGCATTAGCACACCACAATTTGGTTACTCAATCCACTCCTGATGAGTATTTAGGTAGCTGCCACATAGAGTGATTATGATTAGTATTGCTCTAAACATTAACAGTCCTTTTGGTGAAATATGTAATCATACCTAGGAATAGAATGGCTGGACCTTAGTGTATGCCTGCACTCAGCTTTGGTACAAATGGCCAAACAGTTTTTAAAAGAAGTTGGGACAGTTTTGCATTCTTATCAGTATGTGTGAGAGTTCTGGCTTGTACAGTTAATCCAGAATTTTCCACTAATCTCAGTAGGAATGGAGAAATCAATTTCACATACCAATAGCTTTTTAAAAAATTTAGTTATGTTTATATGCTTCTAATGGTCTTTTAGATCATTGTGTTATTCCTCTGTCATTCTTTCCCTACCCAATATGTTTTGTTTCTGGTTCCTCCTGCAGACAGGACTAAGGCAGGAGGACTGTGCAGACTGTTCAGTGAGCAGTGGCTATACCACTATGCTACCATTTTTAGGCAGCTCAACAGCCTCAGGGCCAACATTTTCTCAGTACCTCTTTAAGGAAGGCACTAGGATGTAAGCTGAACCAAGAAGTTGAGAAAGATTAAGTATTGTCTAGTGGATATACAGGCAGAGCTGAGACAAGGGATATGAATTTGGTCTGTGAGTCCCAAAGCTACACACAGTCAAGATATCTTAATAGAGAGTCTAAGAGAGAAATATTGGTTTGTGGAGTGAGGTTCATTTCAGGTATACTTTTACTTCAACTGATAAGAATTACTTTCTTTGTCTCCCCAAGACTCTGACCATCCATTAGTACCCCTAAATTGTCCCTTGTGGATCTGGGATTGGCTCACTAGTGATAGAAACCCAATCCACATACTTTAATAGCAATAGATGAGAGTATGTGATTTTCTTTATCTAGTTTGTTAACAAGTGCTTACTTTTTTCTTCTAGTGGCTAATTGCTAGTAGAACCATTTAGTCTGCATGATGCAAGGGTTTCTTTCTGTATTTTTTATCAGCACATTGTAACTAAACATAGCAGTGGGATTCACAGTTACATATTTATACATGCACACAATGTAACAGTAAGGGGTTTCAAATCAGAACCTAAAAATTTGATACTTGGCGTATTTTTCAATCACGTCTTATCTACTCCCCTCACTCATCAATATTATGCCAATTCTATTGTTTATTTTTGTAGGCTGTCTTCCCAAATAAAAGTTTCTTGATGGCAAGAAACTGTTCTTTGCACCTAGCTATCTGGTATCCTTCATCTAGATAAAGGGAACCATGGACTCCTTTTTGCCTACACTATCAAAAATCCTAAATTTCATTCTCACCTCTGGGAGCCTCTTGTAATTTAGGGCACCCTCCCCTTTTGGAAATGATATGATTATTTTCCTTTTCTCTCCTTGCATTTATTATGACTTTTGCCTTTTAGTCTCATCTTAAGAGAAATAAATCACCATTGATTATTGACATTTTAAAGAATTGCAACCTATTTTAGAAAGCCATTGAAGCAAAGCAAGGATATTATCACTTAATATCTGTTGTAGTAACACTTGATGTCAATGTTTTAAAGCGCCCTTTAGTTATTTAAACTTTAACCTCTTTCCTTCTTAGTTCACTTTGCTTTTTTTTTTTTTTTTTGAGTACCAGGGATTGTGCCCAGGGGCACGCAACCATTGAGCCACATCCCCAGCCCTATTTTGTATTTTATTTACAGGCAGGGTCTCACTGAGTTGCTTAGTGCCTCACCATTGCTGAGGCTGGGTTTGAACTCATGATCCTCCTGTCTTAGCCTCCCAAGCTGCTGGGATTATAGGCAGCGCCACCCCACCAAGCCTCACTTTCCTTTCTTAAATTTGGAAGATATTCTCAACTTACCCCATTGATTCCAGAAAATTGCTGAGCCGCATGCAGCATTAATGACACAATGATAGGCTGTCTGTAGTTAGAATCAGTGAAGAGCTGAATTACAGAGACTTTCTGCTCACTTGATGCTTCTTCTTTTTCTTTTTTCATCTCATTTATGTCTTTGGTGACATCATCACTTCCTCTGAGTCTTTTTAAGCCTGTCCCCCCGAATTATCAAGTTGAAACAACTCACTCAGATCAAAACAAAAATAAATTTATTTTTACTGTGTTCATGAAAGAGCTATAGTTCTGCATGTCCCATTCTATTTCTTATTTATAGCATGGGGGTTGGAAATTATTTTTTGTTAAATTAAATCCTGCTCTTTGATGTAAAAAGGCAGAACATTTGGCTTCATTTTTGGACAGAAAACTATGATCCACATTATCATAGAAGCATAAATCTGGGCGGTCTTTTGGAAGTCTCTGATTAAGTCTCTTATGTGTGGGCTCTAGTGAATGCTTACAGGTGTGATATGGCATGTACCAGTCCTATCAAAGTGATTTCGCACATTCTTATTATATGTAATTACTGACTTCATTTGGAAGTCCCTTTAATAATTTTGCTAGCAACCATTCATACACACTGTTTGGTATTTCAAAAGCAACAGAAAGCTGGTATTTCAAAAACAACATAAAGAAAGAAAAACCACCTACATACTTACTTTGCTTTGCTTTGGTTTCTTCTTCCAACTTGATATACAGGTACCTGGGGCTTTCTGGACAGAAGAACAGTAGCAGAAACTGGAGGAGGGCCCGCACAGCAGACAGGCCAAGCAGGATGTGCCACAGATCATGATTGCCCAGGATAAACTCAAGGCCAATAATCTGAGAGGATAAGGAAGAGACTCATCAGCTACACAACACTCTGGGTCTGCTTCTACAATTTGTTGAAAAAACACATTGGCTATTCAATAGTAATCCCTAACAGTCCTGGTTCATGTAAGAATAAGTTGGAAACCATTACATCTAATCTTAACCAAAATAGGGACAATTTACTTGGCAAATAATTCAACTGGGCTTGTTTTTATTAACTCCACTTACACATTTAGGATGGGAATCAATCCAACTTTTAAAAAATACGTTTGATATCTAAAGCAACATATGGCTATAGTCTCCAGGCAACCAGATGGAAAAATAATGTATTAAAATCATACATAATTTGGGGGCCTTGTTCTAAAATTTCGTCTAAGAAAATATTTCTTTTTAGATTGCTTAGATTACTCAGCAACCCAGCTCCTTTATTCCATCATAGATAGAACAATTGCTTGATGAAAACCAGCTTTATGAATCCTATTTCAGTGCTTTGCAGAGATCCTTCTGGATGATTAAGTACGAGGTTCTACAGCTCCCTCTGAGACCACAGGGTAGAGGGAAGGAGAGAGCCAGTGGAACAAGAGCTCCTGTGATCATCATTTGCATGTTAGGTTTCCAGGAAAGATGATCAAAACAAAGGAAACCCATGCAGTCAAAAACGTAAAGTTTCCTATTCTTTGAAATCTAAATCAAAAAACTTAGTGCCTAAATTATTGGAAGTTTCAATTCCAGTGCCAATCCCACCAAACAACTTTTAAGAAGAAAAGTCAGAAGTAGTAATAGTTTAACTCTGAGCTAAAATGCCTGTGTTTCTGTACCACCTTCACTACTGCTGTTAGTTATAATTAAATATTAATCTGCTGATATAATTATAATAATAATTATTATTTTTATTATTTTCCTCTGTGCTGGTCTACAGTGAAAGTAGAAAGTCAGGGAAGGAGAAGTGGGTGAAGTAGAGGATGGGTAAAGTGGGGGATGAGGAGTTTTACCTGACTAATAAGAATGCCCGTGACAATGGCTAGCTGGTGAAAAGTGCCAAGAGCACCCCTGAGCGTGGTTGGAGCAATTTCACCAATATACATTGGAACCAGCCCTGAGATTAACCCTGCATGAAACATGAACATAACAAATGTTAAAGTACACCCAGGAACATCTCAGCAGGAACATCTCAGTAACAATGATTTGGTCTAAGTACACCCAGTATTCAGACTGAAATTCCCTTCCTGAATCCCTTGGGATGAAGGGCCCGTGTCTTCAGCCAAAGACACAATTCATGCAAAAAAAAAAAAAAAAAAAAAAAAAAATTATTGCTACAACCTTAAATGGAAGTGTAGTTGAAAACACTGATAGAAAGAAATGCTTGGTCATGTATTTTGCAATTCTTCATGGTGTTGTCTCAGTTTAAAAAACAAAAAACCCACATTAATGTTTAGTTTATATCATAAAACCTGACGTTGTCTTGAGAAAAGAGACTGAAGAATGTTTAAATAATATTCTTAATAGACTCACAGAATTAAAGGAAACTAGAACACCAACAGGCTACCCTCTCAAGAGAGATGAGAAATGATGTGCCCAAGATCCCATGGCATGGAGGGTTAGCATGAGAACTACCACAGTGTGGAGGTATATCAAGATCCCTGTTGGGGTGGAGAGGTAGGTGGAAGAGGTGGAAGAGGTTAAGAAACTCAAGAACTCTTCCCCCAGTTGTCAGAGCAACCCAGCTCCTTTATTCCATCTATGTATTAGGCTTTAGAAAGTATCTCATTTGAAGAAAGACTTTTGTGCTATAAAGGAATATGAAAAATTTGAAAAGCACTAGGCTATTCTGCCTTTTGTAGCTTTCTTAAAAGCACATGTGATCAGTCATGTTGGAAATGGCGGCATACCCATACAGCCATTGGCTGATTGCAGTGTTTGGCATTTTCTTAAAAATTAAGATCTGTCAGAAGGCAATCTCTTAGAGGTTGCCTACTGATTATCAAATGGAAATGGATGGTCTTTGTGTGAAATATGTTTTGGCAACTATTTTCAATGTATATATTTAATGCTTCAAACTCTTCTTAATATCTCCAGGGAATATTTGAATATTTGATATTTGATGTGGCATCTGAACTTCTGGAGAATTTTACATGATGCCTATTCAGCTTCAATAAGGAAAAAAAAAAAACATTTATTTGGCCCTATTTGAGGTTGTACTATCTTTCCATAATATCTAATACTATATCTCAAGATCAAAATAATACAGCTAAGTTCATAATACAAGTCTGAAATCACATGAATCTGAAGTCAAATTATATTTCATGTAAATTTTAGCACTTTAATACTCAGAATGTTAGAAATACTTTAGATACAAATTCTGTGCCCTCATCATTCCTTCCCTGCCCTGCATGATATTGAAGGGCAACTCCAATTTGTGAGAATGGGTTAAAACATCAGCCCAGGACCATCAGAACTGAGGATCCATTAGTCTTGAGAAATTAAATATTTGTCTGTTTTAGTGAGTGAATGTTCCTGTCTTTGTACAAACCTGTTGCCTTTGGACGTTTGAAAAGCTGTATCCAAAAACTAGTGATTCCCATATTCAGACATAAAGTTCCTGGGAGGAGCTTTATGAACTTTGCTCCTGCTTCTGCCTGACTCCTTCTCCCTACAGACACCACCTCTTTAATGCTTCACTCAGCCATGCTTGGGATCAGACAGGGCTGGGGTGTATGGTCTAAGGCATGGGTCAAGGTGTCCAGGTCTTGCCAGGTATGAAAAACAGAGACAGCCAGGTCAGCACTGGAGGTCTGAGTGCAGCAGTCTTCCACTGTTTACTGTACCACAAAAGTAATAACAGCAGTTTTTGTATATCAGATTCTATGATTGATTAGTGTTTTACATGTATTCTCACAATTAGCTTATAGGGTAGATACTGTCATTCTCTTCATTTCACATATGAAGGAACTGAGAGTCAGAGTTAAATAATTTGTCTGAGATCAGCCAACTAGAGATGCTATTATGGTAGTGGACAAGATCCTAAGATAGCATCACAATTCCCATTTACTGGTCCAAAATTCCCATCTCAGGACTTAATGTTATGCAATTGTCTCCCTCTGTGACTTCACCCTAGGTTCAAAAATGTCCCTGCATGTTAACACACGTGATGCAGAATGATTTTCAGACAAAGATGTATATATGTATTTTTGTCACTTACCACAGTAGAGTCCTGATATGCTTCTTCCTGCAATTATAAGAATATGAGATGGTCCCAATTTGGAAAACCCCATCAAGAGAGCTCCAGCTAATGAGAGAATGTTTGCTACCATCAAGGCCTTGATTCTGAAATTTTATAAATCCAGAATTACAAATTAGGCATCAAAATTAGGCATCAAAAAAAGTTATTGGCTTTCAGAGCTTTTTGAGATTTTTTACCTAAGGTCAATTATTTTAATTTTACCATAAATGCTAGTTCAGACATCTTAAATCGAGATTGTTACTTTGACTCATCTATGGACCAACGTATTAACAAAAAGTAATATTTATGATGAGACAACCTGGGTTTCATACACATTTTGATAGAGACAATTCACTTACAATGGTGTCTAGTTTGATTTAAGATAATACTTCTGACAGTTAACTTTTTTCAAACAGTTAAATAATTTTTTTCAGAAGTTATTTGTTTTAAGGAATAATTATCTGGTGATAGATAAATTCAATTCTGTGGTTGTAACCTATAACTTGTTTCTTTCTTTTTCTTTCAATAGTAAAGGTTTTAGTTGGTATAGATTGGAGAGGAACTTTCAAAGTTAAATTTACTTTTGTATGAATTATTTGGAAGATAATTAAAACATACTTTTAAAAGCTTATCATAATTATAATTATCCTCATTTTAACACTGTATGCCAGCATGTTTCCAGAATTGATGAATTAATGTCAACCAAGGTCAAATATGTTATAAAACCGACAACAGCAACAAAAACACCAACTTCAAAAATAATCATATGAAAATCACACAAAAACCTTGTTCAAAGTTAAAAAGACAAAGTAAATAAAAGAATCTGACTGGTCAGTATGAAAATGTTTGTGCCATGAAGATATGTAAGCACCTGCTGTATTCTATTTCATTGTTTCAAACTCTAATAGGTTGGCCTTTTCTAAGCAAAAGATTTGGGCCAAATCTTTTATACTCTTTAATACTAAGCACATTATTTCCTGAGAGTAAAACTTTAAAATCTCATAGTGAAATGATTTCCCAACAACCATGTGGTAGGCTGAATAATGTCCCTCAAGAGTTCAAGTCTCAATTCAGATTCCGCAAATGATACCTTATGGGGCAAAAGGGATTTTGCAAATGTGATTTAGTATCTTGAGATGGGGAGAGTGTATGATTATCCAGGTGAACCCAATGATGTAATGACAAGTGACCTCATAAGAGGAAGGCAGAAGAGAAGATGATGTGATAGATGTGGAGATTGTAGTGATGCACTTTGATGGTGGATGAAGGGGCCACTACAAACTGGAAAAAGGAGAGGAAGAAATTCTCTCCCCTCCAAACCTCCAGAAGAAACCAGCCCAGTTGACATTGTGACTTTAGCCAAGTGAAACTGATTTTGGACTTCTGAATTCGAAACTGTAAGAAAATTATTTTGTGTTGTTTTAAGTCACCAAATTGGTGGTAATTAATTACAACAGCAATAGGAAATTAATATAAGGAAATTATTAACTATCCAAAGATAGGGAACAGTGAACAAGAACTGGCCAGCCCCTGAGCTGCAGTGGAGAAAAAGATAGTTAAAGGGTTTTTTTCTCTGCTAGACTACTGTGAAATGCTTGTTGTTTTCATAAGGACAGAAGGCATATAACTTCAACAATTTATCCTAAGAAATTGTTAGCAGCAAGCTTATAGTCCATTCTATTAGGAGGGAAAAAGACAAAAAGTCTTAAAACCAATAAAGTCCTGAGAAGATTTTTGATCCTAGACTGTTTCTCTTCCTTACTGCAAACAGTGGATGTTGGAACACCAAACACAATATAAATTATTTTTAATTTATACTCAGATGTGAGAAATGGTCAAAAATAAATGATCTAAAAATACATGCAGTGATTGAACCAGGAAGAAAAAAACTTAATTCTTCCTTAGAGTTCTTTTTAGCTTTTGCTCTGAATACTCCTGTTAGTGTTGGTTTCATTCTTATGTCGTCATCATCATCATCATCATCATCATCATCATTCTTGTGGTTGTCATCATTGTCATCATCAAAATTAGGCCTCATTTGTTGTCCGCTGACTATATTCCAGGCATTGGGCCAAATCTTTTATATCCTTTCTCATATAATCTTCATAATAAAATAGGTATTATTCTATTATTCTTCTATCCCACATTGCAGATGGTAGAAAACTGTCTTAGAGAACCTAAGTAACTTGTTCATTTTCATACTAATATTAAGTGACAGAGCTGAACCTGATCTGTGCAACACCAAGGGTTAATGATGCTTCAATTTAATAAATTCCTTTTTTTTTTTTTTTTTTTTTTTGGTGATTTTGGGGATTGAGCCCACGCTCCTGACATAGTAAGCACTCCACCTTGGAGCTATCCCCCCTGCCCTATGAGTTCTGTTTGCTGTGTTGCTTTCCTTGACTGTGGTAGTATGGATTGCACAAACCATGTCTTGCCCATCACACTTTTCTCATACTTAAAAAAATTGACCTTGCAACCCCAATCTATAAAATCTATAAAATGTTGGTTGCAGACCTCTATTAAATACTACACAGTTGCAGGGAAAGACTTTTTTAAAAGCTATAATTGAAGGAATACATTTTTGTTTATTTACTTTTAACTGGTAGAGAAATGATCCTGACAACACTTTTACTCATGTCATTTCTCAGTGATTTTCCCCCAGAAAAAAACTTTTATGAGAGAAACTGAACTCTTCTATCTTAATTTTTAAGTTGAATTTGTGAGATTTATGGCTGTTTTTCAAGGAAGATAATTTGTTTATTGTGCTGGAAGAAGTTTCAATTTCCTTATAATAGGTTATTTAATAAATGGTCATTTGATATGGTTATGACCATTGGTGATGCTAAATCTTGGCTTCAGAGGATATGTATCCTGGCCTTATTGCTAGGCCACTGGCTAAATGTTTCAGGGTAAGTCATTGGGCCTATGAGCATCTCATCTCTGAATATGGGACAAGGGTTTCATTTTTCCTTCAGAAATGGGAAGTAGCTCCCATTGATTTGTTCAGATTTTAAAATTTAATTTTGCTCAGTTCATTTGATTTATAAATAATCTAGAAAATTCTCCATTTACTGTGTAAGCAAATTTGATGCAATTTGAAATGACTCTTACTTTGTGTGTGTGTGTGTGTGTGTGGTACTGGGAATTGAACCCAGGGGTGTTATCATTTGAGCTACATCCCCAGAATTTTTTATTTTTTATTTTTATTTTTTATTTTGAGACAGGGCCTCATAAGTTACTGAGGCTGGCCTTGAACTTACAATCCTCTTTGCCTCAGCCTCCCAAGTCCCTGGGATTACAGGCATGTGCCACTGTACCTGGCAGATTCTTAACATTTTTTAAATGATGAAAGGCAATTTATTTATTCTGTTGTGCACATAATCTGCTTTCAGTCAAATATCAGTAAGTTGATAAAAATGTAATAAACTGAACACTTTCTCTTACATTGAAGGAGACTCCCATTTAAATAATAAAATGTGAGTTACCATGATACCCTTTACTTAAGAAAATGTCTTATAGTCTTATTATATAAAATTCTAGTGTAAGAAAAAGAAATCATCACAATTAAATTACCAGAGAACTAAGAACTATAATTTATAGTAGCAATTGAAAATACTAAATAAGTTGTAATCTAGAATTATTAAGTTAGTTACTTGTATTTTTATTTATACATTTAGAAGTTTTTGCACTTTCTAAATTTTCCAAATTTGGCATGTATTATTATTATCATTATTATTATGGTACTGAAGATTGAACCCAAGGGTGCTAAACCACTGAGCTACATTCCCAGCCCTTTTAAAAATATTTTTATTTAGAGATACGGTTTTGCTAAGTTGCTTAGGGCCTCGCTAATTTGCCAAAGCTGGCTTTGAACTTGCGATCCTCCTGCCTCAGCCTCCTGAGCTGTGTATTATTTTTATTACAAGAATAAAAGATAATTAATCCACAGAATGTGGGCTCAAAGATCAGGAAATAAAGCTAAAGAAACATCATTTGATTTTCTAATCTTATTTCCTTCCTATATGGTAGGAAAACCCCAGCAGCTATAGTATGTCCTCTGACTCAGTGAGATTGAGGGTAAAGGAGCTCCACAGATATTTTCCATGCAAAATGTCTAACAGAAGCCAGAATTGAGAAATGTTTCATCTTGCTTCACTCGGGTCCAGGCTTTGAGACCGCAGTAGCCAAAGCAGCAGCTAGAAATCCATGCCAAGTACACAGGGTTACTGAATCAGGAATGTTGCCTTGACCTTAGGACTTGACTAAACCAAAAGCCAAGTTCTAATTTACAAATGAAAAAAAAAATGATGTCTGAGAAATGATATGATTTGGTGAAGAATACAATGGACTCCCAGGTTAAAAATTCCCATCTAGGCTGGATGTGGTGATGTACGCCTGTGATCCCAAAGACTTGGGAGGCGGTGGCAAAGAGATGGCAAGTTCAAGGCCAGCCTCAGCAACTAAATGAGGCCCTATGCAACTTATCAAGACCCTGTCTCAAAATTTAAAAGGGGGGCTGTGCTGAGAATGTGACTCAGTGGTTAGCCACTCTGGGTTCAGTCCCAAGTTTAAAAAATAAATTCCAATTTAAGCTCTTCTGCTGAATTCCCGAGGTAACCATTTATGCACTGGTTTCCTAGTTTGTTTTATAACCTACAAAGTCAGAGGATCAAAGCAGTTATCTAGAAATATACACCAAATTCATTTTTGATATTATGACTCCACAATTAACTAGATAATTGCAAGAGCATTGTCTGCTGATTTGGTCTAACACTGACCTGCCTCATATGTTTATGAGTTGAGAAAACAACCATAAAACTACTCCATTAAAAGAAAGATGGTGGGCTGGGGTTGTGGCTCAGCGGTAGAGCGCTCGCCTAGCACGTGCGTGACCCGGGTTCGATCCTCAGCACCATGTAAAAATAAATGCATTGTGTACAAATAAAGCAAATAAATAAATATTTAAAAAAAAAGAAAGATGGCATCTTTCCAAAAAATTCTAACACCTCCAAAATACTAAAGTTTCTGCATTTATGCATATTTATGAATTATGCTCACCTTCCAAGCTTGTCCCCAAGCCATCCACCAAAAAATGATGCAATCATTCCACCAACTGCAAAGCTGGACACAGACAGGGACCAGAGCATGGTGATTAGGCCAGCAGATGCCACAGCCTCTTCCCCAGCTGGTAATGGGTTCGCTGAGTATGTGATTGTGGGCAGTGCCTCTGTACTGTTGACAGCATAGTTGTTGGTAGCCTTTCGGTCATCCAGTGGAACACCCAAGACATGTCTATAATGGGATATTATTATCTGATAAAATAAAATAAAGAAAAATTAATCCAATATTTCAAACATTCTATTACTTTTGTTTGATTTTTTTCTTTAAAATGTTTGTTAGGTGTTTAAACAGGACCATTCCAACTGTGTGTTCTACACATATAAACATGGATAGATATATTTATATTGATCATATCTTATAAAACAGAGGCTACCAGGAACCAGGCAGGGACAGATAGATGAGTGAAGGAGGCATGGTACCTATTGACTACAGTGCTAAAGTACATTCTCCCAGCTGGGGCTAGAACAGGGAGTGCGGGCTTGTGGAATGATAGCATTTTGCTCCACCTAAAGGAGGAAGCTGGAAAGGTTAGACCAGTGTTGGATGACCTTTAATTTTTTCAACTGAAACCAGAATTCTAGTTTTTTTATATTAAAAATTTCAGGTTTTAAATGCTGGCAACTGTTCAAATATTGAAAATGTTCTTCAAGCTAAAAGATGTATTTACACCAGAATTACTTCTGCACAGCAGGATTTAAATTGACCTAAATAGTGTAATAGAAACATAAAAGAAAAAGTGATTAGAGAAGATGAGGGTCAAAAATAAAGTTGATACTATACAAAATTAAAACTCTAGGTGTTGTATCCTTGGGAGAATTGAGTTATAAATTTGGTAGTTAACTTCTAGGTGGTCAGTGCAGAGAGAGGAAAACAATCAAATTATAAAGAAAAAAATATCTTAGAGGGCCCTGAGAAGGTACAAAGACTTGAAGAAAGTTAGTCCTGTGGGTCCTCATAGAGTTCAGTGTGTAACAGAAGGAACAATGTTCAAAACTAAATTTTACAGAGACATATTTTATAATGTGCTTTGGTAGAGGCAAATATGATACCAAAGAAAAATCAAGTAGAAATATATCCTTCAGGCCATCTTTCTCCCATTTTTCTTGATTATTAGATCACTGTTCAGCCATATTGAGCTGGGGGTCCTCTCTGACAGTTCCTGGAATGCAGCTGCTCTGTGTTACCAGTTATGAGGAAAGTCCTATTTGGTAAAGCCAGCCGAGTGAAGGAGAGAATCATTAGATGGCTGCCTTACATGGATAATATGCCATTAAAAAAGAAAAAGGTTGGAAGGAAATATTCAAAATATTCTTAGAAGTTTGCTCCATAGCATAGAATTATGAATGATTTTTTTCATATATTTTCTACACTAGGTATCTGTAATTTTAGAATGATGAAAATATGACTTTAAAATACATTCCAAATATTCAGCTAATGAAGACATAGAGGACCTAAGTGCCCATTATTATTACTGGTGTTTAAGCAGCTCTTTAAACACAGAGAGGTTTTCAAGAAGGCACTAACCTGATAAATTAGAAGGATCCCTGTTTTCAGCCTGAGGTTGTGGCTCAGTGGTAGAGCACTTGCCCACATGTGTAAGGCACTGGGTTTGATTTTCAGCACCACATACAAATAAATAAAATAAAGGTCCATTGCCAACTAAAAAAATATTTAAAAGAAAAAAAGAAGGTTCCCTCTTTTCAGCTCTGTCTCAGGAACTTATATTGAGAGATGGGAGATCTTAGCCTAATTTTTATTCTAAGACTGGAGAGGATGGTTAAATAAGATATAAAAAGGTCTTCCACAAAAATAGAAGTTCTACAAGCTTCTTTTTCAAAGTCATGGTAATGTCGAACTGAATTTTAGAAAGCTTCCTAAATTGGCACTTGTTATCACCCAAGTAAAAAATGTGTGAGCCCTGTCTCTTGACCCCAGTATTATTCCCTGGATCTTAGCCATAGTGAGGCTGCCATACTCATGATGGGGTGATGTGCCTAATGGGGACACATCTTATTTTTGTTTGTTTGTTTTGGTACTGGGGATTGAACCCAGGGGCACTTAACCACTGAGCTACATCCCCTAATGGGGACACATCTTTTGGCCCAAGGAGAAGCCCTTTTTAGGTAATGGACTGTACCCTATACATTACACACATTTACAACCTGTAGTGTTGAATTTTTCTTGGAGTTCAGTGCTATAAGAGAAGCAGATGAAACATGTGGATTCACATGATGTTCAATTGTTCATAACTCTACCTTATGCCACCCTCTCCCAGGTGTGCTCCCTCTCTCTCTCTCCTCCTCCCGCCCTCCCTCTCTCCCTCCCCATCATTCACTTAACACTTTATTGAGCACCTTCTTTATGTCAACCATCATGCTTGACATAGGAAGGAGCTGTCGGTTCTGCTCTCAGTGACCTCACAAGTCTGAGTTGGGGCAGAGGGGAATGAAGTTCTGATCCCCCCCCCCCACCACCACCACCACTTACAGGCTATAGGACATGAGAGGATAAAATTTCATTTCCTGCTATTCACTAGATAACTGAGTAGGGATTACAAAATAATGAGAAAAATGGTAAAACTTACCTGATATACATTTTTAATTACCAGGAAAATACTCATCATGTAGAAAATCCAAACTTTGTTGGGTTTTTTACTCTGGTTCTAAAATTTTGTATTATTTTATGTTGAATAACCCATGGGAGGCAGGAAAGAAGGAAAGGACTGTAATTTTTTAGTGTTAGGACTCCTGAAGGTTATAATCTGTCCTGGCAATGGGCATAAAAAAGTTTTTGGAAGGCTCCATTGGGGAGAGTTGAAGTGCCTGATGCAGTAAGTACCCAGTAAAGGTGACTGAGTGACACATATCCTTCTAGTGTTTTCTTTATTCCCTGGCATTTTTCATTCATGTAAGGACCAGAGCTCTGAATGAATGCTGCAATAAGCTCTTTTTCATAAAACATCCTGGGCTTGGGGTACTCTAGTTAGAGATTTCTATGAGCTCAGCAAATAGCAGAGCCAGAGATCAAGAAATAGTTTATCACTCCACTGTGAGAGTTGTTAACTGGAGAGTCAAGGCCAACTTATCAGTTTTGGAACGATGCACATTGTACTTGGCAGGCCAGGATTACCCCATGTCTACCACGTGGACACACTTTATCTCCTACGTGAGGAACATGTGATACTCTCCGTGCATGAGGAACTCACAGGACTTGCCCCCAAAAGAACTTGTGCATGTTTCACTTGCCTCTTGAGGTGCATTGATCACACCAATGTCATACCCGAACTGGAAGGAACTCAGCGCAGCAGTGAAGACAGTGAAAACCAAGGTTCCAGTGATCTGTGGGATGAAACACAGAGTTGGGAAACAGCAGGCAGTATCAGTTCCTCATCACCCCATCAGGCTGCAGTGTGGGCTTCTCACTGGCTCCTTTCTCTCGGTATCCACTATGCACTTTGGCAGGGCAGGTGTGGTTCAGAGGAGAATGTGAAAACCATTAATCTTTTCTTACACTTCCAGAACTGAAAAAAGTTTGGAATGGCTTTTCCCAGGGGAGGAACCAAACATCCTTTTCCTTACATATATATTTTTTAGAATTCAGAATCTGAACTAAGAACTACAATTGCTGCTGAAGGAAACAAGATTCCAAGATAGAAACATTTATGTCGTTGGGAGAAATTACATACAATGAAGGGACAGGGAGCTCTTTGGACACTGCCATGGTACAGAAACACCTCAGGACTCATATAAGGGGCATCAACTAGCCTCGTAAGGATTTACATCTAATTGAGCATCTAATTTGCATCTAATTGAGCCTCTTAAGGATTTGCATCTAATTGAGGTAAGGATTTGCATCTAATTGAGCCTAATGTTGGGGGCTCAAACTACACTGCTTTCTCTCCAACTCTATGAAGCTACCACAGAGCATTTTCATCTCCATCAACCTATAATTACATATCTAACCATCTTAGGGAAATTGTATGATACATACAGATTCACATTTGTGGGTAATGGAAACAATTGTAGAAAGAATTTTCATGTTATTCAATGAGAAATGGTCAAATAGATTCAGATACATCATGGTACATATGTCAGGTACATACAATATACTGTATAGCAGTTAAAAAGAATATAAATGTAAAAATCCTTTAAAATGATGGTAAATAGCAAGGCATGGTGGTGCACACCTGTAATCCCAGCTACTTGGGAGGCTGAGGCAGGAGGATCACAAGTTTGAAAGCAGCCACAGCTACTGAGCAAGATCCTGTCTCAAAAATAAAGAATATAAAAGGACTGGGGATATAGCTTAATAGTAGAACACCCCTGGATTTAGCACCCAATACCATTAAATAATAAATAAATAAAATGATTGTATACAATGATTTATTTATTTATTTGGTGCTGGGTATTGAACTCAGGGGCACTCAACCACTGGGCCACATCCCCAGCCCCCCCCCTTTTTTTTTTTGTATTTTATTAGAGACAGGGTCTCACTGAGTTGCTAAGTGCCTCGCCATTGCTGAGGCTGGCTTTGAACTCGCAATCCTCCTGCCTCAGCCTCCCAAGTGCTGGGATTACAGGCGTACGCCACCACGCCCGGCTAATGATTTATTTTTAAGTGGTAAAAGAAGTTGTTGATCACATGAATGTTTTTATAAAAACCTTAAACATGAATATTCTTTGATTTGTGAGTGTTGCATATAATTCATAGAATGTTTTCTTGAAGAATAAATAAGATAATAATCTTTGATAAGGAATGGTAAGTTCTTTTATTTATATTATTAGATATTTTATAGAGAAAAGATTTGATGTATAATTATATAATTTAAAATTTTAAATAAAAATCATGGTATATAGTAGGCATATTGTTGAATGAATGAATGAGTCATGGATTCCAGTTTCCACTTTCTAACTTCAATGATATATGACTCAACTCACTTCCTCCATAGGAGCTTTAGTTTTGCCTAAATTGTGGGATAATTATAAATCGCCCCACTCCAGCATGAAGAATAGCTAAGTAACCAGGACCTTGATTCCTCGATAAAGCTGGAGAAGTTATAGAGTCTGGTGGCTCTAAAACCAGACCCCTACTTGGAGAGCTTGTTATGTATGTAGCTTCCAGAGACTTACACAGACCTTCTGCTGGATTGGAATCTTAAATTGGGATTGGTAATCTGTAGGTTTACAAAACTCCCCCTCTTTTCACTAATTTTAGGTGGATCTATACAGATTTTCCCTCCCAACAACTTCCTTCTCTGAAAGGATTTCAAAGCTGACCCAAAATATATGAATATAATATAATATAATCACACATACATATATATCATATCATATATACTATATAGAAATAACTAGTATATATTATATCTAAAGTATGTGCATGGACACACACTATATGGTAATAGGATTATGAAAAATTTTGAACCATCTGCTAAAATGTAACTATACCTCTAGAACTCAGTGGCCAGACAGCCAGAGCTAAGATGGGGTACCATTGACTTGCTTGGCATTTTCTCCTCAAATTCTTTTCTCCTCCAGCTGTTCCCCAGGATAGGCATTCCATCGGATTTACAGTAGTAGTCATCACTGGCAGTGAGGGCACCAGGTGCCTGGGAAGAGCTTCAGCCTCCCTCCCTCACACTCCATCACTCCAGTCTGGACAGTGTGGTGTGAGGCACAGTAGACCCAGCTTCCACGTCTAATGCTGAGTATTCATGTTTACTGCATGCCTGCTCACTGCTCTGGGTGGGTTATCTGCTGTACTCCTTGTGATTTCTATTGCTGTTCTAACAAATTACCACCAACTCGGTGGTTTAAACAACACAAACTTATGTATCTTACAGTTCTATAGGTCAGCAGCCCAGTATGCGTCTCAGCAGACTAAAATCAAGGTGTTAGCAGGCTATGTTCCTTTCTGGAGTCTGTAGAAGAAAATGTGGGTTGGTGGTAGAATTCAGTTCCTCGTGGTTGTAGGACTGAGCTCTGTGTTTTCATCCTAGCTGTGAGCTGAGGACCATTCTCAGCTGCAGAGGCCACCACAGTCTTTTGGCTAATGGTGCCCTTCCTCCATCTTCCCAACCAGCAATGGCAGGTTTTCATGCTGCCTCACTCTGACGCTAAAAACAGTCGGGAATGTTCTTCCCTTTTAAGAATGCATGGGATTAGATTATCCATCTGGATAATCCAGGAAAATCTCCCCATCTCAAGATCTGTAACCTTAATCACATATGCAAAGTACATTTTGCCTTCTATGTGACTTGACCCTAGACTTGGTCTAAGAAAGTTTTGTTTATGAGTGGGAAAATTTTCTGAAAACTACTAAGTCTGAAAAAGCCCCATCAACCTTCATCCATTCACTCTGGTGTTCAGGAGTTTGACATAGAAAGAAAACAGTGAGAACTTGGAGAGGACCTTACTCCATCCAGGATCTGTTATCTTAATAACCCTGTACACAGGAATTGGTGATATCATTTCACGTGTGGGGAAATGTATATGGACAGGGCAAGTTGTATGAAGGCCACATCCCTAGTAAGTGGCAGAAGATCTTTAAGCCTTTTCTCTAAACTTCTTCATAGACTACAAGATATTAAGCTGGCACTTTTAAAAAACTTGCCTTTAATTAGATCTTAATAATTTTAAATTAGAGAAAGCCCCATATCCATTTAAAATATGATGCAGGATAAATGTGAAAGGTTAGAATAAGCAAGTAGCTGAACCATAACATAAAACAAAACGTGGTATGTGTTTTGTAGCTTAGAAGTCAGATGGTATCTATCCAGAAAAAAAAAAAGTAGATGTGGATTTCAGAAAACTAAAAAAGAGCCAGGTGTGGTGGTGCATGCCTGTTATCCCAGTGAATCAGGAGGCTGAGGCAGGAGGATCACAAGTTCAAAGCCAGCCTCAGCAACGGCGAGGCGCTAAGCAACTTGGTGAGATCCTGTCTCTAAATAAAATACAAAATAGGGCTGGGGATGTGGCTCAGTGGTTAAGTGCCCCGAGTTCAATCCCAAGTACCCGCCCCCCCCAAAAAAAAAAAAAAAAAACTAAAAAAAGTGCTAACTGGCTCCTATCATCCCCAAGCAATGCATAGGATTACTGTAAAAACTAAAGAAAAACAATTTGGTCTTTCTTTAAAGAATCAAGTGCATATTTAATTACATCTATAATCTCATTAATTGCTTTTGCCACACAATCATGTACTAAGATTTCATATATTACTAACAATCTTCACAACAATACTATAAATACATTGAATTATTCCCATTTTACAGCTGTGGAAAATAGTCTCAGAGAAGATTAAGGGGCATGCCTACCACCACATAGTTAGTGTGTAACAGACACCCTACTATGGGACCCCGAGCTGATGTTCTTAACCCTCACTGCTAAGCAAAAGAGTAGATTTTCCAGCAGCAGTATATTCACTATGTAGGGAACACAATTTTATGCACTTTCCTCTAAGCTACATGCTTCTAAAAGCCAAAATGAAAGTGATCTTGCACCCAACTTTGGAAAAGCCCAGGGGCTGCTCAAGCCACAGACTATTCAGGCTGAAAAAGAGCATAGAGAGCAATGGATTCTTATCTATTCCTCCATTTTTCGGTAGAAAAAACTGAAGATCCAGGCCAAGCCCCTCCTCTGAGTTCTATGTGCATTCAGGGCACACCCAGAGCTGCACCCTAGGGCTCCTGACCCACAGTCCTGGGATTATCCTACCCTTTTCAAACACTGGGTAGGTTGATGAGGCTGAAAACATTGCTCTTCAAATAGGTTCTCGTTCTTTCTGGGTTCTATTATTAGGCAAGTCCTTGGTTCTCGAGGAAAGTCCTACAACCTAATTTATAATCCCCTAAGGGAATTTAATTATACTTCTAAATGAACCCTGAGCATCTGCTTTATGCCAGACTCTATGTGAAGTACATAACCTTCCCCTTTGCAAATATCTTCCAAATTTTAGTTATTTAAATACAACCTGCATGATTTTTGCCAAACACACATGCCATCTACATAGTTACTAATTGAATATTCATCTTTATATGATTTTTAAAGTTCCAATTACCTTAGCTTTATTGTGGGCTATATTACCCATAAAATAATGACATGCTAGCTATTCTTTAAACTCACATTATATAGATAATTATTGACATTAAAAAATTTCCGTCTATGTTGCCTCTCTACTACTATCTCATTTAATTATTCTCAAAACTAAAGTACTAGGACAATCCCTGAATTGGGCATATCATATTCCAGTATGTTCGTAATTTTATCACACTATAGCAAACCCAAAGCTCAATTGAATAACTTAACACAGGTCTCACTGCAGGTAGGCAGACCTGCTAAAACCAGATCCCAGCCTGGCTGACTCCAGAACTCCTGCTCGAAACCATGCCACTTACTGACAAGCTGGAATGCTCAGCAGAGCAAGTGTGATCAGGTCAGAGCTTAAAGGTCCTACTCTAACAGAGGCACAGGCTTGTCAGCTGTACTACTGTGAACAGGGTGGGTGGGTTTGGTTGGGGCAAACTTACAAGGAAACAAGAGTGTTACATCCCTTAAAAAATTTTTATTGTGAAAAGTATCATATCTACTGAGAAGATGAACTAGTAATGCAGTTAACACTCCCTAACCTTCACCTATATTCACCAATATTTAACTATATTCACTATATTTAACTCTCACTGTGTGTGTATGCCTGTGCGTGTGTATGTGTCCGAACCATTTAAAAATCAGCTGCAGTTATTTTTGTCGCCTCATTCCTAAATACTTCAACAAGTACTAAGAACAAAGACACCTTCCTACATGATTGCAATATTATCATCATATCCAAGAATGTACTATTGACCTGTTCATATTAACCAAGGTAGTGTTCATATTCGAAAATTTCAAGCTATCTCCATATTGTCCCACACAGCTGTTTTCTTCTTCCATGACCTGAGGTCACATGTCGCATTTCATTGTCCATTCTTCTTAGTCTCTTTTACCCTAGAACAGTCCTTCCACCTCTTTGGTCTTTCATACACTGACATTTCTGAAAATTCTAGGTCAGTTTTCATGGTTGTATTCAGGTGAATCTGTCCCCTGGGCATGGGGGAGTCACATTCCTTCAGTAAAGTGGTTATGCAGAATCACTTGAAAAAAAGTTAGGCGGAGTAGTCAGAAAACAGCAAATGTCCTTAGAACCCCAATGATTGAATAAGAAACAGTTTTGTTTGCTTTTGTAAAGCAGTCAAATTAATTATCAATTGGCCAAGCAAAGAGAAGTAGACTTAAGATCTGTGGTAGCTTCACCCAACATCCCCAAACCCTCTACACTCACTGACTTGAACAGACTCTCCTATTCATTTCCTGAAAGCCAGATTCAAAGGGAACCTGGTGCTGCTTTACCTTATCTTCTGTCATTGTATTGGGCTGGAGTCCTCCTTTTAATTCCAGGTCCTGTGTTGAGTGTGTAGCTGACAGCCCCTGCCTGTATGTCCAGAGCTCTGTCTAGTTATACATTGTAGGAGGAGGAGCCAGGTGAGGGAGGAGCGGGGCTACCTCAAACCTAGAGTCCAAGTCTAATCTTCCTAACAGAGGCTGAATATTGATGGGAATCTAATCAATAAATCCTTCGCCTCAGCAACCTGTGGCAGTCCCTTTGTTCCATCAGGAAGGAAAATGCGCACAGGTCTTTTAGGAGTAAGTTACAAACCAGAGGTGATCACATGGGTTAAGTATGGCAATTATGGGGGACAGGAGAAAGGAGAAATCTGTGGGGTCTTTTGTAGAAGCTGAAATATGCTGGGCTGCTGGGCTGTGTTGTGGAGACAACAAGGTCAGGGACCTGGGAGGCACAGTGCGCTCTGCTCTGTGGAGATCCAGTACTGTGGAGTTTGTGCTTCAGAGCTGGGCGGAGTGGCCAGAGGCTGTTACAGACTTGAACAGTTACTTGAATGAGCTTCGGAGAGTAAAGGGCTTGGGTTTGAACCTCAACACTTTACTGATGGTGACCTTAAACAAGTGGCTTCTTGTGACTTTATGTATGTACCTTTAGTTTTTTTACCTGCTAACATGGAAATAACAGAACACACACTTTGTTGGGGGGTGTTAAATGAGATAATATATGAAAGTGTTTGGCAAATGGCAATGGTTGTTGTTATTACTATTATTATTACTGATTCAGCATATGTCAGGAGGCATTTTCTGGAGGTGATAGTTCAGCATTCTCAAATAAATATGCTCATGTATCTTTCATTGGGTCTATGTTACAGAGATATCCTCTGTGATATCAGCAAATATCAAATAGATTAAACTTGTAACTGTTCTGGCAACCAGGGTCACTGGTTCCACTGAGGCTCAATTGAAACCAGTTTGCAGCAAAGGAAGTATAATAGCAGCAAAAGAAGGGGCGTTATGGAAAGCCAGGGACGAGAAATAAATGAACAGAGAAAACTCAGATGTTGTCTTTATTCTATACACTTTTTTCTTTTCTTTCACTTCTTCAAGGTGACACACACCTGCATGTTTAGTTTCTGAAGTGAATAATTTCATTTCAAAACACAATCTTTAATGGAGCCCAGCGCAGCTCTGAAATTGCATGACACAAATAAGCTACAGACTCCTCGTGCTCCGAGTTTATGATGTGTAAGGTGAGATGTATGTAAACGCAAGCACACGAGACAATAATTTCTTAGTGGAAAAGCATGAACCCATGTAAATAGTAATGACCGTTAATCTTCATTGAGTTCTTGCTCTGTGCCAGCTGCTGCTCTCAGCAGTTGACTTAGTTTATCTACTCATAACAAGGAGGTCCTCTAGTTGGTAGAGCCAAGCTTTGGGGAGCAGCTTTGCAACAAGCTTTTACAGCGCCCAGGTAAGGGCACTGACTTTCCTGACCAGTTTCTCCGGAGATGCGCACGCTCCAACGTCAGAGCGGTCCCCAATCAGGAGAGGATCTTTGGCTTTTCAGTGGCAAAACACCGCGGGAAAGAGGCTGGTGCAAGTACAGTTCTCCTCTGCTGTTTACCTACCTCAGTCTTTTGAATTCTCCTTTTAAGAAACCGAGTTTGCAGAAGCGCAGCGTGAGGCAGGTGAGCCCGTGACTTCCAGGGCTAAGTCCCCGCGGGCACCTCGCAGCTGCGGGAAGTAGTCTCCTCTCTCATTGGAAGTGCCACCTGCCACTCACCTTGAGCCACGCTGACCGGCTTCTTCTGGTTTTGTCCGGGCTTCTCCTGTTCTGCTCTAGCTCAGAAATGAGTAATGTGTACAGTATTTAGGGATGGGCTAAAACTGTCTCCAGCGTGGGGGTCAGGGGATTAAGTCACACCCGTTATGCTGATTGATTTGGCTCTGGGAGAACTGCTACTTGATTCCATTCTGAAGAGTGGGCCTTTGCGCCCACCCTAGGAGCTGCAGGTATTTCCAGTTTCTTGGCTGTGAGATAAAGTCAGCTGTGAGTACTGAGCTATTGTGATGTGGTCTACTCAGTGAGTGTCCAGAATCACTGGAGAGACCCGCTGGGCTGGAGAAATCAGCTCTTTTGGCTTCACACTTTTTTTTTTTTTTTTTTTTTTTAATATTTATTTATTTGCTTTTAGTTGTACACAATGCGTTTATTTGTACGTGGTGCTGAGGATCGAACCCGGGCTCGCCGCGCACGTGCTAGGCTAGCGCTCTACCGCTGAGCCACAATCCCAGCCCCTTGGCTTCACACTTTTAAATCTTCCAGATCACATCCTGACCACTTCCTTGATTAACTTTAGCTGGTGCCAAAAGTTCTAAGTGGTGACAGCCAGAGAAGAGAAACCACCACACCTTTTCTCCCCACTGTTATCCTTCCTTTCAGTAAAAATAGAGTAGTTTCTTCCCTAAAATGGGAGCAAAGAAAATGAGCCTGCTGCATTCCTTTCTGATTGGGGGAAGTGTCGCATAAGGTAGAAAGCATCTCTGAGGAACTAAAAATGAGTTCAAGCTTGGCCAAGTCAGGCATCCAAGAGAGTAGGTAGGTCTGAAGGTCTGAGTCCCTGAAGAAGGCCAGTGTATTTTTTTAAATTTCGGACCCAAATGTGGCACTGTAGGGTGCCAAAGAACAAGGGTAAACTGTGCACATCCTCATCTGTCTCACCCTTTCCACAGATGCCTCTCTGGTCCACACCACCAGCATCTCTCCTCTGTGTCTACTCAGCTCCTCACTGGCCTCTTGTCCTACAGTAACTTCTTGGCATAGAAATAAAAATTGATATAAAAAGTTAAATTGGATCACAATGCCTCCTGCTTAAAGCATTCTTTCCAGGCCTCCTGGTTGATCTTAGGAGGAAACCCACATTCCCTACCATGGCCCAAGAGGCTGACTGATGTAGGCCCTGCCTGACTCTGAGATTGTCTTTCCTTCTCTGGGTCCACCACACTGACCTCTAATATGTCCTTGGCCCAGCATCTATGTATTGGAGGAGCCTTTGCCTGGAGCCTGTTCCCATGTTTGAACCTAACTGGGTTCTTGTCACTCAGATGAAGGCTCAGGGAGGAGAGGGTCCCCCACCATTTTGCTAAAGATAGATACCACCTTCACTCTCCAACACATGCCCAGCCTGACACTCTGCTCTATTTTCTTCTTAGGACTTAGGCTCGAGATTTTATTACTAATTTGTCTATTTAGTATTGTCCCTACCCAATCTAAGTTCTATGAATGTGAACACCTTGCCCATGTCATTTTCTCTGTTGCCTATAATAGTGACTGGGACATAGTAGACAGTAAGTATTTGTCTAATAAATGAAGATCAAAAGAATTGCCACTCCTACACAGGGAGCATCTGAAACAGTAATTGGTACTTTTTTTTTTTTTTTTTTTCCTGGTACCAAGGATTGAACCCAGGGGTGTTCAAGCACTGAGCCACATCCACAGCCCTTTCTAATATTTTATTTAGAGACAGGGTCTCACTAAGTTACTTAAAGCCTCACTAAATTGCTGAGGTTGGCTTTGAACTCCCAATCCTCTTGCCTCAGCCTCCTGAGCCGTTGGTATTACAGGTGTGTAAAATGGGACATTTATTGATTTAACATTCAGTAAGTGTAATATTTACAGAATATTTCACCAGGCATCAGTTCCATCCGTGACCAGCACATACAGGGTCTCTGCTCTTGTGGGGTTACATTCTATGAAATGAGCAAAAAGAATGCTGAGGAAGAGAACAATAATAGGACATGCCCACTTTAGAAAAGATACTCAGGGACACATTCTCTATAGAAGTGACTTATTCATTGAGGCCTAAAAAATGGGCAAGCAGGATGCAGGGGGAAACTATGTATGGATTTTGAGAAAGGAAGAGTCTTAGATTGGAGAAGAGAAGTTTGGTGAAACTGGGAGAGCAAGAGAAAGCAGGAAGGAGCCAGGTGCAGTGGTGCATGCCTGTCATCCCAGCGCTTGGGAGGCTGAGACAAGAGGATCGCAAGTTCAAAGCCAGCCTCAGCAATGGCGAGGCACTTAGCAACTCAGTGAGACCCTGTCTCTAATAAAATACAAAAAAGGGCTGGGGATGTGGCCCAGTGGTTGAGTGCCCCTGAGTTCAATCCCCGGTACCAAAAAAAAGAAAGAAAGAAAAAAAAAGAAAAAAAAAAAAAAAAGAAAGCAAGAAGGGATAACATTGGTGAGCTAGACAGCAGCCATGGTCATTCAGGCCATGGGAATGAGGAGCACTGGGAAGTCACTGGAGGGGTTAAGCTTGGGAGTGATATGATTCAATATATGTTTTAAGACTACTTCTGCTGTTGAGTAAGGAATGGGTTGGGTGAAGGTATCCAGGAAAGAGGAGAGGAAAAATTGCAAAGCTGTGGCAACAGTTCATGCTTGCTAGTGACCACTGGGAGTGATGGTGATGGTAGAGAAAGAGAAGATATGTTTTGGTAGGTAAAACAGATGGGTACTGTACATAATTATTTTTGGGAAAGGAAGAAATGGGAGAACTCAAGATGACAGGTTGTTTTCTTGCTCATTCAACTGAGATAACTCTGACACCACTTAATATTATAGGTGATTATTTAATCATCTGAGTAGTAACCCAAGTTTATCCCCCAGACCTCATGTAGGATCACAACATAATAATCAGATACAACTTGTTCCACTTTTTAAAAATTTAAAAAATTGAGGTAATTGTAGATTTACCTGCAGTAAGAAGTAACACAGCCCATGTACCCTTTAGCCTATTTCCCCCACTGGGAACACATGGTGCAATGTTACAATCAGGATATTAATATCAGTAGTCAAGATACAGAGCGTCCTGTGGGCACAAGGATCCCTCATGTTGTCCTATCATAGCCACATCTACTTTCTTCACCCGCATGGACACAGATTCTGGCAATTGCTAATCTGTTTCCCCCTTCCATAGTTCTGTCATTTCAAGCAAGCTATCAAAATGGAATTGTATAAGGTGATTATCAGTCATGGTTCTCTGGAGAAATAGAACCAATAGGATGCGTGTATATAGGAAGAGATTTATTTTACTTAATTGACTCGCATGATTATGGAGGCTTGATGAGTCCCAAATCTGATGGGAGAGGCTGGCAGAGACTTAAGGTAAGACTTGGACTTTGAGTCCAAGGGAAGGTTGCTGGAAAATCAGGAAGAGTAGATGTAGTCCAAAGATAGTTTCTGGAGAATTCCCTCTTACCCAAGAAGCATGGTGGCCGGGGTGGGGCCAACTTTTTGGTCTATCAGGCCTTCAGTTGATTGGATGAGGTCCCTTATAGAGGACAATGATTTACTCTAAGTCCACCAATTTAAATGTCTTATTATAAAAAGCTTCACAGAAGCTTCCAGAATAATTTTTAACCAAATATCTGGATACTTATGGCCTAGGCAAGTTGACATGTAAAATTAACCATCACAGCAAGTAACCGTTGAGATTGGCTGTTTTCACTCAGCAGAATTTCCTCAAGAGGCATTAAGTGGTTGTATCAATAGTTTGTTTATTTTTCTTGCTGAGCAGTATTCTATGTGGTGTAGATGTATTATAGTTTATCCCTTTGTCTTTGAAGAACATCTGGGTTGTTTCCAGATATTTTGGCTATTTGAAATAAAGCTGCTATTAAACATAGTGTTACATATTCATATTTTTTAAAAAACCCTTTTTATGTGAACATAAGTCTTCTTTTCTCTGGAATAAATGTAGTTGCTGAGACATACAGTAATGGTATATTTAGATATTTTCCAGAAAATGCTCTTGTGTTTTCTAGGAGGACTGTACTGTTTTTCTACCAATGATGTATAAGTGACAGTTTTTCTGTATCCTCACCAACATTTGATATCAACAATTTTTTTTAATTAGCTTTTATGAATCGTGTAGTAAATTTAGTCTTAATTTTTCATTTCTCTAATGGTCAATGACATTTGATATATTTTTATTTGCTTATTTGACATTTATATTTATCCTCCCTAATGAAAAGTTTCTTTATGACTTTTATTCATTTTCTAATTGGATCTTATTTTTGCTGTTTTTTTTTTTTTTGGTATGTGTGTATATATATATATACTTACTTTGAATTTTGACAGTTCTTTATATATTTCACATACTATCCTTTATTGGATATGTGGTTGGCAAATGTTTTCTCCCATTCTGTAGTGTGTCTTTTCATCATCTTAATAGGATTTTCACAGAGCAAAAGTTCTAATATTGACAAAGTCCAATTTATCAATTTTTCTTTTTAGGAATTTTGCTTTTGGTTTTAAGTCTTAAGAACTTTTTGCTTATGAATATTTTCTCCTATATTATCTTTATGGTAAAAGTATTTAGTTTTAAATTTTATATTTAGATTGACAGTTCGTTTTTTTTTTTTTTTTTTTTTTTTTAATAAAATGTGAGACCTCACTTGTTTTTCATTGTTTACCTGTGGATGTCCCATTACTCCAACACCATTTGTTCTACAGGCTGTCTTTCCTCCATTGAATTACTTCTGCAGTATTGCTAAAGTGAAAATCAGCTGGGCATGTTTATGTGGGTCCATTTCTGGGTTCTCTATTCTGTTCCATTGGTCTGTGTATCTGTCCCTCCACCAATACCACAGTCTTGATTATTGTAACAGCCTGTAACAGGTCTCAAAATTGGTAAACTGATACCTCCCACTTCATTCTTCTTTCTGAAAATTTTAGTTCTTTTGCTTTTTTTGTATAAACTTTAGAGTAAGTTATCTGTTTTTATAAAATATCATGCTGAGATTTTGATAGGAGTTGCATAAAGCCCGTATGTTAATTTGAGAATTGACGTCTTTACTGAGTCTTCCAATACATGAACATGCTCTTCATTAATTTAGATCTTCTTTGATTTCCTTGATCAGTATTTTTCATTTTAAGCATCCCAAGTGTTGTATAAGTTTTATTATATTTACACATAACTCTTATTTTTCTTAGTAACTAGAAATGGTATTGAATTTTAAATTTTGGTGTCCGGGTGTTCATTGCTAAAATATAGAAGTATGATTGATTTGTGTGTGCTCATCATGTACACTGAAAACTTGTTGAGCTCACTTATTAATTCTTAGAGTTTTTGGTAGATTCCTTGGTATTTTCTATGTAAACATGTCATTTGAAAATAGAGTTTTATTTGTTCTTTTTTAATCTAAATGATTTTTATTTCTCTTTCTTGCCATATGACAATGGCCATGACTTCTAACGCTATGCTGAGTAAGTGTAATGAGAGTGGACATCCTTAGGCTTAGGCTATTTCTATTATTTGAGGGAAAGCATTGGTCTTTCATAGTTAAGTGCAATGTTAGTTGTAGGTTTTCTATGTAACTCCTTCATCAAGTTGAGGAAATTCCCCTCTGATCCTATTTTTCCAAAAGTTTTCTTTAAAAATCATGAGAATTGTGAGTGGTAGTTGAATTGTTATATGCCTTTTCTGCATCAATTGATATGATCATGTGACTTTTCTTCTTTAGTCTATTGATATGGTAGATTACATTGATTGATTTTCAAATGTCAAAGCAGTCTTGCTTCTCTGAATAAGCTCCACTTGGTCCTGGTATATAATATTTTTTACATATTGCTGAATTTCATTTGCTATTTTTTTTCAATGCTGGGGGTTGCACCCAGGGCACCCTACCACTGAGTTAACATCCCAGCCCTTTATATTTTCTGTTTTGATATAGGCTGTCTTAAGTTGCCCAGGCTAGCCTCAAACTTGTGATCCTCCTGCCTCAACTTCAAGAGTAATTGGGATTACAGTGTGTGTGCCATGTGCTCTCATTTTAAAGCATTTTTACCTAGCTACTTATGAGGGATATTAGTTTATAGGTTTCTGTGGGGTTTTTTTTTGGCACTGTCTTTATCTGCTTGGGTATCAGGGTAGTACTAACTTCGTAAAATGAACTTGGAAGTCATCTCTGTTTTCTGGAAGAGATTGTGTAAAATTGATGCTTGCTAAGATTCTCCAGTGAAACAATCTGAATTTGGAGATTTATTTTTAGAGCATTTTAAGCTACAAATTCAGTTTCCTTAATAGTTACAAGACTCTTTAAATTGTTCCATACTGGATGAGTTGTGGTAGTTTGTGTGTTTGAGGTACACTTTGTCTGTGTTCTCAAATTTATGTACAAGGTTGTTATCAATATTCCCTTGTCATCATTTTCGTGTCTGCAGGTCTGTTGTGATATACTGTTTTATTTCCAATGTCAGTGATTTAAGTCTTCTCTCTCTATTTGTTGGAAAGTTTGTAAATTATTTTTTTCCAAAGAACCAATTCTTTGTTTCATTGATTTTCTGTATTATTTTTCTGTTTTTTATTTCATTGATTTTGTTTTTTGCTCTTGTCTTTATTAGTTCCTTTCTTTGGCTTGCTTTGCCTTTATTTTGCTCCTCTTTTTTTCTACATTCTTGAGACAGAAACTTAAATAATTTGAGACTTTTCCTCTTTTTTTTTTCCTTTTCTTTTTTGATATTAGGGATTGAACACAGGGGGTGCTTAACAACCCAGCCATTTTTTATATTTTATTTAGAGACAGGGTCTTTGATTTGCTTAGGGCCTCACCAAGTTGCTGGGGCTGGCTTTGAACTCGAAATCCTGCCTCAGGATCCTGAGCCACTGGGATTACAGGCATGCACCACCATGCCTGGCCACTTTCCCTCTCTTCTAATATATGCATTTAGTGCTTTAATTTTCTCTCTCTGAGCACTGATTTTGTGGTGTCCCACAAATTTTGACACATCTTATTTCAATTTTCATTCAGTTTAATGTATTTTTTACAATTTCCCTTGGAACTTCCTCTGGACTGTAGGTTATTTTAGAAGTGTTCTGTTTTTGAGTATTTGGATATTTTCTGGTTAGTGATTTCCAGTTTGATTTAATTGTGGTAAATGAAACAATCTGCATAATTTCAGTTTTTTAAGTTTGTTGATCGTTTTTCATGATGACACATATGATCTGTATTTGTGTATGTTGCATGAACACTTGAAAGGAATATGCATTCTGACATTGTTGGGTAGAGGGTTTTGTAAGTGTTAGAGCCTATTGGTTGATGGTGTCATTGAGATCGTGTAGTTCTTTGGTCTAGTTGTTCTGTCAATTGTTGAGATAGGAATGGTCAAACTGACAACTATAACTATGGATTTGAGGCTCATTGCCAGGTGAAAATAGAAGTCCAGGTTGTCCCTTCAGCCTCTATTGACACCCAAGGAAGGTGTAGTGTTTTAGTCAGCTTTTTCACTGCTATGACTAAAGGATCTGACCAGAACAACTATAAGAAGGAAAAGTTTATTTGAGGGTTCACAGTTTTAGTCTTAGTCCATACAAAGCTGGCTCCATTCTTTGGGGCTCGAGGTGAGGCTGAACATCATGGCAGTAGAGGATGGCAGAAGCAAGCAACACACATTCATGGTGACCAGGAATCTGAGAGAGACACTGCACTCGCCAGATACAAATATGTAGTCAAAGCTACCTCCCAATTTCCACCTCCTCCAGCCACAACCTACACTTTAGTTACCAATCCCTATCAGGGGATTAAATCACTGATTGGGTTAAGACTCTTAAAACCCAATAATTTCTCCTCTGAACCTTCTTGCATTGTCTCACACGTGAGCTTTTGGGGTACAGATCATGTAATAGTTAATTTGAATTGTCAACTTGATTGGATTAAGAGATGCCAAAGATTAAGGGGATTATGGGTGTGTTGTTGAAGGTGGATCTAGGAATGATTGGCACATGGAATAGCCAACTGAAATGGAGACCTTCCCTAAGCATGGCAGCACTAACCAATAGGATGATGGCTTTGATAGAATAAAAGTTGGAAGAACAAGGAAGCAGCTGCAAAGCTCTCTTGAATGGGCTCTTGATTGCTGCTGCAGTCCTCTAAAGATATTGTACTCTTCTTAAAATTTAAAAAAAATTTTTTTAGTTGTAGGTGCACATAATATCTTTATTTTGTTTATTTGTTTATTTATTTTTATGTGGTGCTGAGGATTGAATCCAGTGCCTCACATGTGCCAGATAAGTGCTCTATTGCTGAGCCACAACCTCAGCCTGGACTTTCTCTTCTTCTTCTGAAGCAGATTCTCCAGAAGCCTTTGGCCTGGGACTAGGGTAGCACCGTTGATCCCTCTTGTTCGGGGGCTTCAGTCTCTTGGACTACATCTACTGGTTCTTCCAGCTTTCCAGCTTGCAGACAGCCTTCATAGACTATCCAGCTTCTGATCGCGTAAGCCAACGTAATAAGTCCCTATTTTATAATTATACTTGCTGTTGATTCTCTTCCTCTAGAGAACCCTGACTAATATACCTCACATGCAAACCATAACAGGTAGGTTCCTCATTAATGCTAGCAGGGGTGGGATTGCCAGCTCCACACATGGTCTCACTGTCCCATGATGGGAATGGCCTCATTACTGATGGACAGTGGTGAAATTCCTAATTCTCCACTGGCCTCCACTGACAACCCTCCAGGAGGGAGCTGCTTGTTACTTCTGGTAGAAGTAGAAGTCCATGCTCCCCACCTGGTTTCCACTAATACCATCGAGCTTCATTACAGGGAAGGTCAACGTTCTGACTCCCTACCTGGCATTTTCTAACATCCTCCTGATAGAGATGCTGGGTTTTCTAGTTATAGCCTCAGGAGGGGGAAGTCTAGGCCCCCATGGTCTTTGGCATAGTGAGGTAGAGCCATAATGTTGTGTTTTGTTTTAGGTGGTAGTTGGCTGGAATAATGCAGTTATTATTTTTAGTATGTAAAAGTTTTTGCCTTGCTAAGTTTTCCCTTTCCTTGTCCTGCAGTTCAAGATAGCAGGTTTGGGGAGGACTTTTTGATCTATATCTGTTGATATTTCCAGGTTCTGACTTCTTCAGTTCCAAGTCTAGTATATTTGAAATGAAAAGAAAATGCAGTTCTGCTGTCACGTCTTGAGGGTTCTAGTCAAACTTCTCTACTCCCCAACTTTCATAATCTTCATGTGTTTATCTTATATAAGGGCCCAGGGGTTTTCAGTTGTATTTAGCATAAGAAATATTGAAAAACATATCTATTGGAGCTTCCTGGGAGTGGAAAACTTATCCCAATCTTAAAAGATAAGGGGTGGGGGAGGGAAGAATATAAATTCATTGGATTAGACAAAGGCAAATGAAGGTAAGGGAGGGGGAATGGGGCTAGGAAAGACAGTTAAATGAATTGGAAGTAACTTGCCTATGTTCACATATGAATACACGACCAATGAAACTCCACATAATGTACAATCATAAGAATGGGATCCTAATTAGAATAAATTATATTCTGTGTATGCATAATATGTCAAAATATACCCTACTGTCATGTATATCTAAAAAAGAATAAATAATATTAAAAAAGAAACTGATTTTCCATACCTGTAAATATAATGCTAATTAAGCTTAACCTTAAATATTTATCCTTGATATATAAGCTACAACTTCTCTAAGTATAAATTTGCTTATAAAGAATTGTTCATATTCTGGGCTGGGTTGTGGCTCAGTGGTAGATTGCTCACCTAGTACATGCAAGGCCCTGGGTTCGATCCTCAGCACTACACAAAAATAATAAATAAAATAAAGTTATTGTGTCCAACTACAACTGAAAAATAAATATTAAAAAAAGAATTGTTCATATTTCTATTAACCTTAACAAATCAACTGTTTTCATCATTCTGCATTCTTTTCCAATTCTTATTTACATGTACATATATTTTAACATAAAATGATAGACACATTCTTACTTTATTAATTAAAACATTTTCTGGGCATCTACACAGTATTCATATTTGTAATATTATTAAATGAATAATATTTTCTCATTGAAAATTCAAGGCTTTTGTTCTAGCCCCTGTTCTTTCTCAAAGACTGCATTCTTGCAGTTATCCACATTTTCTCCTAGAAATCATCAATTTTCTCTTCTCTACTGAATTATTTGCTTCCTGGTAAGACACATTATTACGGGGCGTGGGGGGGGGAGAATCTTTTAACCTCCAAGATGTTTCTGCCTTCTTGGTTTCCCTTCACAGTAAAACCCTTCAAAAAATTATTTATCTTCAGTGCTCATCATTCTTTCTCTCTTCAATACCCATTAAGTGTGTGGTTGTCCCTCCTCATGCCTCTGAAATAGCTCTTTTTAAGGCTTAACCTAATGGGCAATTCTCTATGCATTTTACCATCCCCCTCTTTCTGGAAACATTTTCTTCTCTTGGCTTCACAAAAACCCGATCAGTTGAACTTGAAGTCCAGGGCTTCTCATTTGCAAATTTGCACTTCTCCAGATCTCTAAATTTAATGTTGGAGGCCAGGACTCAGTCCTTGGTACATTTTCTTTCTTTATTTTTTATTTTGTCTACATTCATTCTGTAAGTGATCTCATCAAGTCTAGGGGTTTTAAGAACCATCTATACCAGCACTGTTTAATAGAATATTTTGTGATGACCACAGTAGTTTATATTTTTGCTGTCCAAGCTAGTGCCACTAGCCACACATACCAACTTAAATTTGAATTTAATTAAAATTTTTAAAAAATTAGGTTGCTAGTCACATTAGCTACATTTTGAGTGTTTAATATGCATGTACGACTACTAGCTACCATATTGGAAATAATGGATGTACAATGCCTCAACACCTATCTCTAGCACTGTGCTTCTTTTTCCAAGCTTCTTACATATCAACATATCCACCTAAATATCTGAGTTTCAATCTCACGTCTTATGCAAATAGAACACTTGCTTCCTCCACTTCCTACCCTTAAATGTGCTTTCCCCATAGCCTTTTCTAGTTCAGTAAATGGCACCAATGGTTCTCCAAACCAAGGATCCATTCCTGTCTTTTAGACACTATAGGCAATTTGCTATAACTTCAGAAAGTTCTGTCGACTATATCTTCCAGATACTTCCTGAGTCTGGCCACTCTCACTATCACCCAGTCCGAGGAGCTGTGATCTCTTGCCTAGACTATTGCTATGGCCTCCTAACGATTCCTCCTGTCTCAACTCTTGCTGCCCTACATTCCTAGATGCCCTTCATTTTCTTCATAGTATCCAGAAAGATCTTTAAAAATAGTAATAAATCAGGAAATATCTCCATGCTTTAAACTCTCTATAATTGCTGTGCTAATGATTCTTATAAAAACAATCCTATAGACTTGCACATTTATAATGGTGCCACCTTATGCAATTGTCACAATATACTGTAAAGTGGGCATTATTATTGTACTCATTTTGCAGATGCAGCTGCTAGTATTCAAAAACAATTTAGTGGTTTGTTCCAGGACGTATAATCAGTAGTACCAAAGATCCACATGAACCTGGATTTTTGCTTTAGACCTTTTTGCTATATTCTGCTATCTTTGCTACTGTCTGGAAACAAACCACTTGCAATGGTCATTCATGTGATCCTCCCAACCCCCATGGTGAACATGTGATTCTTTACATTCAGATGCTGTATGGCCTGACTTATTGAAGTACTGAACTGGATTCTTGACCATTATGGGTGAGATGAGATGGTTGGTTGTTTAACTACAAAACCATTATCATGTTTTCCACCAAGTCTTGTGACCCTCTTACCTCTTCCTCTTCCCAGTCTCACCATAATCCAAACAGAAATTTACCTGTTCAATGGAGACTCTCTATACAACAAAACATCCTATGATATCCTTTGTTGATGGAAGATGAAATGAGGAATATATTGATTATATTGAGGTTAAACACTTGAGATCATTTAGCTTCAAAAAATGCTGCTTTGAGTAAATAAGTGACCACAAAAATGTTTTAATTTCAAGCCTTACTTGAACTTTATATCTATAAGCAATATGAAGTAGTGGGCCAATAGTAATTAGACTCTATTTCTTAGAGTAGCCCTCAGGGATAAATAAGCTGAAGAGAACCAGAGCTTGAGTTTTGATGTAATAGATTTGAGGGATTTGATAAACAGAAGTTATTTATTTTTATTTATTTATTTATTTATTTTTTATTCTAAGTTGTTATAAATGATAGAAGATGCATTACCTTTCATATTATACTTATAGAGCACATTTTTACATATCTCTGGTTGTATACAAAGTATATTCACACCATTCATGTCTTCATACATGCACTTAGGGTAATGATATCCATCTCATTCTACCATCTTTTTTTTCCCTTCACCCTTTTGCCCCCTCCCTTACTCTCCCTCCCCATTGGCCATTCTAGTGTTCCTCTAATCCTCCTATGCTCCCCGTCCCAACCCCACTGTGAATCTGCTTCCTTATATCAGAGAAAACATTTGGCATTTGGATTTTGGGGATTGGCTAACTTCACTTAGCATTATATTCTCCAACTTCATCCATTTACCTGCGAATGCCATGATTTTATTCTCTTATTGCTGAGTAATACTCCATTGTGTATATATACCACATTTTCTATATCCATTTATCTACTGAAGGGCATCTAGGTTGGTTCCACAGTTTAGCTATTGTGAATTGTGCTGCTATAAACATTGGTGTGGCTGTGTCCCTGTAGTATGCTGTTTCTAAGTCCTTTGGGTATAGACCGAGGAATGGGATAGCTGGGTCATAAAGTGGTTCCATTTCCAGTTTTCCAAGGAATCTCCATACTGCTTTCCATATTGGCTGTATCATTTTATAGTCCCACCAGCAATGTATGAGTGTGCCTTTTTCCCCACATCCTTTTCAACATTTATTGTTGTTATGTGTTCTTAATAGCTGCCATTCTGACTGGTGTGAGATGAAATCTTAGAGTGGTTTTGATTTGCATTTCTCTAATAGCCAGAGATGTTGAACATTTTTTCATGTATTTGTTGATTGATTGTATATCTTCTTCTGAGAAGTGTCTTTTCAGTTCCTTGGCCCATTTATTGATTGGGTTATTTGTTTTTTTGGTGTTAAGATTTTGTAGTTCTTTATACATGCTAGAGATTAGTGCTCCATCTGATGTGCATGTGGTAAAAATTTGTTCCCAATTAGTAGGCTCTCTGTTCACCTCACTGATTATTTCTTTTGCTGAAAAGAAGCTTTTTAGTTTGAATCTATCCCGTTTATTCATTCTTGATATTAATTCTTACACTACAGGAGTCTTATTAAGGAATTTGGGGCCTAATCGGACACGTTGGAGGTTAGAGCTTACTTTTTCTTCTATTAGGCATAGCGTCTCTGGTCTAATTCCTAGATCTTTGATCCACGTTGAGTTGAGTTTTGTGCATGGTGAGAGATAGGGGTTTAATTTCATTTTGTTGCATATGGATTTCCAGTTTTCCCAGAACCATTTGTTGAAGAGGCTATCTTTTCTCCAATGTACATTTTTGGCACCTTTGTCTAATATAAGATAACTGAAAAAATATGTGTTAGTCTCTGTGTCTTATATTCTGTACCATTGGTCTACCAGTCTATTTTTGTGCCAATACTATGCTGTTTTTGTTACTATTGCTCTGTAGTATAATTTAAGTTCTGGTATAGTGATGCCACCTGCTTCACTCTTCTTGCTAAGGATTGCATTAGCTATTCTGGGTCTCTTATTTTTCCAGATGAATTTCATGACTGCTTTTTTTATTTCTATGAGGAATGTCATTGGGATTTTGATTGGAATTGCAATAAATCTGTATAGCTCTTTTGGTAGTATGGTCATTTTGACAATATTAATTCTGCCTATCCAAGAGCAAGGTAGATCTTTCCATCTTCTAAGGTCTTCTATACTTTCTTACTTTAGTGTTCTGTAGTTTTCGTTATAGAGGTCTTTCACATCTTTGGTTAAGTTGATTCCCAAGTATTTTATTTTTTTTGATGCTATTGTAAATGGGGTAGTTTTCCTCATTTCCCTTTTAGAGGATTTGTCCCTGATATATACAAATGCCTTAGATTTATGGGTGTTGATTTCGTATCCTGCAACTTTGCTGAATTCATTTGTGAGTTCTAGGACTTTTCTGGTGGAATTTTTGGGGTCTTCTAGGTATAAAATCATATCCTCAGCAAATAGTGATAAATTGAGTTCTACTTTACCTATCTGTATCCCTTTAATTTCTTTCGTTTGTCTTTTTTAAAATTTATTTTATATTTATAATAATTATAATTCATAGTGCACATATATAGCATCTTTTTACATACAACTGTTTGTATACAAAGTATATTCATACCATTCAGGTCTTCAATCATGTCTAGCATTTCAAGTACCATGTTAAATATAAGTGGTGAAAGAGGGCATCCCTGTCTTGTTCCAGTTTTTAGAGGGAATGCTTTCAATTTTTTCTCCATTTAGAATGATGTTGGCCTAGCGCTTAACATAGATAGCTTTTATGATGTTGAGATATGTTCCTGTTATCCCTAGTTTTTTGAGTGTTTTGAACATGAAGTGGTGCTGTATTTTGTCAAATGCTTTTTCTGCATCTGTTGAGATAATAATATGGTTCTTTAAGTCTATTGATGTAATGAATTATATTTATTGATTTCCATATGTTGAACCATCCTTGCATCCCTGGAATGAACCCCACTTGTTCATGGTGTACTATATTTTTGGTATGTTTTTATATCCGTTTTGCCAGAATTTTATTGAGAAATTTTGCATCTATGTTAATTAGAGATATTGGTCTGAAGTTTTTTTTCTTTGATGTGTCTTTACCTGGTTTTGGGATCAGGGTGATATTGGCCTCATAGAATGAGTTTGGAAGTGCTCTCTCTTTTTCTATTTCCTGAAATAAATTGAACAGTATTGGCATTAGTTCTTCTTTAAAGGTCTTGTAGAACTTGGCTGTGTATCCATCTGGTCCTAGGCTTTTCTTGGTTGGTAGGCTTCTGATGGTGTCTTCTATTTCATTGCTTGAAATTGGTCTGTTTAAATTGTGTATATCATCCTGTTTCAATTTGGGAAAATCATATAACTCTAGAAATTTGTTGATGCCTTTGATGTTTTGTATTTTATTGGAGTACAAGTTTTCAAAATAATTTCTAATTATTTCCGTAGTGTCTGTTGTGCTATTTCCTTCTTCATCACGTCTGTTAGTAATTTGAGTTTTCTCTCTCCTTCTCTTTGTTAGCCTGGCTAATGGTCTGTCAATTTTATTTATTTTTTCAAAGAACCAACTTTTTATTTTGTCAATTTTTTTCAGTTGTTTCTTTTGTTTCAATTTCATTGATTTCAGCTCTGATTTTAATTATTTCCTGTCTTCTACCACTTTTGGTGTTGGAATGTTCTTCTTTTTCTAGAGCTTTGAGATGTAATGTTAACTCATTTATTTGTTGACCTTTTCTTCTTTTAAGGAATGAACTCAATGCAATGAACTTTTCTCTTAGAACTGCGTTCATAGTGTCCCAGACATTTCAATATGTTGTGTCTGTGTTCTCATTCACCTCTACGAATTTTTTTAATCTCCTCTTTGATGTCATCTGCAATCCATTGTTCATTCAGTAGCATATTATTTAGTCTCCAGGTGTTGGAGTAGCTTTTATTTCTTATTTTATCATTGATTTCTAATTTCATTCCTTTATGGTCTGATAGAATGCAGGGTAGTATCTCTATTTTTTTATATTTGCTAAGAGTTGTTTTGTGGCATAGTATATGGTCTATTTTAGAGAATGATCCATGTGCTGCTGAGAAGAAAGTGTATTTGCTCATTGAAGGATGAAATATTCTATATAAGTCAGTTAAGTCTAAGTTATTTATTGTATTTTTGAGTTCTATAGTTTCTTTGTTAAGCTTTTGTTTGGAAGATCTATCCAGTGGTGAAAGGGGTGTGTTAAAGTCTCCAAGAATTATTGTGTTATGGTCAATTTGATTCTTGAACTTGAGAAGAGTTTGTTTGATGAACGTGGATGTTCCATTGTTTGGGGCATATATATTTATAATTGTTAAGTCTTGTTTGTGTATGGTTCTGTTGAGCAGTATGTAGTGTCCTTCTTTATCCCTTTTGATTGACTTTAGTTTGAAGTCTACTTTATTTGATATGAGGATAGAAACCTCTGCCTATTTCCTCAGTCCATGGGAGCTGTAGGATTTCTCCCAACCTTTCACCCTCAGCCTGTGGATGTCTTTTCCTATGAGATGAGTCTCTTGGAGGCAGCATGTTGTTGGGTCTGTTTTTTTGGATCCAATCTGCTAGTCTATGTCTTTTGATTGGTGAGTTTAGGCCATTAACATTCAGAGTTATTATTGAGACATGATTTGTATTCCCAGCCATTTTTGTTTATTTTTGGAATTTTAATTTGACATGATTTCTCCTCTGATTGGTTTTTTCTTTAGTGTAATACCTCCCTCTGCTGTCTTTCCTTATTGTTTTTAATTTCCTCTTCATGAAATATTTTGCCGAGGATGTTCTGTAGTGCTGGCTTTCTAGTTGTACATTCTTTTAACTTTTGTTTATCATGGAAGGTTTTTATTTCGTCCTCAAATCTAAAGCTTAATTTTGCTAGATATAAGATTCTTGGTTGGCATCCCTTTTCTTTCAGAGCTTGGTATATGTTGTTTCATGATCTTTGAGTGTCTGAGTTGAAAAATCTGCCATGATACAAATTGGTCTCCCCCTATATGTGATCTGATTCCTCTCTCTTGCGGCCTTTAAGATTCTATCCTTATTCTGTATGCTAGGCATTTTCATTATAATGTGTCTTGGTGTAGATATGTTGTAATTTTGTATATTTGGTGTCCTGTAAGCCTCTTGTATTTGGTTTTCCAATTTATTCTTCATGCTTGGGAACTTTTCTGATATTATGTCATTGAAGAGATTATGCATTCCTTTGGTTTGAAACTCTGTGCCTTCATCTATCCCAATTACTCTTATATTTGGTCTTTTGCTGCTGTCCCATAATTCTTGGGTGTTCTGTTCATGGTTTTTTACTATCTTCGTTGTGTGGTCAACTTTATTTTCAAGATTATATACTTTGTCTTCATTATCTGAAGTTCTTTCTTCCAGTTGATCTAGTCTGTTGGTGATGCTTTCTATTATGTTTTTTATTTGGTTAATTGTTTCCTTCATTTCAAGGATTTCTGACTTTTTTTTCAGTGTTTCTATCTCTTTTTTGAAGTAATCTTTTGCTATCTGTATTTGCTCTCTTATATCTTTCTTGTAGTGATCAATTTTTGCCTGTATTTGCTCATTTAGGTCATTCTTTAATTCATAGATCATTTTAATTATGAACCTTCTGAACTCCTTCTCTGACATTTCATCAACTTCACTGAGCATGGCTCCTGTTCTTGTAGTATCCTCGTTTGATTGGGGTACTTTCCTCCCTTGTTTTTTCATGTTTTCTATTAATCTTCCTTTCTTGCAGTGTAGATCCGAGATATTACAGTTTCTACCCTATATTCTTGTGATATCCGTGGAGGTTGTCTGTGCCTCACCTTAATGTTGGGCTTTCAGAACCTGCAGGTGTCCCTCGATGTATGCTACTGTAACTAAATGTGGTGTCGGCAGTAGTGGAGATAACTCGAGATAACAGTGAAGGTGCCCCAAGATGAATGCAATGTCTTCCAGAGATGGGGCTGAAAGGGTGGGCCTTATATTCTTTGGGATGCCTGCTCTGAGATGTGGCTGCTTTTAGGCCCTGTCTGTTGTTAAAAGGTAGGGGCTACTGCGTGTGGAAGGCTATGGCTATGTCTGCAGTGTCTCAAGATGGAAGTGGGTTAAGCTTGTGCTCCCAGGTGGGGGTGGGGTAGTGGACTCTGGACCTACCCTGGGGCTGGGTCCCATGCAGGTTGGTGTGGGCTGAACTGGTTGAATCTGAGCTCCTGTGGTGGTCTGCTGGTTGGAAGAGGCAGTCCTCTGAGCGGAGGTCAGTGAAGTTGTCCTAGGCTTGCCTGAGCTCCTCAGGTGTTGGCTGGGCTGACCTGGGCCTGCCTGCGCTCGGGCAGAGGTCAGTGGGACTCAAGAGAAGTTATTTCTGTGACAGTAGTGTGAGTGTGGGTTGGGCGGGGTACTTGGTGGAAAGGAAGAGATAAGGACACTAAAAAGAGTGGACTCTGAGTCTCCAGAGGAGCCTGCTAAGGCTGGCATCATGTTTGGATGATGCCCTGGGACCCAAACTCATCTTTTGGACTTCTCCTGGATATGAGCCTTAACAGGGGTCCAGGGAGGGCAAGTTGTGATCCAGACACATGTATGCTGAGGTTGTCTGCTAGGACCCTAAGAAGAACATGAAGCAGGTATTGGTGCCAATTCTGTCTGTGGTAGCTAAGCAACAGGCTTATTTCCTTTATTCCTTTTCTTTTCCTTTTAAAGTTGCCTAAAATCCAGTCTAATGGATCTTTGTAGGTGGATTAGTAAGGAATTTGGGAATTCTTCTATATAATATAATGGGTCACCTGGAGAGTTTCGACCATCCAAGGTGACAAACCCAGAGGTACATAGAATCCATGGGACCTTCCCCCTCTCTTTTAAAGCAATCTGATTTTAATGTATATAAATAACAATTTAGTAAAAATTAACAAATACTTGGCCGGGCGCGGTGGCGCATGCCTGTAATCCCAGCACTTTGGGAGGCTGAGGCAGGAGGATCGCAAGTTCAAAGCCAGCCTCAGCAATGGCGAGGCACTTAGCAACTCAGTGAGACCCTGTCTCTAATAAAAATACCAAAAAAAAGGGCTAGGGATGTGACCCAGTGGTCGAGTGCCCCTGAGTTCAATCCCGGTACCACAAAAAAAAAAAAAAAAAAAAAAAAAAAAAAAAAAAAAAAAAAAATTAACAAATACTTATGTTTGAAGCCTTAAATGGTAGAATATTTCTCGTAACAGATCAAAGAAAAAATAGTGAGGAAAGGAGGGGATGGAGAGAAAAAGGATATATATATCCAGGAGCTATAATAGCCTAATAACATAATAGTAGGTCCAGAATGAAAAAAAAAAATGATATATAAAGAAGTAAAGGAGTAATGATTACAGAAAGAGAAAAAGAAATAAAAAGACTCAACTCCTCTTTACTCTGAAGAACAGTGTACCTCTTCAAATACAAAGCATTTTATGAGTTATGCTTGCTAAATGAATAGATGAATACATACTTTCATACATACATAGAAGACCCAAACCCAAGCATGATCTAGTAAATGATATAAGTCCAAATAATAAATGAATCAATCTTATAATGTTCCATATAGAAATAATGTATGAGAACACAAGTAATAAAGTATTTTTAAAATGGTCTCAACTTTGCTTTATGCAAAATTAAGTCATAAATTACAGCACTTGCTGGGAAAGGTTTTCTTTTCTCCCAATTATAATTAATTAACAGGAAAAAAACTATGTAGCAATTAATAAGACTGTTCTTTTTTAAATTGGTGTCTTATAATTGTACATAATGGTGGGATTTATTATGCCATATTTGTATGTGCACATAACATAATTTAATCAACCTCATTCCCCCATACCTTCCCTCCCCCATGTGCTTATTCTACTCTACTGATCTCCCTTCTATTATTGTTACTGTTGTTTTAATTAGTGCATTATAATTGTATACTCATATATAGACATAGCATAATTTGGTAGATTTCATTTCCCAGTACTTCCCCATGCCCTCCCCTCCTCCTGGATTCCCTTTCTTTATACAATTGGTCTTTCTTCTATTTTCATGAGATTCCCCTCTACACTTTTTAATATATCTTCTCTCTCCTGCTAGCTTTTATATATGAGAGAAAACATTCAACCCATGATATTCTGAATCTGGCTTATTTCATTTAGTATGACGTTCTCCAGTTCCATTCATTTACCTATAAATTACAAAATTTCATTCTTCCTTATGGCTGAGTAAAATTCTATTGTTTATATATACCACATTTTCTTTTTCCATTCATCTGTTGACAGACACCAAGGCTGGTTTCATAACGTGGTTCTTGTGAATTATGCTGCTATAAATATTGGTATGCATGTATCACTCTAGTACGCTGATTTTAGATCTTTTGGATAAGTACCAAGTGTGGTATAGCTGAGTCATCTGGTGGTTCCATTTCTGATCTTTTGAGGGATCTCCATAGTGTTTTCCAAAGTGGTTGTACTAATTTTCAGTCCCACCAGTAATATATGTGTACCTTTCCTCCCCATACTCTTGCCAGCAATTATTGTTCTTTTATTCTTGCCATTCTAACAGGAATGAGATGAAATCTCAGTGTATTTTTGATTTCCATTTCCCTGATTGATTCCTAAGGATATGGAACATTTTTTCACATATATTTTGCCTTTTCTATATGACATGACTGTTCTTATAGCTCAATGTAATATGCACATTATCCAGCTCCCATTCTTAACCATGGGTAACAGGAGAACTAGGGCCTAGAACTTAATAGAAAACCGTTTAGAAAAAGTTTTTACTGTGTTTAAATTCTTTCCTTTTTTAAAGTTCCTCTTTAATTGTAGATGTACAGAATGCCTTTATTTGTTTATTTTTACGTGGTGTTAAGAGTCAAACCCAGTGCTTCATACATGCTAGGCAAGCACTCTGCCACTTAGCTACAACCCTAGCCCTCCTGTGTTTAAATTCTTAGGCTATAACTTACATAAGAAACATGCACACAAAAGAGAGTATTTAACATTTTAGAGATTTCTCTGAGCCATAAATCATTTTTTCATATTCCATATTTGTTGATAAGGACAGAATAATTTTGTAGTATATTAAGTTTCATTTAATTTGAACATAAACGCCAGCAAAATAAATGACCAGTTTGTGAACCAGAAATTATCATTTCAGTAGTGACATATAGAGCTGCTTGTATTTTATTCTTTTTTTTTTTTTTTTTTTTTTTTTTTTTTTGTGGTACCGGGGATTGAACTCAGGGGCACTCGACCACTGGGTCACATCCCCAGACCTTTTTTGTATTTTATTTAGAGACAGGGTCTCACTGAGTTGCTAAGTGCCTCGCCATTGCTGAGGCTGGCTTTGAACTCGCGATCCTCCTGCCTCAGCCTCCCAAAGTGCTGGGATTACAGGCGTGCGCCACCGCGCCCGGCTTGTATTTTATTCTTGTTTTGAAAAAATTGTCATAGAATGTTTATCCTGAGATCTACCCTCTTAATTTTAAGTATATAACACATTGTTGTTGGCTCTCAGTCCTGTGGGACTTTTTGATCATATCCCAAATGTGGTACCAGGTACAGGGCAGAGGAAACAGCAGTGGTCACTGGGACTGGGACTGTCAAGACTTCTTGGAGAGTGGTGGTGGCCTTAGCCATGTAATGGCCCACGTTGGGGTCATAGGTGCCAGATGAAAAACTACCCAATAGCTTGTCCAAGTGTAGGTGCTGTTCCCATCTTTTGTTTACTTCTTCTTCTCCTTTCAAAAATGTTTGGTTTAATATCAAGTTAAACACACACACTTTAGGCCATTATCATTGGGAAATTTTAATAAGATATAGAAAAATAAAAAATAACCCTCTGCCACCACCTTGGACCCAGATTCTTCCTCAGAAATCACCTCCAGTTTGTAGTTTGCTAGATCTTTCCAATCCACCAACCTCTTCAGAACTTCTATTTGTTTTCCTGGATCCTATTATGATGTGGTTTTAATGTAATTGCTTATCAAGAAACTTCTCTTAGTTTGCTTTTCTCAGTATGGCATAGAAATCTGTAGACAAGTGTGCCCAATTTCTCAGTCTAAACTTGGGTATCTGGATACCCTTTCCCAGCACTCCAGACCCTTGCTGGTTTAAGAAAGAGCATGTGTCACCATTTTTGCAGGCCAGACAATGCCTGGCTGACCCCTTTAGCTTGCTGGCTCTGGTTTTGTTAAGAAAGAAGAGTTTACGTTTCCTGGAATGGTTTTATCTCATCTGAACTCAAGGCATCTTGTAAAATGGAATTCATACTCACAAGCGTTTGGAGCACTGGAATAGGGCTAAGACCCAATTTGGTTTTGCCTCTCCAAGGGTTAGGTGATTTGGTCATGAGTAAGTCTTGCTTAACTTTTCTTGACATTATCTATAAAACAAACTAGATAATCTCCTTAAGTCTCTTAACATGCAAGATGGGAGTAGTATCTTCTTCATGGGATTGCTGTAAGGATTAAGCAAAATTGTATGGATGTAGTGCTTAGAACAAAGCCCAGCACATGGAAAACACTTGCTGATGTCAGCTATTGTTAATTTCTGCCCTCAGTTTCTGTGATTGATTGTTCTCAATCTAACATCCTCTTCAGAAGTTAACACAAGGTCCTGTGCCCCTTTCAGTTGACTAGCTAGGTAAGCGCTACTCTTTCTTTCAGCCTGGAGCTTGTGATATTTGGCAATGAGGGCAATTCTAGTTAAAAGAGCAAGGGGTCACTTACTGAGCAGGCATCCCCTGAATTTATGCTGTTCATGCCACAGAGGTTTGACAATCTGTGGCAAATTCCTTTGACAGTTGTGTATCTATGGCAATTTTTCAGTGAACACTGTTCTAAATTAATTAATCAACAGGCAATTCAATCTAAATTGAGTGGCACTGCTGCATGCAGAAAATTTTTGTTTGCAATTCTTGAATCATCCCAGTTTAAATTAAGTCTATTAAAAGTTTCTGTTCCAAACCTTTTTTTTTTTTTTTTTTTTTTTTTTTTTTTTTTTTTCCCCAGTCAAATATGCCTAAACGGCCACAGTAACTCTGCAGGGCATCTTTCTGTTATGAGTTTGTCCCTTTAATATCAGTGGGTTAATCATTTCTGATACTCTTTGTGCTATTTTCTGTCAGTGCCTTGAAAACTGTTTACTGCTCATTTGTTGGGTGCCGAGGGAGGCTTATAAGGTTGACATAAAAAAGTGGGAGCGAAGATCATGAGGTCATTGTTGAGATTTAACAAACAATGTTGCTCTGTGCTGTTGACCAATAGGTCACCAATAAATGGAGCAGTGTCAGGGAGAAAGGATTCTTGTGTCAGCTGTTTACCAGAGTTCCAGGAATGTACTGTAACAAGCAGATGGTGCAACTCGGTGGTGGACAAATTGTTGACCGGGGAGTCTTTTTGTCTCATGGATCGCTAAGAAACACAATCCACTTCAATAAGCCCCGCTCTCCCCAGAAAATCACCAATGCGTACGAATGCTAAATGTCAACTTCCAGTGTCTCTTTTGACCTGCTGAGGATGGTGGCAAGATTGGTGTGATAAGCCCAAATAGAAGTTCTCTCTTTTTTTAAAAAATATTTTTTTAGTTGTCAATGGATCTTTATTTTATTTATTTATATGTGGTGCTGAGAATTGAACCCAGTACCTCACACATTAGGCGAGCACTCTACCACTGAGCCACAACCCCAGCCCTAGAAGTTCCCTCTTCTGCCCAGCACAGTGGTGCATGCCTGTAATTCCAGAGGCTAAGGAGGCTGAGGCAGGAGGATCGCATGTTCAAAGCCTCAGCAAAAGCAAGGCTAAGCAACTCAGTGATACCCTGACTCTAAATAAAATACAAAATAGGGCTGGGGATGTGGCTCAGTGGTTGAGTGCCCCTGAGTTCAATCCCTAAGAAAAAAAAAGAAGTTCCCTCTTCCTTATGAGTTGAAGTCACTTCCTGTGTTAGAGCAGAGCACATGGAATTGGTCAAGCACTTTGTGGTAGTTGGGTGGAAAGAGGAAGCAGTCCTTTTCTTTCTTCAGTGATTTAAGTTAGAATGTACATAATTGAAGGTCAGTGCTTCTGTGCAGTAGACAAAGCAGCTTACATTGTCCTGGGAGCAATGTTAGGAGCATCTAGATGAAGCCAGAATTAGACAGGCAGATAGGCAAGGGTCTGATCCAGAGTATGGAGGCATTAAAATGCTAATGCCTTCAGAGCCCTTCCTCCACCCTTATCAAGAGAACCTTCCCCTGCTCCAACCTGTTGGTAAGGAAACCTGTCCCAGGGATTGTTCCTCCCTACAGGGAATTACACCCCCTTCCTGCTCCAGCCCATCTGCTTCTCACCTTTTGGCCATCCTACTGAGCATCTCCTGGGCCCTAGTCATGTAGGTATGTAGGTGTGCAGGAAGGAGCCAGATAAGGGGAAGAGAGCAGGAGAACAAAGGAAGCCCAGGATATATAAAAAAGGCAGAACGCCCTCACTTCTTGGGATACCAGGATACCAGCTATGGCCCCCTTCTCCCTCCTGGGAGAAGTCTATGTTACCCCTTTCTAAATATGCTTGCCTGGGCGTGCTTCTCTAATGTTCAAACTTCAACATGTCAGGGAGCAGAACTCATCCCCGTAACCCGTGGTATCATAGGAATGTTCAGGACAGCTGCAGAGTGGAGCCTTGGCTTGTGGTAGCAACCCTCTCCTCTCAAGTTGTGGAGTCTGCCCCAAGGCTGCACCCTCTTCTCCCCATTCCCTTTCTCTCTCTCTTCTCAAACTCTCCTCAGGCACCAGGCTGAACTGAAAGGGAAATTGCTTTGTTTTGCTTCAGTAAGAGCACAGTTCCAGGTTTCCCTTACTCTGAGCCCACTGAAAGAATCCAGCTGAGCACCCCAGCAGGCTCTGGGGATGTACACTGGGGCCATCGCCCTATCTTTGCCACTGACGGGAGCAAGAGGTTCCATCTGTTTTGCCAGGGGGAGCACTGGAAGGGTGAGGAGGACAGGCAGAGTAGAAGGAGCCCTGCCTTGAAGTCTGGTCACAAGCCTTTGGTTCCAGTGCTGCTGCAGCCCTCCAGGTCACAAGGAGCCACTTGACCACTTGGGGCTATGGCGTCTGAAGGGTTAAGCTCTTGTTCTTTAGAGATTCACCTTTTGTACTTTCAGGACATATAAGAGAGCACAGCAAGGACAACAGGCAGGTCCCTTGTTGATGGCTTCAGTCTAAGGAGCAGAGAGAGATTCTGAGTGTTCCCATATGTAAGTGTCCTGAGTGACAAATTTTCTTCTAGTTCATTTCTGGTAATTAATGGCCAAGAGGTAGTCCCCACATTAGAGTATCCCTGATCCTTTTGTCCTCATCACAGAGCACCCAGTGCAATTCATCTACTGTCCTTGTGGATTTCTTGCCAAGTGAAAATTCACTTAGCATTTTAATCTAGTAGTTTGCTGCTGCAGAGCCAGCTCTGCTGAGGAGATAACTGCTCCAGATGCTGAGATGCTGAAAAGATTGCTATCTGAAAAGTTTATTGAGTAATGAAATAAAAAAGCAGCTCACTACCAGATGCATAAAGTAATGCTTTTTTATGATTGTCATTGTAAACTTCCAGAAAGATGGAAGATGGAATATTGGTAGAAACATAGGAGGAAGAAACAGATCAGGGAAGAAGCTATAGAGTAGCCACAGAAGCCACTGCTTGGTTGGTAAGGCTAAACTGCAGTCTGAAGATGGCATTCTTATAAAGGATCTTTCCTTAAGGTACAGTTACATTGATTTTTTTTTTTTAAACCATTAGAGCTTAAGAAGTGAAGCAGGCTGATACATAAGTACCCAAAAGCACCAGATGGAAATGTGCATCAAACCATAGAAAGTCAATAAAAAGTAATTTGGTTTTTATAGAAAGGTGGAGGGGAGGGAAAATATGGATATTGAGAGTGACATAGACAACATATACAGATGTTTCCCTTTTTAGATACATAGACGGACCCACATCCTAACAGTAATAATGGTATTCTTTTTATGTAGTCATTCCTTTAAACTTTTTCTTGGGTTTTATTGGCATATTATAAGAACAAGTAGGGACAAAATTTACAAAGATCTGATGTGAAAGCAGGTAGGGCTGGTCTCATTATCCCTCTTTGGAAACAAAACAGAAACTTGGAGAGGTTGATTTATCTAGGGTCACCCATCTGGCATAATATATTCTGACTTCAGAGTCTGTTCTTCTGTTTATTTTAGGAATAATGTTCTCTTGCTCAGATTTCCCCTTTTCACTTTATTTTCATATTTCAGCCTGCTCTCAGGGTGCTGTCATTGACATTTACAGCCTTGATTCTGAAGTCACAGAGGCTAAATGCTCTTTGGTGAGAGGTTACTGAGGGTTCTTTATTTCAAAAAAGGATGCCCTTCATCCCCTCATTATCATTGGAGTGCTTTGGCAGAAAGAGCTCTAGCCTAGGAACCCAAAGAGCCAACTTCTAATTTTTATTCTCTAACCACTCACCCTGAGATCTTGAGCAAGTTATTTCTAACTCTCTGAGTCTCAGAACAGTTTCATGCTTCAAAGCTGGGGTTCAGTGAGAAATTTTGGAAATTCCTCCAGGAAGTTCTACAGGAAACAACTGAAAGAAAGCTCAGAGCTGTACACACACAAAACGACCAACTCCCGGGGCAGGGGATGGGCAAGTGGGAGAGCTTCTACCCACACATGGGCATCACGGCCTTTCCTAACTGATGCTGATGTTTGTTCACCAAACATTGCCCACCAGGGGCAGGCAGCTGGCTGAATCAGGATTCTGAACCACCCATGGCTTGTCAGAAGGATGGGCGTAGGGGTCAAGAAAGTGTGCTGTACATTCCTGTGTTCAAAGTTTTGTTTTCCTGCTCTTCCAGTACTTTCTCTAGTCTTGTTGAACTACCGGCCACTTCTGCACCCACATGCTTTTCCATGCCTGTGCTTTTGCTCAAAATGCTCCTGCTGGTTAGAAAATCTCCCTCTTTTTTTCCTTTCCCATAAGCTGGCAAAGGCTATCTCCTCCTTGAAGCCCTTCCAGGCAGAGCCCCCTTTCTCTTTGGTCCCACAGAAGTTCCTGCATTCTTCGATCAGAAGATAGACTGTATTTTGTCCTTGTCTTAGAGCATGTTTTTCTCCTGTCCCTGCCTTTTCTGTCTCAGCTGCAATACATGGAGACTGCAGCTCAAGGGCAGGGGCCAGTTTCCTCAGTGGTTACTACCCCAGCATCCAGTGTGGGGCCTATTATAGAACAGGCGCTGATAAATACATGGCTACTTTCTTTCTGTTGGGTGAATAGGACATGCTAAGTTTTCCTTAATGGCTAGTCAAGTGAGATCATAGCTGCTTCTAATACTTCAAAAATAATATGACATGTAACAGGCAAAGTAAATACTATGATTTTTTTTTTTTTTGAGTCCTCTGACAACTGAAAGTGATTCAGGCAGCCTTATTAAAATGATCTGAACCAATGATCATTAATATTGTCCACATTGAACATTGACATAAAACACAATCAAGTCACAAATGGGAGCTTTTAGGGAAAATGCTTAATTATTTTCCAAACTCTGGGTTGGAACCTCAGAAGGGCTGAGAGTTATGGAGTTATATATAGCAAGGGGTCCAGCAATCCCTATGTAGACTAGGCATTGTTTGTAGATAAATGACTCATGTATAAGCATTGTTTTTCAAATGAATGTGGCTTATAAAAATATTTTGAGCTTCACTGAAAAGTGTTACTGAACTTTCTCTTGCTTTTAAATTGCTGAAGTAGATATGATGGGAACTCATTATATTTTAAAATATTGGGAGCCAATCTTTCTTGGGCTAATTAGATGACCGGAATGCAGTTAGCTGATGACTTCTGAGCTTTGCAGTGTCTTCTGTCTCACAGCATGCTCCCTCTAGGTTGGTACGGCAGCCTGTAGAAGATTCTGGAATGCGGCATGAGGTGAGTTACTACTTACTTTGAGGAAGTCAACAGCATAAGCCTAAATCTTGGACACCAGTGGGGTATTGGGGAATGCTGTTGATATATGTCTTTGCCCCATTGATTTTTGAGATGGGCAGTATATTTCTATATTGAAGAAAGGTCTAGAACTTTACAAGTAGTCTGCAGCAGTTGCCACTTCCCCCCTCCCCCCACACTGGTCAGGAAAATTTCAGAAACATAACTGAAGCCTCCCCTACCCAACCCCAAATTTTGTGAAGATCAACAAAAAGGCTTTCAACTTTTAATTTTGCCAAATCAGAACATTTAATAAAATGAACAGCTACTGCTATCACAGTCAGCTCTCAAATGCTTTTTATTTATTTATTTATTTTTGTGGTGCTGGGGCCAGAACCCAGGGCTCAAATGCATCTTTACAGTAACACAAGGGAGTGCCATCTCTGGTGAGCTTAATAGCTCACAACGTTGTCCTTTGTGGTCATTTTGTGGTGACTTTGACCTGCACTGATTAATCAGTGTCCAATCATGAATGGCTATTCTATTTTTTCTGCATTAGTGATGGCTTCTAGCTCTAAATCCCTCTCTTGTTGAATGGGTTAAAATAAAAGATAACCTGGAATCATGGAGCCAGATTCAGGACTGGAAAAGGTTTTCAGACCATGGTGTTGCTGATATTTGTACTTCTGCCTTCACCTGGCAAGTTAACTTTGAACTTTGGAAACTATGACTTTTTTTTTTTTTTTTTTTTCAGGTAGTGACCCTATATAAAGTTGTTACTGTCACAAAACATGGATGTAGTTGCTTATAAAACTACAAAGATATGTGTTCAAGCTGGTGCAAGTAAAAAGAAAACCAACACTCGAAAAATATTTTTTCATGTAAATTATTGAGAACTCACTTTGAAAACATTTATTGTACCGTAACAACTAGAGTGATTGTCCACAATGACTATCACTGACACTTTGTGCATTTCTTAGCATCTGTTTCACATTCTCCATCTGCACCTGGGACTAATGCCTTAAAGGATTTCAGGAATGTGCAACTAAGCACCATGGAACCACAAAATTGTTTTGGTCCTGGAAAAGATTGATTAAGACCTTGACCTTGGCTTTTTAGAAGGAATTATACATTATCCTTCATCTCAACAGATTTGTGGAAAGACACAGAAAATAATAGAGGAACAAAAAAATTTTTTCACTGTCATGTACTGCTTCATATTACATCATTTCACTATCTTCTTTCTTTATTTTTTAAAATATTTCTTTTATTAAATGAGCAGGAAAATACATGATTGAACAAATTCAAACTACAAGGTGTGCCCTTTACAAGACTGAGTGAAACAATAAATTAATTCATCAGAAGGCATGTGTCAAATTCCTACAATGAAACTTCATGCAACAACATTCAGTGAAGCTGAATATATACAGATGTTAGAGGCCACCCAGAGAGGCCTCAGAACCATGGTCACTTAGAAGATTAAGACCCAAAATGTCATTAGGCTTTTTTTGAGGCTACATTGGCAGGAGGAATAATTTTACTATTGTTTACTTCTTCTTTTTGGGGAAAAATTATTGTGGTTTTTAAACATTTAGATCAGAAAACAAAATTCAGAATCTTCTCACATCCCCAAACTGCACTTAGTGCAATGATAATAACTTAAAGTGGATCATTATCTGTATACATCTAAGGGTATTGAAATGCCTCTTTTCTCCAGGTTCTGTTTAACAGCCTCTCTTCCAACCCTGCCACTTGGTTTGTAAAGATGATTCATGGAGCTATAAAGTATAGAGGGGGTCAGAGCCAGGTGCCTTCCATCTATAATGGCCTTCCAGGAAAGAAAGTCTAGAGGGTTTTCTATTTTCTGCATGAAAGAAAACACCTGCTTTTCTGATAAACTTTGGAGACAGATTTTTTTTTGTTTGACATTGAAATTAAATAGCTTTTAAGTCCTGAAATGCCATTTAAAAATTTCATTCATTTATTCATCTGACAGATAACTTATTGAGTGACTGCTACTTGTCAGGGATTCTTTAAAGCATTGGAGACAGAGAGGTAGTAAAGCAAAAAAAAAAAAAAAAAAGAAAAAAAAAGAAAAAAAATGACTGGGGTGGTGGTGGCTGGAGGTGATTTTATTTAGATCTCTGAGAGGAAAGCAATATTTGTGCACAGACCTGAAGGAAAGGAAGGAGCAAGTCATACAGACATGTGGAGGGAAGAGATTTCCAGACTAGGTGACAGCAAGGGCATAGATCCTGTGTCAGGTGGAGTGGTGCAGGTGGATGGGGTGGGACAAAAGATAGGGTAGATTTCCTCTATGGACTTATCAGACGTGGAAGGATGATGATGTTCTGAAGAAGATGGGGAGGTATTGAGGGACTTAGGCAGTAGGGGACACACCTTGGCCTATGTTTTAAAAGCATGATGTCAAGCAAGAAGTGGCTTGGATTCAGACTGGATTATGAATATATTCTGAAGCTAAGGAAAGCTGATTTTTAAAAAATGGATTGGGTATGGTATATGAAAGAGAAAATGTAAGGGTTACAATAAGATTTTATGGTGTGGAAAAATGGAGAAGCCATTTGCCATCATAGTGAAGATTGTAGTGGCAATATATTGATGAGTAGGGAGCAAATTCTTAGTTTTGGACATGTCAACTTTGAGATGCTATTACACATCCAAATGAAGATGCTAACTAGGAAGTTAGACATAAATCTGGACATTCAGGAAAGAAATTGGGGCTGGAGATGAAAATGGGTTTTGTTAGTGTATATGTTTTTTTAAGGTCCCAATACTGAAAGAGAGGGGATGTCTAGTACTGGCTTATGCCAAGAATCCACTGAAAAGTGGTTAGAGAGGTAAGGGAACACAAGAAAGATGTCCTGGGGCCAAGAAAGTATTTCAAGAAGGAAGTAGTTATTCATTGTATCAAAGACCACAAATAAATCAAGCAGCATGAAGTCAGAAACTTTGACCACTGCATTTGACTGTGTGGTGGATACACTGGTGTCCTTAGCAATAGCTACTGCAGTGGGAACAAAAGACTTATTTGAGTTGTTCTAAAGACTAGGAAGGAGCCAAATTTACACAGTGAGCATACACAATTCTTCCTAGGGAGTTTTTTTTTTTTTTTTTTTTTTTTTTTTTGTCAAGGGGTACAAATAATATGGGAGTTAGAGGAGATGGGTGTCTATAACACAGGAGAAACTGCAGCGTGAGTGCAGCAAAGACTTCCAGGAAAATAGGAAATACCGTTGATGCAAGAGACAGAAGGATATCATAAGATAATGACCTTTATTTTGAGAGCTTGGATAGAGCATACCTGGAGCCAACAGGAAGAACTGCCCACTATCACTTAATTAGTAATCAGTAATGATAAGTTCATTGAACAGGATAAGGAAATTAAGAATGTAGAATCATCTAAACGAATACTGAAATCTCCAAGAATTAAGAAACATGCAGCTGTCCTACTATTATTAATGTTTCAGTATTCATACTTTGACAGAGATAGCATAAAATAATATATTAGAGGACATGGGTATGACAAAGCCTTGGCTTAGAACTTACAAACGCATTTCTAGCTACTGCTTGGAACAGCTGTGTAAAGTGCTTCCTGAAGAATTTTGTATGCAGTGAGGTAAAAACATTGGAAAGTAACTAAAAATTTCAGAATGGAAAATATGCCAGGGAGATACATAGGTACGACAATATTTAATCTCAGTGATTTTTGACAATTTAAAACACTTTTGAAACCTGGAGATTGAAAAGATGCAACGAATCACTGGCACAGCAAAATGAGCTTTCCATTCTAATATTATAAATTTAGCATCTTTGTACAGTTACGCTAACATTATAAGTAAGACAGCTAAAATGCACAAAAATAGTTTTACAACATTCAATTTAAAAGTTCTCCCTGGCTGTCATGTCTATTTTTTCCATGCTGCCACGTAACATTTGAAATTCTGATTCAGGGTAATGCCTGGGCCCTCCTAAACCATTTTTATGTATTACTATTCCTTAACATTTGCCCCAAGGGAAGAGAGAAGGGCAATGGGCAATTGGGGCATGGATTTTTGCTATATACAAATAATGATCCATTGCTAGAAATGAAAACTCACCTTTCTACCCACATTTGCTTGACTTCAGTATGCAATGAAACTTTATGCTGATAAAAATAAACCATCAAAACCAAACCCTCTCATGCCAAGAGTGAGTTAGTTTGAGGATAACTACCCAAAGCCAAAAATCTGGAAACTTTAGGACATTTTTATTTTTAACCATATTTTCTAGTTTTTATCCAAAATGTTTGGCATCACAGATATAGAGTCCAAGATTTTGATCTGGATTTAAAATAGCTCAAGTGTTATCCAGGGATTTCAGTTAAAAACTATTCACTTGGGGATTTTTATTTGGTGCATTCTGGCCCTTCATGGAATGACACATCTAGAAGAATAAATTTCAAAGCACAGGTTATGATCTCACACTGTTTAATGCGTTGCAAACTGTTGAATATGCTAGATGTCTATGGAAAAATGATCAGAACAAAGATACAGTATGGAAATCAAAACAACATTAGAAAATATTTGGTAGAAATGTATAGATTTTCAGTTTTGAATGTGCAATTCTCAAGAGGTTCTCTTCTTTGCTTAGACTCCTGAAAAGAGATCAGTTCATAACCATTTTATTTGGGACTCATTAAGGACAGCTCATTTTAGAGTTCCTGATATTGCTATGTTGACCAAGGCCAAAGTACAGAAGCATTTATGAGACAATATTGAGAAGTAAAATAAATCAAATTTAGAATTTTGGATTTTAGATTTTGTTCTACTATGTAGTCTCAGGAGAAGCCAGTTTTTGCTTGACTGGTTGGTTGGTTGGTTGTTTTGTTTGATTTGGTTAGATTGAAATCTTTGAGGAGTGAACTAAAAAGTAGCTAACACTTTATACAAATTGTTGAGATAGTCAGAACATAGTAGGATAGATGGTTTGCATGGAAAGGTGCATGGTAGGGCGATTCAGAATTGCTATCAGCATGTTGTGGATTTTCTCATGTTTTCCTGCTGTATAAGAATAAGGTTTGACCAATAACCGCATCTTCCTTCTTAAAAATAATGCAGCACATCTAACATCTCAAAGCAACCAGCACAAATGCAAAGTGATGCCTGTTGAAGCAGACTTTCAAAGACAGCACACACTACTAACACAAAGACCTCTTCCACGTTTCAAGGATACAGTGACGGGACCTGGTATACATAGTTAGGAGTAGCATTTTTTTTTTTTTTTTTTAACTTCTTGGAATGGGAGGTCAGACTTGAGCCCTTCCTCATTGGGCAACGCATAATACCAAAATGGCTCCAGCCTTAATATCACACCTCTTTCTAATCTACTGCACAGGAGGGACCAGAGACGCCAATTACCAATGAGTCACAAGAGCAGACAGAAAACTGTTAGTAGTTCGTGACAACCAGATATTAGGATGCTTTTAATAAATGTGAACTTGATGCAAGGTGTGTTAGGAATGCATCTTAGAGAGTGATGTCAAAGTGTTAGAAAAATGGAGATCCTGTCCAAGTGGCCTCGAGAGATTTTTACCCATGCCTTAATGTACCGTTTGATGAGTGAATAGCTCTAGGTTTTCCAGAAGCATTATTTGAATCTCCAAGAAAAATAACGAGATCTATCCAAATAGAGCCATTAGATTTTCTGTGGAATGTAGTACAAGTTGTCTTCATTTACATTGTGTGCACTGACGAGGATCTGAATGAAACTGGCTTGGGGAAGACTCCCATTACGAAGGGGCCTTATAGCTACTACCCACTGAATGCAGGAACCCCTGCTACAAGTCCCCTGACCAGCAATTGGAAACGATGGTCACCTGCCAGACCCTGGACCAAGACCATGGTGTGGGCAGGCTTGGTGGATTTTGCTGGATGATTGTTTTGCTGCATAATGATCAGTTCAGTGAAGAAGACTGAGAGATCTAGTTAAGCTTACTTTGGGGAGGGAGAGTTCAGTTTCTCCAATTTTGTAGAAAAATAAAAATGAGCCAATTTCTAGTTCTACAGGAAGACCAAAACTAAAAACATTTTTATTAAGATGCTATTAAAACGAATGAAGAGAACACCCATCCCTCCCTCCAAAATAAAGCAAACCAAAACGTTGGGAGTGGTATGAACCATAGGACATAATTCTGATAAAATCTGCATGAGCGAGGCCTTGCTGTATCAGGGCTGGGGCCTGTCCTGATAGCAAAATATCTTTTTTTGAAGATAAAAGTTCCAAGGAATTCTAGAACTATGTTTTTAAGGAGATTTGTGGGGGTCCCTTTTAAAATTGGTTTTGCCTTGTACTCAATGTAAAATATTTGTACAAAAATATAGAAGGCATGGCTTGATGTTTAACGTTTGTGTTTTATTGTTGTTGGCACCAGAAAAGCTCATGTTCTATGTCATGTCACTGTACATACTGTAAACAAGACTGCATTAATATTGTTTTCTTATGTTTTTTTTTTTTTGTTTCAATGAATCTAGATTTTAAAAAATACATTCACAAACTACCTTATGTTTAAACACAATGATTCCCTTTTATTTCTTAACTGTACCCAAAACCCACAATAAAAAAATCATTTAAAGCTGTGTGTTTTCGAACTCATCACTTAGAAATCAAAACAAAACAAAACATAAAAACAAAGATCAGTTTGCAACATAATTTAAAGAAGCTCTGGTTTAAAATACCACAGCAGCAATATAAAGAGCTGGTGGCAATCACATTGGGGATAAGACCAGATCAATGCATTTTGTCCACATCGGCATCCAATTACAGTAGTTGCTAAGGTCAGTCCAAAAAGTTATTGCTGAATTTGTTGCATGGAATTTGTGAAGACAGTGTTGTTCGGCAGCATAACCACAGCAGTAAAAATGAGAACGGGAGCAATTCATTGCTTTTGAGAACTAAAGGGACCATGATGAGGACCTCTTGTGATTGCCTGAAGATGATCCTCAGTTGCATTCCTGTGTGCTACCTGCTTAAAATAGATGCAAATGACAACCACCTTTGGTGGGGGGCCTAATTGACTGGTCTGGAAATCAGATTATTTCCCCTCCCTCCACCCCTTGCCCAAAACACAGGATTGAAATGGTACCAGTTTTCTAAAGTGTTTCGTTCTCATTAATAGTACATCAGCTGCTCATGTATTTAGGCAAAATCAGTAGGATCACAGATTTTCTTTGGATCCATTCACAGTAATTGCTTTCTCCCAAAACAAGCCACATTAGTTTTTGTCATTGGACACCCCCCCACTGCAATTTTTAAAGAACAATTTGGTCAACTACTGTTTCATTTTTAAAATAGTCAATACTTCTGAGATTGCCAGTTGAGCTCTCTATATGTCTCCTGGAGATAACACTGCTGTGATGAACAGTGAAACAAAAACAAACAAAACGAGGTAGGTTAAAACAGGAAGCGCAACACAGATATCGTTTTTTTTGCAACACCTCGATACCACAGGCGGCCATGCTTGTAGCTTTGGAAAAAAAATCCCAGACAGTCACATAAAAGTTCAAATCATTCGAGTAAGAGTTTATAAGGACACAAGTCAACCTGAACTAAATACATACATATCTCTGCACAAATGTTGTTTACTGTATGTTGGGTAATTTGGAGAAAGGTAAAGTGATTAGGGTCTCAGAATTTTGGCCAAAGCCTTGCTTTCAAGTTCATTAAAATCTGAGCCAACGATGTCCGCTATTGTCTGCGGCAGGCTTAGGAGTCTAGTCCCTTCTCTCACCAACCTAAGGAGAACACTGGCAGCTCAGAAACGTTTGTTATTGATTTTTTCTTTCAGTCACAGTTTTCATCTTGAGAAAGTGGCACCCTCAGGAGAGAGCTGGGAATGTCCAGAGCCTGGATGTCACCCACTCCCCAATTCCCACAAAAACAAAGTGTCAGTCCAAATGAAGCCCCAAATAAGTGACCTCTTACCGGGACGCTTTGTGCATTTAAAAAACAATGTGTGTGTGTGTGTGTGTGTACATACATACGTATATAAGCTTGTTTCCCAGAGGCTCTTTCTGTCTGACTCCGTCTGTTGTCCCCTTTTGCCCTGATCTGTTGCATAATAGCTGAGGGAAAGGTTCATTACAGCCCCACCTCAGTGGCCAGGCCAACTTGTTCAATGGCATTTCTATCCCATTCAACACACTCCATTCTATAAAGGGCCATATAAAAATATGACCTGTCAGACTCACAAAAGTGGTAGTTGATTTTATTAGACTAAGGCTAGTAGTTTAGCCATTTAAAATCTATTTCCCAAAAGAGGGGAAAACTAGTATTTTTCTTCTCTTTTAAAAACTCATTAGCCAGTTGCTATCAAAAAGCAACCTTTTGGGTTGGTGAAGGCAAGAGAGTTCTTAAATTACCCCACTATGCAGTTATGGCCTTCAGTGAAAGGAGATAAAGTACATTTATTGTGCTGTCTCTCACCATTGAAAATCGGAAATTTTACAACATACTGTATATTTAAAGCTAGCAGGCAGACAATTAAAAACAGACTCATTTTCTCAGTGAGCATTCTCTCCCCATTCTTACAAAGTAAGGGAGTAAAGAAAAAAGGTAAAAAAAAAAAAAAAAACCTCAAAAGCCACCATAACACAGCTTACTCAGAAGAGCACACAATATCTGTTTCTATCCCTAACTCCGAAGGGCACATGGTCCATCTTTGTCCACGGACAACGCAGCATCCTTGGGGATCTCCTGGACATTCCTGCCACCTTTTTCTCTCCTTCTCAACCAGGCTGCAACACTGAAAGATGGACTGTATTGGGAGGGGTGGAGGGAGAGGAAAAGGGGAAAGTGGTATGTTCGACCAAGCCTTCTGATTCTGCCTCTAGACTGGCATAAGTCCACATGAGTTATGTTCTTTTACATTAGAAATAACGCCATGAAGATAAGTGCCAAGTGCTCTTCTGTTACCAGTTCATCATGGAATTTCTGTTGAGGGTCATGAAAAACACTTGGCTACTTCCTCCAGATCGCACGGATGCAAAAAATACCTGTTTGAAATTAAAAACAAGTTAGTTCAACTGCATGGTTTTTTCCCCTTTTTTCTTCAACCGTCCATCCATTTCCTCTCACATGTCCTATCCCTGCCATGTGTCAGCTCTTAAGACTTAATGGCTAGTGCTTATAAAGTGCCTTCTGAGACAGTGCATCCTATGCAAACACACCTGCCTTTACTACTCTGGTTTGATACCAGCTACTCATTTACGGTATTGGCCTCCAGGGACGCTGCAGGGGCTGTTATGTCATTGTGACATCTTTTGGAATGCTCACATTTTAAAAGAAAGTTTCCTACTACAATAAAGTCCTGACTTCTGGCCCAGGACACAAGAGGTCCTTTGATGATTTCCAGAAAGGCACAGAGGCTCCCCTTCTCTCCCTCATAAATGACTTGAAGGCAGACTTTGAGGGGGAAGAGGATCCTTTCAAATTCCCAAAGTCACAGGCAAACTTTGGGTCTACTATTATACAACTTCCATTTCCAATTTTTAAAATTTCAAATCAAGCAATTTCAATGGCTGTGGTTAGACACAGTAAAGTGTATAATGCTTCTTTACTGTGGCATTTCAGGAGTTAACACTTAGCTTCTCTGCTGATGCTGGCATATTCGTGGCCAGAGCAGATAATGGCATTAATAAGTAGAACCACAGTCCATTAGGTCTGATCCTGTTAAATCATTTTATCAAATGACTGAGAGAAGTGAGCAAAATTTGGATTACTGCTTGCTTGAGCTGAATGTAAATGAACCACTGCCCCTGGAAAATAGGATCTGGGGCTGTGGCATAGCCCTTCATCAGCCAACACCTAACTTTGGTCCAAGGCATTTATTTTGCTTTTGTCACTAGTATAAAGTCTCTGCTACTTCATTTCCATAACTTCTTCAGAAGAATGTTCTCTCCCAACAACTTCTTAAGAAGTCTGTGGAAATGCTTTTCATTCAGTTAATGCTACATATGAAAGTAAAGCTACTCTTAGGGTCATTGAATCAAAATGGGGAAGGACAGAGAGAACCCATGGAAGGCCATAATGAGGGAAGGAAAGGGGCTGCTGCTCTCTCCAGGTTGTGTGTCCTGGGCTCTCAACCTCAGATCTAGACACTGGTGTGGTCCAGCCTTCTTTTGATGGTGTGGGCCTGGCTTGAAAATAGGCCTGCTGGAGTAGGTCATCAGTGAACCAGAGTGTGGGTATGGATACCCAGATCACTCCTCATCTTGTGATCCCAGAGGCTGAGTAGCTGTTGGAGTCTTACTGGGTTAGCTCTGTTTTTGTTTTTGTTTTGTTTTGTTTTGTTTTTGATAAAACTCCTCAGTCTCTGGTACATCCTTGCCACCCATAGCTGTTGTCCACCCAGACCATACCAGGTCAGAGAAGTTGGCCAGGGCTGAATGTAGTCTAGGCCCACTCCACCAGAGCTGGACAAAGACCATCCTGGTCAATGGGGAACCCCAGGGTGAACAAAGAGATATACAGCAGCCCAACCTGTCCCGTCCTTTCCTAGAAGTGTTTATGTCTGCTGCGTGGCGGCAGCATTTCTATGTTGGCCATGGCCACAAAGGTGGAATTTACAAATGCAAGTACAGCTTAGCTACCCCAAACTGGGTTACTCTACAGGGAGGACATGGTAGAAGAAACTCTGCTGTAGAATACCCCTCAGAGGCGACTGATCATGCTGGATGGACACAGCCAGTTCCACTGGAGAACAGTCCCCCTATGACATTTCAGAAGAGACATGGCTGGAATGACACAGGACATGGCACTAGTTGAGTTTGTGGTTGTGCATTTCTTAAGGAATGGTGATATCTTTCAAAAGTTTATATTTCTACGTGTCACGTTTTACACTGAAGGGTGAATATAACGTAGGGTTAGGTTTGATAGTGACTTTGTGAAGAGTCTCAAGAGTGAAAGTGTGAGGCTGACCCATTGTGAGATGATGATGATGGGCCAACTGCTCTAAGTGCCTAAGTGTGTAGGAGAATCTGGAGTGTCTGCTGAGTCGTCAGAAGGCCCTCAGGCCACAGAAGTTACATAAGAGCTTACGAGAAATTTCTAGATGCTTGTTTTGATATGTGAGTAATATATCTTGAGTGTTCACATGAGTCAAACCAAATAATGCCATTTCAAGATACTACTGATTGTTTAACACAGATGTGATTCAGATCAGTATAAAGGAGAATGAAGGTTTCACAGATACCTGGTGGTCTCTTAAAATGCAAACACTAATGCAAATGTTGAAACGGATTTACCTTATCATTTCTTTCACATAGAAACTTTAACCTTTGAGCTCGCTTATGCATAAATACTCCATCCAAATGTCCTGTTTCCACTGACCGGATCTCAATAGCTTTCTCGCCCCAGCCCATTATCTGATTGGAATGAATGTAGGCTGTCAAAAGGAATTTCCAAAACTGCATTAAAAACATTAGATGGGCAATAACTCACAGCATCTGTTCACATCTTAACCACAAAAATGACAAACGACTTGAGATAAACAGACAAAGTAAGTCTTACAAGTGTTATTCACAGACTTTTTTTTTTTTTTTTTTTTTTTTTTTGTGGACTCAAATGGTTGTTTCACATTTCTTGACTTTCGTTTCATTTGGGGGGTGTAACTGCTGAAGGAGATAAGGAATGGTTAACCTACCCACAGACGTGGGCATTTCTCCCCATTGAAGCACCACATCCTTAGTTATCCGGCCATAGGTGTTCACATACACCCCCTCATCCTCATAGCAAACAAGCATTTCCATTCCATCTGTTTTAGGCAAGATGACGATAGCATGAGGAGTGATATTGCCCTGAATCTGGAAGACAAAGAAAAGCCAAGCATTATTCTTTTTGAAAATAAGACAACACCTTGATTTTCATCTCTTTCAATTTAAAAAAGCTTTTACGAAAACTCTCACTCTAGAATTTTCTTTGCTTAATTTAACCACGGATCTGTCAGATGCCCTGATAAATATAAACTTAGTTGCTAGATAACAAATCCAAATTACTTGTTCCTAAAAGCAACAACACAGTATTGATGGGGCACCTAGTATTTGTGGGACACCCTTTATGATTTCTGGCCCTTAGAACAGATCCCCATGGGAGTTATCTTTGTTCACAGATAAGGAGACTATCTCAGAAGGGTTAGGTAACTTGACCAAAGCTATGCTAGTATTTGGTGGTAGAACTGGCATTTGAGCATATAAGTTGCTAGCATTGAAATTCATGTGTTTTCTGTTAGAACAACTGCTTCCCAAAAAGATGAGGAGAAAGCAAAGCAGCTGATGGAAGAGACGCAGCTGATGGAGAAGAGGCAGCTGTAATGGGGCCAAGATGGTCCCCACCAGACATGCTATGAGTACATTACTCAGATTGTTTATCTGGGTGCTGAAATACCAAAATAATTCAAATTAATGGTTTGTTTGGAAAAAATTAGAATTACCACTAATTAAAAAAACAAAAACACATACAATTGAAATAAGTGTCAACTGACCTGTCCTAGAAGATATGGTGCTGCTATGGTCCCTGGTTGAGAATGCCGCAGCAATCCAGTCTGTGCTTGATGAATAGGAACACTGGGGTTGAGAACAAGCACAGTGATGTCCCTGCTGCCTCACCGAGAGACTGAGTGTGAGCTCTATGTGTACACGCACACACCAGTGAAGAGTGGCAATGCAGCAATGAATGGCAAGTGTGCGTGCATGTGTGCAACATACTACAGCAGACTTTCTGTTACTGTGCCTCTTTAGAGTCTCCAAACTCTCAACATGCCAGTCAGCAACAGATGAGACCTCAGACTATCCTGACAGTGTCTTCTGTGTGTCACCTGAGGATCACACACAGGACACGCAATTCACACCGCGCAGTTCTAAAGAGTGAATCTGCGCAGCAGTTCCCTCCAGGAGTCATGTTTTAGGCAGCATATCAGCAATTGGAATATTATGTTATTAAGAAGAAGAACTACAGGGCTGGAGTTGTGGCTCAGTGTTAGAGAACTTGCCTTGCACATGTGAGGCACTGGGTTCCATCCTCAGCATCACATAAAAATAAATAAATAAAAAATAAAAGTTTTGTGTCCATCTACTACTAAAAATATTTAAAAATAAAACTACACATTTGTATGGATGTTATATCTATTTTTTAACTTAATGCTGATGATAACCCTATGGGGTAGGTCCTCCATTGACAGACATGCAAGTTGAAGGTTGCAGAAGCTGTCTAACGTGTCTATTTGCAAAGCCTGGACAGTCTAGGGCCAGGGGATGAGCTTCAGTGTCTGGCTCTGCTGCTTAAGGCAATGTGGTATAAAACTAAAAATAGCAGAAAAGGGATTTTCTCCAGGAAATTAGTATCTGACCATTGTTTTTCTCCCACATAATATAACACAATTTCTGTTCAAAACTGATAATAGAAACTTATCCATGTCTCTGAAGGAAAATTTAAAATACATTTTAATCTAAAGTCCAAAGAAATAATATGTAGATTAAATGTCACATAATCTCTTTATATGTTACTCTGTTTTAGGAAATAATAAAAATTAGCTAAATTTACATGTTTTACTTATTAACCCATTTTGTTCCGTCATCCCAGATGCGGAACACCTATAAAAACTTAAATATAGTATATGATTATATAATGTTTAGCATAATAAAGTAGTAACAAGAATATAATTATAATAATTATTACATAATAATACTAATATACATACAAGCTCTAGATTTTGACTTTCAACCTATTTTAATGCACCTATGCCAATTTCATTGAAATAACTGCAGAATTGAAAAGCTGGGTTAAAAGCATTCGGTCTTCCTGGTGAAGACCCAAAGTCTATCTGCTTTACTAATTAGTAAGGGTAGCATAACTTCTAAAACTATGCAAAAATAAATCTTTCACATGCAGAAGGCCCTTTATAGTCTGCTTCGGGAGACTTACATGAGATGGTATGTAGATATCATAAGAGTTTCCTGAATCAACATCAATTACATGGAAACCAGTGTGGGAGCCAAAAATAACCTTTAATCTTTGTCCTTCTTCTACAGTGAGATCAACTAGCAGAGGCTTGTGCTGAAGATCTGCAAAAGACTTTAAAAATCATCCCGTTAGTATCCACATCATTTAAAGGTATTATCTGAATAATATGTAGCCACTGTCTGGAGGAACTTAATTTCTGCCTTTTTTCAGCTGAAAGGCTAGGACATTTCTCTTTGGTAGGTCTATGCATATTCTAGCTCCAGGTGGAAGGGTCTATCAGCCCTTTTTTTCCCCCTTTTCCCATCTCTGGTCCTCAGGGCAGTGCAGGGTTTACAGCAGAGAAGGTGGTTTACAGCTATCAATGTTGACAGTGTCATTCCATCTGTAAAACTGGGTGCCTGGGTGCTCATGTTCCCTGTTTATTTTCTAGCCTTTGCTCTCTGGAGAAGGTCCTACCACCCCTGACCCTTCTCTGTGCTATGAGGCAGCAAGGCCCATCAGTGGTTGATACCTTTCAGAGACAGCCTGGGGTGGGGAGCCAAGGCCTGGATAAAGTTTTAGAGACTTTTATCCAGAAAGGCTCACGATGATTACAAGATTTGGAGACTCAGTTTAACCTTGAGATTCAGTGCTGCCATTGGTCTGCCTTTTTTAACCAGAACACCAAATAATACTCTAAATGGTTTTATAACAACCTTTCAGAAACAGCCTGGGGTGGGCACGCTCTGGTCCCCACTTTACTTCAGTTACTGAGTGGGAACCAGAACGGCTCTCTCTAAACTCAGTGTTGAGGTCTGAGACTTAGGTTTGGGCAGTAACAGAGGGGGGATGAGGTGAAATGTCACAAGACTTATGATTTGCATTGACAAGTTAGGTTTAACTAGGAAGTTCTAGCTAAGCTTATCCAGGTTCTATGGGCCCAGGTCCAAAACCAGAGCCCCAACCAACTGTTGAGTGTTCCTCTTCCTTTGCTATGACTTACTCAACACACTACCTTTACTGCATCTTGAAATCTAGGTGAGGATTTGCGAAACCACCCTTGCCCTGGTGATAATATCACTACCACCTAACATACCCTATCCCCTCATCTTCTGCTAGCATTCTCGCAGCATAGGAACCTTTTCCTTCCTGTCCTTGGGGAAGGCTGGCCAGCTCCAGTAATCCCTATTCAAGTTCTTGCCTTTTCTTTTCCCTCTTCCAGGCTGGGGCGAGTCTGCTGAACAGAGCATTTTGCACTTGTTGCTTTGGCTAGTAACCTGATGGCAGTGACTTCAGCGTCAGAATGGGAATGGGATCTCCACCGAAAAGCTTTTATAGAGAATTTGGCACAGCAGCAGCAGCACATTAGTTGTTTTGGAGACATCCCTTAAGTGTTATTATGAACCTAATGCATTCCAAAAATTCCCTTCCATAAAAGTGGGGTTGTGGAGGGGAGCCCATTTCCACTGATCAATCTGTCTTCCTGAGCACATCACAAATGAGCCACTTGCCCTAAAAGAACAAGAGAGAAGTGGGGTGATTCAGTCCCCCAAAGAGGGACAGCTTTGGCTCCCACAGGACATATGTGGCAGGAGAGAATAAATAAAAAGCCAAAGAGAGATGGTAGTTATAAAGATGGAGAAAAGGCAAGGGCCAAAGAGCCACTGAGAAGGACAGACACAGGCAGAGAGAAAATAGAAGATAAAGCTACACTGTTTATGCAGTTCTGAACATGTCAGGGGTCCTACAAGTACAGGTCTTTCTGGCATTTGGGGTCAGTTTTCATGAGCTGAGGCAGATGGGACTAAACAGATTCCCATCCCACTCCCACTCAATCTCATAAATCCCCTGGGAAAATGCAGAGAAACTAGGTCATTTCCATGAGTTAATACACTCAGTATTCCTTTCAGGGAAGTCTAATAGCAATAGGGATATAGCATCATCAACGGAGTTTTAGAGACTTTATCCAGAAGGCTCATGATTGTAAGACTTGGAGACTCGGTTTAACCTTGAGATTCAGTGCTGCCACTGGTCTGCCTTTTTCAGCCCAAATACCAGATAGTATTCTAGATGGTTTTACAACAGATATCGTTGCATGGCATCATGATCAATGCTTTGCCTGGTAACCATTCCATACCAAATGTCTCTTGCAGATGATGATTTGCAGATCTTAAATGAAGGAGGGTAAACATAAAATTTAGTTTGACTAATCTTACAGTAGTTTTAAAAATACTTATACCTTTGCTTTTAAAATAATAAATCTAAGAGTTTCTACACTTCCAAAATAGGTTTAGTATTTATCATATATAGTAAAATTGGTATTGGTTTATGTTGGGAACAAACCACAGGAAGAAACTGAAAACCAAGCAAACACATGCCCACTTACCTTAAATGCCATAAACTTGTGATACGGTTTAGGAGCCCAGGCATATATCTCCACAGCATTCTTTAAGGCAATCACCAAGAATTTGATTCTTTCATATTTAACTGTAATAAAATAGTTGTGAATTAAAAAGTACATCAATTTATTCAATAATTTGTATTAGTGAATGTATAAGTCACAAGATGTAAATACACACGCACATACACATACTCCATATTTGAGGGTGATGCTCCTGGTATGGGATTTTTTTCACAGATACAGATTTCACTTCATTTACTGTACCTAGTTAGCAGAATGCTTGGGGTCTTTATCTTTGTATTGAAATTTTTTTCTTCCTCTAAAGGTGTAACTGTTTAGGTCTGTCCCAACCACTAAGTTTATACATGAATATTCAATGTAATAAGAATCTGTATAATTTCTTTTACGTTACTTTGCCTGGATTTTAGGTTCACCCAAATGTAAGTAGCTAAAAGCTGGTATGGCAAGGTGGTAGAAAAATTGGCAAATGGGAAGAGACATAAGGGTACCATTTGCTTATTATTCAGATTAGAGTTCTAATTATTAAGTGGAATAATTGCTTGTTTATATTTCTATTGAATGATGGAATAGTAGGAGACCTGAATTCTGATAATGGCCTATTTTTAAGGGTTCCACATACTTTGCCAATTCCTTTTTACTCTCTAGGAAAGTGCAATATTAAACATTTTAAATTCCATGGATAGAATCTTGGTAAAATTTCATTTTTGCCTTATACAAAGTAATAATAATGTTTATTGAATAAATGAATGGAAGAATAAATTTTGTTGTCTGATCTTCTGTGGCCTACGTGTCTTTAATACCATAGTGATTGATATTTATGCAAAGATTCAAGATTAAAGCTTAAATAGCCTTGAAAAGAAAAGTGTTATCAAAATACATATAGGCTAAGAGCAATAGATAAATATAAATAATGATTTCTGGATATATATATATATATTTCTTTTTCCCCCATTTTATGTTTTTAAAATTTCATGGGAATTTGAATATACTGAAGTAATCAGGTGCTATAAAAAGATCTCAAGTGTTTTGGCTGAAATCCCTCAAAGAAAACAAAATGGAGGCTAGAAGTGGTTCTCTGGATAACTGAGGCAAAAATGTTCTGAAAATTAAGCTGGTCTTAGTATTCTGGTAGATAATTATCGGTTATTGCTCTCTGGTTATATTTCATTTTGCATGTATCCACATAGGTCAGTCTTCTAATGTTAGGGCAATGAAAAGAGATAGCAATGATTAGGAGGAAGAGGTTAGATTTGCACTGGCTCTTCTAACATTTAGGGTCACAGGACATTTTTTTTTTTTTTGTACTGGGGATTGAACTTAGGGGCACTCAACCACTGGGCCACATCCCAGCCCTTTTTTTGTATTTTATTAGAGACAGGGTCTCACTGAGTTGCTAAGTGCCTCGCTATTGCTGAGGATCACTTTGAACTCGTGATCCTCCTGCCTCAGCCTCCCAAGTGCTGGAATGACAGGCGTGTACCACCGTGCCGGCTAGGGCCATAGCTTCAGATTTTTGAAAGAACACTTGCAAAGTATATGCAAGAGATAACACACACAAACTTTATTATTTCCTATAATGAATTTTATTGCTCTGTAGTCATATAATATTTTTTCTGTACATAACATTTGATCACTAGGAATATTACAAGTGCCAAGTAATAAAGGAAAAATACTTAAAGGAAATCCTAAAAGTTTTATGAGAGAAATATCTAGAAGTAGCTTTCAAACCATTTCCATAGTAGTACTTAAACTACATTGCTTTCCTGTGAATGCAGGGTCTAGTCCCCCCAAAAAGAAGCCTGCATTCTAAAAGAAGACCAAATGGGCATAATGAATCTGCATTCTACCTGTAAGAATAATGAGATGCTTGTTTGATATTTTGCCAAATAATCAGATTACAAACAAGAAAAAAATAGAGTTCTAGGGTATCTTATTAGTAAGTACTGAATAATTCTGAATCCCACAAAAATGCACAGTGGAGCAGAGAAGAGCCTGTACCTCACCAGCTTGCTATGGAAAAAACGCTCCCCCATGTGGTCTAGTTTGTGAATAAAACTGTCTTCTGAGCATCCATCCATTCCCATCTTTAAAAATACTGCTTAACTTGTTTCTCGTGCATTGCCTATGCTAGATCTGACTGCAGCTGTGGTCTCACATATGTTTACAGGCATTTAATGTTTACTTTCTTCAACACCTGCTTTAAATGCATACCAAGAAGCTCACTGTGGTGTAAGGATAGTTTTTTGTTTTTAATAAAACCCAAATGATGTTGATAAACAGTGGGGGCTTATCCCTTCAAGCACTGGAACCTTCAAGTTCACTATAGAGCACCAATGCTCCCTAGTGTCAAGGTATCTGGGAAGGTCACTTGAAATGGAATTAGAGGAAAGGTACATGAAGACTTTGCTTGAGAACAGTCCCCTTTTTAGTTGGCAGAAGACAAAATACTAGGGTTCTTGCCAGGACAGGCCAGCATAAATGACCAAATTCTTGCTTTCTGAGCTCTTCTGTAGCATGGCCCTGTTCTACACTCTGTCTTTAACACACCTGAGTAGGTTTCAACCTCTGTCACATAACACACAGGACTGGACCGACTTTCCAGGTAACAATTTCAACTGTGCACCATGCTTTTCTGTCACTACATCACAGACAGCTTTGGAGTGAAGGTGTGGAATGTTACTCTGCTGCCCCTTTAAGGACACTCCTTACATTAAATAATCCATCTTATCTCGGTCACATTTTAACAGCCTCCACACATTCTCTTATTTTTAATCAACTTTGAACACGTTTTACAGAAACATATTTTAAAAAGTCAAATAGTCACATAAGGCTTATGAAAAACAAGTCCCTGCCCCAGTCCTGAGTCCTGTTTCCCACAAACAACCACTTGCAACTCTTTTAACTCCTTCTTTGGCAATTTCTTTCCAGATTTCCAAGTAATGTGCTTATTCAGTTATTTTTTTATTTTCTTCAGTTGTAAATACTATTTACCAACCTCACAGTAAGAAAAGGGTATAGTTTCTTATACAATCTCCTTTTATCTCTACATACACATAAATCACTTTTTCCCTCACACCTCCAACAGAGTTAGAGTTTATATTTTCGGTAAAACAACATGAAGTGTTCAAACTGTCAGTGTTCACAGCTGGGGCATGTGATATACCATAATTATATTTCCTTATTTTTTCATTTCCCTACTTTACCTACTCTAAGCACATGTAAGCTTTGAGCTAAGAAATGCCCTTCACCATGGTCAAATGCAGTGGGGAACCCATTGGTACCACTGTATTTTTCTTGGAGTCACCTCTTCTGGAATCCTGCATTATCCTACTGAGCTAGGACTGATTTCTTCCTAGGCCTGTGGCAGAGTTGTCATTTTGGTTCCTTTCACAATTATTCTGGATATTTTCTTCATCTTCTTCCTGGATTACCAGGTTTAGTTCTTCATTCTGGTGGAACACATCTTCTAGTAGCTACCTGAGCATGGTGCGTGCAATTTTCATTTTTGGAGACCCTGCATACCTGAAAATGTGTTCATTCTGCACCAAAGTTGATCGATGGTTTGATGATATGATGATTGATTTTATTTGTCAGCTTGACTAGACTACAGGGTGCCCAAATATTTTGTCAATCATTACGCTGCGTGTGTCTGTGAGGGTGTTTCTAAATGAGAGCAGACTGTCCTCCCCAATGCAGGTGGGCATAATTTGATCAATGGAATACCTGAATAGAACCAAAAGTCTGCATCCTCCTGCCTGATTGAGCTGGGAAATTGGTCTTTTCTGGCCTTTGGACTGAGGCTGCATCACCAGTTCTTCTTGGGTCTGGAGCTTGCAGGCTTTTAACTGGATTGCTGACTGCAGGTATTTTGTGGTCTCATCATCATGTGAGCCGATTCCTTAGAATACATCTTTCTCTCTCTCTCTCTCTCTCTCTCTCTCTCTCCTGTTTCTTCAGAGGACCCTAATACTGACAGTTACAAAATATAAGCTGGAAATAATTTTGCCTTCAGAATTTTGGAGGCAGAAGTTTTAAACTTATAGGGTTGCTGTTGAGAAATACCAAGCCACTGTTTCTGGATCTACGATATATAAAATGTTTATCAATTTACTTAGAACCCAGAAGCTTTAAGGACTTCTGCCATCTTGTTACTGAAATATCCAGTTGGCAGGCCTTCTTTTAAGTCTTTCTTTATTTCTTTTTTTTTTTTTTTTTAAAGTCAGTATACTGGGTACTCAGAATCCTTTTAATCTGGGATGTTAAGTCCTTTGGTTCTAGAAAAGAAAATGGAATTATCAAAGAAAAATTACATTTTTCTTTGATACTTTCTTCTGTTTTCTCTTTTTTCTAAGACTCAGGTTTTGAACATCTGGACTGATCCTTTCTTCTCTTTTTCTTTTATTCTTTCTAAGAGATTTCCTCATCTTTATCTTTCAAAATTTCTATTATATAATTTTTATTTCTGCTAATATGCTTCAGTTTATAAGATTTTTTTCTTGGTTTCTTAATGACTCTCCCCACCCTGCTCTACCTTTCTAAATAGCCCTATTCTTCTGTTATAAAAATAATTTTTCTTTTTCTTTTTTTGGGGGGTGTGGTACGGGGGTAGTAGGGATTGAACTCAGGGGCACTCAACCACTGAGCCACACCCCCAGCCCTATTTTGTATTTTATCTAGAGATAGGGTCTGAGTTTCTTAGTGCCTCGTTGTTGCTGAGGCTGGCTTTGAACTCACGATCCTCCTGCCTCAGCATCCCAAGCCACTGGGATTACAGGCGTGTGCCACCATGCCTGGCTAGAAACAATTTTTCTAATTCTAAAATTCTTTCCTTCCTCTCCTCCCTATATTTTCTTCACTCCTCATTATCCTTATTTCTTCTAAGGCCCTTACTTTCTGTTTCCCTTTCCCTCATATTCCATGTCTCCTTTTCTTTCTGGCCATTTAGTTTCTCCAAAGACAACTCTTTCAAACTCTTCCTTGGGAGTGTGATCATCATCATGGTGGCCAACACTTTGGGAGCTAAAGAGGCAAAGGTCATGCATATGTATGTCCTCATGAGGATGCCCACCATCGACTGGCTGGGTGAACCTTTCCTCTTCTGCTGCAGTCGGGGAGGGAGCAGCCTGCCTGCTGGGTAGGTCCTGGGTCCTGAAGGCCTTGCTCTTCATCCGCTTCCCCCAAATCCTTCCATTTTCAGACCCACCTTATAACTCTGCCTCAGAGTCTCCTGGGCCCTCAGTCCCTGGGCCTTTCTGTGTTCTGCAGAGTGACTGGATTATTTTGATAATTTCCCCCACCATAGATTTAGCATTTCCTGGTCTGCTAGGTCTATTCCTCTTGCTCACTTTTACTGACATCTCTTGTTCGCTGGCTTCTCTCCTCTTGGTCCCTTTGACCTTGTAGGCTTAGGGCATTTTTATTCTTTAATTGTCATAATTTTAATGTGTCCTTGGAAGGAAGTACCTATAAAAGTTCAAACTGGAGCCTAGGATTTAATTCCAAATGCTTCCTTTGAACGTCATAAATTTGACTTTTGGGGGAAGAGTTCAAATATACTTCAGGTTCCAGCAACATCTTCAGCTGGTCACACAGGCATCATCAATATCTGACTGAAAAACTGAATGAAACTTAACTGAATGACAGAGTAAATACACCGAATTTGCAATCCCGTGTCTGGAGACTTACCGACTTTGTAATGTATACAGCCTTCCAGGTCCCCGACGGTGATCCAGCCTTGCTTCTTTTCCACTTCCGGATCATTGTGTAATATTCTGTTTCTTAACCATGAAAGGTAGTAAACTCGCAGCTTATTCTTCTTTCCTGTTGAACAGTAGAGCTTTAATTCCAAGCCCCTGTGATAGCTTTTTCTCCCTCTCCCCTTACCTCCACTTTTTTTTTCATCTTTTTGTTTACAGTTTGTGTATGTGAGAGTGTAATAACCAGCGTCCCCAGCGCTTTACAATTAAAGTGTTTTCTCAACCAGGACTTGTGGTTTAAACAGCTCCAAGTGTTTTGGACAAATTACAAAATTACAATCTGTCTTTACCTTCAGGTGGTTTCTTACTTGAGCAAGCTGCTCTTCTTCTCTCTCGCCAGCATCTGCTAAACTCACTAAGACCTGAGTCTGCAACAGCATGGTTGATCACAGTTTCAGGACATTCTACATCTGAGCCCAGGAAGGAGTGTTGACAGCTGAGTGTTTTAGCCCTTCACAAGTCCTGTCTTTCCCTCACCCTCTGACCTGGCAGTGGATGGCAATGGAAAGCCTCTTCTCTATCCCTTTAACCTACTTTGTCCCACCATCCCAGACGTGGAATACCTATAAAAACTTAAATATAGTAGACAATATAATTATATACAGATAAATATATAATTATTTTGTAATAATTATAATAGATTAATTAATATCAATGAACAGAATAATATATAAGCTCTAGATTATGATTTCTAACCTACTTTTAATGCATCTGTGTCAATTTCACTGAAACACTTGCAGAATTAAAAATTTGGTACTTAATGAATTAGAGGTGACAATTGTTAGTGGTTTTATCTCACTCATGAAAAAAGGATTTTAGAAGGAGACAGGGAAACAAATTCAATGAGGGCAGTTTGGGTTCAGAAATTGATACTGGACAGGTTCACGGGGCTGCGGTCACTGAAAAAAAAAATGGGAAAGAAGAAAAAAGATACGGATCTGAAAACAACTTAGAAGCTCCTTTTGCTAAAGTGATCCGGAGTAAAGAATTAATGGGATGATAAGAAAACATCTAGATTGCAGGAAGAGCATGCAAAGAGGAAAATGCAGATTAGCTCCATTAGATTATCTGAGGACCACTGGGGCGGCTCTTCCTAAGTAATGAGAAATATGGGCATGCAGGTTTTACTTCTTGGAAACTTATTTTCCTTTGATTTCTCTTTGTCTTTAAAGATGTTTTATATTTCACAGATGTGATGTATACCAGAGGAAGAGAATCCAGGTGCTGGATTTGACACAAGAGTTGATGCATTCAGACCTAAATGCCAGGAGTCATGGTACAGTGGTTATTCAATTTTGTAACCAGAAGGTAGAACACACATTGCTCAGGACAGCCAGGAGGGGCAGGGACATGAGCACTTTCTCCTTTGTATGACAGTATGGATCCAAGGGCAACTCAAGCATCTTGTGCTCCTATTTTAATTTTCTCTTTTCCCCATCTGTGCCTCATGATAAGAGGAAATAGTTATACTCTTAAGAATGAGGATGTGCCACTAACAACATAATAAAGCCTGAACATGAATTTTCTGGTAGCACTTCCACTTTTGGTAGGTGACTGACAGATGTGAGCTTCTAATTTTGACTTGGTAATGTAGCAATCAAAAAAGCAATTAGCCAGAACAAAGGACTACAGGGAATTAAATTCAGATCACAATGTAAGAAGAATTGACTTGGTTAACCCGTTTTGGGGAAGGATAAAACTCTAAGCACGTGGCCAGGCACAGTGGTGCACAACTGTAATCCCAGTGACTTGAAAGGCTAAGGCAGGAGGATTGCACCTTCAAGGCCAGCCTCAGCAACTAAGGAAGGCCGTTGGCAACTTAGTGAGGCCTTGTCTCAAAATAAATAAAAGGGGGCTGGGGTTGTGGCTCAGCGGTAGAGTGCTCGCCTTGCACGTGTGCGGCCCGGGTTCGATCCTCAGCACCACGTAAACATAAATGCATTGTATTGTGTACAACTAAAGTAAATAAATAAATATTTAAAATAAATAAATAAATAAATAAATAAATAAATAAATAAATAAATAAATAAATAAATAAAAACTGGGGCTGGGGAATGTAGCTCAGTAGTAGAGCACCCCTGGATTCAATTCCTAGTACCAAAACCAAACAAACAACAAAAACAAAACAAATCTCTAAGCATTCAGTGGAAAGGTAAAATAAGCAGGGAACTGGAGTGCCAAGTGAAGGCATTTTCTCCAAATATAAAGTACAGTTGAAGAGTTAAACTTTCTTCACGGTTCAGTGTAAGGTTGTGTTGTCTCCGTGTGGTGAAGGTTGAGTGTAGATCCCTGTTCACAAATTTGGTTGCACGATGGAACCCCTCGGGAGCTCTGAACGCTCTGCATGCCTGGGCCCCACTCCCAGAGGTCCTGACCCTGGTCTGCGGTACAGCCTAGATTTTCACTTCTTCCCAGGCAGCTCCATAGTAGATGGAATGGGAGGGAAAGGGGCATTTGCTAAACTCCTTCAAGCACTACAAGAAAGAAAGAAAAAAAAAAATTCTTCCCTTCAACAAACACAGACTCTTTCAGGATGCATTTTTGACTTATCGATAATAGGGCTTTCAGGGCTGGAGTTGTGGCTCAGTGGTAGAGCGCTTGCCTGGCATATGTGAGACCCTGGGTTTGCTCCTCAGTACCACATATAAATAAATAAAACAAAAGATCCATTGACAACTAAAAAAATATTTAAAAAAATAATAAGGCTTTCACTTTTGTTTCCAACCGTTTAAAAAAAACTCTGTCTTTTGGGAACCTGGAAAGAGCTGCAGAGTGTAGCAGTCATGACTGCCCCCTCCCCTGTGCAGACGTGGTTACCCCAAAGGTCCAGCTGTACTTCCCGAGGTATCAGTGGACTACAAGTGGGAGACGCTGTTTTGAGAAGAGATCAGAGAAATCTCTGCTTACTAAATTCCCCTCCCAAAAGCCTACATTTTGAAATTCTTCATCTCAGGTTGCAGGCATCTTAAAAAAAAAATCCTTGCTGAGTCCTGACAGAGGTAAAGGACCATGAATACATAGCTTTTGTGGAACATTCTGTGTCCCACAGATTCTGTGTCCCTCAGAGGTGAAATGTCATGCTGGCCACCTGTTACAACTTCCTGTGCTGCTTCCTGGCCGGAAAGGGTAGAGCTTCCTGTTTCTTCAGAAACGAGGTAATTACCTTTCCCACTCCCACAGACCTGGGGAACCACGGTGATCCACCTGGTAACATACCTGATATTGTTACAAGAACATTTAGTCCCTCTAGCACATCCATCTGCTGAAATCGCCTCCGGTTGATCAGATTATACACTTTGCCTTGCCCACTTCGGTCCAAAAGCATCAGGCCATTTTCGGTTCCCACCAGAAGATTTACACCTGCAAATTTAAGAAACACCCTAAGACTGACTTTCTGTGGGCTTTGACCTTCTGCATCTGGGGTTCCCGTAACACCCAAGGAACCGCTTTGTAAATATAAATCATGGGCAAGTCGCCACTACAGTAGGGAGTATAGAAGTAGAAGCTCCGGCACAGTAATTAAATCACTGTCCCTCTGGTAATGGAATTATAGTTTTCTTTTACAAAGTGGTAGCTGCATTCATTACATCTAGCCATTTACTACCTAACGCAGAGAAACCTTGTCAAGAGGGGCCTTAGGCACAGCTGCGAAGGGGGCACGATTTGACTTTATTCCCTTCCTGTAACAACCGCCTCCTTCGTGGCTCTCCTTAAATAATCCACTTCTCTTTCTGCAATGTTCACCCAGCATTTATTCATGCAGTGATTTCTCAGGAACCTAACTATCCACCTTGGGCATACAATAGAGTTTCCATTTCTATACTCCATGGGAACAAAAGCCCCTCCTCCGTTTCAAATCAAAATTTACCTCTCTTGCCCTACACTCTAGGCCCAGCTTCCTGTTAGGGAAACAGGACATCCAGAGAGCATGTTAACAGATTGAGAATCACATGAACACTGACCTTAAGAGAGTTCTCAGTGGTCTAACGCTCGTCCATCCCACCTGCCATGCAGTCATCCTGATTGCAAAAGCTCTGGCAGGTAAGTGGTCTTATCTGGACAGTTTAGCATCCTAAATATTCATACTTAAGGACATCAATCATCCACCCACCACAACATACATACGTCAAGAGGTTCACTGCACAGTATACTATGCTCATGAACATGTATGTCCCTTTTGAACCTCTCTTATTGGTACTTCTGTCTTCTGAGAACATGAATGTCTGCTCTTTCATCCACCTGTCAAGCCTGGCAATATTAACTGTGGCTATGTTGCTTTCCTGTCTCATTCCCAGAGGACAGAATTGTCATACCTCTTAGGAAATGATCTCCAGACTGCACACTTCTCCTTGCTAACATCCCAAATGCTTTTAGTTGAAGCTATGGTACACCTGTTCAGGCCTAGATGGATACAGATGGGCAATGATTTGCCTGTGATGCTTACAGTAACCCAGACCAGGACTTTGACAGAATCTCATCATACCTACATTGAGCACACGGTCAGCTAAAACCTACAGATCTTTTCCACAAGAATTGCCCATGGAAGGGCTGGGGTTGTGGCTCAGCAGTAGAGTGTTCGCCTAGCACGTGTGAGGCCCTGGGTTTGATCCTCAGCACCACATATAAATAAATGGTATTAGGGTATTGTGTCCAACCACATCTAAAAAATAAATGTTTAAAAAAAAAAAAAAAAGAATTGCACGTGGATGATGTGAACTAAAAGGGAAGGCTCATCATTTGTTGTTCATTTCAAGCTCTATTACTGCTGCTGGTATGGCCTTGGGGCATTCACTAAATTATCTTGGACTGGTTTTTCAGCTGTGAAATGAAGGTACAGCCATTTTCCCCCTTGCAGGATGCTGCGTGGATCACAGAGACAGAACGTGGGGCACGTAACCCAGTGGAGACACAGTGGGTGTGTAAGAGGCGGTGGCTGGTTCTGTTGTCGGCTTTAGCCCATTGCTGCAGAAGTCATCCCTGCATTAGGGCTTAGGTTCTCTCTACATGTAGCACTGCTTTGGGTTTCTCTGGAGGCCAAGATAGTCCCAGGTCAGGTTGCTAACACTTCCCCTTCAATTAGTGTTTCCTCATAGTAAGATCCACAGGCATTTAATGTTTGAGGGTCAATTCATTAATGAACGAGGAAAAAAGTACCCACGTACCCCACAGAGCCGCACAAAGTATTTCTGAGTTGAATCGCTTCTTGTATTTTCTGATTTCTGGTGTGTCGCTGTGAGGCCGAATGTTGGTTGGGTTTACATTTACCACAGAAATCTTTCTTGCTTCATTGAGTTTGGCCTGTTCTTGCCTAAGAAGTTCGCTAGTAAACAGAGCTTTGAGAAAAAGAATCAGAAAAGTCAATGGCATCTTCAAAGATAACCAGTGGAGATTTGGAGAAGGGGCTTCAAAACACTGATTTCCCCTTGTTTAGTATGTATTATATAGTAAATGCACAAAAACTCTGAAATTATACCTATTTTATTCTCTTTTTAGTAGAATAAAGCATAAGTCATAGAAGCAGTATTTTATTCACTAGCCAAACAGCCTTACAGATACTACTTGGATGGTTTAGAAAATTAATATTAATCTCATAAAATTAAATGTATCATTCCCCACCTCCTGTAAATAAAGGCATGTAAGACTGATTTTGGAAATTTCACATTCTCAATGGAAAAGTTGGCCTAAGTTGACTTAAATGATTAGTGAGTTACAGAAGTTCAGAAAGCAAGCCCAGCCTCTAAGTTAGCCAGGCCTCTGTGGTGGGAAGCGCACACCTAGAACTCAACACAATCCAACACACATTTATTAAGTGTCTACTGCGTGCATAGCATTGTACCCAGAAATTGTTTTTGGGAAATATGTGGTAAGTTCAGAGATCGCTGGGGAACAGCTTTTCCTAGGGCTCCTGGATACCTCTGGATTCCTACCAAAAGCAAAATAGAAAAGATGGGGTGGGAGGAGGGAAAGAGATTTGTTTTAGGAATCCTACAAAAATAATAATTAACAAGATCTTCCTTTTAAGGCATGGCCCAAACATTCAATGGCTTAACTAATGAAATAATGATAATTTCCTCATCAGGCCATGCCAGAAAGAAAACTGAGTTGCTGCTAAAACACCAGGGCCTTCTCACTTACCCGCAGCGGATGATTCTTCATCCTCTTCGTCTTCATCAGTGGGAGATGTCTGGTATACTCTGGGGTCCACAAAGGGGGTGAAGGAGGCTTTGGTGCTGCTTCCCATACCATACTGCTCAATAAGCAAGGAGAGCAGGAAAAATGGATATATAAATACTGTAGGAACAAGCAATGCTACCCATACCTTGTGTGGGCTTTACAATGACAGCAGACTCCTCAATCTGTTCAGCTGCACACACCCCAACCCTCTGCCAAAGTGTGTGCTCCTCTTCAATTTCTCCTGGTATTGGTGGCTGATGAGCCAGTGTGCACTGATAGGGCTTCATCAATTATCAGACTCTAAGAGTTGCAGCAAGAAAATTAGGTTTTGGATGATACACAGCACCTTAATATCTTACCTTGAAGATAATATTTTACCTTTAAGTAAAAGCAATCTCATGTTGGTCAAATGGTCTTAAGCTGACACAATGGGCAATAAACTAGTAACAGCATGTCTACACAGCAGCGCGTCACCCTGAGCACACAGTCGACCTGAGAGGTTCCCTGTTAGAGGGGTGGCCTTTGGGCCCTTCCACTCTGGCCTTGGCTGCATGTGGGCTGGCACTGGCTCTAAGAGCTACCATAGGATGCTATACTTTCCAATGTGCCCCTGTGTTCTTTTCCTTGGGGCACACAAAGTTCATCTGCTCATAAATTTAGAATCTATTTTGTCCTCTCCCTTTCCCTCCCTCCCCATTGGCAAAAGGGTTAAAAAAAAAACAAAGATGGTAGAATGAGATGGATATCATTACCCTAAGTGCATGTATGAAGACATGAATGGTGTGAATATACTTTGTATATAACCAGAGATATGTAAAAATGTGCTCTATAAGTGTAATATGAATTGTAATGCATTCTGCTGTCATATGTAATAACTTCGAATAAAAGAAAAAATAGTAACTTTAGAATCCAAAGCAGACATCATAAAAATCCAGTGTGTGGACAATGTCAGAAGCCACAGTGTATAGGCTTTATAAACACTTAGGGCTTTTTGTGGGGTTATTCATAAAATACGGCCATGCCCCATGAAGTCATCCAACTGGCCAGTGACATCTATGAGCATTGTCTAACAGGTTTCTCTTCCACTGGCCTGTGACACAGGAACTCTACCATAAACTAGCTGTGTGCCTTGGGCAAGTCACTTAATCTCTCTGAGCCTCAGTACTTTCATCTATAAAAACAGACATTGGTCCAGACCATATCTGAAAACTTTCCACTACTCTGCATCTGTGATTTCTCTACCTGCATATCTGTGTCTACCGCTGCATACTAGAAACCAACCCACACATTGCAGGGAGTTTGGCAAGGCCTCATTCTTGAAAAGAACCCAGCACCTACTTCAGTCCCAGTGTCCATCTCCTGGGGATGGGTGGAGACGCGTCCCAGGCCCTCGGTGGGGGTCCCGGCTGGGGAGTGGCTCTGCTGCACCAGGTCAGGGAGATTGATGTGGCCGGCAAAGCCATTGCTGTCACTGTGGCCGGATCGCTTCTTCTCTCCAGCCGTCTGAGGAGCACAACACAGGGCGGCCATTAGAGAAGGAGGAAAAATGCCCTGGAGCAATGTCATCCCTCACACAGCCCAGGGGCCAGGGACTCCAAATTGACTGACTGGGATGTGGGAAGGTGACATTCCCATTTCTATCTTACTTAAGAAAATATTTTAAAAATTAAGCCTTGCTAATATTTACTAAATGGATTGACCCCAAGCCTGATGCTCCTGAATGAGGGACGGTCAGGGGTACGTGTGGTGTGGGGGTCTCCTGTGGGGAGACAGGGACCCTGTGAGGTGGAGAGCCAAGCAGGGCCCACACTTGCAAGTTTCTCTTTGCAGTGTTTGTGTGAGTGTGTATGTGTGTGCAAGCTCACGTGCACGTGTGTGTGTCTGTGAGTGTGTATGTACAGGCTGTGTGCACACTACTGGTTAACTGGATTTACACACCATATTTTGAGGTTACCATGAAACAAACACACCACACAGATGCATGACCTGAAATATTGCTGAGAGAAGCAGTGGCCTATGCAATACTAACAATCCCCCTACAACCGTTTTCTAAGGAAGTGCAGAGATTATATTTACCCAACAGGGCTCTTTCCTCACTCACAAGGTCAAAATAATAATGAACTAATCAGATCTGACAGGGGTTGCAAAGAAACATTAATATAATCTAGAAGACTGTTTGAACATAGGGATTTATATCCACTATCATTAATGTCCAATCTCCCCGTAAGTAACGATGGTGCCTTGTGATGTAGGCAGTAAGAAGCCAAGATGTGGTGACTAGTAAGGCATTTGAAATGCTGTTTATAGCATCTCTTCTAATATCTTTAAGGGCATTTTATAATACATGTATTCATGCAGCAGGACGGCCACCGATCATGCTCTATATGGATGTGCTAGAATTTTTACTGATAGGTTTATATGATCTAACACATTTGGAAAACACTGTGTTGGCGAGCAGTCTCTTCTCCAAAATCCTGGGGATGAAAGACAAGATTAAAAAAACAACTCTGGTCTCCAAAAGCCAGTGCCCACATTGTAGGCCTGGCTAGTCTTACACTTCTTTATTTTTTCTCCAATGTAACTGTAATTTAGTGCCCATTCACTATCCTTTCCCCATCTCTCCCTCCCCTGCTCTCCCAAACCTCTAGTAACTACCATTCTACCCTCATTTTTTATGAGATCAATTTTTTTAGATTCTGTATATGAGTGAGATCATGCAGTGCTTGTCTTTCTGTGCCTGATTTCATTCACTGAAGATAATGATCTCCAGTTCCACCTATCTTGTCACAAAGGCAGGATTGCATCCTTTTCATGGCTGAATAGTACTCCACTGTGTACATATACCACATTTTCTTTAACCCTTCATCAGACCACATTCTACTGGATCCTCACAATTATACTAAGAGTTAGCTTCTATCATTCCCATTTCACAGGAAAAAATGGCAGTACAAGAAAGTCAACTAACTAAAGTGACAAGAGTTCTAAGTGGTGACATTAAAGTTCAAATCTAGGCTGTCTGGGGGCAGAACCCAGGACTGCTATACAGGGGCTGTACTCCTGGCTACAGAAGTAGGCCAGTGGTGGACACTTCAGGCAAGTGGGACCAGATTCCCAATAAAATGTAATACCCTGCCCGAGAGATACTGGTCAATCTCTGCCAGCTGTTGAACTAGAATGTGGTGACTGTCTTCCAAAGGTGGGAAGAGAGGTGACAGCATGGGGGCGTGGAGAAGAAAGAGGGAGAGAGCTGAGAGAGGGACAGTAAGCTGGTGTGTCGGGAAAAAGAACGGAGGAGAAGTGCGACAGGGAGCAGCAATGAGGGCAAGCAGAGACAGGCGGCGACGTGCCCACGAAAAGTCGCCTCCACTCCTGCCACTTCCTGGTTTCTGGTTCCAGTCCTACACAGGAGCTCGGCTCACTTCCTGCCTTTGGGTTCTGTCCATGAAAGACCTCGGAATCTTCACGCCCCTGCTCCTGATATCAACCATCCTTCCACTTTTTTTTTTTTTTCTTGAGTGGTGTTAAAGTGGGTTCTTTTCCATAGTGTCTGTGACTAAGAGGTCTTGTGATGACGGGGTTGGCTCAGTGGTGTGGGCAGGCACTGGAGAGAGCCCAGCTGATTCCAAGAAGGTGCCATGGACAGAGGCCTGCTGCGTCCCAGTGGGGACTTCAAGGAGAAAGGGAACTCTGAGCCAGACCAGGGGTCTGCTGGGAGAAGAATGGACAGCAGTGGGGCAGGGAAGACAGCACGTCCAGCAGACAGGCTCCTGTAGACAAAACGGCATTTCATAGCTGTTGTGGCATGTTCTAGAACTAGACTAAAAATGGTCCTGTGGAGCTGTGGGAGGGGAAACTTAGAACCACAGGGACGGGGTGTGTGCTACACAGGGAATCTGTGCATCTGACAAGATCAGGGGTGGCAGAGCCATGGAAACTTGCAGAACCCTCTAGGCCACTCATGCAGAGAATGAGTTGAAGGCTGTGGATGATGTTCTTGGGGGAACTGAACTAGAAGTTCAGTTTAGAAGTAGGAGCTTAATTTTATTGCAGTGAGATTTTATTTTTCTCTTTGTTAGGGATCTACTTTAGCCTGCATTTATCATTTTAATCCTCGCCCTTCTAATGGATTTTAACATAAGGGCTGTGTGGTATTTAATTTCATGTGTCAATGTGACTGAGCCACAGGATACCCAGGTTCAACACTACTTCTGGATGAGTCTGAGAGTATTTCTGGAGATGAGATTAGCATTTGATCTGGTACATGCAGTAGATGGTCATTCCCAAATTGGGTGACATCAATGTATCTGCTGAGGTCATGAATAGAAAAAAAGGTTGAGGAAGAAAGAATTTGCCTTTTCATTTTCTGGCCTCACACTTGAATTGGGGTATCTCATCTCATCTTCACCTACTCTACCAGCTTCCACAGGTCTCCAGCTTCCAGATGGCGACCACCGGACCTCTCAGCCTTCATAATCATGAGCCACTTCCTCATAATCAATCTATATCTATAAATATTGTTTCTCTGGAGAACCCTAATTCATATTTTTATTTTAAAAGCCTACATTTGGGAAAAGCAGAATATAGAATCTGAAAGGACAGAAAGATTTGAGGTTCTCTCTCTATAGATCAAATTCATACAACACACTCGTGAATGCAAGTTTCAAGGTGATTGTTGTGGTAATAGAATATTGGAGTGCTGTAACTAACATGGAGTCAACCAGATGTGGCGCGCAACAGAACTGAAAATGTGGCTCTGAATGTCCACTTGGAGGTACTGACCATCATAAAGATGCAGGTAAATTTTAGGACGCATTAGAAACTGGAGTCCTTTTATTTGGAGTTAAAGAGAGACTCAGTCCAGAACATTCTCCCTCATGTTTTCTCAAGTGGCAAGCTATCGTGACAGATGCCCTCTACATGTCCATTGAAATTATCCATTCACCACACTGGGAGATTTATCTACCAGCACTGCACAATGTCAACCTCAGTAGCCAAGTCCATTTTTCACTCAAGGCATACGTGAAAGGATTCTTTAAAGCCTACTTGAAAGATTCGACAAGGCCATAAAATGAAATTCTAGCAAGTTGCTTTGTGAACTAGTCTTCTAGTTATAGCCCCACTGCCAATTATTACTTCAAAGGCCTTATTCATCTCAAAACTAGAGTTCTTTTCTTTCTTACAAAAGTGAGATGCCCTCTGCCTTTTTACAGAGTCAAGTGTGATATTGGGTTTTCCCAACTCTCTCCTGGCTGAGGAGGGAGAATGACAGATGATAAATGTTCACGTTTCACATAGAAGAGTAGGTTGTGAAAAGAAGTAAAAGGAGAATTCAATCCATGGAGAAAGAGAGAAATAAAATAAAATAGCTAACCCTCATTGAACACTTACCTTTATTAATGAGCCCATGTGAGAATCTCAACCATCTTTTGTAAGTGCTATGCTATTATTTATGAAATTTTATAGATGTTAAAATGGATGCAAGGACAGGTCTGATAATATTTGCCCATGTTACTAGTCATTATTATTTATATATTTATATATATATATATTTTCCAAGTGGAGACCTGCTCTCAAATTTGCAACAGTGAATGCTGAAGTGAAAAAGAAGAGAAGGTGACTCTAATTTGTCAGGGCCTTTCTGGTTGGTTTAGACACAGTGGGGAGCCTCTATAGGTTGGAAGGATTATAAAAGCACACATGGGCCTCCCAACAAATGAAATGATGTTCCCAGAGTTAAAACAAAAACAAAAGACAGAAAGAGAGAGAGAGAGAGAGAGAGAGAGAGAGAGAAAGAAAGAAAGAAAGAAAGAAAGAAAAAAAGATCACCCAAAATGCTAAGGCACATTTTAAAGCAGATCTGCATGTTTCTTTTTTCTTTCACCAAAATAGTGTACTGGATTTTAAAATGTTAATTTAATGAGATAAGATGGTATCACTATTTCTTGGAACTACCGAGAATTTTCTATATGAAATTCACAAGGGTAAAAACAAAGCTACTGATGCTACAGACAGACCATTCATTTCTTCTTTCCTGTCGTAGGGAACATCTGGATTTGCCAGTTTTATATCCTGAGGCTCAAATTTTATATTCTGATTTGCATAACTCCTACCAAAGAATTTGGACTAATGTAATTAAATCACCCTGCAAAAGCTTAGAAGGATACAGGAACGAAGGTAGCAGACAATTAAAATTACTCAACCATTAAGAAGCACAGGTTTTCCCCCATTCCCCATGCTTAAAATACATGCCGGAAGCATTCTCTGTAAATGCTCTAATATAAAAACCACTTAGGAAATGCACTTCCTCCGCACAGTTGTGATTACCAACTTACCTCTCTAATCATCAGGGTCCCTTCTCGTGAAATACTGCTGCTAAAGGTGTCTGCGTGAGAGGTCTCCAACCCATGGGTCCCACCATTCCCACGTTGTACTGCTCGTTGCTCCCCGGACCCCCTGTTGGTCTGAAATGGGAAGGAACAGTACTGATGGTCAGGCATATTTAGGGAATACCATTTCCTGTCTGTATTAATTATTTTTATTGTGGTAAAATATGTATAACAAAATTTACCATCTTGACTATTTTCAAGTGTACAGTTCAGTGGCCTTACGTACACTGCATGGCATCTTCAATGTGCACTGATGCCTGGACTGGGGTCCCTGAGGTGTCTGAAGAAGCATCCTCCACTATTCTCTACCCAGTGGCCAGAGTGAGTGGGCTTCCACTATCCACATAAAAAATGCTGCAGTTGGCTTGGGGTCTACCGGGCTATCCATGACCTCCCCACCTCCACCGCCAGCTCTGACCAGCAGACACCCTGACCTGCTCTTGCACTTGTTGTTTCTGCTGCCTGGAAAGCTCTTCCCCCTCTGGCACGTGGTTGACTCCTTTTCATTCATTTGATTTCATCTTAAAATGACAGTTTTTCTGATATCTGTGTCGTATCCCACCGGCCCCTCTGTTTTCTCGTCTCCCCTTTTCTCTCATAGTTCCTGTCACAGTGTGTAATTCTTTATCTCATTCTCTGTTCATTCTCTCCCTCTCTCACCTAAGAATATAATTTTGTGAGGCAGTCCTTGTCTCTTTGCTCATCATTATATACCCAGTACCCAGCATATAGCACATAATAGGAGCACATAGTTATTATAAGATAAATATCTATCAATTAAGAACACTGGTTTATTGGGACAGCCAAGAACTAGGATGGCTTCACTCAAACAGTCTTTAGCACTTCTTAAAACTTCTGTGTTCAATCTACACTGTGATACACTTTTTTTTCTTGCTATTATGTTGAAGACACAATGGAAGAAGCTAACAGGATGTGGACACACTCTGTGGGGGCATAGACTGAGGTTCCTGTATGTCCTGAGGCACAGAGCACAGAGGCAGGGCTCAACAAGGAGTGGCTGACTGCCCACAGGAGCTTCCCCTGGACTTCAGAAATCTGTGAAGGGCCTCATTCGCAGGACACAGGAATTCTCTGATTCAGGAGCTCCAGAAACCCAGAATCTGGCAGGTGATGTGGTTTCAGGTTTCAATGCTACACTTTTGGTTCTTCTATTTTGACATCTGCCTCTATTTAAAAATGAGTATTTTAAAAACACTGGGAAGGGATCAAGGCTTATTTCTCTCAGGTATATTAATGGCACCTTTTAATCATTTCCATTCTTCAATTTTAATTGTTTCTTATATCTGTGGCCTCTGGGATGAAAGACCAAGGACTTGATGAAATATTCACTCTAATAAGCAAGAAATATGCCCGATTTATGCCATCTCTGTGGCCAAGCAGACATATTTCAAGGATTTTCATCAAAAAGAAGTGAAAAGATGAGAGAGAGAGTGCATGTCCAGACAAGAAAATATATAGCAAAACGTTCACTTGGAAAACCACTAAGCTGGAGCAGTGGGTTGAAGGAACTAAACACAGCCTAGGACTGATGTGTTTGGAAAGAGATTTTGAAGAAGTATTTTCATTTTCAATATTTCAATAGGTCCCAGAAAGGACCTATTAATAGAAAAAAATTATTGTAATAATTCCTGGTACATTGATAGATTGGTAAATCAGACTAGTTCTCAAAACTGTGATTTCTTTGCTCACTTATTTGAAATTTAATTTTATCTGTCTTCAGCTATCTTAAATTGTTCTTTGGGACAAGATGGCATAAAGCCAATAAATCAATAAATGAAGTGTTTATCAAGGACCTTCCAGGCAAGGAGTCACTCTTCCTCCTTGTCAGTCAGTCATCCTTTGTCACTGTCAGGCACTGGGTGCATCTGGTGGCCATCGCCCGCTGACACCGAGCAGTCAGGTTCTTTGCTGCCATAGACCATCCCAGGATTGAAAGTATTTTGGCTCCACTTATTTTTCTACCGAGATAATGTTCTAATTCTATCCAAACATTTTAATCAGAAATATGTGAATATAGATAAATTTGATTAAAAAAAAAGTACTTTTAGAGCTAATTCCAGCAGGGTAGTTCCTCAATTAATTCTCCACATATTTCAGCTAAACTCTTCCCACTTTTTGCATTTTCAAAATGTTTTTGTGAATGGTGATGGACCTTATTCATTTATTTCTATATGGTGCTGAAAATCGAACCCAGTGCCTCACACATGCTAGGCAAGAGCTCTACCAATGAGCCACAACTGCAGCCTCTTCATCATTATTTTATGAAAGTTATCACTGGTCCAAATCTTTTCCACACAAATTCACAGCAAAGATTTAATACAATGATCTTTTTTCTCCATATCCTCTTTCAAAGGCTTCTATGTGTCACTACTTCTACCAAGACCAATTTATCTGGATCAGTTCTGAAGGTTTAAATTTTACTGAGAGGATTTGATTTGTGTGTCAATCATTAGTCAACAGCAAGTTCTACAGTGTTTGTTTTAACTTTTGTTGAATGTTTTTACAGAGGCTATTATTTCCCTGGGACTTTTTTCCCCCCTCCAGTACTGGGAATTGAACCCAGGGGGGAGCTCTATCACTGAGCTACATACCATCTCTTTCTATTTTTTATTTCGAGGTAGGGTTGTGCTAAGTTGCTGAGACTGACCTTGAACTTCTGATTCTCCAGTCTCAGCCTCCTGAGTAGCTATCACTACAGGTGTGCACCACCATGCCTGGCTCAACTGTTGATCACTCCCCTGTGTCCTTCTTGCTCTCCTGGCTTTAGTATCATGACCTTTCTCTGGTTTTCCTTTGACCCCTCTGTTCCCTACCTATTTCCTTCACAGGCTCTTCTTGAATGTTAGCAGAGTCCTTAGGATTCTGCTTTACTTTGCATAACCTTTTGGCAAGCTCTTATCCAAACTATTATATATAATCAGCCATTTATAGTATAATCCTAAACAAACACATCTAGTCTCTTTACCCAGTTACTTATTCATTTCAACTTCCTGATGGATATTTCCACCTGAGTGGCATTTGACATCATCATCTTCCTCCTCTGGGAGTGCCATTGCAAGCTATCTACTTACCATGCTAGAAACTCCAAGCCATCCTGGACTCCTTTCTCTCATTCACCCCTCACATTCAGTCTAGACCCTTCCTATCTACCTCCTAAACATGTTCCAAATATTTTCTGTCTTTTACGTAACTGTTCCAGGGAGGTCAGCTTCCTCTGTTACCTGAACAACCATATTCTTGCTGGTCTCCCCCATCTCCAGGCCTGTCCCCCAAGTCCTGTTCAGTCATTCCACACAGCTGCAAAAGTGAGCTCTTGCAAACACAAATCTGACCCTGTAATAATTTTGCTTTCAACTTTCAGTGGCTCTCCATGAACCATGGGATAAACTCAAAGCTCCTTGCTCTGGCTTAAAGGACTTCCATTATCAGATCCTTGCCTATTTCTCTAACCTTATTTCTAAATAAAATCCTGCGCCCCCCCCACCTTTCTAACCCTAAAAACCCTAATGTACAGTTGTTTCCTATACACATTACATTATAAAACCCTTGATGAGTTTATCCTCTCTCCTTGGAAGGTTCTTTTCTCTTCTCTGCCCTCTCCTGGCTAACTAACCTTTATGTTGCAGTGTAGACAACGCCAAACCCATCCCAGCTGGGGATGGTTCAGGCAGTCTCCACTCTGCTTTCACACTGTCCTCAGTGCACCTTTACCACTGAGCCAAGTCCACCCTCCTGAAATGATCAGATCTCCTTAGTACTGGCCTCTTCACGACAACACTGGTATGGCATGTGAGCAGCAGCTCGTAAATGTTTATTACATCACCGAAGGTCTTGGGTCAAAGGCTTTGTTTAGTGCTCCTAGTAGAGATTTCATTCAAACTTATTGTCAAAATATATCCCTTCTGCAAATGGATAAATTATTAACTATAAAGATAATTATTAGCATGTTTAAATGTCCTAAATGACAATAGCAACTTTTGCAATTTTTTAAAAAGTTATTGTTTTTTTAAATATTTATTTATTTGCTTTAGTTGTACACGATGTGTTTTATTTGTACGTGGTGCTGAGGATCGAACCCGGGCCGTGCATGTGCTAGGCGAGCGCTCTACCACTGAGCCACAACCCCAGCCCAACTTTTGCAATTTTATAATTTAAAAAGTAACTCTGGCACTGGGTTCACTAGGTTGTGTAAGAGTAATTTTTATGAGTAGGTAGATATTATAGGAGGAAAAAAAATCTACTTAGATATGTTATAGAACTTTATAGCACAAAGAGTGAGCCTTAATGTCTATAGATTTTAAAAGTTCAGTGAGGATGTTGGAAGAGCCTAGGGAAAATGTAAACTGTGACAAGAGAATCTAACTATATCACAAATGAACGAACAACTTCAGTGAGGAGGAACAGGGATGGGAAGGCAATTGACCTAAGGCACCTTGGAAATTCCAAGGGAGGGGTATCCTAAAATACCTCTCATCAGGACTCCTCAAAATGGTCAAGCTCATCAAGACAAGGACATTCTGAGAAACAGACACAGACAGGAAGACTCTAAGGAGATATAGTGACTAAATGTAACATGGTAGCCTGGATGGGATCCTGGGAAGAAAAAAGGACATTATGGTAAAAAATGAGAAAACCTGCATAAGCCATGCCTTTTCGTTAACAATGACCTATAATGTTTGTGCCATACTAAAGTAAGATGCTAACAACAGAGGAAACTGGGGAGAAAATGCTGGGGTAATAACACAGCAACTCTCTGTACCATCTCCTCAATTTGTCTGTAAATCTACAAATATTTTAAAATATAAAGTTTATTAAAAATAAGAGAATAGGGGGGAAAGGCAATTTTTAAAACTCCACCAAGGCTAAAACAGCTGTAACATTGTTAAGGTGAATCCTTTGTTCTGAAAATAATTTTTCCAATATAGAGATTGGTTTGGAAATATTCATTGTCCAAAATTCTATAAAGACTGTTTAAAAAAAAACTGAATCAAATAAAAACAAACAAAACAAAAAAACCTCCACTGATTTGAAGGAAAACTACAGGAAATTTACTGTAATTAGGCTGTAGGTTTAGAACAATAATTTCCTCTAATTGGATTTGTCAAAGTGTTCCTGGAGGTATTGATTTAATTCAACTCAATACATGGTTACTGAGCACCTGCTGTATGAAAGGGCCTTGGTTTGGCACTGGGTAGTGGATATAAAAGCTGAACAAAATGTGGCTCCTAAAACTGAAAGAGTTAGCATCCACAAAAGCACAGAGGATCACAAATACACTCAAATAAAAGGCAAGATGTTAAGTGCGATAGGACAGAGGAAAGGATGACCCCTATTGGAATAGGGCAAGGTCTTTGCAGGGCTGATGAGGGCTCAGTTTGGCTGGAGCACGCTAGGGGTGATCACAGGACCCAGGAAGGTAAAGGGCTGCAAGGAATGGGGGCGAGACATGGCCAATCACTATTCTGCAATATTAACTGGGCCACTCCTTGAACAAGGGCGGGAGGGCAGAGGACTTAGGGCAAGGCGGACACTCCAGTAGCCTGGGGTGGCGGACAGGCCACAGGAGCTTGGCTCTTTAGTGAAAACAGAAAGGAGGAGACACAAATATAGGTGGCTTTCATTGTCCAGATGGCACTGACCATAAAATTCACTGACTGTGCTATCAGTAGATGATCCTAATGATTAAGACTGTGCCTCACAAGTACTGTTCGGAAATGTGCTGGTACCAGAGGGACGATACCAACCCAAAAGGATGCTCTGTGGCTGGCTTGATACGATGAGAATCAACTTGCTTGTCTTTCCTTCTCTTCTTCCTATTCTACAAAACTTTCCCCTTTTCCTGATTATACAAGTAGTATACGCCTATCCCAAAATGGGGGATATACATAAAAATAAAAGTCCCTCATAACTGTATTATCCAGACATGATCATTTCAGAATTTTGGTCTATTTTCTTCCACTCATTATTTTCCTATGCTTGAGGCACTGGGACATAGTGCACTTGGACAGTTAGGGAACACAAACTCATTTCTGTGTTCTACAGATTATATCTTATACCATAAATATGGACATAGAAAACCACACACAGAACAAAAGCTACAGCTTTAAACACTGAAATGTTCAGCTGTTTGTCTGAAAGGCTGGGGCTCCATTTCTGAGAAGCTCTTTTGTGTACACTCCCTGGGAGCAAACTGTGTTATAATATATTTTTATTTTCTGCTCTAAAAATATAGAGTACAATGCAGTCATATGTAACAAATTAGAATAAATAAAAGAAAAATATACAGCACAAAATATAAAGGTTTATCTTAAAAAAAGAAGATAAAGGTAATAAGAATGTGCAGAAAAAGCACTGTAGCCTCAGAACATTCTATTTTAAAGAAGTAACTGTTTTATAATGGATTTTTAATAGCGTGAAATTTTGTAGGCATACAACTATCATGCTGGAGAAGAAGAGACTGCATCTATTTTATATCCAAGCCGGGCGTTGTGGCGCACACCTGTAATCCCAGCACTTGGAAGGCTGAAGCAGGAGGATCGTGAGTTCAAAGCCAGCCTCAGCAATGGCAAGGCACTTAGCAACTCAGTGAGACCCTGTCTCTAAATAAAATACAAAAAAGGGCTGGGGATGTGGCCCAGTGGTCAAATGGCCCTGAGTTCAATCCCTGGTGAAAAGAAAAAAAAATTTATATCCATATAAAATACATCCACAATATTGACCAGACTGAACAAGCACAAACACATGTATGTTTGTATGTTTTCCCCAAGTATATCTCATATTTCATATATATATAATATTTTAAATGTTCTTTGATCGATGATCATTTGAATCTATCTAAAATTTACTAATTCTTCAAGAACTATGTAAACTCTTGCTTCCACTATAAGCATTTCACAGTAGCTTCAGTTTATTATTTCTTACTTGAATCATGGTACTATATCATCTGGTTGCATTACGAGCATCTCATCTTTATTTTTTTTTTTCTTCCAAATTATCTTGCTGAAATGAACTCCCTCAAAAACATGGTATGAATCATGTCATGCCCTGGTTCAAGAAACCCTACTGGTTCCCAATGACTACATGATAAAGTGCACGTCTTGGTCTGGTTTCCAGAACCCCTCACCCACTGCTATGCATCCCTTTCCACCAAACTCAACCTCTGTGCCTTTTACTTCAACTCTTCCCCTGCCTAGAATTCTAATACTATCCCATGTTCTTTCTATCCTGCAGACAGTTGTTTACACACGTCTTTCTTTTGTTTGGATTAAGCTATAACATTTTTTTACATTTATTTTTAAGTTATAGGTGGACATAATATCTACATGCTAGGCGAGCATTCCACCTCTGAGCCACAACCCCAGCCCCTAAGCTATAAACTCTTTGAAGTTAAGACCTGCAAATTCAATTCTATCACATCTTCCTTGGGACAAGTGAGCAAGGCTCCTTGTCTGAAATAATAGGGAAAGAAAGCAAGGCATCTCTCCCTCTTCCAGGAACAATGTTAGACAAAAATGGCGCCGCGATGGTTAATTCTATCTCCCTATTCTCACTGTGTTTCTGTGTGACCACTAGGGGCTCATAAGTTAGCTATTAAACATAAATCTGATCACACAAATTTACATTGTGAAGTCTGAGTCAGAAGCTCTATATCAAATTCATTAGTACATGAGAAAAACAGGTTTATAATTAGACATTAGGCTTGTAAGTAATGATTAAACTTGTGGCTCTTGCTGTGCCCCATAGTTCAGACTTTTCTAAGTTATAGTTATAAGGTTTTAAGTTATAGTTATAAGGCTTTCTTGTGATTGATAAGGATTCTTTTATCTTAGGTAAGTTTAGGATATTAGTTTAAGATATATTGATATAAGTTTTCCATGGTAGAGACCCCTTAGATCTAACACCTGATCAAAGGAAAAATACCTGTTAGCTTAACTTCTGAGAAATAGCTGTACTTCCTTCTTTCTAATTCAGAACAAAGTTATTATAGGAAACAATAATAAGCTGAGTTCAGTCAAGGTTTAGCTATGATGTATTAGGGCAATCAAGGTGTGAGACATTGTGAGTGACCTTAAAGGGCTGTAAACATAGTTTTAGGTAAAAACAGTTTTTGTTCTTGACATTTAAGATTGATCAATATATGCTTTCTTTACGTTTTTAGATAAGTTTAATCAGTAATATGTACTTAGAACAATATCCTGTTTCCCCCAGAATGCATAACCCTGAAATTCCTTAATGTAACTTGTTTCCTTCATAATGTATAACTCTGAAATTCTTTAATGTAACTTCAAAAGCTGTAATGCAAAAGACTGTGCTGTCTGGGCTATAAAAACTCGGGTAAAAGAAGTAAAGTTAGAGTTAGCCTCCAGACTTGTGTGCTTTGTGGTCTATCTCTCACCTTTTCGCCAACATCTTCTCCCCCCCGACCGGAGCTGGTCTCCGGCAAATTCAGTATGATTAAATGCAATTCATAGTCGCTGATGACCCACTCGGTTCCAGACAACATTCAAGGTATTCAGAGTAGAGAGATGGGTAAGATGCTATCCGCACGCACAGGGATCTCATGGCGCAGAGAGGAGAAGGGCACACAGTAAATAATCCTGATTCCAGGCACCAAATGAAAATGCAGGAATTGCAGTGGTGTATGCTTTAATCCCAACAGCTTGGGAGGCTGAGGCAGGAAGATCAGAGGTTTTAAGCCAGCCTCAGCATCTTAGCAAGCAACTTAGAGAGAGACCTTGTTTCAAAATAAAAATTAAAAAAAGGCTGTGGATGTGGCTCAGTGGTTAAGCACCCTTGGGTTTAATCCCTGCTACAAAATAAATAAATAAATAAATAAATAAAGGAAGGAAGGAAGGAAGGAAAGGAAGGAAGGAAGGAAGGAAGGAAGGAAGGAAGGGACAAAGAAAGAAAAAAGAAAAAACAAAGATAATGCAGGAATAAATATGAGATGATGTGGCAGCTCAGAAGAGTGTATGTGCTCTACCTCTGCAAGCTGGGCTGTGAGTCGGTGACTTCTAAAGGGACAGGAGAGTGCCAGACAGCAGAAGAGAAGTGCAGCCTGGTCTAAATGGGGAACTGTGGGAAGGTGGGTTTTCTGCTGTAGGGGTGGGATGGAATTCCAGATCTGCCTTTAGAGGGAGGAGGATAAACATTATACATAGCTTTGCAAAATATGACTGGAGGTGGGGGGCTTAAGACCAAATGTTATTTAGCATTTCCTCATAAACTGTCTTTGGTTGTTCTATTTTTTTTTTTTTGGCCATGCCGGGAATTGAATAAGCGAGGCAAGCACTCTACCAACTGAGTTATATCTCCAGCCCTGGGTGTTCTTCTAAATGTTTATATTAACCTGCAGTTTTCCATGTATAATTTGGTCTCTGTCCAACTGCAATATAAACTTTTGGAAGGTCAAATACAAGTACATAGTTCTCAAGTGTCTCAAAGCCTTCAGCATGGTGTTGAACACAGAATGGGAATTTCAACAATCTTTTAATTTCATAATCCACTCTCAACCTGATAATGTATGCTCGGTGCTTAAGGGGAATTCTGAACATCTGTGAGAAGAATTAATGCTGAATCAAGATAAAACCCGAAAGGGCCCGCCTGTTTGGCACAAATATTTTGGAATAGTGATTTTGCCTCTAGAACAATTGTATTTACTGTTTTTTTTTTTAAAGCAATTTAATACAATGTTTCAAAATATCATATTTTAGCATATTTATGGTTGTCAATAACTGGGTAATTAACAGTAAAATACCAAGCATGGAGGCCGGGGCTGTGGCTCAGAAGTAGAGTGCTTGCATCATACATGTGAGGCACCGGGTTCAATCCTAAGTGCCACATAAAAATAAATAAACAAAATAAAGGTATTGTGTCCATCTACAACTAAGAAATATATATGAAAGATTTAAAAAAAAATACCGAGCATGGATTTTGGCAATGATAATTGGATTTGCCTCTGAGAATTGCTTGTAATGTAACAACGGTGAAACAGTAGATGGCATTTCCTGCGACTAACCAGACCTGCGTCTCATCCTTTTGGAACAGCACAAAAAAATTTGTGGCCGTGAGGCATCTTCTCTGTAAATACAGAGTGAGTATGGTCTGATGATCAATACTAATAGCTAAGTCAAAGGACTGGAAAGGAAAATTGAAGCTGAAAAACTCAGCATTGCATTCTGTGAAGGTTCTGGTAAACCGGGGCAATGCCACCTTGTGTGTGTCTGGAGAAGGAGACGGGGGGAAGCAACAGAGCATGGGGATATCCCGCCAGGATTCACTCCAATGTGAAAAACCAGTAAGCTCCTCCCTCGTGTTAAAAAAGAAAAAGAAGAAAAAGAAAAAAGAAGCAAAGGCTAACACTACTAAGGGAAATAATGGCAGGCATATAAAGAGTCAAAGGAAGACTGCGAAGAGATTGACAATATATTGTGAAGACACTGGTTACCAAAAAAAAAAAAAAAAAAAAAAAAAGGATCAAGTAAAAGAGACAATGAAGGTGATGAAAATCTTAACAGTAAAATCTAATGGAATATTAAGTCAAACACAGGGAAGCTTCTCTCCCTCATTATTTGACTCCTGATTCTGTCAGTGGGATGCTAACCCAGGAGGCCATGCACATTCATCCTTATTTACTGGTGGCAGGGGTGGCAATGGAATATATGTCTCATTTCTTTTTTCATTTTATTCACTAAATGCCATTGTTCACAATTTCACTTTCATAGTTCTAGGGAGAAAGGCTTGCACCAATGACAACATTGTTTGTCCTAAAGATGAAAAGAACAAAAAAAAAGAAAAGAAAAAATTCACCAAAAGGAATATGTTACCTTCCCATTGCCAATGTATACACCGTTCTAGAAATGTACATATTCTAAGTGATTATGTTTATGGACAGAGATTAACCATAGGATTATGTTCTAATAAGAACCCCAGCCGGGCGTGGTGGTGCACACCTGTAATCCCAGCACTTGGGAGGCTGAGGCAGGAGGATTGCGAGTTCAAAGCCAGCCTCAGCAATGGTGAGGCACTTAGCAACTCAGTGAGATCCTGTCTCTAATAAAATACAAAAAAAAAAGAAAAAAAAAAGAAAAAAGGGGCTGGGGATGTGGCCCAGTGGTCGAGTGCCCCTGAGTTCAATAACCAGCACCAAAAAAAAAAAAAAAGAACCCCAAACTCCGAAGTCAATTTGCCTTACCAGTGATCCATCTATGATTTATATTTAGTCCATATTTCTTGTCCCTTAGCTTTGGAGACCTAGTCTCTTTCTGGTCTTCACTTAAGAAGTAGTCTAGAGCTGGGCATGGTGGTGTACACTTCTAGTCCCAGTTACTTGGGAGGCTGAGTCAGGAGGATCCCTTGAGCCCAGGAGTTCAGGGCCAGCGTGGGGAACACAGCAAGGATCCCATCTCAAAAAAACAAAACAAAACAATGTCCTCTTACATCAGTCTGGGTATGTCGCTGACAGCCACTGTCCCATCTTGGGTCTCACTCTCTCCATCTTCCTCCTCTTCTTCACTACTCTCTGACTCCTCACTGGAGGAGGAGTAATCGGTCACCTTCTTCAGCGGGCGGTTTGTTTCTTCAATCCGGAGTTCTCTTAATTCTTTGGCCAATGCTGTCAGATCCTACAAAAGAATGTTTGTTCAGCATATGAATTTTAGATATAACCACAGCCACATCTCTCAGCAAGTCAGTGCTCCAGCTTAAGCAACAAGGGGGGGAAAAAAAGAAAGAAAAAAGCTCTATAGAGAACTGTGACAAACATAGTTACTGCATGGAACTAAGAAAACGATGTTTGTGGTGTGTAGAAGCTAGAAAAGAAAGATGAAAATCACTTTAAACTTTGTTCAAAACCAATAGCTAGACTGAGACTGACCAGTTCTGAATAGACATGTGCATGTATGCGTATGCCATGTTACACGCATACACATATATACAAAATTGTGCTCTCATTTTGAGAAGGTGAAGATGGTCACCTTCAGAGTTAATAGGAAAATATGTGGAATTAAAAATGGTTCCCCAGTATGCCAGGACTCCCGCCCAAGCCACAATGATGGCCTTTCCTTTCTTATCATCACTGCTGGACCAAAATCTAGCATCAGTCATAGAACAGAGCAATTCCCAAGGTTCATTTGGTGTGTGATCGTTCCCTGAAGGAGCAGAGGCACCACATCAAATGATGGCCCACCCCAAAAGCCCAGTGCCATCAAAATTGATAGCCACAGAGCAAAGTTAATCAAGAGGAAAAAGGAAAAAGAAAAAAAGAAAAAAGGAGTTCTCTTCTAGAATGATAGGTGTTTCACTGTCTCAAGTTTTAAATTCCAGTCACCTGGCAGAACCCTGGCAAGGAACACTGAAATGGATGTGCAAACACCAAAAGGAAGAGATAATTTTTCAGTTTTCCATGAATATGATGAAACCTTTAGCCTTATGGATGTGATGATGTGGGATTTAATCACCAGGCATACTGCAGGCAGTGTGCTGAATATCTGACTACCTTTTACTTGGCATGCTATCAGAGCAATGCAGAGGGAAGCAGTTCTGCAGAAGCATGGCCGCTCTAATTTGCATGGGTTAAACTGCCCATGGCACACAGCATGCAAATGAGGAAAAAGCAATTTGACATCAGTCTTACCATTTCTCCCTATTTAGTGACCCATGTGGGAATCAGAGCATTCAGTGAGAGACAGGGGATTAGGGAGAAAGAAACTCATTGAAAAATACTAAATCCTACAATTTTCTTATGGCCATATTCTCTCTTTATTTCATTCCAGAAATGTATTTGTTTGATTCACCTGATGTAGGATTAGAGTAATCTAGGTGACCTAAATGACATTAGATAATCTCTCCCAATTGGTTAGAAGTAGAGCTGTGATAACCGCGTATGGATTATAATTATGATTTTATTTTGAAAAGACCACAAACCATCATATTTCTCTATTGCTACCTACAATGCCAGGCATGACCATTTTGAGTCAGACCAGGGGAGGAAACATGTTAGGCGTTTCAGTTGAAATTTAGGAAGTTCAAGGTGTTAAGTGAAAGAGCCATTTCTTTCTAATTTCATAAAAATCAAAGTGGAAGCAATGATGACTTTAAAATTTGTCCTGAAGTCAAATTGGAGCCCTTGGAAAAGGGAAGCTTCTGCAATTTCTAACTGTGTATTATATACACAAACAGTCTTGCAAGGGCTTTTTCTATACATGTACACTTGCATAAACAAAATAGCCTCAGTCTCAGCACTTAAATTTACCCCATTTATGAAAGTGAAAGTAGAATTGTATTAAAAAGGCTCAATGGTGTTTAAATAAAATGCATACTATTAAGGAAGAGGAAAACTACCACACACATAGAATTTTATGCAAATTTATTTTGGGTTTTTCGGCAATAAGCCAAAATAGGAAAAGCTCATATGCACATTTCAGCTATTTATTTATTTCCTCTTAGTAATTGCTAATGCCTATTTTCATCAAATGGAAAAGAAAGTGAAGAGTATACTACACTTGAACACAATGGGAACATAGTGTCTAGATATTTCTTAAGGCCATGAAAGGAAAGGGGTATTATAATCTTCCAAACCAGTAAAATAACAACAAATTAGATAGATTTCTTTTGTGTTCTGACTATAGTATGTTAAGACCTTGTTAAGTCTCATCAAAGAATGTAACTAGCATTTAAAACGTTACTCGTCATTAAAAACTACATTTTATTATAGCTTAAAGAGAGAATATGGTTTAAAAGAGTTTATTTTGATTATCAATAATTCTGAGTAAAATATAATACTATCAGCTATGACTTACTTAAATTAATGACACATTTTCCCCCAGGGTCTGGTTTTCCTTATTTTGACACCTCAAAACACAACTAAAGAGATTTTAGAAAAATCAAAATTATTTAGAAATATTTAGCTAGTCCATAGCCCATTGATTTCAAGAAACTTTCACTTGTTAAAATGACCTACATCTTCCTAAACACTGTTATTTAGAAACACTTTAAAGGTCTGACCTGCTTTATAATTTTGCTCTTAATCAGAATTTGTTTTGTTTCTGTTATAAAAATCTCTTTCCTGAAACATTAGAAATAATTGCAAATTCCTTTTAAGTTTAATTAGTAACAGCTTGGAGGATGAGGCTTATGTGAAAATTTCAGGGTAACCTTAATGCGTAACTCAAAAGTAATACCCCCAGTCAGAGAAAATTAATCCTCCACGCCAATAGCCAGTACATACAGCTGACGTTTTGTTTCTTAACCATCTACTATGGAAAAATGTACAATAGCAAAGTTCTAGAAAATAGACATGATCTAAAATTGACACCATTGGGTTCAGATCCATTTTCATACATTTTATTCCGGGACGATAGCAATTTTCTTCATATAATGAGACTTTCTGGTAATTTATTGCATGGCTGTATCAAGCCTGAAGCTGAAAAAGCATTAAAAAGGGGAAATAAAAGTACTATTTAGCAAGAAAATATTTGAGAATGTATAACTAAAAAAGAAATATGGCAAAATGGTTAAGATTTTTTTTCCTATGGAGCAAATATAAAGATAGTTAAGAGGCTTCTTTGATCTAATACTTTTTATATTCAACTTGATATATTTTTCATTCTCAAGACTTTATTTAATCTGACAGTTATGAACATTTTGCCTAAAAAGGTGCTCTTTTAGGCTTCTTTTTGGAAATAATATAGTTTATTCAAATTGTAGTTCAACTTCTTTAACCATTATATTGTTAAAGAATTGAAGCTGGTCTCTTCCTTATGTATTAAAATAAGTTACTTCCTATTTAGGAAATCAAAAGATACAACACTGGTCAAGTCACTTAATTTCAATATACTGATCTGAAAAAAAATTGTTTGGATTATTATCTCTCAAGTTCCATCCCATCTAAGAATGTGCTTGGGAGTTTTTCAGATTCCTGCATACTAATGAAAAAATGGTGCCAAAGCTGGTGTTTGCTTATGCAAATAATCTGCACATCACATACATGATTGTTCTAAAGTATTTATTTTCAAAGGCTGTATTAAGTGATCACAGGCTATGGCTGTAAAAATCTCATATTCTTATGAGAAAGTAATGCAAAATTAATGAGTACTTCCCAGACTGACTTTTATGAAAAATTAAGCCATTAAATTAGCACTAAGAAGCAACAAGTTCTCAAAAAAGAGCTTAAAAGACTTTTCATTTCAACCCTCAGTTTATCTAAATGACAGAGCAGTCACTGAGAATGAAGCCATACTGAAACTTGTGGACTGGAGAAGGAAGGAAGGTTTAGCTCTAGTTAAGTTCTAGGTTTCTCAAGTGTGGCGCTATTGACGTTTCAGGCCAGATAATTCTTTACTGTGGGAAGTTCTCTTGTGCACTGTAGGATGTTTAGTAGCACCCCTCTGCTCTGTCTGGTAGCAGTGCCTCCAGCCCTCAATGTGACAGCCAAATCTGTCTCCTAAGGATGGTGGAGTGAAGAAATTGTCCTTGGCTAAGAGCAACTGGGCTTGGGAGAGTAAAGTAATCCAGTATTTTTAGTGCTTTGGATCAGTGATACCCAAGAGGTGGGGTTGTCAGGGTCACCCACAGGGCTTTTTCTAGCTATACATGGTCCTAGAGATATTGGTGCATGGTTACTCTGTTATCTCTTCTCTTCTTTGTCCAATGAGGTGAAATACACCCAAGTAAATAAAGCAAATTTGGAAAGTCTAAAGTATCCAGGGCTAACCAGATGAAATCCATTACAGCCCTGTGCTTCATGAGAGCCACCCCTGGACCATTTTGTGGATTCCTGTGAAATTCCCTTTGAATTGTGCACACAATCAACCATTTTACTGGTAACCATGACATCAGAAAACAATTCTCTTTCTTCACCTGTTCTGGGAGAAAATTGACAAAAGTTGTGACAATTCCCCATTCTTCTCACTATTATGAGGTAAAGGGACTGGCAAGGCCTTGGCAGAGAGCAATTAAGAGTATTCCTCTCTTCCCTCTCCATGAATACCATCCCCACATGGTAGACATGTAGAGGCTTTATAAACAATAATACTTTAGCTAGGATAACTTTCTAAATCACTAAATGGTGAGACTGTCCTAATTCTGAAAAAGTGAGGCTATTTAGTAAAGCTCAGATGCATAGAAATGTACTTTTCCCACTGGAGACCAAGTTCTATGCCTTAGGTCCAAACCCTAACAATCAAGATAACCTCTTGATTTTCCATAGGGCTTTATGCATCACAAAATACTTATACACACATGACCTTGAGTGATCTAAACAATCTCATAAGTGAGCCTGGGCAGGTGTTTTTATCCTCATTTTACAGATGAAAATACTCTGGCCCAGAGAGGTTATGAGACTCATACTAGCCAGCTATTTACTGGGGGAGCCAAGATTTAATTGCAGCTTGCTGATTCCCCAAGCCAGTGCTTTTTCCATATAGTTTCACAAAAATAGTGCTCAGCAGAGCTACAGCCTTAAAGCCATCAGGATAGACTTTAGATTCCATGCATTGAGGACTCTGCGAGGTCTGGCTCTGAAAAGAAATCCCACTATGCTGTTTTCATGCAGGCCTGACAAACAGCAGTGAGGCAGTCATCCTTCTTAGCAAGCTACCTCCGATTGGCAAAGCCATATATTTCTCTAATGGAAAAATGTCTCCACAGATAAGGAAACAAAGTCTCTTAACTCACCAGGATTCATTAACTAAAGTTGATGTTGCTGCTGATGCTCTTGTTAATACCCCACAGAATTAATCTAACAATACCCAGTAACTCCTTGTTCACAAATCACACACTATAAATTTGGAGTGCCCTGGAATGACATATCTTTTTGTTTTGTTTTGTTTTGTTTTTGTTGTTGTTGTTGTTAATAAAACCGCTGAGAGCCACCTCCTAGCAAAGCTGGTGAGTACACATTCACTATTGGAAGGTACTAGAAGGAGAAACTATGCCATTAATAAAGCACTAACACTTGGCGTTAGCCAGATGGAACATCCGAAAGGTGTCATTTTTGCCAAGAGGAGTAGGCTCTAAGCTTTTCATGGGAGGGAGGAGGGTCTCAGGCTGCCTTCCATCAAAGGGGCTCTCTCCTCCCAGTAGATGACTGGACTTAGAACCTGTGATTCCCCCGGCCTCTTCTGAATGTCAACATCAGGAAATTAATTTACTGTTTACATTCTGTGAAAGCACAACCAAGAAAAGGTAATACTAACCTCATCTATAGCTTTCTTATAGCTCTGAGATAAGAGGGACCCAATCCAGAAGAATCCACAGAAGGGGAAAAGCCAGAAGAAAGGAAGCAGGTTAGACACAGAATTGCAATCATTAGAACAAAACTAAGAAAGACAACAAGCAAAGAGAAGTTCAACCCAGGACCATACACATTTTTTTCACTATTATTCAGTTTACCTCCTTACTTTAAGATGTAAAACAAAACAAAACATAAAACCACAATAAACCAAAAAGGCTTCCCACTTATTTTATAGAAAAAGAGTCTCAGAAAATTGAAATAAATTGGGTGGATAGTAACTCTTCCCAAATTAATTTTCCAGTTTAAAATTTCAGCCTGTATGCTCTTATTTCTTTCTGTAAGGCTATATGGGGTCCAGCAATGATGCTGGATTTGATGTTGTCAGGCCCCTGTTCACACCATGCTTATCAAGTTTGGTCCATAAAAGACAGCTACTGAAGGTAAGAAAAGTAGCAGAAAAACTGTCATGCTCATTCATATGGAAAATAATATGGGAAAGAGCAGAAGAGATAAGAGAAATCAATAGCAAGTGCTTGAGCATCCTTAACTGCTAGTTCAACATCTTTTTGCCATTTCTGAGCAGAAATTATGGTAAGATGCGAGTTATTTCTCTTTCTGCTTTACTCTCTAAAGGAGCACTGATGATCAGCAAAGCATTCAAAGGCAGAGGAAGCAACCCAAGATCTGTTCAGTTCTTTTTTCAATCAGTTATCACTTCCCTCTGGACGTTCCCAGCATCCTTTCTTTTTATTCTTTTCAACTTTTGTTCATAATCATGAATGTATCCCCAACTACTTTATCTTGTGGGCTCTCTGGTAAATTAAAAGAGTTTAAAAACTCATAGAGGAAGTCACTCACAGCTGGTCGACTGGGCCGGGTAATGTCCCTGGATTCTTCTGGTTTCACCTTGGAAGGCTCATGGGGGAGCACAGGTGATCCTTCTGACTTACTGTTGGCTAGAGGGAAAACAGAGGGTCAAGAGAGACAGGACCATCAAAAAGTGCTGAGTCATGCTCCAGGTGAGTCATCTGTGGAGTGTCATCCTCCTCAGGATTACTGGATAGACACGTCATTCACTTAGGCAAATCCTCAAGCCTATCCATGGAAAAATAATAAATGTTCACACAGACAAAATTAGGAAGACACATTTAAACCTGTAACTGAGAAGTCGGTAGTAATAATAAGAAAAAACTGTAGCAAGCACACCATCATGAGTGGAGCATCCACTGTGTATCAGGTATAGGGCTCAGTGCTTTCTGTGTCAATTATCTGATTTTAATCCTTGCTCCAACCTAGTGGTGTGGCTCTATTTTTCTATCTTACAGTTGAATGCAGACTTAGAAAAATGACACAACTGGCTCAAGTCACAATGCTATTATGGGTTAAGTGGGGGATTCTTTTTTTTTTTAATTTAATTTTTAAAAAGTTTAATTTGTTATATATGACAACAGAATGCATTACAATTCATATTGTACATATAGAGCACAATTTTTCATATCTCTGGTTGTACATAAAGTAGAGTCACATCATTCGCGTCTTCATATATGCACTTAGGGTAGTGATGACCATTGCATTCCACGGTCTTTCCTACCCCTATCTCCTTTTCCCCTTTGCCCTATCTAGAGTTCATCTAATCCTCCCATTCCCCCAGCCCCCAGCATATTATGAATCAGCATCCTTAAATTAGAGAAATCATTCAGCATTTGGTTTTTTGGGATTAGCTAATTTCACTTAGCATTATATTCTCTAGCTTCATTTACCTGCAAATGCCATGATTATATTCTCTTTTCATGCTGAATAATATTCCATTGTGTGTACTGAAGGGCATCTAGATTGGTTCCACAGTTTAGCTATTGTGAATTGTGCTGCTATAAACATTGATGTGGCTGTGTCCCTGTAGTATGCTGTTTTTAAGTTCTTAGCTCTCGAAGTTCTGTTCTTCATCACTATGCTAAACCAGCTTCCAAGTTAAGGTTCTATGCTTGATTTCTTCTTTTACTACTTACTCACCAGGATGGAATTTTGCAGAGAGAAAAAAAGAAAAAAAACCAACAACAACCCTTATTTGGAATAATTTTTAAATAGGGAGTGGGAGTGGTCTGGGACCTTTGAGGAATAAAGAGTGACGTGGGGGTAGGAAAGTGTTGGTGATAAAGTGAAGGACCCTAGAATAAGAGGTAAAGGTGGGGGAGGCTCCCTGCAAGCTATGGAGTAAACAAGTTTTCTTTTGTTGATGGGCTTCTAGGTAGAAAAGACACAGTCCAGGGTAGGAGAGATATTTTGTTTTGTTTTAAAGTGGTCTTTCCTAGGCAGGGACATACCACTTTTAATACAAGAACACTTTTAATCCAGAACTAGGAACTGAAGGAAAAAATATAAGAATTAAACCTCATCTAGGTCAGAGGATTAAAATGATATATATAATTTTGGTTTTCTTTAGTGTTTGCTCTAATTAAGTTGTTTGTGAATAGAAGGGAATGACACTTTTCTAAGTTAAGAAAATTTGTGTTCAGACACAGAGACATACATAGCTCAGGTATATCCCATAAATGTCAGAAGAATGCATACAGGGGCAGCTGTGGGCCAGTCTACGTCCCAAGTCACAGACATGGACATCGTGTGATTCCACTTATTTACAACTTGAAAGAGACATTAGGACATAAACTATAGTTGTCTCCACTGAAGAGGCCAAGAAAGAATAAAGAAGAGGTGGTTCTCATTGAACAGAGTAATTTATAAGTATATTATCATTTATTAAATGCACTTCAAAAGTACTGGTTTTTATCATTTGGAACCAAGACTACCTTTTGCAGAAGGGGATCCTGAGTGAATTTTGACTAGCTAGAAAATGTATTGTTACATATAATTATGTGTACAATATTAATGGTTTTCAATAGGATTCTCCATTAATGAAAAGTAAACAGTGATGAATGATTTGCATTAAATGCTTAGAGAGACTAATTTTTACCTATCTAATAGTCAGGAAAGTCAAATATATTTTTTTCAAGTCAGAAATTTTATTTCTTCCCTCAAGTGTATTTATTTGAAATGTTAGTCTTTATTGAATTTCACTTTGAGAAATACCTAGAATTATGAACTATGTTCTGAATTCTAAAAGGGATGATTGACACATTGGGAACAGGACATTCAGAGGCACATAAAATTCTAAATGCAATTAAATAAAAATGGAAATTTAGTGACTGGTAAGTAACTAATTTAAATAAGGCCACTATTTGACCATTTCCCTGGAAAACACTGGTACCTGAGGTTAGCAAGAATTTTGTCCATACAATAAGGGACGGTGACCCAGTCCCTGTGGAAGACTGAGGCTGAGCACAGCAAAGGGGCTATTCAGGGTCACAGAGTGGTGACCACACTGGGACCAGAGTCAAAAGTGACCCCTCTTTCCACCGGTGGCTTTCCTCCATGGGCAGTGTCACTGGGAAAAGGTAAGATATGCTTTACCTCGAACTCTGGTGCGTTCACTGGATCCCACTTGCGACCCAGGCTGGGAGCCTCCTTGGGAACTGGGCTGGGAGCTGGGGGTGCTGGAGCTGGAGGAACTGCCACTGCTGGTCCTCTGCAAGGGGCTCTCCAAGACTGGCTCCGTTCTCCGGAGATCCGGGTTGCTGAAATGGCGGAGCACACTGATTACACCCTCAAGACCTGGCTAATTTTTCAAACCACACATCTGATGAGGGTTCCAAATCCAAAATACATAAGGAGCTCAACACAATAGCAAGAAAACAAATAAACAGATTTAAAAATGGGCCAAGGGTCTGAATAGACATCTCTCAAAAGAAGACATAAAATAGCCAACAGGCATATGTAAGAATGCTCCACATCACTAAGCATAGAGAAATCAAACTAAAAACACAAGTTATTGTCTGACACCTATTAGAATGGCTATTATCAGAAAGAGATGATATGTGCTGATTAGGATACAGAGAAAAGGAAACACCTGCACACTGCTGATGGGAATGTAAATTAATACAGCCATGTTATCATATATATACAAATATATGTGTGTATGTGTGTGTGTGTATGTGTGTGTGTGTGTGTGTGTGTGTGTGTGTGTGTGTATAACTGTGGGTTGAATGCAGAGGCACTTAACCACTGAGCTACATCTCCAGCACTTTCTATTTTTTAATTTTGAGACATGGTCTCCCTAAGTTGTTTAGGGGCCTGGCTAATTTGCTGAGGCTGGCCCGGAACTTGTGATCCTTCTACCTCAGCCTCCCAAGCCCCTGGGATTACAGGCCTGTGCTCCTCCTGCCTTGGCCTCCTAAGCCCTTGAGACCACAGACCTGTGCCACCATCACATATATATATTTAAACACAAACACATAAATCACATAAGAAAACAAACACTACATGATCTTCCTCATATGTGGACAAGTCCACCTCTGAAAAGCAGAGAGGAAAGTGTTGGTTATCAGGGCCTCTGGGGATCAGTAGGAAGAGAATGGGGCAGACGCTGATCAAAGGGAACAGTTTCAGTTAGGATGAATAAGTTTTGAAGATCTCTCGTATACTATGGTGACTATAGTTAATAATGTATTCTTGGAGTAGATTTTAAATGTTTTCATCAGAAAGCATGAAAACTATGTGGAATGGTGGATTTGCTAATTAATTTATACAGATATCAAAACATCACATTGATGCTGTATGTATGTATGTGTGTATAAATTTTATTTGTCAACTGTACATCAATAAAAGCCTGGGGGAATAACTTGCCACTGGTAGAGCAGCACAGTCCAGCGCTCATCCCCAATGTCAAGGGGTGAAGAGGGCACTCAGGATGCCATGCACTGAAGGGGTCCCAGAAGATGGCAGCTGCTTTGCCCATGGAGCTCCTGGCCAGCTCCTGGGTGTGCAGGGAATTAACTCCTGACTCAGTCTTTGGATCATTACATTAAAAGCACTGGTTCTGAGATGGGAAGCTTCCTTGACTTTTTCCTGTATGCATCATACTAAACTTGAAATATATTAAAAGGTAAAAATAGGAAGCAACACACAAAATCCCTGAACAAGAAGATATTCAACTTTATTTTACTTTATTTTGGTAAATTATCTTCTCATCTTTTTTCTTTTGTATATATGGCAGCATATCATATATTTGGTTTTGATTTTTGCTTTTTTTTTAGCCTTAAATACTGCATCGTGAGCATTTTCTTATGTTTTGGAAAAAAAGAATGGCTGCATTATGGTCTAGATATTAGGTGCTTCCAATACATTGCTATGACAAATAACAATGAGATAATCATCTGTCTGCATACCAATACTCACATACCAATACTCAATCATGTCTCTATTTCCTGGAATTGGAATTCTTGGGTGAAAGCATGAACTTGGGTGTACATGAGTGCACATATGTACACAGATGTAGCATTCCTTTGACTCTTTAGCCAAAACCTTTCTAGTAAGCATCTATTTTGTGAGCCTCACTGGGAAGAGGGATGGAGAAGCACAGGTCACAGGGCAGACACTCAAGTTACAACATGACTGTGGCAATGACATACACACAGTGGAGACAATAGTAAACATGGCAAAACTCTGAATGTTGTCTGTGAAAGAGGCTGCAAATATTGCTGGAGCTTGGGGAACAATTCTTGCAGACCAGAGGGGTCAAGGGCAGTGGTGTTGAAGGAGGGAGAATTTGACTGGGTCTTGGAGTAGTAAGCTGGGAGGCCAGAAAGAGCCTGAGTAAAGACAAGGGCTAGGGTTTCCTGGTGTATGTGGATGTAGAGAGGACACCAAGAGGATGGAGTATCAAGTTGGAGAGGAGCGTGATCAGAAGGAAAGGTCAGGTTATAGCCTGGTCAGGCACCAGCCTTTAAAGCCTGCCAGAGAATGTGCATCCCCCAACGTAGGCCTATGCATGACTGGCCAGGAGAGGGGCAGGCAGAACAGTGAGGGGCTACTGCCATGTTAGATGGCGAGGCCTGGGTCAGGGCTGTCCCAGCATAAAACAAGAGCAAGGGCATTAGCAGAACCAGCTGAGATGAGCATGCATCTCTGATGGGGCTCGGAGACTCTTCCCATGTGAAGCTAATTGGATCCCATGGGCATTAAATCCCTGACCTGGGCCTCATTAGCACGAGGCCTCCCACTGGAGCTAACCAGGGTGGGTGCTGATCTTGATAGGCTGCTATTTTTGATGCTGGAAACTAAAAGAAGTTTTTGGTTTCTGTGTAACCACACGTAGAAAAAGGAAAAACTTACAATGCTTTTTCTACCTTTTTTTTTTTTTTTTCTGTCAAACACCAGTAATTTGAGAAAATGTCATACTGTTCAAATTTTTCTCTTCTTTATTATGTATGTATGGTGTGGTTTTGGGTCCAAGGGGTCTGGGACAAAGGCTCTAGGTTCAATTTCAGAAGAATTCCATTAAATAATAGATTTCTCTTGTTCATATATTACTGAGTCTACTCAATCTAAACATGTAAAAACTTGAAAACATCCAAATCGATTTCTTTAAATGCTAACTTTTAATTCCTACATTTGCCATCCTGCAGACAATGCTGTTTGGTCTATAAAACATACAGTAAAGTAAAAATGTGGCAATTATTCTATCCACTTGAATCATATAAAAAGTCAAAACAGAAAATGAGGATTACAAAGTGATTTTGTGCCCAAGTACCTGGGCCAAGTCTTTTAATTAACTGGCTGGCTGCCAAAATTCACTTTACTTTGGTCTCTGATGGTACAGTCAATGAGAACAAACAAGTCATAAGAAGATAGGTTTGGGATGGGGCAGAGAATTATTTTTTGAAATTAAGCATTTAGTCATTGGGTTTTGACTGGGTGTTTCTGGCTTAATTTAAATCTTTTCATATTCTGGGTGTACTTATTTGATCACATTTTAATTTGCTTTAAAAGAACACACAAATCAAAGTTAAATATTAAACTGGGATTTTTAAAAACAATCTGTTTAAAAGCTTTATCAAAACTTGATTTAAACTCAACTGATTGCCCTGAACAGCATCAGCCACTGGGAGTTCACGGGGCAGGTGAGAACCGCTCTTGGATCTTGCAGCTTGAGCAATGCCCAGCTGCATAGGCAGGAGAAAGAGGAGCAGTGAAGGTTGCCTGGGGTCACCGAACTGTGGGATCACCAAGACTTCAGCCAAGGAAAGCATCACCAGCACGTGACCGACGACACTGGTTCCAGCTTTAGTGCGGAAGAGTTCAGGGTATAAATAGGTTTCACAAGACAATGATATTTACAAGGTATTGAGTCTCACAGGATAAGGATCGATAACCTTAAGATTAGGAGGAATGTCAACACATTCATCTACCCCAGAGTGAGAAACAGGAAAAACGGTGCCAAGTCACTCAATGAATCAAGGGTCCCTTTCCCCTAAGAAAATGAGGCAGCACTGGCAGCTGTACTGGTGCTGTGATCAGCATAGAATGGCGCTTCGTAGTGTAGACTTTGGTGTAAGGCTACCAGAGTTCAAATACCGCCTTACTAATTTCATCACATTGGCAACTTGCTCAACTTTTGTTTACTTCAGTTTTTTTTCATTTAAAATATGGGGATGACTACAGTCACTACCTCACTGAGTTGCTATAGAGTTTAAATATTTAATATTTGCAATGTACTTAGAGTAGTGTGCCATAAATATAAGTGCTCCAGAGGTGTTCATTAAATAAAGAAACAAGGACCTGCAAAGTTTGCCCAATAACACTTTCTTGAGCAACTAACTGCAGCATGGCTATACCTGCTCAAAACTGCAAAAGCATGTTCTCTAGAGGACTCTTTCTGATTTGGTACAGCGTGCACAGACAGCAGAAGAGTTGAGATAACAGGGAGTTATTCCTGGGAGAAGGAAGGGTATTCAGAATAAAGCTCTGCTTTTATTTTGTAACAGCTACATGTCAGCACACTGCCTGACACTGCCAAGAGTCTTGCCTTCAGGGGTACTAAGTAGTTTTCTTTTTATTTAAATGTACTGTTTTCCAAATTATCAAAAATAAAACACACATTCTGCAGTTTCTCTTTAACATCCTGCACCTAGTAACTAAGGTTCATTAGTACCAAATTCAGGAAGCAATAATCCGAGCTTCTTAACCATTAGGCTCTGACAATTTTTTTTGGTGGTTGTTGTTGGTTTCATACAATGGTTTGTTTCTCATCCACATCATAAAATACACAGGGCAAACTGCTCTCCTTGATGGCTCTTCTCCATATGGTGACTTGGGAGCCTGAGATCCTCCTGTGTTGAAACACTGTTATTTTAAACTTGGGGTCTCTAAGTTTGCCACAGGAGAAGAAAGAGGGTTTGCCTTTTACAAATATGCTAATTCACATATTTACCCCAAAGAAAAACAACAAAGAGGTAAGGCAAAAAATATAATGTTGCCCTTAATCATACCTGTACGCCAAAGAGTAGCAGGAATAGTAGGCCCCATGACTCAGGCAGTCTTGGTTGGAGGCACTGGGCCCCAGGGCTGTGTGCAGCCCTGCATATAGCAGATTCTTAATATGTATTAGCTAAATTTAGCAAATGAATTAAAAATAATAACTGAAGTGTTCTGAATCTGTCCCTTATTAACTATAGCTTTCACTGGCATCTATTCTAACTTTGCTAATTTTTTAGTTTCCCCTGATTATCACTTCAAAGAAAAGACTGGGAAGAAAAGAAGGAATATCAACCAAGAGTAAGAAATGCAGTTTAGAAGCCTCAGCTAATCACACTTTACCCTATCCATGACACTATGAGGTGCCTTTCCCTGGTTCAGGGCTTGGTCACAGACTTGTGGCCAGTTGGACATCAACAAAGGTGATGCCCAAAAAAAAAAAAAAAAAAAAAAAAAAAAAAAAAAAAATATATATATATATATATATATATATATATATATATATATATATATCATGTGGGGGTTCGATCCACAGTACTACAACAACAAAACAAAACAAATCTGTGTGCAATGTCCCTCTTGGAATGCTGCTCTGAGATTGCCAAAGGGTAAAGATACCCAGATGAAGGACCTTGCATAGAAGAGGTACAGGCAACCCATCAATTCAGGTGGCTGCATGAGTAAGACCAACTGAGACCAGCAGAAGACACTCTCAGTCAATCCACAGGATTGTCAGACTTAATAAACTGCTATCCTTCAGGCCATTGAGTTTTGGGATGGTTTATTACCTGGGAAAGGTGAATGAGAGCTATCCCTATACAGTAAGCTGAATTTTGAAGCTTTTATAAATGCAATCCAATCTGGAGCTGCAAAGCCTAATTTACATCTTAAATGTTGGTCACATGGAGATATGTGTTAGCAAGACATAGGGGTGTTCTACTGGATTGTTCCACATGCAGAGATGGGGATTCTCCACTGTCCCCAATTTTCTTCCATTGTAGGTAAATAATTATTACCTTTTAGCTTGCTTCCTCTCTACCTAAGTAGAAAATTGTTGACTATCTCTCATGCATTATTGGAAATATTGGAAATATTGAAAAAAAGTAAAAATATTTAAGTGGTTCCAGGTAAAAGTTCCATATTTTATAAGCCTCTGACCATCAAATACCGATTATGTGGGGCCCCGATGTCATTAAAATATCACTTCGGAGAGAATAAAAAGCTGACTTTTATTTGACTATATAATGGTCAACAGAAGGAAAAATACTTAAAAGTTGAAATACTGCTGGATCTAAAGCAACCTCAATTCTAAGCAACTGATTTAATCAACAGAGCCCTGAGGGCAGGGTTCAAAAGAGCAAGAAGCACTGACAATTGGGGGCTTATTGCTGCTTGAAGAAGGGGATGGAGGAAGTTTGCTGGAGAGCCAGTGCTGGCATTCCTCTGGCTTCCCAGCCACAGTGTGTCTGGGTCTGCCTCGGTGCTGCTTAGCAACACCAGCTCAGTGTGAGTCTGACAAGTCACTGGGAAAAAAAAGTGGCTCATTCAGAGCCTCCTGTGATTGGTAATTCCACTCGGAATGAGCTAGCATCTTTGCCCTCAAGGGATGCATGCTTGCTCTTAGTATAATTCCATCTTATTTATGGACTGACCCTTTCCTAAGGCTTTTCATGTGAAGAAGAAAGAGGGTTAAGATCAAAAACACTCCATATTTTAAAAATATGTGCAAATAACCGTAAGCTTCATTTCCAGCCTCTCTCTCTCTTACTAGGAAAGGAGGGTCTTTCTCTTATTATGAATACAATGAAGGAGAAGAAAACAGCCTGCCCAAGCTCATCCTTTTTATAGCCTCAGCAGAGGCCATTTGCTATTTCAGTGGATCCTAAAAAGGGATGTATTCATCACGAAAAATCTGAGGGAAGCTTGATGAACGGCAGCAGCAAACAGCATCTGTTACCACATAAAATCTGCCCAGATACTGCAAAGACACTGCTTACTTTCTAGCTTGTCTTGAGACCTCTATACTAAGCAGTGGGAGTGGATGCAATTTCCTGACTATAAGAATATACATGGTTGATGGAAAATTCTGGAGGGAGAGCAGAGAGTAACTGAGAAAGCACAACTGCATTTCAGAGACCCTCCACAATGCCCAGTAAGTGATTTCCCCACTGGAGCTGGTCCCCCCCTAAGGGCCAGGCTGGACAAGCTCTGCAGTTGGTCACTATTTCCCTGGCAGTTGCCTTGTAATGTCTCAATGGTTCCCAGGGCTCATTTCTTGACTGGATGTTAAAAAATCACCTCATAACAGACCATTTTGTTTTACTGACTCCATTCAAATGGGACTCGGAAGCAATGGTTCAGGATACTGCAATCTGATTTATATTTGCAATGTGGCTCCTAGCTTTTAAAAACTGTCAGTTCAGTACACTTGATTGCCTCCTGGGTTGCCTTATTCACTCATCCAATCGCTCATTCATTCTTGGGCCCCCACCGTAACACTGATTTCTAAGATTTATTGAAGTAGTAAGAGGCGTGTGGTCTGGTCCATCAATGCTTATAGTCCAGGTGGTAAGTTAACAAGCTTCTGAAGTCAAAAAACAAACAGAGACCTTTTTTATTTTTAAGGAAACTAATGATGACAATGGTGGATGAGGCTTCTTACCTGCCACCTTCCTTCCCTTACCTTGCTCTGATGGGTTGAGATCCTAGTCTGGGTCCCAAAGCACTACCGTTCCCAGGAGAATTCTTCCTGGCTAATGCTGGGGATATAGAAGTTGTTCTTTGAGGCACCTGGAAGAAAACCAGAATTTAGGAATATTTTCCAGAAAATAGTGATCACAGGCTACTATCTGAAAATCCTACTCCTTTCCAAAGACGTGCCAGAAGTTACAGAAGCTATCTGAAATATGGAAGAATTATATTATTTGTTCCTCAAAGAAATATTAAACTCCCCAAACAAAACCAAACAAAGATCTGCAGACCAAAGACTCTGAAGCACAGCAGCAACCATTAAGGAGGGTGATTTTCAATTTTAAAAGCAAACTTAAAGACAGATTAAGTTAATAATTTTGATTTTCTGAGCTCGCTGTAATTAACCTTTCTTGTTTGGCCAAGAGTGGTAGGTTCCTGAAACCTTTTTAAGGTACCATTACCTCACTGGTAGCTGCATCAGATGAAAACTGCCCAGACAGTGCCAAGTGCCATTTTTAGCTCACATTACCACTAACAGACTATGAAATCCACAGAGAAACTGGAATATCAGGCTAGAACTAGGGACATTAAGTCATTTCACTGAGGCTGGAGAACCTGATACAATAGCTCCTGGATATTTCCAATTGCTAATTAACCTGCAATTACTATTTAAACCCCGAGGCCAGAAGACTTTTTGAAGACTGAAAAGGCCATCAAAAAGTCTGTGTGAATACCAATGAGACTGTGAGGTATAGCAGGAAAATGTATTATTAGCTTATCTGGGAAAAGCTCAAGGTAGATTCAAGCATGTCTCCTTTGATGAAACAACCAGACCCTTTTTATATGAAATCAAATATTGTCAGAGTACCAAAGGAGCCCACGATTTGAAAGAATCACATTATGACTTCCAGTATAGAAAATTACTTTTAATGTGAAGTGTCAGCCTCTGTTTTGAAAAATTAATTTTTTTATTACAGTCCATTTTAACATAAAGATGAGGCAGTGAAGGAGAATGACCACAGCAGTGCTACCACCCATTCACATTAAATATTACTACTGCTATTTTCCCTTGTTCTTTTTGTAAACATGAACATTTAAAGAGATGAAAGAGCCTAATTTAATTACTAAGACCTAAATATCTGAACCAATTTGAAGTTTCCTCCACCTTTACAAATAAATGCACACCTGTATGTATTTAGAGTGGACCAATAGCTTCCACTTTCCCTATCTCTGACTCACCTCATTTGTCACATTGATCTTTGGTCCTAAGTAACCTTTTCCGATGGCAATTCTGCTTCCACAAGAGGAGAACACCACCAAAAAAAGGCCATCATCAGCTGTTTTCATTTTCAAAATAACGGAAATTCTGCTGTAATATTATACTATCTTTTTCCCTAGAATTAATGATGGCACTGTTTCCTGGAAATTGTGGGACATTCCATCTGTCACAGCTCTCTACCCTGAGTTCAGGAGAAAGGGGATTCCTTAACTAGGAAGAATTTGATGAAAAGATGTCTTTGGTATTTTGAAAAACATCCTGGTTGTTTGTAGCCTGATTACAGTCACACTCCAGAACATTTCTGGGAACTAACTTGGTACAGGAGAACAAAAGAACTTGAACTCAGGACTGTTCTTTCCAGTGGAAAGGCTGGAAAGTTTCATCCTTAGTAATTAATCAGGGCTGGAACTGAATTGTGACTTAGCCTAGAAGGAGCTGTCCTTTCATGGAGCCAACCAGAAGTTTTCAAGGGCCAAGCATCTTCTGAATTCCTGAAATCCAGTTTTACTTTGTGTTGTTAAAAAGAGTAATAAATGAATTTTCTACTTTTTATCTGGATGTTTTCAACTTGTCTACAAGTAGATGTGGTCATCAATGGAAATATCCATTATTCTATTTTTAATACGGACAGTAACGTGGTCTGGAATGCTTGGTTTAAGAGCTCCAATTCTGGTACAGGACACATACTTCCAAGCCATTCGACTGACCTGAGTCTCAGTTCTTTTGGGGAGATGACAGTCAGAAACGATAAATGATAATCCAAGTATCAGCTTGGGAATGAGGGGGGACCAAGACAAGCATGAGGAGGGAGGGCATCGGCATCACCATGCTCTTCATGGTGGACCAGCGGTGGTCCTAACGACCATCATGACGAGAATGGTGGTGACAATGGTGACATTACCTTTGGTGGAATGTCTTCTTCCTGTCGTAACCAAGAGCTTCGGTCAAACTTCTCAATGCGAGTGGGGAGAGGAGGGTTTTCGGAGGTGGGGTCCGAGTTCTGGCGCGGCATCTCCACGCGGTGAGAGGTCACGCTCAGGGCCTCCTGAAACCCGGAGAGGCCCTTCGTGGGCTGCTCATGCACTGACTGGGAGGCAGTCAAGGCAGGTCCCTGGGATTTTACAGCCACCAGCTGCGGGATCTAAGCACAAAACAATATCAGAGCAACATTATTAGAAGTAGATCTACCAGTGCCTCAATCAGTTGAAGGGGGGCAAAAATTCCAGGGCCCGAGAATTGGACTACAGGGTCCATCATGCCCACAGCACGCTTTAAACAGCCCTTCAGAATCTCCCATCTAGAATGTGTAGGGCTGAATCGGTTCTGGCAACAAGCTAAAAAAATGGCTTTCTGAGAAGGCAGTGGATAGTGTGATGCTAGTGGCAACAACTGTATTGAGTGAGCACTTATTGACCAGCAATACATTTACGCACCTCTCTTCTAGCATTATAAACTTCTTCCTTTAAAACCCCTAACTTTGACTTTAGAGAGTGTCACTACTCTGTAAAAGTAGTGGCTCTAAACTTCTTGTCAAGTCACTGAGCCCACCATGAGGTAGACACACCCATTTCCCTCATTTTACACATGAGCATCACAAGGTGCAGAGAGGTTAAGCCACACGGTGACTTCACAGCTGACAGGTGCTGGAGCCTGGATCGGGACCTAGTATCGAATTCCCATGGCCCACATGCCTAACCTCTGCATGTCCCGCTTTCTGCATTGCTGCCTCTGACCATCTACAGCAGTAACCATGGCTTGACACCAGTATGTGTCTTGTGGTGTTAGGGTTAGGGTTAGTCTCACCACTGGCCATCTGGTGATATTGCTTATGCAGGGAAGACGTGCAGTCCTAAAGTGAAATTGGGGATCCTTAAGAGAAATCATTGGAATCCAGGGCACAGGGTACCCCTTTATCATAGCACTGCTCAGACTTCATTATGTCTAATGATTCGTTAACCCACAATCCTATTCAGGAAGCTCAGCTCCCCGGAGACAGGAGCTATGTCTGTCATGTTCGTCATCAAGTCCCTCAGTTTAGCTGTGTGCCTGGTCTGTGGAAGGTGTTCGACAGATCTTGGCTGGGGGAAAAAAAAATATAGAGAGCTTTCTAAATTAAACCATGAATTTAACAAGCGTTTAGTATCTGCTTTGTACAGGAGCTGTCAAACTGTCTAGTCTGAAATTTCAGTTGGCATGTTATTAATGACAATTTGGAGAAAATCCTCAAAGCCCAGTTCCACTGAATGTTAAAGCTTCGATCAGAACAGAATCAATGAAAATTACACCAATGCTAAATATCACTAAATACATTAAATAGGACATTAAAATAGAGCACATTTTAAAAATCTCTACTACAAGACACAAACCTACTTTAAAAAGAACCTAAATAAATAAATAAAAATAAAACCAAAGACTGAGGCACCTGAAAAATATTTCTCCCAATTAGCTGTCATAGGATATCTATATTTTTCATTTTCTGGTCACTTTTAGAAAGTAAGTTTCTCCTCCTAAGCTCCCTATTTATGAGGTGGGGACCTTATATAGTCAGAGTGGGGGATTTTAAAAGAGAAGTTCCTATACAAATGTATCCTTTTGAAGGTAGGCATGAAAGAATTATGTACATATAAAAACAACCCAGCAGAAGCTATGTTGAGCTGGCTGGTGCTCAAAAATCTTGGACACCATCTATTAGAGGTGAATTTAAATCGCAAAGAATACTTGATTTTATCACTACTCTTTGAACTCCAGTTCAAATAGTATTACATATTTCAAAGGTGACCTCAAAATATGTTGTGGAAAGTCCTAACACAGGTGTATGCCTGGAAGAAATTCTAGACAGGTGTAAAAAGCTGTATTACCTATATCTTTTCATGGAATTCCATGCTCTGTTTTACTTCATATTCCATTTCAGGCATATTTAATTTAAAGTCCTACAGAACTTCCAGAAACTTCCTCCTTTCCTAAAAGTGAAGGAATCTCTTTTCCTTACTGAGTTGCTTAAGACAGTGGTTCGCAGACTCTAAAGGCAGTAGAATCACCTGGAAGGCTGGTTAAATCACAGACTACCAGACCCCACCCAAGGTGCTGAGTGGAGCTGGATGGGCTGCATTTCTTTAGTTCCTGGGTGATGCTGAAGCAGCTGGGTGGTGAGCATGCTGGGGGAATGGCTGGCTTAGAAGACACAATTTTACTTTACCAAGTTCATTTAATTTTTCTAAGTTCAGACTCCAGTCCAAAATACCAAGGAACAAAAGACTCCGTGTGTGTGTGTGTGTGTGTGTGTGTGTGTAAATATACCTCAACGGTCTATAGCAATTTTAGTGTTGATAATTATAACCAAAAGGATTCTTGTCCCCACCTTGCAAAACTCTTAGGAGTCTCCAGAGGAGTCAGTTTACCAAGAAGGGACGATGTGGTTGACTCAAAGTGAAGGGTGGTGCTTTTCCTTTCTCATTCTTTCCACTATCCTTCAAATTCAGTGGAACCTTCCATATTGCTATAACTAACAATAATGGTTGTCATTTGACTGCTCCTATGCCTAAATCTATGTTATAATTCCCTGTTTTTTTCCTAATGTTGTTGTATTTTTTTATACTTTATTTTATTTGTTTACATGCAGTACTGAAGATTGAGCCCAGTGCCTCACACATGCTAGGCAAGTGCTCTACCACTAAGCCACAGCCACAGCCCTTCCCCTGGGCTTTTAATAAGCTTTAGCATACATCCTAACGCCCAGTGAAACAAAGGAGAGATTATACCTGGGGATCAACAGGTCTGAGCATCGGGGGTGTCCGAGCAGGCTGAACCCCACTAATGCTGAAGGACTCCGACCTCGGGGGCAGATTGGGGTCAGATATCCTGTTGGCAACCTTGTGAGGCATGGCAGGTGAACTCTGCCGGTTCAGCCTTGACCGTTCTTCTACCTAGAAGCCAAAGGAAAAGAGAGCCTCAATGGATAGAAGTCAATTAATTCCCAGTAAGGATTTCCTGTAGTCACCTGCACAGCCATTTTTGTGTCCCTCTGATCAATTAAAAGAGCCATGATTCTCCATTTCTGCTCTGACTCAAGCATTTGCAAAAAGAGCTTTCGTTTTATTTTTTTTTTAAAGTGAGCAAATACTACTAGCACCAAAAATAACAACAACAACAAAAAATGCAGAACCCTGAGCCATTACCCTTCCATTACCCGTTATCTCGTGTTACTGCAGTTAGCTGAGCCTACTAAGAGCTTATCTTACACTGATTGGAATAATATCTTGCATGTTGGTCACAAAGCCATGGGATTAGCCAGGGAGAGAGTCTACACCCTAGATAATCAAAGGGAGCTGTATTAGGCATTAAGATTGCTTGGGGGAAAATAGAAACTTGGGTTGGGTTGACTCATGGGACAGGGAAGGAAAGAACCACGGGGAGGGCTGGCAAGAGGGTGAAGTCGAGTCCGTGAACCCTGCACTTCTTCACTTGCTCCTGATAGGTATGTGGGTGTTCCAGGCTGCCCCCTTAATGAACACCGCCTGTCTTAAACAGACTTCCTGTATCATTTTCTTTTTCTCTATTTAGGGCTCTTTCTCTTCAATGGTCCCTCCCTGCTCCCTAAAATATGCTGCTGCTCCTCATTCTTTCCATTCCCAGCATGGCCTCCCCTGCCTTGCTCTCCCCTCCTCCTCTGTCTCTCCACATGTGACAACCTCCTTGCCTCCCTTCCCCCTCTCTCTCCTCTAGCCCTCTACTCTCAGGCCACTTCATTCCCTTGCCATTCCCTGTCATCCAGGGTCTCTTTCAGCCCAAAGCAGGTAACAGATCTCAGGCTCTTCACAGAAAGGTTCACAGTTACCCCATAGTACACATTTATCAATGACTATCGCAGAGGACTATCTTAAGGAAAATTTTAGATTTTTCTTTTTAGACGTACACTGTGAAACACGATGTAAGATTTACACAACTTCAAGAAGCCTCCATTTTTCCTTTCAGATCGATCTTCACCCATCTTTATCTCCTATATTTCTTCTGGGTCAAGCTAATTGTCCAGCTTCTCAAATCTGGCCAAGGCAATGCTGCTCCTCTCCTCTCCCTGATGACTCCTCAGACCAGGCTCTTAGTTCTCTTCTGCTGATTCAATATTCAGGTCTGTCAGCATAGCTATATCATTTTATTCATTTTACCACCTGATTTGAAGTAAAACTTCAAAAATGCTGTTCTTTCCCATCCCTGCCCCATTTTGAATCTTTCTAGAGGCAGACTCCGTCTCATGTACAGAATAAGTCTGTTTTTAAAATGGTCATATTAACCTCAAATATTTAAACATGGTAAGATAAGCCAATAGGAAAGAGCCCTTCTGCCCCATGAGGGGGTAATTTGAACATCTCATCCCCCACCATGGCTGTGCAGGGACTATACAGTTGCATCCAGTTGACCTGAGTTTTGAGATTCCATGTCCCACAAACTCACCACACACCAAACGAGATTAAGCTGCAAAAAGCCAGGAATATAAACCAGAACTGGTTATACTTCATGTGTGCATGCATACTAATTATTACATCAGCAATCATTATTTGATGATTGCATCCAGCAAAAGAATAAAGTAACCCTGAAACAAGACCACAAAGAGGAAAGAATCCCACCGAGACAGCAATACATGAGCTGAGACCAAAGCCTGGAACGTACTGCTTTCCGAATGCCAGACACTTTCAAAAGAAGGCAAATATTTCTAGACCACTGGAATTGGTCAAATATCAGCCATTTTCTTATTTCCAGGGAATATTGTTAATAGGTAAATGACAAGTACATGCCCCCCTTAATATATGAACTCCTACTATACAAACTGTCTATGTCTGAGCTCAGGAACCCAAGAGTTTCAGACACACATCAGATGAACACCTGGCTGTCTGCACTCTAGCCACCTGTCATCCCAAATTCAGGAACCAAATGTATTCAGAGTGAGGGATACTTGCAATTATTATTTTTAACAGTAAAATACACTTAGTTTTGAATACACATTAACACACAGCACTTTAAAAAGCAACAGCAGAAAAGTCTGCCTCCAAGACTCTATCTTAAGCAAAGAAATCACTTTTGAGATAAAGAATTCCTTTAACCAATGACCGTAGAAAGCTTCCAGTAAAACAAGCATTCCTGCTAATAGACCCACAGGCCACCCTGGGGTGTAAAGCTCTACAAGAAAACAAACAGGGCAGAAAGTGGGGTGCTGATTTTCATAGGCAGTTAATGGGTTTGATTTGTTGGGCGCAAATGTTACTAATGTACTCCTAGTAGAATTTCCTATGCTTTCTCTCAGTTTATGGATTAAATTCTACCATTAATATGTTTCAGACATAGCACTCTAAAATATATGTTCTAAATAACAATGTGTTACACTTTAAAAATTATTTCAGATGGGTCCAATGTGCTGAAATTTCCTGGATTTATCCAAATAAATTTGAAAAAGTCTACGAGACGGTTAGAACAATGAGGCATCTGGCTACATATTTTACCTCAAGAAAATCTTCTCCTAAGGTGTTTGGGAAGGCAATGCTGCGCAGGGCTTTGCACCAAAGGATCACCTGAAGAATTGCAGCAAGATACCAAAACAAACACTGGGAATGGTGCTTCAGAGGGAAAGCTGGATAGTGTATTTAGAAGATGGTCCTTCTGAACATATTGAGACCAGGCAAAAGGCCTGTCCCCTGATTTATGACAATGTATGTCTACTAATTGGAGATAGATATGTGAGGGAGATAAAAAAAGAAACAGGTCCCCTCTGCCTAGAATAAGCCTATATGTGATTAAAAACTGGGGCACAATCAAGATATGTTTCAATCTGCCTGAGGATACTCTAAAATTCTAGTAACAGAGCATCTGCTGCAACTCCTGTTGCCAAGACATAGAATATCAGAAACACCACCCAAAAAGGGATTTCTAGTAAATCTAATAGAGTGTCCAGGTTCCAGATCATAACAACCAAAAACCTGTTACAAAGGGTTTCTCGTTGACAGGATTACCAGTGAACACAGAGCACAGGATTAGCAGAGATCGATCAAATTTCACTATCAAAGCAATTTCTCTTCCTTATTAAAAGAATCACTTTACCATGTAAACTTAAATAACTTTAAAGAGGCTTGGATTACCTCTGCAAAAATACTGTACTATTTACTACAGTCTTATGGAGAGGAAGAAAAAACTGGTCTTGGAAATAAAATTCTGCTCCAGGCAGGGCTGAGCTGTCCACTGGGGACTATCAGGGTGCCAAACAAGGCCTATGAGACGCAGAAAGGCTACACAAATATAGAAGATCTAAAAGTAAATTTTTTTAGGGGGGGGGTGTTGCTGGGAATTGAACTCGGGCATTTAACCACTGAGCCACATTCCCAGCAAACCCCCCCCCCCCCCGCCTTTTTTTTTTTGTATTTTATTTAGAGATAGGATCTCACTGAGTTGCTTAGGGCCTTGCTAAGGTGCTGAGGCTGGCTCTGAACTAGCGATGTCTTGCCTCAGCCTCCAAAGTTGCTGGGATTATAGGCGTATGCTATTGTGCCCAGGTAAAAGTAAATTTGTTGATTCCAAGATTCATAAAACAATTTCAAAATAAATAAATAAAAATGTTTAAACATGTAGAGAGAAACATTCTATCAATGTCAATTATCAAACTGGCTTGTACATTTGACAAGTCTGTAGATTATAATGTTTCACTTCACAATAATGAACATTTTTTGAGTTCCTTGGCCCATTTATTGATTGGGTTATTTGTTTTATTGGTGTTAAGATTTTGAGTTCTTTATATATTCTAGAGATTAGTGCTCTATCTGATGTGCATGTGGTAATAATTTGTTCCCAATTAGTAGGCTCTCTGTTCACCTCACTGATTGTTTCTTTTGCTGAGAAGAAGCTTTTTAGTTGGAATCTATCCCAACTATTGATTCTCGATATTTGAGATTTTCTAAACAAAATGATAGAAGTAGTTTCAAACATGCAGTCAGTTAAATATATTTATATCATTGGGTGCATTTTAATAATATTTTATATGATGTTGGGTTCACTGGATCTACACAGGCCTTACTTAGAAGGCTTTACTTAATTGCTGAATTCAGTCTAATTGTATGAGAATTTTTTTTTCTCTTACTGAACAAAATAATGTATTTTCTGTGTTTTACTGGCAATGCTGGAGAAAGGGGGAAAAGTCAATAAATAACTTCTAAGTGCTCATTAGAAACTTTGACCCTGTGCTCACCAGCACATAAAGGGCTGAGTCATTTAGTTCTTTGGCAAAACCATGGAGCAGATGTTTACTGGGCAAGATAGGTCCCCCTTCTCCTCCGAGCATAGGGGAGACTCTCATTCCCATGGAATGTTTAAAATGCAATCTTGTCTGAAGATAAGGGCCAGAACTACTTTTCTAAGATCCACTCATAACAAATATTTCCAGGAAAAAGTATAGATCCTATGTTAATGGAGCACATAACTTAAAAGTAGTGAAGCAAGTCTTAGCAAAGTGAGATGGGAAATAAAATCTGCTTATCTATTTCTGGGGAGAGGTGAGCGAGGTGGTGGAGGTGCACAGGAACAGTCCTGTGAATTCCAAATCAGAAACAAGGACAAAACATTCCTTGTGGCTGCAGTGGCCTTGGGAATGAAATGTGAATCCATACTTGATTTGCATTTATACCACTGTGTCAGAGACAGCAGACTGCCCTGATCCTTCTAACTGTGAGGCTGGAGGTGCTGAGGAAGTGCATCTCAGGAATGCCCCAAGACTTGCCCAGGCCACACTGCCCGGAAACGAAAGAACTTGAACTCAAAGGAGCTCCCTACTATTACGTCCAGGTTTCTTTTATGTTAAATCTTAAGGGACATAAGCAGAAACTGAAGAACAATAAAAGCAGAGCTGTAAACTCTGGTAATTTGGAAACCTCATATATAAAGTAACTCATATAAAAATGGAAAAAAAAAATCAGTGTAGAGCAGAGAAATCCAAGTGTAGAAATTTTTATATATAGGGATTTCAAGGTCCAATGGGCTGATGGGAAATAAAAAGCTATCTTGGCCCTGATCAGATCATTGTTTGCCAAATAAAACTATAGCCAGATGACTGACATGCATGGCAGAGAGAGAACATGATAGAATGTTAAAAAAAATTAAAATACAATCTCGTGCAACACTATGTAAACAGAGCATTCTGTCACTGCTGGGTGTGAGGGCAAATGTTTTTTTAAGTATTTGGGGAGGGAAGAGGGTGCTGCAGAGTTACTACCAGATCCAGACAATCACATGCCATTATAAGGTACAGAAGGAAAAAAAAAAAAGAAAAAAGGAAAAAAAAAAAAAAGGAATCCCCATCGTCCAAAAAAAAATGAGAAAAGAAGACTTTCATATTCTCCTGCGATTCAACAGAACATCATGCTTCTATTTTCACAGAACAAATCTGACTTCCATCCCAATCCAGAAATAGTAGAGAATTTGAAAGCAGGTGCAGGGGGGGGGGGGGCACGACCACCCCCATCCTTTTAATGCAGAGATAACTTCCTTTCTGGCTGAAATCTGAAAATCAAAGCCAATGTGACATTCAGGACAGATGGAATACTCAGGAAAAGGAGGGAAGGAAGAGCGTAACAGGATTTGTCAATGATCAAGCATTTTCATTTGTTCTGACTGTATCCAGTAAGAACCGGGAAAGATAATGAGAAATGCAACGATTGCTTCCATTTCACAAAATGAAGAAACAAAGACAAAGAGGATGAAGCATGACAACACTACAATGCCAATGAAAAACTGTTGCTCTGCAATGAGGAAGAGAAGAAATGGATGGCAGGGTAATCAAAGATGGAAAAAATATGCACAAGAAGGTTCAGAGCTGAGTTAGGAAACATGCTGGAGCTGATTAGTGAAGAGGCTGCAAGTGGTGTGAAGATGGCTGGGTGGTGTCTTCCTTGGCACAAAGGCCGAAAATGTTCAGACCCCATGTCACTGGAGATAGTGGCGTGGGCACAGCTGACTGCTCTTCATTGCTGAGGATATCTTCAAATTTATATCCTGACAGAAGATGCATTTGAACAATTCTCTTTACCTCCAGGGAGTTTAACCCAAGTTTTCCTATCAGGCGATAGTTAAAACACTAAGCTATAAATTCTGTTCATATTTCAAGTCTTGAAGCATGTTATTGCTTGGCTACTTTGAGCCCCACTCTCCTCCCTAGTATAAGAAATGATCTGAAAATAATGTGTTAGAAGAAAAGTACATACATGGCTGATGAGAAGCACTAGAAGATCAAGAAGATTTTTTTTTTTATTCCCAATTTAAAAGGTGGGTGTTCAAAAAACGATGAATCAAACCAAAGCAGGGAGTTATTTGCTCTGATTTGTATACCAGTTGCTTCAGTCCCAAATTTAGCACTGTCACTTTTTTACCATCTCAATAACTTTATTTCTTCTAAAATATACTCACCCACTCTAAGACTTGGGAACAGTGTGATGACTAAACGCAGGGTTAGTTGGAAGCTGGAGTATGTTAACCACACCCAGGAGGACAGGACTAAATGTGAAATCCCCAAAGGAGTCCCACATGTGTCTGGAATTGCATGAAGCCCAAAGGAGGAACTCTAGGAGTTTGGGAAGCCAGGGACCTTGGAAGATGTCACCCACCGGAGGTGGCCCAGACTTAGGCTGACCAAGGACCCTCACATCAGGAGTGCTTGATGACACAGCCATGCTGTTTGCATGCCCAGCAGCGAGGTTTCTCTTCCTGCTAGGAGCCTGGCCAGGAAGCATAGGGAAATTAGGAGGTCTAGAAAATGGCCTCGATGACATCTTCAGAAACTTGCCCCCAGGAATGCTAGGGCTCCTGAAAGTTTGGGAACTGTGAACTTGTTCCAAATAGAGAGGACAGGCCAGGAAGTTAAATGATGCGGACAAATAGCACCCAGAAAACAGTGAAGCCAAAGTGGACAAGTTCAAATCAGAACAGGCTGGGTAGAGGCCGAAGGGAGAAAATGGAAGCTGTTCCACGCTGTCCCATCTTTTCTGGTGCATTTGTGCATGAGGGAGCTGCCTAGGGGAAAGAAAGAATTCTGGGATGCTTTGCAAGGGACCACAGTCCTCTCCGATGGAATCTGCAGGTGTCTCTTTTCTAAAGTCATGCTTGGGGCTGGGAACACTGAAGGCCTGGTGGTCATGCATCAAGGAGAGGTCATTTAGTGATGCAGCACTTCTTAGAAGAGTGGAGGTGCTAGTAAAGACACAGGAATTCATGCCCCTCCTGCTCTGAGGACCATGGGAGTGTCTAAGGTCCTCCTTAACTGCCCTAATGGGCAGCTGGGGACTTGTCACTTTGGAGATGTTGGGAGAGGATGCACAAATGACCTCAGATTCTAAATCTTGAGTTGGGCTACATCCTTGGGAGTGAGATTGCTTTGGCCATCTCACTACAGTCCTTGCAGTTTCCTGAGGTTTCAGTTGTTCTTCCAAACCACGTCTAACAGGGCAAGCTGATGATCCATCTTTCTTCCGTGAGCGACACTCAAACAGGAGTCTTGATCTGGAATCGTGAATTCCTGTGGGTGCTACTGGCATTAACTTTGTGGAGGTCAGTTTTTCAGCTTTCTGCATACCTGCCACAGTCAGGCTCTGTGACTCTGGTCTAGCTGGAGCTTTTGACTTGGCATGGCTAGAAAATGGTTTGGCAGTGGAGGAAGATGGCGCACCTCTGCCAGCCAGGAAGCATGTCAGCTGCTGTTTAGCAGCATAGTGATTCTGCTTAGCTGGAAGAACAGGTGGATTATTAAGGGGTCGCTGCTGTACCTGGGAGCAGGATTACAAAATTGAATTACTGATCTAAGAGAAAGAGTAGCTGTTACAGACAGAGGTAAATACGGATCATGTTTACAAATGTTAAAGGAAAGCAATGAAAAATGTTCTTCCCCTCATCAAAATAATCTTCTCTCTGGACTTAATTTTTTAGTTTTTAAAGATAAAAGTTATTTTCATTGTAATAATGCATGATCATCATAAAATATTTTAATAAGATATGGAACCACAAAGAAGCTTAAAAGAAAAATTAAGTTAAAAAAAAGTCCACCTTCCATTAACCACCATAATTAACATCAAAATATCATTTTCAGCATTTTCTGTATATAGGTAAAATGGGTTAGAAAAACAAAAAGAAATGTTTTTATAAAAACAGGATCTTATGTAAGAAATCTGGTTCTGGTAATATTGTTGTCTAGAGAACTTGAAAAAAAAAACTCTAGCTATAAATATCTAAAGAAGTTAGATAAAAATACAAAGTAACCCAAAACATCCTTTTAAGTGACAAGCTATACTCATAAGAAAATAAAGGAAGTCACTAGGTGCCACAAATAGTGACAACTGAAAACCAGGGTGTCATGTACAAGAGCAGACACAGTGGCTCCCTGAGAGGTGGCCGATCTTGGCTAAAGCTATTATTTTGTTTGTTTCCTTTACCTATTTGGTTATCACCCTTTTTTTTCTCTCTGATCCAAATATTTTTTGTTAGATTTTTAAACTAGCTCATCACAGAGCTAAGTTGCTGAAAACCCTCCCTTAGTCTAGTCATGGAGCAAACGCAGGACCATTACTTTGGAAGTACTGGATAACTATGAGTGACCTCTGGTCACTACTGAGGTCCACTGTGTGCCTGCTGGTGCACAATGAACAAGGTAGTGTTAGTGACAACATCCACGCATTGTCCAGGCTCCAGGTACAGACAGGAAATAAGTCTGCCCACAATCCTTCAAGCCCTAATATCACTTTTCCAAGGAGAAGTCACTTAAAAAAAAAAAAAATCCTTCTGTCATAACTTCAGCTGGACTCACATAAGCAAAAGAGTTTTTCTACTTCCTGTTTTGCTTACATAACCCCACTATGACCACAAAGACACACAAACAAAATAGAACCACAGCAGAGTAAGGTGCCTGGCCATTTCTCTACAGAAATGATACTGTGGTTCTTCCAGTGGCAAAAATTGTGCCATATGATGGACTGTCTTCCAATTATGGCATGGAGTGCACTCTCCACTTCTGAGGGATGTACTCATGCTAGGGAAAGCTTGGCCGGCAGGGCATGGCCACCCCTGCTTACTTACCTCCTTGGCCCACGCTGGCTTCTCACTGGGGCTTATCCCTTCTTTGTAGTGGTACAGTGGCTTCTTCTCTATGGGTCTTTGCTCCTGACGCTGATGTTGAAGGGAAACCAAGTAGTCTCTCTCTTGCTTTAGCTGTCTCTGCAGTCTTTCTGCTTGTCTCTGTTCTTCCAATTGTTTGCGCTTATACTCCTGCCCAGACCAGGAAAGATGAGTAAAAAAAAAAAGGCCAAATTATCACAGAAAAAAACCACTGGGCAGTAGCAAGCATGCAATGAGGCAAAAATCTAAGCAACAAAGGACCTTATGCATTAATAGAACAACAGGAGGATATCAGGGTATGCACAGAAATGAACTCCAGTTTTGTGTTAGTATCCACACAAGGATGTGTCTTTTAAGGAAAAGACTGTTGTTTTAGTGGCAATCCCTACAAACTACCACCGCACTCAAAGTGACTTGTCCCCAATGAATTGCAACCAAGAAAATGGCAATAACAAGGGCATTTGGATGGTCAGCACACAATCCTCATAAGTAGCCAACCACTTCCTAATTTAGTAATTAAATCATTCAAACATGCATAGTTAAGTACAGAACTAAACAAACCTAAATCATCTTTTGTTTAATAAAACTTGGACCAGCAAAAGTCATTAGCAAGCTTAAGTACAGGCTAAAAAATATCAGAAATATCAGTTCAGTTTTAAAAAAATACACCAAGCAGCCCATTTGGAGAGCAATGCAATAATAAAAAAAAAAAGTACTTCAAGTGGACGCCGCATGAGCAGGGAACACAAAATGTTCCCATCATAAGGGTAAAACTAATAGTCTGCAAATGAAATATGACTGCAGAGCAGAGTGGGTTCTTATGGAAAAGGTGCATTTTGCTGTGATTGTATTCCAGCATGGTGCAAATGGCCTCAAAAATTACTCTGCAATAAACACAGTGGGTCTCAAAAACAGTCTGAACTTATAATAAGGCTGGATTCATGTTAGAGTTTCACAAATAGATGGATTTAATAAAGAATGCATAACAATTGTATTAAAAGTATTAGGCCTTGGCAAATTGGGTCAGGAAATGCATTAAGTTTCTGAGAGAGTTTCAGGTCTCCAAGGCTTGGAGAACTGCCCCCTCCCTTTACTGGTGGGATACTGAGGTGCTTCACCACTGAGCTATATCCTTGGCCCTTTTTTTTTGAGTCCATGTCCTGCTAATTTGCTGAGGCTGGCCTCAAACTTGCAATCCTCCTGCCTTGGTCTCCCAAGGAGCTGGGATTACAGGCATGTGCCACCATACCCAGAACCTTCTTTTGAACTGGATGGACAGACAGACAGACAGACACACACACACACACACACACACACACATACACACACACACAATGGACACAGAGCAGGACAGCTGGCTCGTGGCTCTCCCATTACCAGAAGTAGAGCTTGTTCATGCAGTAGCTGCTGCTGCAAGATCTCTAACTGTCTTTGCTCCTCCTCTAACTGTCGCCTGATGTATTCCTGGAGAGGTAGGCAGCAGAGAATTCGGAGGAACAGAAAGAGAGAAGGAGAGAGAAAAAGAACCAGTAATTTCAAAGGTGACAAGAGCTGCAAGGAAAGTGCAGAAGGAAGGAGGGGAAAAATACCCAACACCCTTATCAAACAGAAAGAGTTTGCCACACCAAAGCCAAAGCCTTTCAACGTAGTCAGAAGCACCAGCCCTCTGCGTACAACAGCTGGCTGAGATGGCTTGGCATTTTGCTGTTACTATTTGGTTTTAATAAACCCACAGTTACATTTTAAAAGCCTTCCATTCCAGGTTCTTCTCTTTATGGACTACCCAGAATTAATAATGCTATAAAGTTCCAAGGCTCCTGTGCAGGCAGCAGGTGTAAAACAATTGTGAGGTGTTACCATGCACTGTCATTGCAATGGAGTCCTCCTGCAGGTGCTCTTGCTGTCAGAATACGATTCTAGCAAAGAGAGGGGCCTGAATCAATGCACAGAGAGTGCCCAAGAAGAAAATCTCCCCTGAAGCACTAGAAGAGGAGGGCTTGGTTTGCTTTTCATGCTTTAGCGCTACCTTCCCATCAGGTCCCTGGGGCTGTGAATCTGAAGACCCAGGCATGTCAGGGGACTCTGGCCCAGGTAGGAAGCGTGATTGAACCAATAGCCATTGCCAGGGCTGTGCTTTTGACTTTTTGAATAGGTGAGAACAGTTGCTAGAGAAAGAATAAAAACCTTAACTGAGAGTCCAGGAGAAGGTGACCCACACGGCAGACACACGGTGGTCACTTGGGGACCACATGTGGGACTCCCACCCTGCTGCACGTTACCTGCTCGTGTTCCGCCCGCCTCCTCTCCTCCTCCCGGCGCATCTGCTCCTCGTAGTGCCGGCGCTGCTCCCGCTCCTGTTGCTTCCGCAGTTCCTTCTCTCGCCTTTGTTGCTGTGGGGCCACAAGCAGACAACCATGATAGCAGTGGACAGGAGCTGGGCGGGGGCGGGGGGGTGTGCTGTAAGAAACCTGCTGGACATGGACCTGAGCGCCTAAGGAGAGATGCTGACTGCTCCAAGGCTCTGAGTGTCCTGGGCTCTTGGGGGCACAGGGTAGGGAGGGGTCATGCAGAATCCCTGCCATCTACCATGTGAGATGATGCTCACCAAAGAGCTCCTGTTACATGCTTTCCCAGGGGTGAGCAGGGTTTCCAAATCAGGGGCAGGAAAGGCCAAGACTTGATAGGCTGCTTATTACCTGTCATCAAACTAGTTACAGGATTTTCTATAGTGCCATGTCATTTGATCTTTTTGACACCACGAAACACAAATATTTCACAGAGAATGTAAGAACCAGAGGAGTGAAGGGCACATTCAAGACTATACAGTAACTAGTAACTAGTAGCAGTAACTAGTGGCTAAGGGTAGACACAACTTACTAACTCCCACCCAGGCCACGACTCTTTCTCATATACCAAGCTGCCTCTATTTTCAGAATTATTCCTTTGTAAGCATCAACTTCTACTTCAGCCCCAGTAAGACCTTATGCTCAGGGACATCACCAGGATCACAGACAGTCATTATCACAAATCACTACCAAGCCCCTGACACTGGACAGTAGGATAAGTGCCTTACATGCTTTATTTAATCTTCACAAGTCTTCGGAGGTAAATGTGATATTATTATCCCCATTTTATAGAGAAAAACTGAGGCACAGGGAGATTAAGTAATTGTTCAAGGTCATGCCCTTGTTCAAGGTCACGACCCGTAAATAGTGGAACTGGATTTCAAAGCCAGAAATGTGTCACCAGCATCTAAGCTCTTATCATTACATCAGATGAAGGGAAAAGAGAAGTGACAGAAAGATTGGCCATTAACTGTTCTCTCAGAAGAGAGAACATTTTAGGGGAAGTTAGAATGAAGCCAAATGGTTTTAGGAGCTGATGGTTCTCTAGTGGGGGGGGGGGGTACCATTACCCATCTCTGGTCACGCAGAACTGTGAGGGCATGGGAGGGTTTTTTCAGGTTGTCCCAAAGACTGAGGAACATGGTTGGCATTTACCATGAGGGGCCAGAAATGACAAAAATGCTGCAGTGCCACACAATACCAAGTGTTTCCCCATACAACCTGTCCTCAGCACCCATCTGAGAAAGGCTGCAGGCCTTTTGTGTCAGATCTGTTCTTTAAATACAAGGTTTGGAAGGAACAGACCAGGGGGCCCACTCCCTTGAGAGATTCTCAAGGACCCTTCACTGCATAGCTAAGGAGGCATGAGATTCCTGGGACAGAATGGATCATAACCGTCTCACACTGGCAAGCCAGCTCTGCACAACCAGGGAAGGAGCCTTTGTGCAAAAGCTCATGTTGCCGCCCCAGCTAAACTAACCACAGATACTCAAAATGCCAAGAAGCCCCCAAAGCAGTCCTCCAGGAACCTCTGCATCTTGGGAGGGAAGCTGCATCATTTGAGACTCAACATCTATCATTTCCAGATTGGTGAGCAGTTGTCCATCGTAGATTAGAGGTAACAGGGAGCCACTGGAGGGAGAGCTTGCTGCAGCCAAATGACACAATCAGATGTGCGTTTTCAAAAGAGCCCCAACAGCATGGGAAGGGGCCAGGCTAGGAGTTGAAAGGCAGTATTAGGACTTTCTCTGGGTGAGGTAGGAGATGATGGGGCTCGGAGGGTGTAGCAAAGGCAGGCTGTGAGGATGTTCACAAAGGCTGCCTTTGGAGATGCGGCCAAAAGGAAGGAAGACTGAAATCTATCCAGATTCCAGTCACTTGAACAGGACTGCAGTGGATGCCAACTAAGAAGCAGAAATCAGAAACAAGCCAAAATAAAATGGGCAGAATTTGGTGATGATGAGCATGTTTGAGAGGGTGGAGCTCTTGGCCAAGGGGCATACTAGATGGTACGACAAAGAAGAGCAGGAAAAGCAGGGACACGTTGGTCTCAGACAAGCAATTATTTGTTTTACAGAAAAATAACACAGGAGGACACGAGGAGGAGAAAACATCATCATAGGAACCGACTGAATAATTTGGATCACAGACCCAAAACAGAGACGTTTCCAACACTCAACCAAAGTGAATCAGTGCCAGCCCAGAGAATAAAATAATTATGTGTTCAGATCTGGCTCCTGGCAGGAAATAGACCTAATTTAGCTAACATTTCAATTTTTTTTTAACTCCAACCATTGGTCTCTTTCTTGAGGGAGATAAAAAATTAAGCTTTTTGAAGATTTAGCTGATTTTTATGTGAAGGATTTGTACATTTTCAACCCCTCTGCCAGGAATCAATACTGTTTTATAATTACATGCCACTCAGGTCCCTGGGCAAGGTGTATACAGTATTGATTGCAACTCAAGAGGGTCTGCCTTCCCAAGCACTCCACAGTTTTGGAGGAAGACACTCAAAAGTGACTAATAATGAAGAACGATCTCACTCAGATCAGCCACCGCTGACACATGGAGGTATCTGCCAGGGCTTCGGTTCCTGTGGCGAAGCTGGAAAAATAAATTACTTCCTCAATCTTCTAAGGACACCCTGCCAACTTCCAGCTGCTGTGTCTCAACGTTGGTGTCTTTCCTGGAAAGATGTTTGCTCTCTCTCCTCCTGGGCATGGGGATTTTGAGGGGACATATCAAAACACATCAGAGAAAGACCAAGCAAGGCCCCAAGCCCCGATGTTTGAAGCAGCTCCTTCAGGACAAGGCCCCTGCTTGACTCCCTCTTTACCCTTCACCTCTCACACAGGGCTTGGCAAAAAGCTACACATAAAGGTTGGTTGTACTGAACAGAGTTAAGAAACTTGGGGCCCAAGAGGACCAGAGTATCCCCTTACATTTCTCTGTAGCACTTTCCATCCAATCAATACTCACAGTTCATATCACATTATTACCAACTTCACAGTCTAGGCTGAAAGGTATTTCCATCCCAGGGTTTATCTCCCGTTATTTCTCGCTCAGGGCCTGGCATCACTGATGTTTGCGGTATTGAATACTGCAGCCAAGATAAACGATAGCCTTGCAGAGCTCGGGACCAGGTCCTTGTCTTTTTATGCCCTGTTTAGCCCTTCCTGGTCAGAACATTCTTTTATGATGAGTACATACAGGGCATGAGAATATTTATCTAATAAGATAGTAACTTATAACTAGCACTGGCATGGTACCTATTTGCTATCTTAAAGGAAGATATGAAGATAAAATAAGGGAATAAGAGTCCGAGCTGGAACGAATGGGACAGGGAAGACTCAAACAGTATTTTTAGATTATATTCAAATGATGCATAACATTTATAGTGGTCCTTCTGTTGATTTCTCTAAAACTCTTGGTAGATTCTTTATGGCCTAGAAGCAAATTTTCATCTAAATCTTCTTGGAGGTATTATCAAAAGGGATATTCCATAAAATTAGCCATTTGGTGGGCTCTTATAAGTTTTAATTATGTTTTCCTGTTTGGGGGATGATTGACAGCATCTATCCTGTAATTTTCCCAGGTTAAAATGGCTGTTGCCTTACTCTATGGAGTAGGTCAGCAGGACCTTCTAGCACCTGTTGTCTTCTGTTGGTGTCCCCTAAGAATGACTTTTTTGGGGAAAATTCTGATTTCCCCTTGGGATACCTCCAGGTAGAGGCTGTGGTCTGTACTATCAAGTGAACAGGTTAGTCAAGTGTAATGAGGAAATATTAATCCTGTGTCTCCATGCTCCAGGGAACTTCAAAGGTATTACATTTATCCCAAGTTGACCCTGCAACATTTTTGCTCTTTAAATTCTTGCCAGAGAATACCACCTCAACCCTTAAGTACTAAAATTCTTATTAAAGGCCTGGTTGTAAGAAATCATCCTCATGGATGTTCATCACCAAGGCTGTGGAACAACCCTCTTTTCCTATTGCAATGCCCTCCTTGGATTACTTTAGATCAGTAGAAAGGTGTGCGCCTGCAGCAGGGAGCTCTAGTTCTTGGAAGAATGATTTTGATGAACTGTAGTGCCATAAAATGGTATTTTACAATGTCATTGGAATAGCTGAATATGAGTAATCACTGTGCTTACGGCAGGAATATTATCCTGGGCCTTTGCAACAGAATCCAACCAGCCACTCCTAGATAAGTGTGCAGGCTTTCAGTGACCCCAGAAAGCCACCCTGAGTAACTGGTTTGCTCTTCTCTGATGGACAGCACAAATCCTGGTTGCTTGAGTTTGCCTCTTTTCTTGGGTGCTAGGACCCTCAGAGTTGGACTGGTGGCCACCTCAGGCAACTGCACTGGACACCATGTCAGACAGGCATGCTGTGAGCCCTCCCTGCTCCTGCTTTCATTTTATTTTCTTTCCTACTTTATATTCCTTTCTACTTTCTTTCCTCATGTATTTTGTGCACAGTTGTTGGAATAAACTCTGTAGGCTACCTTAAGCCCTCTTTTCAGGATGTTATGGTTTAGATAGGAGGTATGCCCCAAAAGCTCAAGTGTGAGAAAATGCAGGAGAGTTTAGAGGTGAAATGATTGGGTTATAGCCTAATCAGTATGTTAATCCCCTGGTAGGGATTAACTAAGTGGCAACTGAAGGCAGGTAGGGTATGGCTGAAGGAGGTGGGTACTTGGTACCCTTGGGACACATTTAGTCCTTGTTGAGAGGAGCTCTCTCTCTGCTTCCTGGTGCCATGTCCCCAGCTGCTTTGCTCTGCCTCACACTTCTGCCATGATGATCTGCCTCATCTCAGGCCCTGAAAAATGAAGTCAGCTGTCTATGGACTAAGACCTCTGAAACCATGAGCCCCAAATAAACTTTTCCTCCTCTAATTATTCTTGTCAGGTCTATTGTTCACAGTGATGAGAAAGCTGACTAAATCACAGAATGATGAAAAATCATAAAGAAAGACATAAACATATAGAAGAAAAACCTTTGCCCTGGGCCTGTCTTTTATGTACATCATATTTCCTATCATATGGACTCAGAGGGTAACATCTGCATTTGAGAATTAACATCTGATAGCTGCAGTGTCACATGTCATTGCAGGAGGGCAGAAGGTGATAGTCAGTAGGGCTGAGGGGAAGAATGTGTGATCAGAAACAGAGTAGACTCTGTCCTGCACAGCCACTAAGGTGAATAGTGAAGACCACATAGCAGTGTTCTCTACAAATATTTGTTTAATAAATGAGGAAATGTTGTATGACCTTGAATAAGTCACCTCCACCTACACTTTCCATGAAGGGTCAGATCAGGTAACTTTGTCAGTGTTTATTCCAAGAGTCTGAGCAGGGATGTGCTACCTCACAAAGCAAAATTCTACTAGCAACTCAGAATAAGAAGAGAGAAAAAGCAGAATTTGGAGTTACCCTTGGGAGCTTCTCTTGCTTTTCAACCTCGGTGATCTCCTGGAAGTGGTGAAAAGGGACCCTACAGTGACTGTGGAAGACCTGGCTTGGCCTCCAGAGGACAAGAAAGCAGCCTGTGCAGCATCAAGTTGGGCTCCTTGGGAAGTACCTCAAACCATCCCCTGAACACAGGGGCTCTGTTCAAAGGTGTTAGGAATGAAAGGACCCAGTGTGGTCTTTTGAATGGACGGCACATCACACATGCCCCTCACTTTAAACAGGACGAGTCCATACAAGTTGCACAGGAGCTGTATGTGTGACATGAGGTATTGAAACTTCCGGGCACTCCATTTATCCATTTAACAGTTGCTAAAGTTGCAATTTTAAAAAGACTATTGCAAACCAACCGCCGTAGGGCAAGGGCATGATTCCTTGCAACCAAAACTGAGATTCCAAACCATCTATCTTAGTAAGACATAAGAATGAAAAAGCAGTCATCCTCTGAATTCATTACACAGTAACAGAATAAATGAAATAAATAAAAATAATAAGATAATAATCATCACTGACAGTAAGAACAAACAGGCAGAGCTTCCTATGATGGTTTAAGCTCTTATTCCTATTAACACATTTAATTCCCACCACAGCGCTTTGGGACAGATACTACTACCACCATCACTCCCATTTGACAGAAAGAGAAACCAAGCCACACCCAGGCCAGCATGTTGCCCAGGTCACACAGTTGGCAAGGGCAAAGCCAAGATGTACTCTGTGCCTGGCTTTGACTGTGCTGCCCCCATGGATTTGCAAGAAGTAAACTGAGGCATCTGCATATCCAAAGTGAAGGATGATTTCTGCTTTTTCAAGTGGCCACTTTTCTCTCTCTGATTTCACCGTTCCCTCTCTTTTCTTCCCAGAAATAATCAGAGAACACTAAGAAAGCTAGACAGGCTAGATATATGTCATTCCGTTCTCTCTATATCTACGTTAATTAGCTGCCTAAACGAAGCCTTTTCTTTGCACTCCCAGGGCAACTTTTGATGCACAGGCAGCCCCACGGCCAAGTGCTGTCAAGTACACATGTACAAGTTGGTCTCTGTGCACGAAGAAAGAGACGAAGGTGTGAACAGCCTGAGCCTTGGGCAGTCTTAACGAAGAATTCTGTCCTGCCTTTTTTATGAATGCTGGTCCACAGGATTAGTCACATGCTCTTTAGCATCTCTGAGCCTCTGTTACCCCAAGGAGAACAGCTACTTGGGTTTTCCTGGGCATCACAGAAAGGGACAAAAATGACATAATGATCATACCTGGTACTGACAGCTCTGCAGGAAAATGCATGAGTCAGATGCAGTTGAAACCCTCAAATTCCTTCTGTCATGATTCCAAAGCACTCGAAGAGCCCCTATTATAGCTTGGATCTGGAATGTCCTCCAAAAGGCTCATATGTTGAAGGATTGGTCCCCAGCTTTTGGGAGGTGGTGGCAACTTTAGGAAGTGGAGCCTAGTTGAAAGAAGTAGGTCACTGGGGGCATGACCTCAAAGGACCTCAGCCTTTTTCTCTCTTTGCTTCTTGGCAATCATTAGGTAAGTAGCTTTGCTCCACCACAGGCTCTCTGCCATGATGTTCTGCCTCACCACAGGCCCACAACAGTGGAGCCAGATAACCATGGATTGAAAACTCTAAAACTCTAAGCCACAATAAATCTTTCCTCCTTTAAGTTGTTTTTCTCAGGTATTTTGCCACAGCAACAGACAGCTGACTAATGCAGAGCCTCAGATTGAGTGTTATGAAGCATACTGAGTGTTATTAAGCATATCATAAGCCAGTTTATTAAAGAGAGGGCCACTCCATCACACCTGAGATGATACCAAAGATGCTAAATTATGTCAAAGAAAGAAACTGGTGATGTTTGGAGAAGAATGTGATTATTACCCTAAAACATTTCAAAGAATGATGTGGAAGACACTTTAGTACACTTGGCATAACTGGCATCAATACAGAGCTATCACAAGGACTTCAATCAATAACAAGATATATATTTTAATATTAGAAGAGCTGTTCAAACATAGGAGGCGCCACATCAAGTCCATAGATGCGTAAGGCAAGATATGCCAAACAGGTGAAATGACCCTGTTTGAAGAACACTGTCAAGGGATTCTTGCTTTCACAGAAGAATTAGTTGAGATCACGTTTGAAGTCCCTGATGTTTCATAGGCTCTATGATTCTATAAAACTGCTCACTGAAAACAAGAGTCGAGATGAAAACAATTCAATTTAAATGTCATGTGAAATAATACTTTGAGTGGAACTATTTTTGTTGTCATAGTTCTGTGGTTAGGAATAACAAAGAAAACCATGGAACACCGGAAACATAGACTAGATGTAATAAAAGAGGCTCCATGAAGACCCTGGGCAATGGAAGGCAGGTGTGTGGGGCCCAGCCTAGAGAGCACTGGAAGCACATCCTACATCCATGGGAGGCACCCTGGAGAGGGAGGAGGGCAGCAGCCACCTAACTCTGGGGGACCAGTCTGAAATGCTGTGAGTATAAAATGCTTTCTCATTCCTTGAAAGTATAGGAAGAGCTCTGGGCACAAGGACTTCAAATCTTAGCAGCATTTTATACTATGGTGTAGGAATTTCATCCCAACTTCCTCAGTTTGGCGGGAATCCTCTCCCATCACAGGATCCGGGGACAGGCAGACAAGGCCAGACCTCTTCTGTTGCAGGGCAGGTAAGTGAGGACAAAAAGCCCCTCTGGGATCTGCTGGGAAGCTGGGCTCCTTACGTCCACACAGACAGCACGCCTTCCTGAAGCACGAGTGTGATTCAGACATTCATGTGACTGTGACGATTGTCAGAAGCTGTGGGCAGGCCCCGGCCCAGACAATGAGCATCCACTTTACCAGCCTGGTTCCCAGCAGTTTCCTAATTTCTGTTCAGCGATTGAAATAACAGAGCAAAAGCTCAGCAAGGAAGCCATCCGGCTTTGTGTTGATGCTAATAACGTCTAGTAATAAAAGGCCACTCTGCCCCTGACCAGCCTGCCGCAGCTCACAGGACATACTGGGATGCCTACAGTTAATGATTAAGTGACATAAAGGCCACTTCTCAGCAGTGCCAATGAATTAACACTCCAGGTTCTGAAATGGAATTATTCTCACAGTGCTTTCTTCTGGCTGAGGGGCTCGGCGTGTGTCCAACAGGTGGAAAAGCAGCACTGGTGAAAAACTACACTGATTTTCCCGTTTCCTGCTTTTTCCCACTTTCCTGCTTTTTTCCACTCAGACTGCACGCAACTGGGAACCCTCACCCTGAAAAGATAAGATGTAGGATAGGAACAACCGGACTGGTAATGGTAAGCAAACATTCTTCCCTTCACGCGCAGCACTCTTATTTAGGTATTTACTAGGTGCCATGTGCTATTCTAAATGCTTCGTATGTATTAACTCACTATCTGTTATTACAAGCCTATGTTATAAATTATGGCAAACTAAGACATAAAGAAGTTATGCCTCACTCAAAATGACAAAGGCAGTAAGTGGCAGAGCCAGGATTGAAACCCAGGTAATCTCTGACTGGACTGCCTGGTACCCACTTTCCTGGTGAAAGGATCACTCTGGAGGTGCTATATCCCTAGTGCCCCTGAAACTTACTATTCAGACAGCATAAGATCTCTATCTTCTTTGGGGGCTTGTTTGGATACTGGTAGGAGATGAGACTTCATGCAGCCATTTGGTGGCAATAATGGGGTCATAATTACACATGTTGGAAAAGATGGCAAGAAGCACTAGTGAGAGCATCCATTAAGAGGTAGAGTTTCTCCACGGCAAAGTCCTTGAGGCTTCCCTGGAAGAGCTGATTTCCCAAGGTGGCCGCTGGCCCTGCTAAGCAAGGTGCACCCACAGGCAAGGCTGGTGCTGCTGGCAAAACTAACAGCAGACAGACAGACGAGCAAGACACAAAGGAAGGGTTGCTCTCAGTCCCGCAAAAGAAGATGGAAAAGTCCAGGTTTTACAGTAACCAGGGAAGGTATGTTAGGGCATTAAGGAAAGTGGGATTTTAAAGATAAAAACTAACAATACTTTGCAATTATTGTTTCCAAAACAACAAAATATTCACCTAGCAAAATCAATCCATTTCTTATGTCGGGCATTGTGCCAGGTTTCTGTGCATATGGTTTATTTGCTTCTCAAGATTATCCTGCAGCCGGGCACAGTGGCGCACATCTGTGATCCCAGTGGCTCCGGAAGCTGAGTCAGGAGGATCATGAGTTCAAAACCAGCTTCAGCAATTTAGTGAGGCCCTAAGTGACTTAGTGAGACCCTAAATAAAATACAAAAAAGGTCTGGGGATGTGGTTCAATGGTAAATTTCCCCTGGGTTCAATCCCCAGTACCAAAAAAAAAAAAAAAAAAAAAAAAAAAATCTTACAAACTAAATATCACCATACTGTATATACATATGAGGAAGCTGAGGTGCAGCAAGGTTGAGGGGATTTCCCAAGACCACATAGCTAGGATTAAAGCTTGGCCTCCTGGCTTGCAATGCTGATGAATTTTACTTTGGCACTAACCCACCAGCTGGCCATTTAAAAACTACTAGATACTTTTTTCTCTTAATGACATAAAAACTGAATTCCTCTTAGTATTGTAACAACATTCTTCCCAAAATATGAAAAGATACTTACCTGCTGGTAAATGTGTTTTAATTAATTCAAGAAGTCTGTATTGTAGCACATACAGGAGCTCAAACTTTGAAAACTCATTCCTCTTGATTTTAGTCTAAGGTATCCATTTCAGTAACAATAACAACTAATCTTCAATATGTATGCTGAGGTTCTAAATCTTCCTACGAATCACCTCAGTCACACTTCCTGTTGGCCCCATAAGGCAAGTGCTATTGTCATTCCCAGGTTTACAAATGAGGAAACTGAGGCCCAGGAACGTGAATGGATGTACTCAGCATCACACATTAAGGAAGAAAGCTGGGACTCGTCCTTGGCAGTCTTAGGGTTTAGAGTTGCTGCTCTTAACCCAAATCCTACGTTCCTCTCAACAGAATTTTAATCTACACCCTGTCGTCCAAGAACTTTTAGAGCTTCAATGTGTGTCCTGCATGGTGACACTTCAACGATGTGTAGCTTCCCTCTGCTCCACTACTTTTTGGTGGGGATGGAGGGGGGTGTTGTCTAAGAGCATCTGGGAGGAATCACGTAGGTTAGAGAGACACCTGTTCACTCTGGTGACTTCTCTGGGTCTGGCCTCCAGCTGGATAGCTTCTGTGAGACCATCCTGTTACTCCAAGTGCAAAGCAAGTGCTGGAGGACATGAGCAAAAGCTGATGAAAAATGGATGAGCACCTAGCCAGCACAGGTCTCCAAACATCCTCAGCAGCATTTGGGCTGGATTAGACACATCCTTTAAAAGTAAGATCTGTGTTATGGGTTGGATGTGAAGTGTCCCCCAAAAGCTCACATGTGAGACAATGCAAGAAGTTTCAGAGGAGAAATGATTGGATTCTGAGAATCTTAACCCAATCAGTGAATTAATCCCTGATGGGATTAACTGAGTGGTAACTAGAGGTAGGAGGGATGTGGCTGGAGGAAGTGGTTAACTGAGGGCATGGCTGTGGGTATATATCTTGTATCTGGAGCTGGAGTCTCTCTGCTCTATGATTACCGCGATGTGAGCAGTTTCCCTCTGTCACACTCTTCTGGCATGAATGTTCTGCCTCACCTTGAGCCTCAAGGAATGGAGCCGGCCTTCTCTGGACTTAGACCTCTGAAACCATGAGTCCTCAAATAAACTTTTCCTCTGTACAGTTGTTCTGGTTAGATCCTTTAGTCACAGCAACAAAAAAGCTGACTAAAATAATTGATCCAGCTCTTGGCAGTGGATAAAGTTCTTTCCATTTTCCTGGCTAATTCTCAGGATGGCTTTGGTGGTAGATGCCAGCTTGGCACAGAAGTAGGGACTGAACAGGACGGCCGGGTTCAAACTGACAACTTTCACCCCAGGTCCAGATCTTCTGACTGCCTGAGAGGCTGCTCCCCTTCCCACAGAGAGGAAATGAGGAGCATTTTCTAGAGAGCACTACACAGAAACTACATTGTAAATATCGTCATTGTCATTGAAACCAAAGGGTGCTGCTGTCTTACTTGGCCTTTGGGTGGCATTCTGCAGAGCTGGCCCTTTCAACTCTACCCTTACACTGAAGCCTCAATCTCTTGGCTTCCACAGCACTGAACTCTCCTGGTGTGCCTTCGACTTCCTTATCAGTTTTCTTTACTGGCTTTTCTTCCTCTGTTCTAAGTTCCTAGAGCTCAGGCCCAGATTCTGTCCACTTCTCAATGTGTACCTACCTGTATAACCACCAACCAACACTTCCCATGGCTTTCCATCCTAGCCCCTCTTTAGTGGCAGTATCTCCAACTGCATCCTGGGCATCACCACTGGCAGGCTCACATGCATCTCAGTCTCATTATGTCTGGACTGGTCTTACTCTTCTCCCAGCCACATGGCCCAGTCGACATGGAGGAACCCTCTGCCACTACTCGCTCTCCTTCATCTGAGGTCTAACTGATCAATCGCCATGTTATGCACGTTCCACAGGCCAGAGCTGCCTCAATCCCCACTCTACCACCAGCCATGCAGAGCAGCACTCTCTCCTGCACCAACTCGTCTCTCCAACCACGCTCACTCCCTTCCCACTGCTTTCCTTGCAGCAGCCACAGTTTCACTTTCCACAGGCAGATGCGACTGTATTCCCTTGACCGAATGATTTCCCACTCTTTTAAAAATCAAATTCAAAAGTAGCCGAGTTGGGCCGGGTGTGATGGCACATGCCTGTAATCCCAGGGGCTCAGAAGGCTGAGATAGGAGGATCCAAAGTTCAGAGCCAGCCTTTGCAACTTAGTGAGACCCTGTTTCAGAATTAATAGTAATAGTAATAATAATAATAATAATAATAATAATAATAATAATAATAATAATAAAAGGGCTGGGGGCTGGGATTATGGGTCGGATACACAGTGCTTGCCTAGCACGTGTGAGGCACTGGGTTTGATCCTCAGCACCACATAAAAATAAACAAATAAAATAAAGGTATTTATAAAAGGGCTGGGTTTACAGCTCAGTGGTCAAGCATGCCTAGGTTTAATCCCTGGTACCAAAAAACAAAACAAAACTAAAGTAACTGAGTTGGCCTGCAGGGCTGTGCCAGGGTTCCCTTGCCTCACACCTTCCCAGTCTGTGCTCAGCTTCCTTAGCAGAACTCTGGCCCTCGGACCTCCAAGCCAGGCTCAGCCACATGTCCCTGTGGTGCTCTCTTAGCAGGCCAACCTTCTCTGCCACTGTGGTCACCATAAAGACAACAAATGACCACTCTGGGACTAGCTGGCAATGCCCGTCTTCCTCACTGATCTGGTCTTCACGAGGGCAGTCTGTACTCCAAGTGTCCAGCACGGCGCCTGCACAGCAGAGGGGCTTACTCAATATTTACTGAATGACTGCCTGCAGGCATGGGAAAAAGGCTTAAATTCCACCTGACACTTAGAAAAGACAAAATGAGTCCAATGTCCTTGAAAGCCCCCATCACTCACAGTTAAATGTTAGAGACTTATTTATAATTCACATTTTTAGACTGCAAGGCACTATTTTGTAAATTCATGCTCCACTGTTAATGGCTAATAAGATACTAGTGGTATTTCTTTTAAACACTTTTTCTCAGGTGATAGAACCAAACAGCAGAGTAGTTTTCAGCTAAAACCTGCAGCTGTTGTAACTGGACAATGTTATCAAGGTCTTGAAGGGCACTAGATGAGACCTTGATGGCTTGAAAAACAGCTCAATTCTCTGAAAAACAAAACTTATTCTTGTGGAGCAGGCTGGCACTCCTCAGGTCAATTTGATTCACTCCTGTAACTTCAAGATATCCCCCTAAAATGAAGGTACAGAATGCTCTCAGACAGTTGAAACAAAATATAAAAACACTACTATCCTTTCAAATTCATTTTCTTTGTCTGGTACCAGGGATTGAAACCTGGGGCACTTCACCACTGAGCCAATCCTCAGCCCTTTTTATATTGAGACAGGGTCTCACTAAGTTGCTTAGGGCCTCACTAAGTCACTGAGGCTGGCTTTGAACTTGCAGTCCACTTGCTTCAGCCTCAGCAGCCACTAGGATTACAGGCGTGTGCCACTGTTCCTGGCTCAAAATTCTTAAGTAGCATCAAAAATCACCATGAATCTGCTAGAAATTAGTCTGAGATGACCAGAGTAGGAGCTGTAATATCTTCAACACCCCATTTCCCTACCCCAGTACTGGGGATTGAACCCAGAGGCCTCACACATGCTAGGCAAGTGCTACACCACTGAACTACATCCTTAGTCCTTTTTATATTTTGTTTTGAGGCAGGACTCATGAACTTGCTCATGCTGGCTTTGAACTTCCCATCCTCCTGCCTCTGCCTCCTGAGCATTTGGGATGACACGTGTGTGCCACTGTGCTGGGTACCAGAGCCTCATTCTCACACAATAACTCTGTGGTACATAATGAAAGAAGTCATCTAGGTTAAGTAATGGAAATTCTTGCTGAATCGAGCAGAAGTCGAAGAGGTTATCTATGTCTTTTCTCACTACTGATGAACTTGTTCACCTTAGCTGAGTTAAATCAAGTCCTGGAACTTAGTTATTAATTGTAATTTATCACTGGCCAACACCTGAGCATGGTCTGCACTTTCTAATTGGCCAGAAGTCATGTGCTTTTCATAAAGCGGATAAATGACTCCATTCAGTGTAGAGTCACTGTCCTTCCAAGAATATACAAGTACTGATTAGGAACCTAGCCAGATCCACATGGATACCCATAAATAGCAAAGGACATACAGGGCCTCCTTAGAAATCCTCTAGTGGAAGGTGACTTGTGAGATCACCAAATACAAAGGCTACAACCTACACAGTCCCATGTTACCAAGGGGCAGCTGTGGCCTTGATTTGGAATCTGTAATTTCTCTCTTTCAGGATGCCTAAAAAAGTCCATCTGACCCCAAGAAAGCTAAATTCTCAAGATGAACCGTGGACTTCAGTTCTTTCTATGTGCCCTTGTGAGCCGAGCTCAGGACATAGAAAGTACTTGCCCCAGCTGGGGTGGCAGTCATGGATAGGATCCAGCAAGAATAGGGTGCAGGAGAGGGATCTGTCCCTGGTGGAAGACCATCATTAGGGGTTCGGAATTTATAACCATCTGAGTGTTGAGCATTTCTCATTCTGCTCTACTGAGCTCTAGGCCAAGACAAAGGATGGAAGGATGACGCTGGTATAGGCTGATGCCTGTGTCCACAAGCATTCCTGCTTCTAGTGAGAAGCCAAGGTTCATTCTCACTGTCACATGGAGCAGAGGGTCATGTCCTCATGTGTGAAGACTCCTCCAGTGCAAGACACATCTTGGTGTGCCTCCGGACACATGGGCCTCACCAAGCTGAGTTCTGATTGCATTCATGATAGAATCTCCATTAAGAGCCACAAAGGAGGTCTCACAGCTCAAAGCTGAGTACCTGCTGGGTACACCTTCTTTGCTCTTGCTCAAAAATCCCTAAATGTCCAGGGTAAAAGACCACAGGCATGGTAGCACAGGCCCATAATCCCAGCTGTTTGGGAGGAGGAGGAGGTGGCAGGAGGATCACAAGTTCAAAGCCAGCCTGGGCAACTTAGCAAGACCGTTGCTCAAAATAAAAAAGAAAAAAGGGCTGGGGGATAGCAGCGGTAGAATGCTTTCTAGTATGTGTGAGGCCCTGGGTTCAATCATCAGTATTGGAATTAAACAAGCAAACAAAAAAAGACCACAGAAGTATAGGCCTGGTAAAGAACATGGAACGCACCAAAGACAGTTTGTCACTGCAGAGGCAGGACACAGGCAGTGACTTGGTGCTTAGGCTCTGCAGTCCAATCCCCTGGACTTGAAACCTGGTTTCTTCTCCAGCTGGGTGACCTTTAGCAAGTTATTAACCTCTCAAAGACTCAGCCGCATTATCTTTAGACTGGGGATTATCGTGAGGATTAAATGAGACAATTCATGTAACATACGGACCCAAATGCCTGTCACGTGGTCAGCGCTTCATAATCGTTAGAAATAACCATTCTAGTAACTCGCTGAATAAATATATGAAGTGCAAATAAATCACATCATGTGCGAGGGGAAGAAAATAAAAAAAATAAAAACAGAACGAAACAACGAAACAACGCACTGTCTGAAAAGACTCTGCAGCCATTGAGGATCTAAGTCCAAGGGCCAAGAGGGTGTGTTACAATTAAAAAGGAAAAAGAAGGAAATTCGTATAAGTGCATGCCTGCATGCATCCTTGAGAATCTTAAATGCTTTAAGGGATGATAAGGAGAACTTTCTAGGGTTACATGATAAGGGCCTGCAGCGTGAAACTAAATAAGAAATCAGCAGCCAGACAGGGGAATCAAGGGTCAAGTTTTCTGGGCTGGGCTGCTCTAGTCAGTGGGGCCTTGGGAAATGCACTTGAAGGGAAGGAGCCCCGCCAGGAGCCCTACCAGGAAAGCAGCAGGAAAGGCAGGGTTTGGTCCTCAGTCTGAAGGAAGAGGCCTTGGGTCTAACTGGCAGAGGCCCTGGTCCTTGGGAGGCCTGAGAGATTGAAGGAAATGGTGTAGCCCCCAGGCTGGGGGCCAGGACAAGAAACCACAATTGGCCTGGGAGGGCTGAGGACGAAATCTGAGGATAGCTGCGAGTTCCTGAGAATTTCCACTTACACCTGGGAGGTAACCAGAGGTCACGCAGATGCCTCCCATTTCTACACTATCCACGTCACCTTTGAGAGCTGCCCAATGCCCACACCTCTCTTCACCCTGCTCCCGCCTGCTCCTTGGAAGGTTTCTGTCCCACAGCACCACAGTGCCTCTCTGTCTTTGGCATCATAAATCTTGGAACACCAGATAACAGGTGCACTTCAAACACTACATTCTTTACACCAACAATATTATAAACTTGACTTAGACCGCAAAGGGCTTTATTTGCCTACTGCAAATAAACTGGCTCCTTGCCAAAGCCTCAAGGTCCAATTTTAAGGATCATAGTTCAAGGCACTGATTATGCAGCTACACTTAAAAGGCCTGCACTGGGACCAGGGACTGCAGGGTGTAAATCCTTGCTTTCACTTACCAGCCCTGTGATATGGTACCAATTACTTCCCCTCCCTGAATCTCAGTTTCCTCTTTGTTAAATGGGGACTATACGTACTTCGCGCAAAGATAATGAACATGTGCAAAATGATATGAGATATGGGATATAAGCAAAGCATCCTGCCCGGTAACTGGCACACAGAAATCACTCAATAATTGCAGCTGTTGGGTATTACTGTTGCTGGTCTGAAACTAATATTCCAGGGACATAATGAGGTTGATGGGATTTACTGCAAAGTAGAACTGAGGCCCTCGCTGATTTAAACCAGGGAGGCCGGACCTTGATGTACCATTTAAAAAGCAATCTGCTCTTGGTGTCTGCAATTCACCACCCTCTAACTCTACCAGTGGCCACCTGACAAAACAAGTGGGCCATTGTAAACCTATTAATGAGGAGGAGGCTGGTGTTTGGGAGACCTGTGAAATTACTACCCAATTACTGTGCAGTTAGTGAACCTTTCATTTGCCGCCCAATTTCCCCAGTAGCTCTGCACTCTCAGTTTCCTAATTGTCCAGAAGCTTTGATTTATCTTGTAGAGGATGGAGGCCTGGGAGATGTGGGAAAGCTTCTGGGAAGGAGGCCTGAATAAAGGTCTGTGTGACCACAAGGGTGAGAGCCTTGCCGGGGACTTGCCATTCAGGAGACTGTGGTGGGCAGTGTGGTTTCCCATGCAGCTGACAGTAGCATCTTCTGCTGAAGGCAGGCCTTGCTCACCAGCTAATGAAGAGGCCCTGAAGGAGGGTGTGGAGACGGACTGTTCCCAGGGTTAACAGGAGAACCAATAGGTGGGCTCTGCTTTCCCACACTTGGCACCTCACTTATTTGACTATTCTCTGTGGTTTAGTTAACACCTGTATATTCCACCTCTTGATCATTCTTATATAACTCATCCATTCCACAAATATTCCTGAGGCACCTACTGTGTTGTGGGCATGGCTCTAGGCACCTTAGAGATAGAGAGAATAAGAGACCCTGTCCTGTGGAGCTTACACTCTGGCAGGGAGTGTGTCTGAAGGCGGTCAGAGTGAGGTAAAAGCAACAAAGCAGGAATGGGAATGGAACATGCTAGAGGGAGAGAGGTGCAATTTAAGTAAGGTGGTCCAGGAAGGCCTCCCCAAGAAGGTGATGTGGAGCAAGACTTGAAGGGGTGGAGGCCTTCACCCACATTTCTACAGTGACCACACCACCAGTCTTCTGGGTCTCAGAGCACTCAGGCCTCATCCCCCTTTGCAGTCAAGTTGCAAGTGCACCAACCAGGCAGTGGCCCCAGCCTCGGGAGTGGACGCCCGGGCAGTGGCCATGGCTGGGAGAGGGTGCAGGGTGGCCTGCAGCATGCTCACCTCCTCCAGCCGCCGGCGCTGCTCCTTCTGCTCCTCGATGCGCTTCTGGCGCTCTGCCAGCAGCTGCCGCTTGTGCTCCTCGTTTCTCCCGCTGCTGCTGCTCCAGCTGCTGCCGCCGCAAGGCCTCCGAGCGCTCCTTGTTGGCCAGTTGGAGTCTCAGGAAGTCCCGCCTCAGCGTGGACTCCCCTGGCAGGTTCAGAATAGAGCTGTGGGCAGGAAAGAGCAATCAGGATCCTGCACAGGGCAGGGGCCATCGCTACTGTGGGTCCTGGGGCGGCAGGGCCAGAGCACAGGCACCTAGTTTCTCCATTAGTTTAATCATTTCCCCCGAAAATGGGGGTCTGGGGAAGAGAGGCATGTTCAGCCTCCTGTAGCATGACTAGTGCGTATGTACGCCATCTCCATCCCCAGAGGGATGTCACCCCTCCTCCAGGACTGTCGACACCACTCCCTCACTGTGATGTGTGGCAGAGATCCGTTTAAGACTAGAGAGAGCGCAAGCCCTGGGCCCCAGGCTGGCTCATCTCCACATTACCAGAAGAGAAAGCAAACAAAAGTGAACCCTCTGGAGCAGACAGGGGACCTACTCACTTGGATGAGCACAGATCACCCTCACTCATACCACTACCCTCCCACTCCCACCAAACCCCAGGAGGCAGAGGTCAGACTGCTCCTGTGAAGACTCAGGAAGGAAAAGGCTGGAGGCACTGTCAACACAGAGCCAGGATCGGAACTCAAGTTTGCTAAGTCCAAGCAGTTTGGAGCTTGATCCAGTGAATTGTAGTTAAGAGACTTGGTGTACAGCTGGAGTTGCAACCCAAATCACTGACTCCTAGATTCTGTTTCAGCAACAGTTTCCTCATCCATAAGAAGGTGGTTTGTGTGTGTGTGTGTTCATGCATGCAACAGAGAGAGCAAGAGGTCAAACTCTATGCATTTGACTGATTTGCTGGTAGTCTGGGTCTGCTCTACTCCAATCTAACTGCAAGGGAGCAGCTAAAAGTTATAGCCTCCCTGGTTCTGCATAGCAGCCTAGCAGAAAGGTGGAAAATGGCTTCTATCTGTTTTTTCAAACTTAGCCCTTTAAATCTTTCTGGAAACTTTCACCTGAAATAAACTCATTAAACATATTTACTAGCACCTGCTATGTGACAGGCACTACTATAATAGGCTCTAGGGAAACAGCAGCAGGAATCGAAGGGAAAGAGTGTCCCAGGTAGAAGAAAAGCAAGTTTAGAGCCCATGGTAGGACAGGTGTGGCCGTTCCCAGGAACTGAACACCAGCCAGTCCTGGTGGGAGTGAGGGAGTGAGAGGATTATGGCATGAGGAGGGAGAGAGGCAGATTGTGGGGCCACTGAGATGTGTGGGCCACTGAGCCACGCATGAAAAGGCTTTTGGGAGAGGAGTCCCAGGAGCAGGTCTGTACGCTGCAGCGTGGATCACAGCCTGCGAAGCTAACAGCGGAACTACCTCTCCAATGGTTCTGGGTAGGGGCTTTAACCAGGACAGGAGCAGTAGGGACGGAGGCTGGAAGAGTGCTTGGGGACAGAGTTATTGGAGACCCTGGACAGGCTTGACGTGTAGAGGGAGGGATGATTTGCAGGTTTTGTCTTGGCAGCTGGGTGGTGGTGGTGAGGAGGACTGGAATGAGGAATACAGTTTTGGTGGCAGCTGACAAGAGGATCAAGGTTTGGTTTGGGAGAGTTGTTAGCATGCTGTGTGAGATCTTGCCATAAAGTGACATAAAAAGGCTTTGTTTGTGATATTCCAGAGACAATCCTGGAGTCCATTATCAAGCCCCCTCTAAAACTTATTGCCTTTGTGTAAAACTCTAAAACAACCCCTAAATAAATAACAGTGCTTCTGTGCACAGGCCACTTGCTCTGTGCAGAGGGAACGGGCCTTGGGAACCTCACCTCACATGTACGGGAGGATGCCCCATTAATATTAATCAATGTTGAATCAATGTCAGGAGACCTGAGCTGCATTAGTGACTCAATTATTAACTCCATGTGTGACCTGATTGCTAGGACCCTTGAGCTGTTGCTTCATTTCTAAAATGAGATAACCATTGCCTTTCCTATTTTTTTAGGATTTCATGAAGATTAATTAGATGCATCCATAAAAACAGGACTTGGCACACCACCTTCCACAGGGTACAAAATGACATGCTAAAATGATAGCTGGTCGGATCACTAAGTGTCTCCTAACGCACAGCTTAGCAAGTTCTGGAGAGATGGGGTTTCTCAGTTCTTCAGAGAGTGGTCAGAGGGCTGATATGAGCATCTGGGTAAGCTTTCAAAAAATAGCATACCATTTCTCGGAAAGCAGGGCGTTTGGCCCTTTGCCTTAGAGGAATGTGCGTTTTCCACGTCACTGCTTGACAGTCCTCATTTTTATGTAGCTAAAGTGGGGGTGACCGACATGCTGTGTATCAGATGGAAGGAAAGAATTCTCCTCCAGTGTTGGACCTTGAGAAAACCTATGGCAGGTGAAGAGAGAAAAACTGACACTCCTGTGTGTTCAGTCTCACCCTCTTAGCAAGACTCCAGTCACGCAGGTCTCAGCTAGCTCAAGAGAACACAGACATCCAGCTTATTCCAGCTGCAGCGGCCCCGCTCCTGGTCAGGAGACTAGGAGTCAACCACATGGGAACTGGTCCTCGGAACGCAGCACTACGGTTCGTTCACTCCTTGGATGGCTAGAGTTTGGAGATCCATATATCCGGTGGCCCTCTGCATGGGCATGTCCCCCAATAGATCTTACTTTGCATTTACAGCGCATGGCCCTCTGGTATGAAGGGCCCTTGCCTCGCTGAGCTCCTGCCTGCTGAATTCTCTTATGAAAGAGAAATCCTGACAATGCTAGCACCCCAGTCTTAATTATTTATAAACACAGCCTGGAAGAAAGTTGGAAGCAAAGTCAAGTGGAGTGCACAATGGAGGGATGACGACAGCAACGGTGAAACAGCACTTGACTCTGGGCCTGACATGTGACAACAGGACTGGCATGGAAGCTTCCGCTCGGGCCTCACCTCCAGAGTGTAATTTGATTTCCTGGAAATCATTTCCTCTTGGATCAGGCTGCAGTGAGCACACTGAGGCATATGACAAGGACAGTGGCCTTCTCAAGAGTACAAGGTAATGAGCTGAATAACTCAAGTCTGATAATATCACTTAGGTCTCCCAAAAGTCCCAGTTTTAAGTACTTTTTGTTCTGCATTACCCAGATAAATACCTACTTTACATGATGCATATGTGAGGAAACAAGATCTTGAATAGAGACCATAAATCTTGGGGGACAAGATAAAGAATATGCTGATTTCCACATTTTCTTAAGAGTCTGCCTAAGGAAACTTTCCAAATTAATGAGCATGTTTGTAGGCAATAAATTAAATAAGACCACCCTGGTGGATTCTTAAAAATGAACCTATAAATCAAATGGAAAGTGAATGCACACAAACACAATTCAGAATATGGAAATCAGAAGGCCTGGCTTCCATGCTCATACCTGGGTTCTCCTGAATCATTATCCTCCTCTTCCTCCTCACTTCCGCTGTACTCATACTCTGTCTCATCTAAAAAGAGATTCATAGTACGTCAGTGCACAGGACGGTGACAGCTGAGTGAACCCACCCCATTCATCATGTCCAGTCATAAGCCACATCATGCTATTTTGGTCAACAACAGTCCATGTACACAGCAGTGGTTCTGTAACATTATAATGAAGTTGAAAATTCCATACTACCCAGTGACATCAGAGCTGTCCTAACTTCATAGCACAAAGCATTCCTCACCTGTTGTTGGTGATGCTGGTGCCAACAAGCCCCATTGCCCTGCCAGTCGTATAAAAGTATAGCACACACAATGACCTACAGAGCATACACTTGATAATGCTAATAAACAACCATGTTACTGGTTGATGTATTCACCCTACTATGCTTTTTATCATTATTTTGGAGTGTTCTCCTGCCACTTGTGAAAAAAAAAATTTACCATAAAACAGTATGTCAGGTTGGGGGTATAGCTCAGAGGTAGAGCACTTGCCCATCATGTGCAAAGCCCTTATTTGATCCCCAGTACTGCAAAAAACAAACAAAAAAATCCAAAAAAAATTAAAAAACAACATATGCTGTGTAATGCTGGCAGTAGCCTCAGACATGTCCTGTGTTTGTTGTATCTGCTGACCACATCAAGAGAACATGTCTAGTGACTGACCTATGCCACCTGGTTTTATATAAGTACATTGGATGATATTTGCTCAATGATGACATTGTTTAATGACAATTCTCAGAACACATCTTGGCATTAAGTGATGTGTGACTACATAAGTAAACTGAGGCCCACAAAGTTGTTGCTAACATGGTACTGGGGTGACCTCTAGACCTCCTGACTTGTCATATAGAAGTTCCCACCAACTGGATTTAGGTACCCGGCATTAACTGCCTTCAAGACTGTCTCGGCTGACCTTAAATATCGGTCTCCAGGGACTAACATTCATATGAAAAATAAATTAAGGAATTGAAAAATAACTCTTCTGTGTAACCTATTGTAGAGCCACCCATATCAAACTTTTTTTGGCCTACTGTTAACTTATAATCACTAAATGATTTAATGATTTATCATGGTATCAGCTGTTTTTTTTTTTTTTTTTTTTTTTTTTTTTTTTGGTACCAGGGATTGAACTCAGGGGCACTCGACCACTGGGCCATACCCCCAGCCCTTTCTTATATTTTATGAGAGACAGGGTCTCACCGAGTTGCTAAGTGCCTCGCCATTGCGGAGGCTGGCTTTGAACTCGCGATCCTCCTGCCTCTATTTGTTATGACTTACATGGCCTCACAAATTGCCTTTAGATATCATGATAAATACCAGAAAGAAACTTGTGACAACTGCTATGATTAACATGTAGTTAGAATGTGTTTTGATTGACATTAAGCAAGTTAACATGAATAAGACTGAGTCTGTGCTCCAGAGGAGATCAGGACGTAATGAGCAAGACAAATCAATAACCAGAACTACCATGACCACAAAGAAAGGGAATGAATATTTGTTGGAGTATCTCCCATGCAAACAACTAGTGCAAGTTACTTTACCTGCAGTCTCTCATTTATTCCTCATAATAATCCTCTAACACAAAGCCTGTTTTCCAACTGAAGCTACTCATATTACAAGAGGTGAAGTACCATGGCCAGTGTCATCACATTAATAAAACGTCAGGCTGGGATATGGATTTAGAATTCAATCCAGACCTTTTTCAACCTTAAAACCAGTACTTCTTTCCAACGTGTTATATGCTGAACATGAGTACATAAAAAGAGCAATGAAAAAAAAAAATGAAAGAAAAGAGGAGCTAGTTCCACAGCTCAGAATGGAGGAAAGGAACTGTGAAGTATTGAGGTGGGCCTTGGAAGGTCAGTGGCCTTTCTCCAGCAGCTGGCAGCTGAAGTAGCCGGAAAAGGGCATTCCAAGATGTGTACCCACATGAACAAGGCTGGTAGTATTACAGTGCATGACACATTCAGGAAACGATGTGCGTAGCTAGGTGTCCAGGTGTGGGAGAAGTAGATGGAGGGAGAAAGGACAGCAAGGGTGAAATGATGAAATGGCTCACTGATCCTTACATATGTCATGCTGGAGACACTTCTGTGGGTGGTGAGGAGGCTTCAAGGATGGAACATTACTATTATCTCCTCCTGGCTCTGAGTTAGTAATTACAACCTTGAAGACATTTTGGCACCTCTAAAAGGGAACTAAGCCAGCAATTTGGTTTTGTTACCACCAGGAGGCAGCATTACAGGGTAAAAACAGGCTACAGCTTTGCCTTTGACACTATTCAGACAGTAAAGAGATAATGAAAAAACTCAAAAGTGTGATGATTTTAAGTGTATTTTTTAAAATGACAAATTAGCTTCATACATTTAGGTTAAGTATGAGGTTTTCAGGCTACTTACTTTTATTTTTACAGTATTAATTTTTTCACCAAAATGTAAAGACCCTGCATAAAGTGTCTTAATACTCAGTATAAAAAGTTTAATACTCCAAACTTTTTCAGAATGGATAAACATGGAGTTCAAAGTAAAATGAAGACATTTTATCTAATAAAGTAAATTGCAGCAAAGGAAAGAAGCACACAATTATTCCTAATTGTGTAATTCCACTCTCTAAGGTAAAAGCGTCATTTGTCAGGCTTCTCAATTTTAATACTTCACCAGAATTTGGTTTGATTGCTTTTATATTTCTTGGTTAAATTAGTACATGTCAACATACCTTAAGGAAAAATATCAGATTAAATAAATCATAAAGCAATGCAAATTAAAATTGCTTGATTCTACCATAAGCTGGTCACAGAGGAAGCTACTAGGAGGGAAAGAGTTATGAGGGGGAACAAATTAAGTGATTTGATCAATAGCAAATGGAGAGATTTCATTTGATCAAATGTCCTTCCTTACAGAGCAGACAAAGATGAGGTTGTAACTGAGATTCTGGGACTCTAAATTTAAACAGGATGAGATTCCTTAAATTACAACATAACTCTTGAATAGACCTATTGCCACTCTACAGAGAATAATCACATTAAAAGTAGTCTATCTTCATGGCATGGTGAGTTCTAGGTTTCCCAGTCACCGTTCATGATTTCTAGAAGGTATCCCTGAATAGCACTGAAAAATTAGGCCCATAAAGAATCACCTAAATAAGAATAGCTAATAAATAGCTACTGAATGCACCTATGTACCAGAAATGGTATAACTATGTTACACACATTATCTCCTTCCATCTTTGCAACAACACCAGGCAATAGGTATTATTTTTATACTCCCAATCCTATTTTGAAGATGAGAAAACTAGGATGAAATTCACATCGCTGATAAGGGGCAGAGCTTGAACTGGAACACAGAATTTGATTCTCAAAACAGACTGAACATTTCACCTAGTCTGTATACCCATAGTATAATCAAATTTCCCTTCTGGAGAAGTTGGCATTTAATGGTTACATGTTTTGACACATTGCCCTAAAACATTCTCTTTAAGGTTTTGACTTCATGGAGTGGCCCAAGACCACAATGGAGAAAGAGCAGCAGAAATGTCAGTCCTGGAACTTCTTGATACTGCCCTATGGGTTTCTCCTCAGGCCTAGTCCCTCCAGCTTGGTTTGGCCTCCCTGTTTCTTGGAGCCTGACTGACATCTTCTCCCTATCCCACCCCCCACTCATGGCTGGAGATGGGCCCCCTTTTTGCCTCAGCCTCATGACCTCCCACTCCTGAATCTCCGCTGATCACATACTTTCCTTCGAGTCCCTGAGGCTAGCTAGTTCCCCCAAACCTTCACTGAGGATCTTTCCTCTTACCTTGGTCCTCTGCTGATCTTACCTCTCCATCCAGTCTACTGGCGACCCTTCCCTAAGCCTCAGCTCACACACCTAGCTGTGTTGCGGGTGCTAATTACAGAGGCAAAAAGAGAGAGAAATGCAAATAAAGGAGGGTAACTTCTGTCCTACCTGACTGCCACCCTCCAGGCCCCCCCCCCCCCCCCCCCCCCCCCCCCCCCCCCCCCCCCCCCCCACCCCCCCCCGCTTCCACTGAACTGAAAAGAAGAGGAGGGGGTGGAGAAGAGGGAAGCAAGGAAAAGCACATCACCAGTGCCTCCCCACCCCTCGGTCTCTGGTCTTCTGCTCTAAGCCCCACACTCACCACCCCCAGCCCACACTGCGTCCCGCTGTCCTCTCCCTGCCTGTTGCCCTTCCTGCTCTCCCTCCAGCAAGTCTTTGCTGCTATCTTCTCCATCTCTGTCTTCTCCATCTATGCCCAACCTTCCCTACCTCCCAAAACTGTGTTCAGCTGGCCATAAAACCTGCCCCAGGCCATGTGATCTTTCACTTGGTCAGGGTGCAAGTGAAGGAGGGGCAAACCTTCAAACAACGGGGGCACACTACTGGAGCCCCACGTTGGAACACATGTCCTTTCCAAAGATGCACTGAAAACACTGCGTGGTATGAGGAAGGAGTTTTTGCATCTATGAAATAAAGAAATGCGTCAAATGACCTTCAGCTCAAACTCTGATGTTCCATATAGCAAGTCTGGCAACCTAATGATTTTGATATCACTGCAGCTCTAAGAAAATTCTTTCTGACTTCTAAATAACTAAATTAGAAATGAGCCTCAGAGCACAGAAACTTAAATGCTGGAGACTGTCAGTACAGAAAAATGTCAACTGGATGAATCTTGTTTTTTTAGGTTGTCTGTCTTCTGTAGATTTTCAGTCTTCTGAGCATGAATATTCATTTGAATTAAGAAAATCACTTGTCATTTTAAAGTGCTTCATAGTATCACGCAACACAAGTTTGCTCAGTGCAAGGATGAGGTGATGTTTCATACAGATCTATTTTTTCATGGAAGATTCTAGTTTAGCAGATTCACTGATGCCCTGAGACTTCGATCTCGTAGGTGGTCCCTGGCACTGATAGCACAGCGCATCTGAAATCTCCACAGTCACCTCTGAATTCACCAACACCCCACGATTCACTCCATCTTTTGTTTCTCTTGCTCAAATGCAAATGTGCATCTAACCTTTTTCTCCACGCTTCTTCTTTGTTCTATCAATATGGTCCTTGAGCTGGATGCGGACCTGTCGCTCATTTGGCTGGTCTCGTATAAACGGGTGCTTCATCAGCTGTTCTGTGGCTGGTCGCTGGCTGTGATTCTTCACCAAGCAGCTCTCAATAAATGACTGGAACTTTTTTGACCTGTCAAACAAAAGAGATGAATCCACAGATAAAATGACAATCCCCCCCAAAAGCAAATATATATATTTTTGAAATGGTGGAATTAAAAAAATAAAAATAAAAAGGCCCCACCCCATAGGTCAGCATAGATATCAACCAATCACAAAACAGGTCTAGCACTATATGAGGTACGGTGGGGGTCAAAGGCATAGTCACCATGAACACAGAATTGAGGTACCATGTGGTAATTAGCATATGAAAGCATCTGCACAGTTTATACATAACATTACACAGAAGACCAAAAGGAATTAGGGAAGAAAAAGCTGTCCCTGGGGATCCTGGCTGGAAGGGCTACTAGAATGAGGAAAACGAAGCGGGGGCCTTAAAGAATGAGGAGAAAATCACTCTAGAGAAAAGAAAGTTCAGGTAGGCAAAAAAATCAGAGAAAAACTGAAGCGAGGAGGGAGACTCCTTCCTATATGTCAGGGGCATTAAGATGAGCTGCTTACATGAGGCAGAAAACAGAAATTGGAGCAAACAGAGGGATGGAGGGGCGAGGAGGGTGCACCAGAGCAACATTCCCACTTGGGAAAGGGGACACTGATGAGGCACATTTCTGAACAGGTGATTTCTGAATCACTTTGAACTTTGGTTTCCAACGAATTGGAACAGGATGTACGTATTTTTGCCATCAACCCAAGGACTTGAAAATTTAGAGCTAAGTTCACACCTCGAAGCATGTCTATCTCCCTCTGGCAAGGCCCTATTTCCTCAAAGATAAACTCTGTGCCAGAGACACATGGGGGCGGGGCGATCAGGAAAGCTATACCACACCAACAAGAGACGGCAGCAAGTCCACAGGTGGTAGAAATTAATGGTGGACTTTAGCCATGATTCAAGAGTTGGGCACGCATGTTCTTGCTGAAGGTTCCAAGAAATCATCCAGTCATAAATAATTAAGCTCACGACTGACTCTACCTTCCCAAGGCACTCCACTGACAGCTCTGTACTTTCGTCCCTGGAGACCTGGGTGTAGCCCTGGGCATCCTGCCCACCTTACCGAGAGCTGGAGGGGGCCATTCTGTGCTCTCTAGCACCCTCCTGTGGTGCACTGTGGATCCCCACAGCTTCCCCAAGTTTCCCAGAAGGCCATACGTATTTATTTCAGGCCTGAACAAAATGGGGGGGGAGTATGTATTTCAATATTCAAATAGGAGAGGCACTCCTATATGTACCAGTTTATATTTCTGCCTATGTCAAAGTGATTTCTCATTTGAATCCACGTTTTTAAAAATTTTTCTCCATATTTTAAAAATTGGTATTCCTAGTTTTTTAAGTACCGAATTACTGGTATTCGCCCCCCCACCCCCGCCGCCAAAATTTCTAAGCTAAGTTTAAGTAAAAATATTTTGCATAGACATAAAAGTAATCTACTGTGCTTGAGATTATCCCAGGATGAATCAGGATAGGCCACACCATAGACTAGAAATAGTGACAAGAGGATGGATATTGTGCTCCTGCCTATGAAGTCCTTCAGCTCATATTTCTACTTCTCCCATACTGGAAATTCTCAGCAGTGTCAGAATCTGTCTGCGTCACGTTTGCATCATGAGAATAACTGCTGTGCTATATGTTTGATAAACGAATACATGCATGAATAGAAGTGCTGGGCCAGGGCTGTACTATGAAGACCTTCAACTCTGTGAGTGTGAAGGACTGAATGGGAGGCCTGGAGGGGAGATGGGATTTCCTTTCTGTGATCAATTGAATAAATCTGTGCAGGTGTAAACATGGTACCATCTATGGAGAGACCTTGCAAGAAAAGCATAATGAAATAATGGACTCCCTTAAGGAATCAACTGGAAAGAATGAGGTTAACTTCCATAAAAGAAACAGACAACGCCACACAGCACTTTTCTAGATAGGAGAACCAGTTTTTAAAAGAAGAAAACAAGAACAAATGAAGACGGAAATCCATTAAATATTCACAAGAATGCAAATGGCAGTCCTCTCTCTTGCTGGTGACTAGGAGGAAGTGCTTATCTTTTATAAAGTGCTCCACTATTAATTAGAGGGCAATAAATAAAAGAACTCACATTCAATTTAAAAAATGAGTTCCAGACTTAATAGACTGTACATTCCATTCCTCACACTGACGTTCTAAAAAAAGCCAGAGAATTCTCCAGATCTCTAGGAGGGAGCCTGGCTCCTGGAGCTTCAGGGAACCAGCCATCAGAGCCCCATCTCCAGCACCCTCCTGGTGGGAGGGAACACGGAGAGTCAAGAGAATCGCTTTGGGCCCAAAGGAGGGCCTGGATGTGCAGGGCTATGAAGCTGGGTATGTATTACACGTCTTCAAATGGCAGAGTTTGAAGAGAAAACAATCTTACCTAAAACACGTCCTTGAAGAAGGATTTGCTGTCTCTTATTTATGTTAGTGTGACCAAAGAATGGATATGCTTAATTACACGTTTAATTAAATGTGAAAACACGTTACCTCTGTTGAATATGTTCTGTTTGCTGAGTGTTCTGATGAGTTTAAAGTACATTTTTTCATAACTTTACTGCTTTAGTCTCTGCTACTGGTAACTTAGTTCAGTCTTTTTTATTTTTCCTTTTTTTGGTACTGGGGATTAAACCCAAGGGTGTTGTTTAACCACTGAACCACATCACCAGTCCTTTTATTTAATTTTTTTTTATTTTCAGGCAGGGTCTTGCTAAGTTGCTTAGGGTTTTAATAAATTGCTGAGGTTGGCTTTGAACTTGTGATCCTTCAGCTTGAGCCTCCTGAGTTTCTAGTGTTACAGGCGTGTGTCACTACACCCAGTAGTCTATCTTCTTAAAAAAAAAAAAAAAAAAAAAAAAAAAAAAACCAGAACAAAAACTCACCTAAGGTTAGTAATACTAACTTCCTAAGGGTTGGCAGAAAGAGATGAATGTTAACTAGTGGTATTTACAGTTTGAGGCACTAGTTCTACTCCCAACATCGTAGGGTTTTAATAAATTGCTGAGGTTGGCTTTGAACTTGTGATCCTTCAGCTTGAGCCTCCTGAGTTTCTAGTGTTACAGGCGTGTGTCACTACACCCAGTAGTCTATCTTCTTAAAAAAAAAAAAAAAAAAACCAGAACAAAAACTCACCTAAGGTTAGTAATACTAACTTCCTAAGGGTTGGCAGAAAGAGATGAATGTTAACTAGTGGTATTTACAGTTTGAGGCACTAGTTCTACTCCCAACATCGGTAAACACTTTATCTTCCTAGCCTAATCTTGTTTGTATATTAAATTATGTTAGGGGAATTTAAAATGCATTAAAGATGGTGACATAAACCATTATAATTATTGGGCTAAACATTTTTTGGTAATTCTCTAAATGTAATATGAACTTGAAAATTCGCAGTGGCACTGTCCTATTTCATAGAACTACCTTCTTTCTCTCCTTTGGGCTCAGTCACTTACTGTGTGGCTTTGAGCAAAGTACTTAACTTCTCTGTGCCTGTTTCTCTGGCTGCAAATGGGAATATTATCAGTACTTATCTCAAAAGACTGTTGTGATGATCCAATGAATTAATTCACATCACAAACTTAAAACAGTGCCAGACAGCACACTTGCCCTCTCTGTTTGCTCTTTTGTTCTTATCACTATGACTGTGAGGACAACATGCTACCATTGTCACCAGGCTTAAGGAACACAGCATCTTCCTTTAACACTGGGGAGCAGGAATCTGAAGTCCTTTTCACTCAGTGACTGTATTTACTACATTGTTTAAGGACACGGACACGTTCTGAGAATCGTGCTATTTGACGATCTGGTCACTGTGCCAACTTCGCAGGGCACACCTGCACAGGCTGAGGTGGCTGCAAGGTCACCAGGAGACTCAATTCCATGGGACCACTGTCTCACGTGTGGCCCGTTGTTGACCAATACACCTTTACGTGGCGTTCTTTGAGGGAATTATTTTCTGTATGGTTGAGCGAGGTGAGTCAGCAGGAAGGTCAACAGGGCTGTCATCTCTAAGGAGACTGGACGGAAAGGGCTAACGGGAAAGGTCTGTGGAGCCGTTTTTACTTTGCATTTAATAAACTCCACAATCACATGACAACTACAAATTCAGTGTATTTAAAGTATTTCACGATATTTGCTTTATAAGTATCATTATGTTCTTTAGTAAACACACACACACACACATACACACACACACACAGCTTTGTCATATCTTAAAACAAAAGTGCCTGACAACCCAGCAAGACTCAGAAGAGGAGGTTCATGAAGTCACGGGGGTGACTGAAAGCTCTGGAACACAGCAGGAACCTGGGGTGGCAGGCTGGCCCTACCACCAAGGAGGAGACCAGACTCTGCCTGCTTATGCATCTAGAACGGCATGCGTGATCTGGACCGGGGATCCTGCGTGTACGAGTGGTTATGGTTTTCCAAATGGACCCGTCCAACCACTGCTCTGCTGTGTGGACTCTTCAAATTTAAAGGGCGCATGGAAAGAATAAGACTGACCATCTGCTTGCAGGAAGAGAGTCATGCTGTCCTGCAGAAGCCCCTGGAGGGAAGCTATGGCACTGAGCGTACAGGGCAGGCGTGGAGGAGCAGGTGGGGAGAGAAAGGGGGTGGAAAGCCCAAGGAGATGATTTACCCACGTGGGCAGCAGGGGAGACAGGAGGAGGAAACGGGGGTCCCAGCCTCACAGTTCACTCGCTGGTGGGGAAAGGAGAGGGAGCGAGAACATCCTGGGTTTTCTCTGGTTAAGGACTGAGACCCACGTGGCACAGCAAAGCTGCCTGTGTGTGCAAGGGTGCCCTAGCCTCAGAAGTCCCCTGGCACCAAGGCCTATCCAGACGCACTGATGGGAGGAGCCAGGTCCTGTGAGTGATGGCAATAGCAGCCTATTGCCTTTTTTCCCCAAACTTAAAGGCACAAGAAAAAGTGTTCTGGCTAAGAGACTAGATGTCTTGTATGTTGTAGTCAGTAGTGTTAGCTGAAAACGACCCTCAACTGATTGCTCCTGATGAAATGAGTTCAGGACCCCATGTCTACTTCAAAGCCACCAACTTTAGTAATATGCTGATATGTACACCGAGAACATCACATTTGACCTGACAAGTCACGTAGGTAGAGAACAGCTGGGAATGATAGAACACTTTGGAGTTTTATTTCTTTTGGTTGGGGTAGGCAGAATTCCTCTCCTTTAAAAATATAAAAGCTGGGCGTGCTGGCACATGCCTGTAATCCCAGGAGTTAAGGAGGCTGCAAGTTTGAAGCCAGCCTCAGCAATTTAGTGAGGCCCTGAGCAACTCAGTGAGACTTTGTCTCTAAATAAAAATATAAAAAGGGGTGGGGATATGGCTCACTGATTAAGTGCCCCTAAGTTCAGTCCCCGGTACCAAAAATAAACACAAATGAAAAATGAATAAAATGTTTCATTTCCTCCTAAACATTAGAGCTTATTAAAGCAAACTCCAAACTATTTCAAATCACTTTGGATCTAGTGTTTTAAGATCAAGTACTCTGAAGACCTTAAATATTTTCACTTAAAAACTGGAATTTTGTTGCAGAGAAGTGGGAGCCAGGATGAGTATCCAGGTGTCACGTGGCCTGGCTGGAGGATGCGCCATCAACCAGTTACGAGGAGGGGATTTCAATGAGAAATGGGCTCTCAAACTGCCAAGCTGCGACCCTGGCCAGCACAGGCCTCCTGTTCTGACTGGTTCCTTTCCAGTCTGGAAGGGCATGCACTGAGGCAGGATAAGATGAATCTGGCTGGGCCTCCTCAGTTTCAGAACCTCTCCGGCTTCCTTCAGCATCATCAAAATTAGTTCTCAGTGTCAAAGGTTTGAAGCGGAAAAGTCAGCCTACATTTTCCCTTGAAGTGTCTATTTCTCCAGCAAAGTCAGTGTGGGTGGTCTTTTGGGAGCAGGGTCACTGAAAACCTACACCTGCGCAAGGCTGTCACTCACTCTTCAGTGAGGTCAGTGCAGCTTTCAAAGGGGCGGTGCAGACCAAGGTCAAGATGAAAGCCAAACTAGTGTGCCAACTGGCTCACTGGGGTTTGGGAGTTGGGGAGAGGTGGCACTTGCGGCAGAAGGACAATCTCCGTGTTCCAAAAGGGAGCAGTCACTGCTCCGCAGGGCCACATCGTGCCCTTTTGGAAAAGAAACCAAAAACCTAAACCTAAACATAAAGCTAAATTGACACATTTTTAAAAGTTGGCAATTAATACAAATATTTTAAGAATAGTGTGGGGCCTCATTGGGCCATCAGACAAAACACATCTGTGGACAGCTTGTCCTTCTCTGTGAAAAAGCTCAAAATATCTAACCTGGAGCAGAGAAGGGGGATGTGGAAAAGGTGGGATATGGCACCGGAAATAAAGCCCCCTGTATACAGCAGGCTCCAAGAGAGGCCTGGCACAATGACAGGCAAAATCCCAGCAGGCAGGGGGCTTTATAGCCTTCTAGTGACTTCCAGGGGAGGGAATGAGCTGGCTCCTCTTTGCGGGAGCCTGATCCAGGGAGGGGAGAGGAAGGGGCCTTAGGCGCTCTGGGATCACATGCGATTCAGTGCCCAATAGAAGGCTGTTGCTGGGGAGAGAGGGGTGTCTCCTACCTCACTGACCCTCTGAGAAGAAGCAAGCAGGGAGGCTCTGCCTCCTGTTACCAATAGCAACTCACTCGCCCCTCGCAGGCCCAGCAGCTGGGAGGCTGTCGCCTCTTTCCTGGCGGTCTCCTTCCCTCTCTCGCTGTGTAGTGCCTTTCTCTTGTTCACCAGGGTTGCTGTGTCATTACCAGATGACTGGTATTAATTAAGACTGCTCCCTGTGTGGTGGGGGGTGAACCTGTGGGTGGGAACACCAGAGCCCCCCCATCGAGATCTGATCATGAAGTGGCATGAAAAGGGACAAAGGGCTGTCCCTTCCTGGTCTACCAGGCCAGGATGTGTCTCTAGGAAAAGGATAGGAAGGTCACAAGTGGGCAGGAATCAGCCCCAGTGCAAGAGACCTAGAAACTGAAGAGTTCATCAGGGCAAATACACCACTTCTGCAGGAGGAAGGAGGAAGCCATGATTTTTTGTTTTTTAATGTTTTTAGTTGTAGGTGGACACAATGCCTTTATTTTATTTATGTGGTGCTGAGGATCGAACAAACCCAGGGCCTCACACATGCGAGATGAGAGCTCTACCGCTGAGCCATAGCCCCAGCCCCTAAGCCATGATTTTTGTCATAGAATAAGATATGCAGGTCCCCACAGACGTACACAAGAAAGGAAAAGTCCGACATCTGGCATAACCAGTCATATTCTCTCCAACAATCTCGGCTATACCTACGTGTGGCCATAATATTTATGTAGTGCTTTTCTTTGCAGTATGTCACCTTTTTATGAGAATAAGCTCATTAAAGGCAAAGGTCATATCACTGTCCAAAAGAAGAAGCCAGTATCACCTGCCATAAAGAGAAAGCAATGGGAAAACCACAAAAAAACTCCAAATGCTCAAGCACATGCCAGAGAAATCCTCTCGGGTGATACCAGGTGTGTGTGTGTGCATTGTTGAGGAACAGAAGAGAAGTCAGCGCCCTAACACCATCTCTGAGAAGACGTTCTGTGTAGCCAGGAAAGACACCACTTGGATTTATAAATCCTACAGCTTTCATGTTGTTACTTGGGCTCCGCCACTTGTTTTACCTAGTAGCTCCTTACCTGGCAGGTGTGGAGCAATGCTGTGCTGTACAAATAGCAGGTAATGCAGCTACTATTCTGAGATGAATGACGGCATGTGGAAAGTCACCCACCAAGCCATGTTAGTTTAATCCATTCAATAGTACCCAGGGATCCAAGCTCATTCAAAAGAGATATCCAGGAAAACTTCACCCTTAGATCTGCAGAACACTGAGGACCAAACTCACCACTTCTTAGACTTGAGCCGAGGCGCTGGGTTCCGGGGGATGAGGAAGAGGGCTCTCATGGGGTGCATGTCACAGAGAGCTGCAAGAGACCAAAACAAGGGCCAGCTCTGGTTAGGAGGCTAAAGCCAGGCCAAGTCCATCCTGCAGTGCAATGAATGCTGCCAAGCGACCCCCTGGTCTCACACAAGCCCAGTGCAGCTTGGGGCAGAGGATCCAAGAGCTTCCGTCTGGCAAGCACTTACAAGAGCTGGTGTCTAACTAAAAGAACCACATTAGACACCACCCCTTTCAAATATGTGGATTAACATTTCTAGGGAACACTCTTACTTCACATTTAAGGAAAAAACTAAGTTAAGCGTCAACAATCTTTGCTATAAATAATCATCAAACATTCAAAACACACAAAATTAGATGACAACTATAATGGGAACGGTTAAGTTGTTTTTAGTTGGCAAAAACCTAAGCCATAAAATGGAAGGTATCTGATAATCCAAAGTATGATTTCTTATACACTGAAGGCTCATCCAAGCTCAGTGTGATCTATGTGGATTTCTGAGGTCCAAAGTACTATCCCAGAACATCATTCACTGTCTACAGATAACTCGAGTGGCTTCTCAGGTTTCATGATGGGTTTTGGTTTTGTTTCTAACTCACTGGCCCCAGGAAGACCAGTGGATTAAGGCAAACTGAGTCTGGCAGAAAGACCAAGTTACAACAGTATCTCAACTTGTCAACATGACATTATCTTTTCCAGTGAAAGCTCTCATATAGTATTATTTTAATCAAAATATTTTATTAGTTTATTTTTCAAACAGCTGGAACTACTTTTTTCTTTGTACCTAGACTAAGAATACACGCTCCTTAAAAACCAAAGGCTTCTGTGGGACACATGTTTATTTGTAGCCCTACCTACCACACATCAACAATGGTAATAGTTTTGAGACTGTAGAATATTGTTTTTCTGATTCATAAATGCCTATTAACATTGTGAATGAGAGGAATTGTGTCAACAAATACTCCCAATCAATCATGGGACAGATGATATCAACAAGATCAGAACTGAGAAATAAGAAGATTATGATAACTTGAAGGTAAACGCTATGAATACACTGACCTGTCCTTCAGGTTTGGTACTGGTCTTTTCAGAAGCAGGCGCCAAGGTGACATTAAATATGCAAGGATATTACTGGGGAAAGTGCCAGTGGGAAGGGAATTAGGGAGGGACCCAGGAAGGATAGGCAGGGTCCTCTGATGGCTCTGCAAGTCTGACTGCCCTGCAGTCCCAGGCAGGTGAGCAAAGTCACATGGGGTTGCTTTGAGCTTCAGCTGCCCTTATTGTTCCCAGACAGGCTTGGTCTCTGATGGGGAGTGGCCCTTGTGAGAGGCAGGCTCAGCGCCATTCCAGCAGCTGGGCCCTGGGTCAGTGGCGCCACCTGCATGGAAGCCCGAGAGGCACATTCTCATGGCCACCACACAGCAGATAGCAACACTCTGCCATACCAGTGTGCCAGATCTTAAGGAACTCAGAGGCTCTCAGGATTGCCAGAGTCCTGGCCATCATGCCTCAATAAGGGCAGGGAAATCTAAAAATCTAAACATCAATATTATGAGAAAAGCGAGAGCTGCCTAGTATGGTGGCACATGCCTGTCATCCCAGCTACTCAGGAGGCTGAGGCAGGAGGATCCAAAGTTTGGGGCCAGCCTGGGCAACTTAGTGAGACCCTGTCTCAAAATAAAATGAAAAGGCTGGGGGTGTAGTTCAATGGTAGAGTGCTAGCCTCGCATGTGTGAGGTCCTGGTTCAGTGCAGTTACTGTTTAAAAAAAAAAAAAAAAAAAAAAAAAAAAAGGCAGCAATTCAATATGAGGAGTGTTTGCATAACCTGGCCCTGAAAAATCAGCTTTTGAATTCCTTGTACGTTGGAGTCTTTGTGGGTTGTTCACAGTTTTATGTTAGGTGAAGAGAAGTTCGAGAATAAACTACACACCAAATCTGTAAGACAAATAAGACTCCTCAGAGTTTGCTTTCATTTTTTTTTTTTTTCTTTTTTCTTCATAGAAACAAAATCCTCATGCTGGTCTGAAATGAACGGATTCCTGGTTAATTTAAGATGACTCTGCTTTCTAAATATGCCAGCTCGAATCCACGCAGGGCTCAGCATAACAGAAGGAAAGCAACTGCAGCTCCCGGCAAGGAACTGCGGTCCCGGCTGTGTGGACCAGCAACAGATTCCACCCCCGAGGAGGGTACTTACGGGGAGCTCCTTCTGCCATCTCAATGGCGGTGATTCCCAAAGACCACAAGTCACTCTGAAAAACAAGGAAGGTGCAGACACTTGCATAAATTCAGTCAACAAGGGAACACGTAGTTAAACCCAGGAATGGCTTCAGAGCTGCCTGTGGGAAAGTCCTTCAGTTGTCTTCCTTACCAACTGCCCACCAAGCTTCAAGGTGAGAGACCCCGTTCACTCTTTACTGGTGATACCTTACATGGTGCTTGACACAGGGCAAGTTTTCGACAAATACATGGTAAATGAATATAAGGTTTTAAAAATCAATTCATCACTGAAATTCATCTGTCCGTGGAACCATATGAAGTTATTGCTCTTTCTCTTGAACATTTTTACTGAGTTATAATTGTCATGAAACAAACTGCACATACACAAAGTGTACCATTTAATAAGGTATGACACATGAATACTCCTGGGATCCCATCACCACAATCAAGATAGTAAACATGCCCATGACCCCCGAAAGACCCCACCCACCCTTTTGTAGTCCCTGCTATCTCTGGCCCCACTCCACTATCCGTAGGCAACCACTGATCTCTCTTCTGTCACTATAAATTAGCTTGCATCTTCCAAAGTCTTCTATTAAGAGTCACATAAGATAATGCCTTTTGCAACCAGTTTGTTTCACTTAGAAAAATGTTTTGAGGTCCACGCTTGTAGCACGTACCCGCACCTCACTCCTTTTTATTTGCTCAGTAGTATTCCATTGGGTAGACATAGGCAGTTTGCTTTCACTGGTTGACAGACATTTGTACTGTTCCCAGTTTGAGCTAGTAAATACAAAGGTGTGCATTTTTATTTCTTTTGAGAAAATACCTAGGAGTGGAATACAGCTGGATCAGATGTAGGTTTATTTTTAACCTGCAAAACATCAACTTCATATGGTTTAATTAGATGGGGACAGAGAGACTTTGATGATGGTGTTCACTGGTTTATTTCTAGTGCTAAGAAAAGAGTTTGGTGCAGTCATAGGCACTTGATATATTTGTGTAAAGATGAATAAATATCCTCCTTCTTGTAAGTAGACTATTATTTGAAATAGAGATTTTTTTTTTTTTTTTTTTTTTTTTTTTTTTTGTGGTGCTGGAGATTGAACCCAGGGCCTTGTGCATGCAAGGCAAGCACTCTACCAATTTAGCTATATTCCCAACTCTGAAATAGAGGTCTTTATACCCTTATAGTCTTGCTTATGCTCAGACTGAGTTTTTGCTCTGATCAGCATTTTTTAGACCAATGAGACCCCTTTAACTGCGTGGTCTCTGTCTCTAACAATATGCTTCTCCCACACTCTGTGTCTATGGCTCAGTGATTGTAGGAGAGGGGGTCAAATCAAGAGATGAGGAAAACCAGGTTAGGAAACCTCAAAAAGATGCTTGCTGCATTTGTTTTGCAGCAGATGGGTTGGGAATCCTAGGAGAAAACTTGGTTCAGTGGCCCACATCCTGATATATTCTTACTCTCCTTGCATTTTAAATACGTCACGTGTTGTGCATATTATTCAAAACCTCACCTGCAACCTCACTCAGATCAGAGAGATCAAAGTTAAGTTTCCTTGCTATTCCCAGCAAACAAATGTCAAGGGTACATAAAACACATGCAACTGGAAGAGGACTACGAAACTCATGCTGAGTCATTCCCTACAACTCCATTTCTCAATATCCTGCGAGCGACCCCCAGGCCTGCTCAGTGTTGGAGCTGAGGCCTACACAATGTGATGGGGACTTTCCAGGGCATCTGGCTCTTGCCTAGCATGCAATCTACCTTACTGCAGATGCTGGGCACACGGGAACCTCATCACACAAGGACTTAGTGGCAGATTCCTTGCCTGTCACCAGTTGCCAGATCAATACCACTGTCCTTGGGTGCCAGGTAACTTCTCTGCTTCAGCACAGCTCAAGAAGGCAGCTTGTGCCTTCTTGTTAGCTGCAAGAAGGATTCAAAGGTTTCAGGGACCACGTACACCCCCAGTATGTGCACAGCCTCACAAAGGGCCGTGTTTCCCACAGGCTCTTGGCTTTGCTCAGGAGAACATTTCCGGAGCTAAAGGGGAAGGCCTGGCCCACCTGTCACAGGCTGGCACAGGAGCAGCAACTGGTCAGGATGGAAACAGCTCTCTCGTACCTGGAGTTTTATGGTTGGTAGACAAAGACAGTTGTTCAGGAGCCTGATGCAAACACTGAGTCACTCTGTGCAGGAGGTGTCAGACAGGAAATGGTGAGAATAGTCTGGAAATGGAGGGTCAGCTCCTAAGGTCCCTGTGCTGTTTTGATGGACAGGCCTTGGCAATTCTGCCAGCATGTGTCCAGTATCCCTAGGAGCTGCAGCACGGAGTGAGGTGTGAGCAGGATGGAGGAGGCCAGGCTCTGCTCCCTAAGTGCCACAGCAAGGTCAAAGGCAGATGGCCTTCAAGTTCAGGAAACTGAGCTGGCTGAACAATCCACACGTCTGGAAGGGAACAAGCTGGTCTGGCAGGGGAAGGGCCCCAGGCCCTGCCTCAGGTGGGGCAGAAAATGCTCAGAAGACCCAGCACACTCCCGCCTCTGGGTCTGTGTTCCAGCTATTCCCTGGGCCAGCAGCACCTCCCAGTGACCTGCAGGCTGCCTGACTCCCCTCCACGAGGTCTTCAAGTTTCATGTTCTCGATGAGGACCCAGGCAGCAGCCTCCCCCAGTGCTGCCCATCCCCTGCCTTTCCCGGGACAGTCCCCCACACACTGTCCCTTCCTAACATGCTGTGCGTTTACTCGTGGCTAATTTACTGTGCTTTGTGTGTGTGGTTTGTGTCCCTTGCTCCTAGCGCACACACGTGCACACTCCCTGCCACAAGAACAGAAGGCCTACGTGGCAGGGATCTGTGTTTTGTGGACTTACATATTCCAAGCATCTAGAACACTGCCCGGCACTGAGTAGACATTTAATAAAGAGGTACTGAGTGAAGGAACAAGCAAAAGACACATGGGAGAAAGGCACAGGGCCTGAGTGTCTGAGGGCTGGCAGAACCCTGGTAGACCTTCGCGTCCAACCTTGTACTTCACAGCTGGGGAAAGGAACAGAGTCAAGATCAAAGTGCAAAGAAGCACCAACATTTTTCAATAGAGATGGGTCTCCTGCCTTCCAGGCCAGTCCTCTATTACCAAAGAGAAGGGCCTGCATACTCAATTTTATTATTATTTTTTAAAGTCATGGGTCCATAAAATAATTGTTCCAGATTCCTACTTCACAGGTGACTGATGGTGCTGGCAATTCGATGAAGGTGCTAAGATGCAGTGAGGCACCCCAGTTCCATGCTACGAAATTGGCCTCAATTCCTCGAGGCAACATAGGTTGGTAGAGAGAGAACGGGCTTTTCAGTCAGACAGATCTGGATCTAAACCTGGGTTCCTAATTTAGCTACACACAGAATGCTGCTTAGAGCTTAGCTTTCTCAGCTGTGTCAAAGAGGTAACTGACACACTCATGTTCAGGTACGCTGCCCTGCACAAAACCCAGCACACACTGGAGCTCAAGGGTATTGATTTCCTCCTCCTCTAAAGACTGCCTCTGTCTGCCTGGTTTAGTATTCCATGATTTCCCTCCATCTGGCTGTGGCTTACCCAACAGGCACTTTCAACCCCTATTTCCATTGCTGTCTCTATCTCACAGAATAAGAGAGCTACACTAGGCCTATGCTGACTCTCCTCCGACTTATGGATGTGACACAGTTCTAGCCAATGAGACATAAACAGGCACCTTCAGAGTGTCTGCTTTTCCCCAAATAGGGAACTAATACAGCTGATGTCCTGCCAACTCATCCCCACTTCTTTGTGCCTTGAATCAAAACATGGTGTCTGGAGCTACAGTATCTACCCTGAATTCATGAGGCGATAAGCCGACAAGTTATAGTTGACAGTGTAAAACTGTAGGAACCTAGAGTTCTAAAGACATTGATGAGCACCACGTTAATCTTGGAATACCTCCATCTAGGCTTCTCGGGATGGAAGAAACATAAATACATATATACAGCCGAAGGCATTCCTAAATGATAATGCATATACAGCAATAATAAAAGAAAGCAGATTTTGACAGTAGGGGAATAGGAGGTCTCACTTGTTAAGTGATCCTGGATCTATTCTACTGGAAGCAGGAAGCATCAGTGAAGACATGTTCCACTTGGGCAGCCTGTCCCCCAAACCCACAAATACCCCCTTCAAATCAGACGCCACTCCATCCCAACTCCCTGCATCCTGTGTCAAGTCACATGACCAGGCCAGCTACTGCTGCTTCTTTTAAGTCTTTATTTCATATCACTGTTAGGATTTTTTTTTTTTTCTTTTGCTGGGGTTACCTGTTTTCCAAAAGGAGCATTTATATTGCTGGACATATATACCCAAAGTTGCTTGTAAGCTATGCTTAACTGCCCGTGCTAGGAAGCTTTAAATGTCCTTGACGGGCCCTGTGTAAGCCCTCGGATACATTAGCAAGTCCCAAAGACACTTTAGAAGTTAAATATGGGAGAAAATACTCCAATTAGAACTGGTAAGACAGATCACAGGAGACAAGAAAGGGAAGAGGGAGGAACAAGAAAGGGGAGAGTCAGGAAGAGATAAGTTTCCTTCGTGGCCGTGGCATGACTCATTTTGGCAGGAGCTGGGTAATTCATTATTCCAGAGGTGCTGGCTGCGTAGCCTGGCCCATGGCATGATTAATAGCCCAGTGCTGTGTGCATTACAAACAGAACAGGGACACATTCTGGTGTTTCTGAGGAGGCAGACACAAGACACAACTTCTGGCTGGGAGCTGGGGACAGTGACACACAGGCAGATCGAACAGAATAAGAGAGCGTTCCTTCTGGGGCTGGGCTGCCACACTCAGTGCACAGCAGCACTCTCAGAAGACCAAACCAGCCACACAAGGAAAGAAGAGGCCATCTGAGGAAAGACCCCAATGTGCCCCACGGGGTGGGCAAACGTTACTGCACTGCAGCCAGCCCAGCCCCTGAACGGCTCTGAGCCCATTTCCTCAGCTGTAAGGTGAAGAGCACACCTATCCTTCAGGGCTAGTGTGGGAATTCAGTAAGATAATATATACACCAAGTACCTAATAGTGCAGTGCAGACAGGTCCTTATGCCAGTTATTATCAAATGGCAGCTCAGATAAACCTGAGTCAGGTCAGATGGCAGTGAGTCTAGCACTCACTGGACCAAGGCAGGCAGAAGCAGGAAGCTAGAGGAAGCCAACAGGCAGAGACTATCCTCTTCCCTCCTCCAGACTGGCAGTCTCTCTCTGCCGCCCCCTACGGGCAGTGCTGATGAGAAGTGGGAGGGTCCCACAGAAATGGCCATGGTGAGTCCTAGCCCCAGGACCTCACTGCAATGGGCACTGGAGGTCAAGGGTAGACAGACAACAGCTTAATCATGGGCACAATCAGGACAGTGGATTCTACCAGGTTTCACAGGCCAGAAAATAGTCTTTTATTGGGTAACTGATTTGTGGTTACTTACTCATTTTGAAACAAGGAAACAGTATACATTGCATGTGTGGTCCCTAAGGACAGCATCTTGATCTAGTGCTAAAAGTTAGAGAGAAGCAGATTCTGGTTCAACAGAAGACAATCAGAGGTGTGCAATACAAATATGAGGTTGAACCACATGAAATTGTTGTTGTTGTTCTAGGTCAAAAAAGACCCCTAATAGCAGTGCTTTTTCAAATGATACATAAATATAAAACTAAAAAGCTAATATATATTTATTATATATACAAATATATATTTATATACCAAGTTTATAGATTAAGTACTTGCCAAGGGTTAGGTGTTGCATTTAATGTCTTTATATTTATTAACACACCTTATTCTATTACAACCTTGTGATATAGAATCTATTCTCATTTTATACAGGCTGAGAAAGGTTAAATAATTCCCTTGAGGCAATACAGCAAATAGGAGGCAGAGTCTACGGTTTAAACCTGTCTTGTCTGACTTTAAAAGACTCACTTGTTCATTATGTCACATACTTACTACATTATATACAAACAGAACTAAGGTGGTGAGTTCAGGGTCACTGAGGATATTCCCAAGAGAGGCAGTTATTAAAAATCCATTTAAACATAAACTGAAGAAAGACCTTTCTGCAGTCCCCGTCCATCTACGTGTTATTTGGCTAAAAGAAAACCACTGAACTTATTCTCTTCCACTGGGATGTGCGTGTTGCCTGGAGGAGGTGCTGGGCCTGACTGAGGAGTCCTACACAGGTGGGTGTGAACATGGACACTTATGAACATGTGTAACAGGTGTCAGTTTCCTGCTGGTGGCACTACGGTGCTATCTGTACCATCTACACCCCCCCATTCTTTTTTGCACTGGGGATTGAACCCAGGGCACTTTACCACTAAGCTACATCTTGAGACCTTCCCCCCTTTTTATTTTGAGACAGGGTCTCACTAAGTTGTTGAGGGTCTTACTGATAAATTGCTGAGGTGAGCCTTGAACTTGCCATCCTCCTGCCTCAGCCTCCCAAGTTGCTGGGATTATAGGCATGCACCCCGTGCCTAGCTTTATCATCTTCCTTTTGACCAAATAGGGAAGAACCCCTGTTCGGATTTCAGTGGACAGAGGCCTGGACTCCTTTGAAAGTATAAGTGTACCATTTTGTAGCCCAAATATTGTCCTCTTGGGTGACATCTTCATCACAGTGACTCTCCTATCAGGCAGTTGCTTTTGTCATCTCTGGCTGAGCCTCTTAGAAGCACTATTTCTAGTCTGCTTACTAAGCCAATACCTGGGATATGTGAGAATGAATTGGGCAGCTTCTCTACAGCCTGAACACAATATTCACCCAAATACGGGAGGAGACATCTAGGCCTGCAAATAATTCACAGCACCTATGTGAAAACTCTCATAAACAGAGTGTAGGTGAATAGCACACAGCGTTAGCACAGATCTGGTCTGGGGTATAACAGCCCAGCAGGTGTGGGGCGGGAGGACTGGCCGACCACTTCGTGTCTCTTACTTCACTAGTTTAATATTAGTACAAGGCCTGTTTATGGCAAAAACATTAAAACAGGACAAGAGGATACAGAAAATAAGAATTTTAAGTTCACCATTCACATGCCCTGTTCAGAGGCAAAACACTCTTGGGGTATTCCAGAGTCCTTCTAGATTTCTCGTGTGTATCTATGGCGTAGGGTGGACTAAGTTGATGTTATGAGAGACTGTAAGTTCTATTCCATAGCCTACACTTAGGCTGTCTTGAGGTCTGTTCTGATCCAACATATATGCCATCCCATTGCAGAAATGGCTGTGTAATATTCCACTGGACAGATGCTGTGGTCTCTATTCAACCTGCTTCCTATTGATGGGCATTTGGCCACAGAGAACTTTCTTTAGTGGGTGGTTCTAGTAAAACTAATAAGTACATAGGACTATAAAATGCTTGGCAGATTCCATGCAACTGAAATAAAATTCAAAGTAAGTTTTAAAAATAACAGTTTAAACAGCCTAGGAATTTTGAGTAGTTTTATTAATTTCAAATCTTTTGAATGCTTATTATTAAATGGGAAAGCTTTCATTATTGCCCCACGTACTTATCAGGGAAATGAAACCTTTCCTTTCACTTGAAGTGTTTTGACAGAATTTCTGAAAACAAGAAAGGCAGGGCCTCCAGGGGAAGCCAACACACCAGGCAAATGAGATTCTGGCACTCCTCCTGAGGAGACTCTAGTGCAGAAAGTGACTTACTGCGCCCAGTAGATAACCCACAAAGCCAGGCTGCAATAAAACCATGAGCTCTCAGACGACTTTCCTACAGAGGCCCTCAGAAGACTGAATAACTTGAGTTAAAAAAATAAAAAGAAAACTTGTAACAGTTTTTAAAGACATTTTAAACAAATCAAATAATAATCAATAATCGACAAAATCAGACTGTATTCTCCTCTCTTGCATTTTGCCTTTATTTTAAAGCAAGGGATCTCATGGCAGGAAATCTAGAAAAATCCACTAGCTCTCAAGTCATCTTTTATGCTAAACGTGCCATCTCGGCTGAAAGCATCTATCATGTGTGACAGCTCCTAGCGTTGACACCAGCTACTCAGCCTGGGAGACCCTGCTGGTCAATGGACCATCAAACACACAGGACCAAATCCTTGAGCTTCGGATGGGGTCTCAAATGAACTAGAGTCAGCAACCGCTTGCACAGACAGGGCCTGGCTAACTCCATGCACACAGTGGGCATTCACTAAAACACATGGAGTGTTACTGTCAAATTGCCCCCTCGAGACAGACCACATTCCTATGAGAATCTGAACAGAAAAAAAAAAAGATAAGATATAGTGCCAATAAGGGAGGAAGGATTTTTTTTTTTTTTTTTTTTTTTTTTTAAAGATTAGCATCTTCTCTGGCCTATAGTGAAACTGTTACAAAGTGGTTGAAATAAATCTTCAAAGAACCCCAAACCTTCATTTCTGTCTGATTTTCCTGATTCACCCTTTGGTCATACTCCTTATTTTGTACGCATGACAGGTGACCAATGAAGCCCACATTCCTGCCATGAGTTTTTCTTCCTTTCAAACAGCCTATACTCATGATGAGCCTGATAAACTAATTAATAGGAAGGTCTAAATGACTGATGGAGAGGAACCTGTTCTGTCAGGATTCTTTTTTGTTGTTGTTATTCCGTGAAAGACACAGAAATGAATATTCAATTTTTTTTTTAAATGTCTCAGGATATTCTTATAGTCATGTAAACCTCCTAGTACCTCCACGGTCACACTGCAGCATGATGTGCCCTATGGCTACTCACTAGGCTTTCGTTTCAGAAACTTTACCCTGATTCCAAATGATATTCCTTCTCCATTATCTTAAGGGAAGAGGACCAACATATCCATATCCATATATATACAAATCTATACATACACATGGTTTTGTTTTTGGTTTTTTGTGGTGCTGGGGATTGAACCCAGGGCCTGTGCATGAGTGGCAAGAACTCTACCAACTGAGCTATATCCCCAGCCCCCAAGATATGATTTTTTTTTTAAAAAGATTGTTTTTAGTTGTTGATGGACCTTTATTTATTTATGTGTGGTGCTGAGAATTGAACCCAGTGCCTCACACATGCTAGGCAAGCGCTCTACCACTGAGCTACAATCCCAGCCCCCAAGAAATTATTTTAATTCTAAGCTTTGGCTCGGCAAGAAGGAAGGCCTTTTCTTTCTTTCTCTTCTTTTTTTTTTTTTTTTTTGGTACCAGGGATTAAACTGAGGGGCACTTGACCACTGGGCCACATCCCCAGCCCTTTTTTGTATTTTATTAGAGACAGGGTCTCACTGAGTTGCTAAGTGCCTCACCATTGCTGAGGCTGGCTTTGAACTCGCGATCCTCCTGCCTCAGCCTCCCAAGTGCTGGGAATCACAAGCGTGTGCCACCACGCCCAGCGGAAGGCCTTTTCTAGTTATGCTTCTGAATAGAATTCATCAGAGGGATCTACTCTGTGCCACAGAAGAGAAGTCCCATATATAATGTATCTGTCATAATATAAAAAGGTTAAGTTTGAGGTAAGTCCAAAATACTGATTCCTCCAGGTATATCTGATCAAGTAATCTTAAACATCCATGGCCCAGACCTAGACTAGTTAGCACTTGTAAAATACAACTACAGTGTGAAGAATTGCTCACGGCCAGTATGACATACATATCTAGCATGGGACATATACTTTGTGGTGGCTCCTCTGAAGAGATTCACAAATGGAATTAAACATGTTTATCATTAGCAGTTTAAATAAATGTCATTTATTTTGGCAGGAGATTAATTTTTAACTTGGCAGCTGTTTTCAGACAGATTGTTGTCAGGTTATGGCAGTGACTAACTTTGGAGGAAGGAGGATTTTTACAGGAGATTAGGTTTTCAGACCTTCAAGCTTGCATTTCCCCCAAGGAGTAAAGTAATTTTGTCAATTCCCTGAAATACTGGGTCCCAAAGACACTGCAAGGTTTGCATTGTTGTGACCTGCTTGCAATAATAACCTCACATGTGAAGAACTAAATGGTCTTTAAAACAGGATTTTGTCAAATATACTCTTCATTTGGTAAACTGGAGGTTTGTGCTGAAGTACATTATGGAGGAACAGAGCCACCTTCAGACAGCTGGAAGACCTGGGTTCAAGACCCAATGCTGAGAAGATCACTAACTGGGTAAGCACTTGCAAAAGCCCAGTCATTTTGGGAAAGTCCATGAACCTCTAAGACCAGGCAGTACCACGTTTTGTCCACAGGGTGTCTCTCTACCTAGTGCGCAGCCTGAAAACCCACAGTTCCTACCCAGATATCACTGCACCTAGTCCTGTGGTATCTATGCTTCGCTGGGAAAAAAAACAATGTCAATAGACACTTGAGCTATATCAGTGGGGCAGCAACCCAAACTCATGTGTGGTGGTTGGTTTGTGGAACAGATAGAGGAGGGCTTCTGGGAGACATCTATTTGAACATGGCTTTGAATTTATTAGAAAATTTCCAGCTTACAATACAAAGTGATAAGCTGCAAATCGATTTTCTAAGAAACACCACACCATGCTGGAGAAACACCATAGAGTAGCTACCAACATCTCATTTGATTCTCACAGGAAAGAGACCTTAGAAATTAGATTCTGAGCAATGCAGAAATGAGGAAGTCTGGTTATTCTTAATCAGAAAAGGATGACCCAAGATAACAAATGCACATCTTGGCTTCTTGTACCATTAAAAGCTATCAGAATATGTACCTTGGGAGTGAGAGGGAAGGATAAAGGATGATTAGTGGGGACTAAATTATACTTACCTGAAAGCAAAAAGTTATTTGTGTTATCATTGCACAGTAGGGTGACTAGAATGATAGTGTACTGTACCTTTTAAAAGCTAGAAGAAAAGATTTTGAAATTTTTCAACTTGGAGAAATGATTAAAGTTTGAGGAGAGAAATATGTTTAACCTGATTTAAACAACATGCAATGTACATGTTTCAAAATATTACATGGTGCCCTGTTGATATGTAAAATAATAAATTTAAAAACAAGAACTAGTAAAAGAACTGGATAAAGAAGAGAATATGGACTTTGCCAAAATAACCAAAATGGAAATCTACCCTATTTTCCAAGAAAGAGAATATAGAATATGATATAAACTTTTTAAAAATTTTCTTACAAATAGGCATGTAATTTGAATTCATTATAAAGACTGTCACTTAAATGTCCTTTTTTTCCTCCAGTTCTCCCACTGGGCCACATAAATCCCAAATCCAAAAGCACAAGACTCAGGATGGGGTGTTAGGTGTAGTTTTAAAACACAAAGAAGTCATACCTTGAAATCATATGTGGCATCTGGGTTTTCGTCGCAGGCAATGACTTCTGGTGCCATCCAGTACGGGGTCCCGATGAAAGTGTTCCTTCTGCCCACTGTTCGGTCCAGCTGGGCACTGACTCCAAAGTCCACTGATGAAGAAAAAACAGCCAAATACATTCTACTATTTCAGATTTAACACGGGAAAATGGACATGTGTTTTTTAACATGGCAAAATGTATATAACATAAAAATTTATGGTTTTAACCATTTTTCATTTGTGGCATTAAGTCCATTAACACTGTGCAACTGTCACCACCAAAACTTTTCATCTTCCCCAACTGAGACTCAAAACCATTGAGCAAGAACTGCCCTTACCGCCCTCTCCCACACCCTGGCAACCTCTCGCTTTCTGTCTCTCTAAATTGACTGCTCAAATATATGGAATCATATAGTGTTTGTCTTTTAGTTTGGCTTATTTCACTCAGCATAACGTCCTCACAGGTTACCCATATTGTATCATGTACCAGAATCCCTTCCTTGGTAATTCTGAGTAACATTCCACTGTATGTATACACCTCATTTTGTTTGTCTTGTCATTTTGATGGACACGTGAGTTGCTTCTGCCTTTTCCATACTGTGCATATATTTTTCAACTTCATGATAAATGCATGAAGTGTACAATGAAAAATCACCAACTGTTATATTTAGTTACACCGAGACTCCATAGTGACCAAAAATAGGTGTTCAATAAAAGGCAAGCTTGGTTGCCACAAAGGGTGGTACAAAGAAAGTGATTAATGGCTAAGGCCGGGAGTTGGACGCCAAAGTTTGCATCCTGTTTCTGCCACTTACTAGTGTTGTGACCTAGGATGAGTATTAGATCAACCTCTTGGAGCTTGGGTTTCCTAACCTATGAAATGAGGATGATGTCATCTACATGCAGTGCTCTAATGTTTACATGAGATCATCTAAGTGCCTTGTAAGGGACACGGCACGACTATACTCTCAACAAGTAACTAACCGTTAAACAGGGATGACCGAATCTTCCGAGGATAGCTCATCTAGTCTGCACATATGTAACTGCTTAGCCTACAAAGCGTATGCTTTGATTTTTAAAAGGGAAAATTCATGAGATGAAAGTTTAGCTCCAAATACAATAAGAGGAATTTATATATCTTAACAAAAATAGCAAATATTTAAATCTCATTGAAAATGAACAATCGTATGGACAGTGATCCTTTTCTAGATGATGAATTGTGAATCCTACAGGATTTCAGTCAGTTGACACTTTTACTCAAGCAGGCAAATGCACATGGGGTTCTGCACCTCATCTAGACAGCCCCAGATTTGCTGTGGGAAGGGCTCTAATAGATATGCCAAAGAAAGAGATCACTGCCAACTGGCATATGTAGGAGGGTAATCAGTATGCACCTAAAGTAGACTACCAAGCACCCATTTTCTACAGGTGGCCTAGGTAACCATAAAGTCAATATAAATATAACTTGAACATATGGGAAAATAGCATAATTTGTTTATTTTAATTATGTCTAACTATGAATATTTACAATGAAAAAATTGGGGTCAGCCGGGCGCGGTGGCGCACGCCTGTAATCCCAGCACTTTGGGAGGCTGAGTCAGGAGGATCGCGAGTTCAAAGCCAGCCTCAGCAATGGCGAGGCACTTAGCAACTCAGTGAGACCCTGTCTCTAATAAAATACAAAAAAGGGCTGGGGATGTGGCCCAGTGGTCTAGTGCCGCTGAGTTCAATCCCCGGTACCAAAAAAAAAAAAAAAAAAAAAAAAAAAAAAAAAATTGGGGTCATCAGTGTTCTGTCATAGCAGCAAACATATAAAAAATTGTGAGATGCAGGAGATGATTTTAAGGTCTATCACTTCTAATCTTTACTGAAAAGAAAAATCCCAATTATTCCTACACATTGATCAAGCACAAGGTTCTTCTATTCATCATACCATTTACAATAGATTCCATTTACAAATGCTTTTAGAAAATGTCTTTGAAACAGACAAAACATTTTCTTTTCCATTTTTAGGGCAATGGCTCCCAAATCCATGAGTAACGAATATACATTAGTTTAAAGAAAGAGCTGTTGAAATAATCTTATCAACTCTAGCAGTCTCTCGGCTCACAGGATTCTGTTCTCACCTAGTTTAACTTCCGCATTTTCAGTCAGCAAGACATTCTGCCCTTTTATATCTCGATGAATCACTTTATGCTGGTGCAGGTGACTCAGCCCCTGCAGGGATGGAAAGGTGAGAGAGTTAATAGCAGGATAAGCCAAGATGAAAACAACCTATTTTGAATGATCCTCCCCAAATTAAACTCACCCAGAGATACTTTTACAGAATTACATTCACATCTTTGACACATTCATAGTGCTGTTCTCAACAGTAGGCAATTGATCAATGTAAATGGATGTTTATTGGCCATCTTTGCAATTCATGGCCCTGTGTTAAACAAAATCCTTGCATATTGGATCTGACACTGGGTTCCACCAGAGCACACTCAGGACGACATGGTTAGGCTCCCACATGCATGAGTTTCAGTTAATACAGTACCGTGAGAGGCGAGGGCTGCCCGTATGTGCTAGTTTGTATGAAACACATCCACACTCTTTGCACAGAAGATGACCCTGATTTAACTAAATCTTCACATGGAGGGAGCAATATTTGAATTGAAAAGTTAAAAGTTATCTTCTGTCTTACAATTTTATAACTGAACACGATAAAATATTTCTAAGGGAAGCCAAGAACTTTCCCACTGGTTTTAGCCAATGTGGTTCACATTAAAAAAGGAAAACCATCTCGATTCACTCAGTGGGCATTTTGTCACTGTCATTTTTAGTGCTTTATGATTTTAGTGACTTCATGCTAATTATATGAGACAATCATTCTGTGACATCCACACCTGATTATGTACTATATTTTTACAAATAACTCTGATTTGCATTTCTTTGAGCTGTGAGTTCTATAAGCTAAGACAGTCACATATTTTTCAGATAAATTATAACCTAAAATAATCTACAATTAGAGCCTTGAAGGAAAGCATGCTATATGCTACCATTATTAATACAAAGAACTGTGTATCCAAGTGTCTTTTATTATTTATGATTTTCTGTTCTTTTAACTGTTTTCTACAAACACAAAATCATGGTATAGAGATATGTGTGTGTGTGTGTGTGTGTGTGTGTGTGTGTATGCACACACAGTATCTGAATTTCCTAGTTGAAGAAATTCAGCACTTGAGTACAGGTGTCCAAAAAATATTCACATGTACACTTAGAATATTAGTAAATATAAACCATGCAATAGGACAGTTTGAGGCAGTGGTCTGGGCAAAAAAAACTACCTTTCTTATCTAGTCAGTTTGGCTCAAGGTGAGCATCAAACAGATTTAAATGCCTGGTTTTTACAGCCTATGAACAACCCATAAATCCTTAAGAGAGGGACTGAGGATCCCCCTCCCTCCTTTACCATCAGAGTGTTCAGAAGCAGATACCAGAGCATACAAGTGAGCCAAAGGCTGTATTGAATGAGATCATACAATATAGGGAGGATCAGCTCTGATAATTCCTCTGATCATTTCCATGTGATCAAATATTCCTTCCAGGGAGTCAAATCCTGGTATCATTTGGGAGAAGTCATAGGAAAGAATAAGAAAACCACTATTTTCACAAATTAAAACAAGGTATGGGATGAACTTCCTTTCTGCTTTTAGAACCCTGAAGACTGACCAATCCCTTGTATCCAGTAGTGCAAATGGGGAGAACCAGCCCTGGAGACCTGAGAAATTTCTGTCACTCACAGGGTGGTCTAGAGGATGAAGTAATCCATCCTGGTTTCCTGAGTGAGTTTAAGTCAGGAATTCAAATGAAGTTAATAGCACATCAAAACACAGAGACAAAAGTCCAAAGAGAAGATCAGCAGATAGGCAGGTTGTTTCCCCTCAAATTGTGTTTGTGTTCTTTTAAAGAAATCTTTATACACTCATACATTGCTGGTGGGACTGCAAAATGGTACAACCGTTATGGAAAGCAGTATAGAGATTTCTTGGGAAAATGGGAATGGAACCACCCTATGACCCAGCCATCCCACTTCTGGGTCTATTCCCAAAGGACTTAAAAACAGCATATTACAGTGACACAGCTACCTCAATGTTTATAGCAGCACAATTCACAATAGCTAGGTTGTGGAACCAACCTAGATGTCCCTCGGTAGATGAATGGATAAAGAAAATGTGGTATATATATATATACAATGGAATTTTACTTAGCAGTAAAAGAGAATAAAATAATGACATTCACAGGTAAATGGATGAAGTTGGAGAATATAATGCTAAGTGAAATCAGTCAATCTCAAAAAATCCAAATACCGAATGTTTCCTCTGATATAAGGAAGCCGGTTCACAGTATTGTTGGGTTGGGGTACATAGGAGGATTAGAGGAACACTATAATGGTCAAAGAGAAGGGAGGGGAAGGGAGGGAGCAAGGGGGAAAGGGGGGAAAAAAGTGGTTGAATAAGATGGATATCATTATTCTAAATGCATGATTGAAGACTTGAATGCTGCAAATATACTTTGTATACAAACTGTTTTGTGTAAAAAGATGCTATATATGTATAGTATGAACTGTAATACATGCTACTATAAATAAATTTTTTAAAAAAAAGGAAAAAGAAATCTTTATAAGGGAGGGTGGGGAGAGGAAGTATAGAGTTCATTGGATCAGACAAAGGGGAATGAAGGGAAGGGAGGGAGATGGGAATAGGAAAGACAGTAGAATGAATCGGACATAACTTTCTTATGCTTATATGTGAATACACAACATCACATTCAATCACAAGAAATGGGATCAATATTGTAATGGGTTACACCCCATGGGTTATACCCCATGTAATATGTATAATATTCAAAATACACCCTACTGTCATGTATATCTAAAAACAACAAATAAAATTGTTTTGCTACCTCAAGCTATAGGTATATTATTTTATGTTTTCTCATAAGAACTTTAGTTTTTTACTTTTCACCTATTTATTGGAATAAGTTTTTAAATATGGTATAAAGCAGGTGTTAATCTCATGTTTACATATGAGTGGGCAACTTTTTCTCATAAGAGCACCGATTTTTTTATCCATAATAGCATTAGATTTGCCATAAATATAGTGTTCATATGATGTGGGTCTGTTCAAAGACTTTTTCCCCCCTTTTGGTACCAGGGATTGAACCCAGGGATGCTTAACCACTGAGCTACACCCCCAGAACTTTTTTATTTTTTATTTTGAGACAGAGTTTTGCTAAATTGCCGAGGCTGACCTTGAACTTGTCATCCTCCTGCCTCAACCTCTTGAGTTGCTGGGATTACAGGGGTGCACTGCCATGCCTCGCTGTTCAAGGAGCCTTGAGTCTGTTCCTTTGGTCCCTGTCTAGTCTACGACTATACCACTCTGTCTTAATTACTTAGTAGTTTTATAAGAAATCCTGACGACTGGGGGCATAAGTCCTCCACCTTTGTTTTTCTTCTTTAGGACTGCTTTAGTGGTTCTGGGCCTGTGACATTTCCATATAACTTCTAAAAATCAGATCGTCACTGTGCACAAATATACCCACAGGAATTTTGATTGGGAGTTCAAAGAAACCAGACAAAAAACTGGGGAGAAATGACATCTTTGCCATATTGAGTGTCTGATCTGTTAAATGGCATACAACTCCATTTATTAAGGTCTTTATTAATCTCTCTCAGGAACATTTTGTAGTTTTTAGGGTAGATGCCATTCACTTCTTTGTGTATATTTCTAAATATTTGACTTTTTATGCTATTTTCAATGCTATTATTTTATAATTTTATTTCTATTTGTAATTTGCTTAATTTGGTTTGCATTTAAGGCCCTGTCATTATCTATTTACATCTTCCTTCCTTTTTAATGCTCATCCACTCATTCATCTATTGGCAGCACAAAACCTATCTCTCAAAGGCATATCTTGGACATGTAGTGAAAAACAATTTTAACTTTTGTTCCCTTAAATTAAGAAGACTGAGCTTATAAATAAATGATTATCGCCAGGCGAATCTATTAAGAATGCTCTGTAGACATATAATCACCTCTGTATTAGTAGCAAGAGAAAAATCAAACTAGTCTGAGTGAACTACAATATGCCCAATTACCTTCTTCTCCCCAAACTGTGTGCAGTAAATATGACAGGATTGTCTTCACCACCTGATGGTGAGATTTGTGGGTAAAACTGGTAGAACAAGCACAGTCTTATCTAGCTCTTTTGATTACTTTAAGTAATTGGGCCTCAATGATTCTTTTAAAAGTAAAACTAGTTAAACTAGCTTCTATGTAAAGAAATTACTAAAATCACATAATCCTTAAACACTTTAAGTGGAGGGAAGGCATCACCATATTAATTGTAATACAAATAGATTACTTCAAATGATCCATCTTAAAACAACCCATTTCCTAAATCTATCTTGATAGATACACTACCTTTATGATCAAACTTCAGATTTCTAACTAGATACATCATTGTAAGTGAATCCCTGGCCAAGGGAAATCACCGGATGTCAACCTCCAAATGACAGTGCACATGGCCTATGAAAATGGTTCAGGCCCATCACAGCAGAACTGTGTGCCAAACCATCATCACCACCAGCAGTTAGATAATCATCAAGGAGGAAAGCAGAGATGGCACGCTTGCGAATCACACTAGAAGGCCGGAACAAAAGCACAACACCCCCCAACATATCCCGTCATACTTGATGACTTTGGGATGTAGGTTGGTCCCCACTTGTCACCTACCCGCAAGATCTCTCTGCAGATGTATGCGATCCATTCTTCTTTCAGTGTGTTACCTTTCGTGTTCTTGATCAGGTCAGTGACGGAGCCAGCGCCACAAAACTCCATCACCAACTGGCAAAGGAAGCAAAAAGCCATTGTTATTGTCACACTTCACAGCATCTACCAGGTCAGGTGAAGAAAGCAGGGGGTATTCTAGTTGGCTGTTTGGGAATGCCAAACCTGCAAAGAAAATGTGATGCTAAAACAGAAAGGTTTCTCTTAATTTCATACTACAGTAATAGAAAGATTTGTTTTTAAATTTCCAACCTATAAGTTAACAATTGGAAATTGAGGGAAATCTCCATAATCTAAATTTCTTTTTGTTTAATGGGGTCAGGGAGGTGGCTCAGAATGGGCTGAGATCATCTATGCTTTTCCCCAGCACATGAATGCATCTCTCCCACAAAAGCAGGACCATTTCCCTGTCTGAAGACCTATGGGTCTGCAGGCAGTGCCAAGTTAGGACAACAGAAGTGCACACTGTTTATGTTATTGGTTTGTAACTGGCACTGTAAGCTGTCAGAGTGGGGACTATCTGTTTTTAATTAACTTCGGTAAATGTTCCCAGGAGGTTGGACACATCAAATAAATTCAATAAACAATAAACTCTAATTTAGCACCTTTCATCCAAAAAGCTCCAAGCACTCTATAAATATAAACTCATTACAGTACTCAGCAACTTTATAAAATAGGCAGAAAATAAACATTGCCCTTACTTAACAGCAAAGTCGAGCCCAGAAGAGGAAAAGGAATCTATGTGCTTTCACATCCATTTTCTAGGCTCAGAAAGGAAATATCCATTTCCATCTTTTCTTCTTCAAATGCATTTCTCAGTAAAGTCGTCTTCTTAGATATTTATATATTGCTTTTTATAATTATATAAAAAAGAATTTAGAATAATTAGTAATCAATCCCTAACTTGACAGTAGAGACAACTAAAACAGATACACGATAAAATCACATTGATGGTTTTGGCTTTGTGCAAATGTGTAAGTCTGATATCAGCACTGTGTCACTACGTCCTAAAAGATACCCACCAGGATGCAAAATCTGCAGGCAGGAATCACGTTTTCTTTTTGTCTATATGCCTAATGGAAACTCAATAAAAAGTTACAAAATGAGTTTCATGAGTAAGTTTCCAAGGCCTGTTCTGACTTGACTTGCGATTCCAAAAAGCCTGGGTTCCTTATAAAACCCTCCCATCTCCAAAGGACAAGCAGATTTCAAGGCTTGTAAGAAGCTTTTACAGGGAAGTGCTACAACAGACTACATTCCAACCAGAGTAAGTTAGAAATTTTCCATATGTAATAACGAGGGGAAGCTTTCAAAGACCAAAGATTCATGTCAAAAAGGACTTAGGACTCAACTTGAGAAGACTCCTACTGGCCAAAGATAGGACAGCACTGACTAGAACAATAATGGCAATGTCTAGAAACACATTAAATATGCTTAATTAAATACATTAATAAAATATCCTCCGAAGAACAAAATTGGCACTATTAGAAAAAAATAACAAACCAACTTATTGAGAACTGGTTAAAAGGGGGTGGGTGTCCTGTTTATTCTTTCTTATACTAATTTTACCACTGGATAGCTAAATAATAAAACATGGAAAACTTCTATTCATGAAAGCAGATATTCCATTTAACAAATGATGAAGGCATAATAGAACTACAATGTCATTATTTGTACCTCCTAATGAACAGACTTAGGTAGTGATTATCAGTTGTTGCTAACATAAACAATAGGAGACAACTAAGATTTGTTTCTTGATAGAAGAACAAAGCATCACCTAAGAGGTAGTCTTGTCAAAAACAAAAACCTGAATCTGCTCAAGCCTCTAGTTCTTTCCACCCACAACTTACAGGAAATCAGCTGAGTCTAGACTAGGAAACTTGTCTAGACAAATTGTTTCTTCAACAAATGAGTTGCAAAGGGAAAGAAAAGAGAGATGGAAGGGAAACCTGTAGATATAAAATGGTTTTTAAAGTAAAGCAACAGGAGCAGGAGCTGGAGCTGGAGCTCCATGGCAGAGTGCTTGCCTAGCATGCATGAAGTACTGGGTTCGATCCCTAGCATACATAAAAATAAATAAATGCATACTGTCCATCTACAACTACAAACATTTTTTTATTTAAAAACTAAATTAAATCAACAAATTGGAATGGATACATCTTATTTGGACACTGATTTCTAAAAACAGCTAAAATATTTTTGAGACTATTACAACTTTGAGTATGGACTTAGATATTTGATAATGCTAAGGAAATAAGATTAGCATTTTTAGAAGTATATGCTAATGGTCCTGTGGTTAGTAAAAAATGTTCTTATCTTTTAAAGAAATATGCAGAAATACTGATGGATAAAAGCATATCACAGTTTCTTCTACAAATGATGGTGGGACAACTACATATTCACATGCAGAACAATTATGTTCGACTTTTACCTCCCACCATAGGCAAAAATATTAACTCAAAATGAATCAAAGACCTAAATTTCTGTTTGTTTTTAGCATTAGAGACCTGAATGTAAGGTTTAAAACTATTAAACTTCTAAGAGGAAAAAAATCTTTCTTCTTGAATCCTTTCAATGGTTTCTTAGGCATTACAACAAATTCACTAGTTACAAAAGAAAAACATAGATTGATTTCATCAAAATTATACACTTTTGTGCATTAAAGGACACTTTAATAAGAAAGTGAAGGGATAATCCACAGAATATAAACATATTTACAAACTGTATACCTGATAAGGGCCTAGATTCCAGAATATATAAAGAACATTTACAACTCAACAATGAGAAGACAAGAAATTCAATTTAATGGGCAAAAGACTTAAATAGACATCTTTCTAAAGAAGGATAACCAAAAAATGACTGATAATCACACGAAAAGCTGTTCAACACATTAGTCACTAGGAAAATACTCATTAAAACCATAAAGTGTCACTTTATACCTATGAAGATGACTATAATTTTTAAAAATGTAGAGAAATCAGAATCCATATGCATCACTGAAGGCAATGTAAAATGGTGCAGTCACTGTGGCCAATGGTTCATGAGATCCTCAATGAGATGAACACAGAATTGATAGAGAACTCAGTAATTCCACTTCATGATGTATACCCAAAACACTGAAAACAGATGTTTTTTTAAAAAAAAAAAAAAAAAAAACCTGAACAAGAATGTTCAAAGCAGTGCTATTCACAATAGACAAAAGGTAGAAATACCCCAAATATCCATCAACAGATGAACAAACAAAAAGTGGTACATCCATGCAATGGATGAAGTGTGATAGAGGATACAACGTGGACGAATCAAGAAAACATTATGCTAAGTGAAAGCAGCCAAAGAAAGATCTTATATGTATGATTCCATTTATATGAAATATCCAAAACAGGCAAATCCATGCAGAGAGAAAGCAGATTAGTGGTTTCCAGGGATTGGGTGGGGAAAGTGGGAGTGACTGCTTAATGAATACATACAGTTTTCTTTGGGGGGTGACTGAAAATTCTGGAACCAGATAATAGTAATGGATTGTTCAACATTGTGAATAAACTGAATGCCACTGAAGTGTATACTTCAAAATGGATAGAATTTAGGTAAATATGGCATTATGTGTATTTTATCAGAATTTTTTAAAAAATTTATAAATGTTTCAAACTATTCCTAGAAGAGGGGGAAGTTGAGCTTGTCGATAGAGTGGGATTAGCCACTGGTATAAAAGTGTTAATCACAGTGCTCTAGATATGTGATTTGGAGGGATCCTCCGTAATACCAAGTTAAACAAAAACCGTGATGTAGCTGACCACAGCTCAATGCCAGCAGAACAGTCCAAAAAATATCCTTTGTATAGAATGGAAAGAAATATTTTCTCAAGTGAACAAAACACTTGTGCCTTTTCTTTAAATCCCATTTTGAAAAACCAAGCAACCAGACCTCCTGCGAATGTGTCCACTGCTCCTGGATCAGCTGGAGAACTGTCCTAGAACTGAGCTGCATTAGGCCACATAATTGTAGTTCTCAGGGAAAGCAGTGGAAGCCCAGTGACTGTAGTCTTTCAAAATTAGATTGGACAAAATACTTTCAAATCTTCAGTAGGAAACAATCCTACTCTAGCCAGGCACTAATGTCAGTGATTTCTATAATTTGCTTCTCCATTCAGCTCCAGCTGAAGGCTGCTGAATTCTTTTCATCTCACAGTGGAACAAAATGATTGTTAAATTATGTAATGGGATTTTTTTTTTTTTTTTCTAAGAAAGAAAGAAACCAGCACTTGGTAGCAAGGGGTTCCTGCAGCCACAGCAATACTGATAATTACTGCCACCACACAGCGGGGAGGCCTCCCCACAAGCAACCTCATCACATTAATAAACAGAGACAGGGCTCAACATGCCAAGCCCAGCAGCGATAAGTCAATAACTTCACATCTCACAAGGAAGACATGATGGATCATTAATATTCTCCTGAAAGAAAGTTCTCAAAGAGTTTATGCTGGAACCAAGATATTTGTTAACGTTTGCTGAGAATTTACCATGTGCCAAGCACTGGGTGAAATGATTTACAACTTGGTTGTTAACAAAACTGTTGTCTTGCTATTCTCCTTCTCTCAATTCCTTTGTTTATTTGGAAGAGGATGTTGTTATGGTCTATAGCATTATGCATAGTATATAATCATTAATCAGCTAACACAGTTTTAAAGCATATTGCTTTCTAAATTACCAGCTTTGTGACTTTGGGCAGGTTCCCTAACCATCCTGGGCTCAGAAACTTCCTTTCCCACCATCACCACTATGCTAAAATACAAAATAAAAGCATCAACTTCATAGGTTTGAGGAGCATTCCTTTAGTCTATTCATATAAAATTTCTCATGGCCAGAAATCTCAAAATATATCTATTACTTTTCTTTTCTTTTAGGGGGGTGAGGTGGGGGAAGGGTACCAGGGACTCAACGCAGGGGCACCTGACTGCTGACCCACATCCCCAGCCCTGTTTTGTATTTTATTTAGAGACAGGGTCACACTGAGTTGCTTAGCGCCTCACCTGTGCTGAGGCTGGCTTTGAACACAGACCCTTCAGTCTTAACCTCCCAAGCCACTGGGATTACAGGTGTGCACATTTTTCCATTCTTTATTCTGTTTGCATTATAAAAGGCAACGGAGGAAGAGTTTCTGACTTGGAGAGTGAAATCAATAGGTCTTAGAGGCCCACTTTACTTGGATTGGTGAAGAGTCGAAGTGAAAGATGCCGAAAGGGTATCAGGCACATATGTTCCTAAAACTTCTACTAAGAAAAGACTACCAAGGACACATGTCATTGTTTTAAAAGTCGGTATCACAGCAAGAAGACACAGTGGTACATACCAGGACAATGGATCTTTCTATTTGGAAGGTGGTGGTGATGCAAGTGGGAGAAGGAGAGATGAAAAGCACATTTGAAACACTCATTCAACACCACCTAAACAAATAATGGGTCAGAAACAAATAAACATGCATGCCACTGGGAGCAAAGAAGGAAAGTGAAGTAGAAGGTGGGAAAGAAACTTGCTCAGGCACACTGGGCCTGGCCTGGAGGATATATTCTAAAAAGAGCTCAGTGAAGCACCATCAGATTATCAGAAATGAGGATTCCTGCATGATGTGGACATGAATAGTTATTCCTACATAAATAAAAAGAAACTATTTTTTTTTTTTTTTTTTTTTTTTTTTTTTGGCGGTGCTGGAGATCAAACTCAGGGCCTTGTGCATGTGAGGCAAGCACTCTACCAACTGAGCTATATCCCTAGCCCAGAAACTAAATTTTTGAAACAGAGTTTTGACATATTTCACAATTTGCATGGTTGATTGTTACATATTTTTGTCAGCTGTCTCACATTTCTGACAAGTGTGAGAATTTCTCTCAGAGGTTGAGAGGCACTTATTATGCCCTCCAGTGTGCCTCTACCCCCAGGTTGACAATTGATGAAAGGGGCTCCAGTCTCAGCTGATCCCAGAGGAGTTTCAGAAGCACGGAGATAGCCCTGAACTCACCTCCTCCCCAAGGCACAGACAAGAGCCTGTGGAACAGAATCACCAGATGAGGTCATTTTGAGCCTTCCTTTTCCAAACCCAGAAACCTCTGGAAAATTTTTAAAAGGTTAATTCTCAGAAGCTAGGGTGATTTCTGTGGTCCCTAAAGGATTTACTTACTTTCTAGTTAATTGGTTTTTAGTTCCTGAAACAAGAAGCAAGGCCTTAAGATAGTATTTTAAAATGGTATATACTAACCCAGAATACAGTGAAAGGAACTCATTACCCTCCTGGCCACCCCAGTGTCACTGGTCAGTCACCCACAGAATAAATAACTATTAACAGATCCCTTCTTTTTAATAGTAAAAAGGAGGGATAGGAGCAAGAGGTAAGGAAGGGGACCAAGCAGATGAAGGGCTTCCTAAAATGAACCAAGCAGGTAAAGAGATACCTTAAAAAAGGATGGGAAAGTATGTGGTGCACATCTGCGATCCCAGTGGCTCAAAAGACTAAGGCAGGAGGATCATAAGTTCAAGGTCAGCCTCAACAACTTAGTGAAACTCTGTCTCAAAATAAAAAATAAAAAGGGCTGGGGATGTGACTCAGTGGTTGAGCACCTCTGGGTTTAACCCCTGGTACCAAAAAAAAAAAAAAAAAAAAAAAAAAAAGGATAGGAAAGAAATTTTCCAAGGATTCACAACTCAGCAAATGACCAGGGTACTGACTTTGAAAGTCCAGAAACCTCAGTGAGACAGAAGACATTTTTTTTAACATGTGTGGTTAGAATAGCCATGGATCTCATCTGCATGATTTATGAAGGTGTAAACCAAATCCACATTCTGTAACTTTGTTAGAGAAGAGCTGCTCCATTCACCAAAAGTAGCTTAAGTCTCACAATATAAAAGATGTGTATGTAGGAACACAAAACAAAAATCAGTTGGTATACACTTATCATTCAACTGACCAGCTAAAGTAAAGTAAAAATGTTCAGCATTTCAAATTTGAAAAGCAGCCTCAAAGAAAAAGAAAAAAAAAAAGAAAAGCAACCTCAACAGCCTTTTGGACTCATTTTGAAATTAGCAAGTATGGGGGTGGGGGCTCTTTTGGTTTCTGTTTTTTTTTTTTAGACTTGAAAAGAGAATGCTTTAAGTACAAATTCTAAGTTTTCCAAAGATAAGAAAATGAGTCTCAAGGATGTGAAGTGTTGCAAACTTGGTTAATAAGTCTTCTGGACAATGAATAACTTTATACTTTGAGAATGATAAAGGCACTTTGAATATACTGAGTCTATTTGCATTTTTAGCAACCAGAAGCCTGCCCAAAGGGCACCCTCCCACACATGCTCAATAGTTGCCCATGACTGAGCAGACAGACAGCTCAGACTCATCATGAGAACATTCAAGGAAATGCTGGAGAAATTAACTATGCTGGGACTCGAATTTCACAGTAGGCATGCATGATCTTCTGCAGAACTGTTCTTGGTAGGAGTAAGTCATTAATGTCCATTATGTCCACAGGCCCAAAAGTAGAAACTAACCTTAAGGAAGTAAAGAAAGGGTACAACTCTGTATCTCAGAATGTTACAACCAAATAGAAGAATGTGGGGTGAGAATGAAGGAGTAAGTTTTCAGACAAGTTAAAAACAGGAATAGAGAAGCCAGGCATGGTGGCACACACAAACTAAAATCCGAGAAACTCAGGAGGCTGAGTTAGGTGGATCACAAGTTCAAAGCCAGCCTCGCAACTTAGTGAGGCCCCAAGCAACTAAGTGAGATCCTGTCTCAAAATAAAAAATAAAAAGCCGGGCGCGGTGGCGCACGCCTGTAATCCCAGCACTTTGGGAGGCTGAGGCAGGAGGATCGCGAGTTCAAAGCCAGCCTCAGCAATGGCGAGGCACTTAGCAACTCAGTGAGACCCTGTCTCTAATAAAATACAAAAAAAAGGGCTGGGGATGTGGCCCAGTGGTCGAGTGCCCCTGAGTTCAATCCCTGGTACCACCAAAAAAAAAAAAATAATAATAAATGAATAAAAATAAAAAATAAAAGGGGTGGGGATGTAGCTTAGTAGTTGAGCACCCCTGCGTTCACTCCCTAGTACTTTAAAAAAAAAAAAAGGAAAGGAAAAGAGAAATACTAGCTTTAGAGCATTTAGGAATAAACATCTTGGTAGTGAAAAATTTTGAGGCATGCTCAGCATAAATAGGAACATTGGCTGAAAATTAACCTAAAAAGGAACCAGAAGTGTTGCTTAGACCATTAGCAAAACAACTATGGACATACATAAAGTCTTTTTTGCTAAGATGAAAAGCAGTTTAAACACAATTCTAATGAAATTCTTTGAGGGTAGAAGAAGGAATTGGTTTTCTCATTCTTGTCAAAGAATCATCCATTAATTTAGGTGTAGCATAAAATCTGTGTTGATATCTGAGCATCTTACGTTCTGTCTCTGTAGGTCACACAGTGAGGCAACTGTGACACCTGGTAGATTGTTTATAATTATTCCTCCTGCCATTTCAGGCACTCCTGTATTGGCCAAATTTAACCTTTAAAATCTTCTGTTCACAAATAATAAGATTCAAACACTTCTCCAGATGAGTGACCCAGCGTCTACCTATGAAGGGAGTTCTTCACTCATAAAAGAGAAGATCACTGATTAAAAACAATTAAAAAAAAAAAAAAGGAAAACCTCATTTCTGGTACACAGAACTAAGAGAAAATTTAATTAACTGTTCAAAGGCTCAACTACAGGTGGTTGAATTTTTAATAGTGTTACCTGTAGCACCTTACATGTAAAACTTGAAACAATCAAAAACGAAGTAGGCATGGTTTTTTGCCAAGCCAAGATGCCACAGTAATTGAAATCTAAACTATGGCAGATATAAGTTTGGGGGTCATGGCCAATGGCAATGCAGATTCTAGAAAGGGTCTCTCATTGGGAGTGAAATGAGTTCACATCTGAGTTCATCTCAGTGGCTTATTCTGGATGGTCTTACACAGGGCCTGGGCAAGTAATGCAAGAGTGTGAGGTTGAGGATGAATGGGAGACAAGTGAGTGACGGGGCCTCTGGTACAAAGTGGAGTGGCATGTGTCCTCCTAGCAGCTGGCAAATTGTTCTAACATATTGCTGCTATTTAGGATTTCAGGACCAATATTTTTAGATCATTTGATTTTTCAAACTTTTCAAGAAATCCAGACTTTCATGTGAAACTGCTTAATTTTTCTAATGTTGGCATAATTAAAACACTATTACCTTCTGTGAACCAAACTAAACATATTTAGCCTCTGAGTGCCACTTTGCCAACTCAGACCTAGTCCAACATTACCATTATTTTTATAAGGTAAAAACCAAATGCCTGAGACACTTGCCTCTGCCAAGGCTAGAATACAAGTCTCTGGATTCTCAGGTTAGGTTGCAGCTAACTGCTAGAACGTTTCTCAAAAGCATACAATATATAAGATGGGCGCGGTGGTGCACGCCTGTAATCCCAGCACTTTGGGAGGCTGAGACAGGAGAATCGCAAGTTCAAAGCCAGCCTCAGCAATGGCGAGGCACTTAGCAACTCAGTGAGACCCTGTCTCTAAATAAAATACAAAAAAGGGCTGGGGATGTGGCCCAATGGTCGAGTGCCCCTGAATCTCAGGTACCACAAAAAAAAAAAAAAAAAGAAAAGCGTACAATATAATTTCCTGACTCCTAAGGAAAGGAGTCTGCAGCATTACAATATAGTTAAAGGCATACTGAACCATTACACTGCAATAATCTATGATATTTTGACCACTGTGTATTTTGGAAGCTAATTAGAAATGCATTTGCTTTTATAAGACATTCTGGCCTGTGATTGTTATGGTGGTATCAAAAGAAATAGCAAAAGAAGGGAGATTTTGTGCTCTCATTTTAGAGAAATTAGTCCATTTAATTGATAGTTCTCCTCACTCCTGCTATCTGACCGACATAACAGCAAAACAGGACAGCCTCCCCGCCCTGAGATCAGCAGAATGAGATGGCAATGTTGTGTGTCAGAGTTCGACTTGTTTCCCAGAGATCAGAATCTTTATTGAAAGAGCTCCCTTTTTTGATTTCCGGATCAGGCCCTGAACGGTTGATAAAGGAGAATCACTTGGCCATTATCAGAAGTAGTTGTGTTTCTACAAAGAGCTGGTACTAAACAAGAGTTTATCTCCACAGTGAGACTGATAGAATCCACACAGATTATATTTCAATCAGACACCTGAAACAGCACATATATATTGGCTGAGGAGATATTGCAAACCTCTGTCCCCCCACTCACAGCCAAAGAAATATCTGGGGAGTATTTTATGTAGTCTGAACACTGGGAATAAATGTTAGAAAGTGCTGGTCTTAGCGGCATAAACTATGTCTCTATATGATCCATAGTAATATTTTTATATCAATATAATCCTAAAAAAATACCAATAGTCCAAAGAGTCAACTAACTGTGACCTTTGCAATTATTTGTTGAAAGATTTCCAAAAGGTTTAATGTAATTCTCATAATGTATTTCTTAGACTATACAGCAGTCTTATTAGTAATAGCTAACAGGTCCTACTACCCTCTTTGAATGGCAGGGAAACTGAGGAATTAAGATTAAAAGTGAAGTTAAAACAAGTTTATTTATACAAAATGTGTCAATTCCATTTTGAACACCAACCTTTGATTTCAAAACCATCTTTTGTGACCAAAAGGAGAAAAGTGTAGGGTTTAAGGGCTTGATTCTGACATCAGACAGCTTGGGGTTAGCTACACATTGACTCTACCACTGACAAGTTCTGTGCTTGGGCAAACTTCCTAACTTCTCTGAGCTTCACTTCCTCATTTGTAAAGTGGAGATAATAATCATGCATTTGTAGAGTGGCTATAAAGATCTAATGAAATAATATGACAATGTTATCAAACATAGTCCTTGGCACATTGATAAGAAGGTGACAAATATTACGCACCACTGTCCTCAGTAACAGAAAACCCAAATTCAGTGAGTTCTGAGTTGTAATAATACCTACTATCATATTCTGTAGCCAAATTCCCACCAATTTTGTAATCTGATATTAACTTCCTATTATGTTTCTATACTGCCTTTGCTATTTCAAAATTACTCCTTAGTCTGTTATCACATAGAAGCGCAACCAGGAAAAGAAAGGACTTTCTTGCCTCTATAAGGCCTTTCATAGCTTTTATCTCATCCGTAGTGGGACAGAAACTACTGGACAATTGCTAGCAGAGATAGTCAGAATAACCCTGTGTGTGATCTTGCATTTGACAAGTGCTAGGCCCTCTGTCTTCCAAACCAGCTGAATGTGAGATTTGTAAGTGTCACATTGTGACCCCTGCATTTAATTGCAGGTGGGAAAACAGATGTGAAGGCAGGATTTCTCCCCACGTGGTCCAGTCGGACGTGCTCACTACTTGCAGGTCTCTCTTTACCAAGCTGAGGAAAGGGATACTCAGTCTCCACACTGGTCTCCTTGCTTCTACCCTTACCCCCATTCAGCCTGTTCTCAACCCAGCAACCAAAACAACCCTTCATTTTATGGGTCAGATGCCATCACTCTACCTTTAAAGCCTTCCAAAGGCTTCCCTGCTTCGGAGAATAAAAGCTAAGGTCTTTCCAATGCCCTCTATGGCCCTGCATGATCCAGCCCCAGGTTTCTGTCCCATGTCTCTCCCTTCCACTTGCACAGTTCCAGCACCATTAATCTCAGAAAGCAGCAGGTCTGGAATACCCTTCCTAAAGCTAACTGCAACAGGGTTCACCCTGACCCCTCTATGCAGGGCTGCAACTTACTCAGTTCAGGTTGCTGTAACAAAAAGCCAGAGCACCTGGTACATTGATAAGCAGGTGGCTCATAATCAAAAGAAACTTTCTTCTCACAGTTCTGGAGGCTGGAAGTCCTAGATCAGGGTTGCAGCATGGTGATGTTCTGGTGAAGGCTCCTTTCTAGCTGCAGACTACAGACTTCTTGAAAGGAAAGCATAAAAACTCTCTGGGTCCCTCTTATAAGGGCACTAATCCCACTCATGAGGGATCCACCTCATATGGTAAGGGTGCAGCTCAGTGGTGTAGGCCTTGCCCAGCAGGCATGAGTCCCTGCGTTCCATCGCCAGCACTGCCAACAAGTCCTACCTCTGAATACCAGCACGCTGGGGGCTATTATTTCAACATATGAATGGTGGAGGGGGTACAGACACTCAGTCCAGGGTACTCTGCATACCTTACTGCACTTTCCATCAACACTTCCCTGTTATGCCAGCTTCCAGCCTTCTCTATAATTTTCTCACTCATCATGTTTATTGCTTGTGGTCTGTAGCAAGAATGTAAGTTGGATCAAACTAGGGACTTTAACCAATCTGTTTGTTAATGTATCTTAAGTGTCTAGAAAAGTACCTTGCACCAGATATGAACAAGTGAATAAATGGTAAATAAATAAGTAAACATATACACTTCCAGGCTCTTGGCTCCCAGCAACCACAGCCATCTCCGTGAGAAGAGCAATTGACCAAGGTGAGAACTGGCAGGTTGAGACTCCTGTTTTCAGGGTATAAGATCTCTCAACCTCCCTTTTAATCCCATTTAGATGCAAATAGGCTCACTGCTTTTTCCAAAAACCAACATGAAAATGGACTCAGGATTTTGCTCATTAAAACAAAACAAAACAACCTTCCATTGCCTTTCATAGAATTTCAGATCAAGCTAACCTGTCACATTTTAGGAGTCTGCATTCTGGTCCTACATCATATACATTAGTGAGCTTTGAGGTCCTGTAAAATCAATTAATTCCACCAGAAACCAGAAAAAGAATAACAATTGAATTTCCTGCCAATTTAAAAAATCTCAAGATTAGGAAAATGGTGAAAATGAGTTCCACCTTGCTTGATATTACCCTTCTCCTTCCCTCAACCAAAAACTTGCAAATAAATATCTGTATCTATTATGGTTTAGATATGGTATCCCCCAAAAGCTCACATGTGAGACAATGCAAGAAGGTGTGGAGGAGAAATGATTGGGTTATACATTTAACCTAATGGGATTAACTGAGTGGTAACTGGAGATAGGTGGGGGTGTGGCTATGGGGTATAAATTTTGTATCTGGAGAGTGGGTTCTCTCTCTCTCTCTCTCTCTCTCTCTGCTTCCTGATTACCATGTGAGCTGTTTCCCTCTTCCTACTCTTCCGCCATGATGTTCTACCTCACCTCCAGCCCTGAGGAATGCAGCCTGCTGTCTATGGATTAAGGCCTCTAAAACCATAAGCCTCCAAATAAACTTTTCCTGCTGTACAATTGTTTTGGTCGGGTCCATTAATCACAGCAGTGAAGAAAGCTGACTAAAACAATATCCAAGAAAATCAACTATCCTCCTTGGCCCGTCTCACAAAAGGAATGGAATTAATGGTTATATATGACTCATCTAGAAACAGCTGCACTGCTTCAAGTGATAAGCTGGAAGGTGATCCCAAAGCAATGTTAATTTTTTTTTTTAATTTATAACTACAATCCTGACCAAATGAAAACCCTTTCCACAGATGGCATAAAAATAGCTATCATTCCTTGTCTGTGGTCCATAATGCTGCAATGAACATGGGCGTGCAGATGTCTCTTGGACATACTGATTTCATTTCTTTTGGATATAAACCAGAAGTGGAACTGCTAGATGATCTGGCAGTTCTACTTCCAACGTCTTGATGGACCGCCATATATTGAGGGACGGTCAGTATTTTGAGACACCATGTTTTCTATAAAGACTACACTAATTTACATTCCCACCAGTGGTGTGCAAGGGTTCCCTTTTCTCCACATCCTTGTCAACATGGTGCAATTTTTGTTTGTCAATTATACTTCAATAAAACCTAGACGCCCTTCAGTAGATGAATGGATAAAGAAAATGTGGTATATACGCACAATGGAGTATTACTCAGCAATAAGAGAGAATAAAATCATGGCATTTGCAGGTAAATGGATGGAGTTAGAGAATATAATGCTAAGTGAAGTAGCAAATCCCAAAAAGGCAAATGCCAAATGTTTTCTCTGATATAAGGAGGACAATTCACAGTCGGATTGGGATGGGGAGCATAGGAGGATTAGAGGAACACTAGAATGGCCAATGGGGAGGGAGGGGGAAAAAGGGGTAAAGAAATAAAAAGATGGTGGAATGAGATGGATATCATTACCCTAAGTGCATCTATGAAGTCATGAATGGTGTGAATATACTTTGCATACAACCAGAGATATGTAAAAATGTGCTCTATATGTGTATTGTGAAATGTAATACATTCTGCTGTCATTTAAAATAACAACTTAGAAAATAAAAAATAAATTAAAAAAAAAAAACAGCAGTAGGGCAGGAAAGGGACTGAGGTGTACCTCAGTGGTAGAGCGCTTGCCTATCATGTGTGAGGCCCTGAGTTCCTTCAAACCCCAGCACTGTAAAAAAAAAAAAAAACAAACAAAACAAACAACAAAAAAAAAAAAACCCAAAACACCAAAAGATAGTGGTTTCCCTTGGGCTACTGATTAGGAGGAAGAATAAGGAATCCTCCATGGTGCTGGCAATGAATTGGGGAAAAGACTATCATTTTCTATGTGTCATCTCCTACAGCTCATGGCAATATGGGATTACTGCTAAACTGGTGGATTCTTTATTTTTTTTAAATAGATAACACTTTTTATACCTTTATTTTATTTATTCATTTTTATGTGGTGTTGAGGATAAAACTCATGGCTTCACATATGCTAGGCAAGCGCTCCACCACTGAGCCACAAACCCAGCCCCTAAACTAGTAGATTCTTGACAATGTAGAAGTCCTTTGGGAACACAAAGACATTCCAACTAATGCCACCTTGTTAAATCTTGTTGAACCTGCAGACCTAAGGGAACCTGTTCTTTAAATTACCTTTAGCAGCAATATCACTTTCATAGACAAATCAATGATTTTTTTCAGCATCATATTGTCCTGTAATTTCCAAGTGCTAAGGAGGATGCTAAGATGCAAAAGGCACAGTCCATATTCTCAAAGATCTGACTGTCATTATGAAAAGTGAGGATCCCCAATAAGAAGCAAGGAAAAAGAAAAAAAAGGAGCATCAGAGTGGTTCAGATACCATACTCATGAGAAAGACCAGAAAAAAGCAGAAGAAAGAGAAAATGTTTTAAAACTTAAATTAATGAAGTTACTATCCAGGAGTAAATATTTTTCAAAATCATCAGTATTATTTCAGACATCCCAACTATGTCAATATAGTTATTTTCCTTTTTCTTTTGCTTTTAGAAATTGTAAAGATAGTATAACTAATTATAACCTCCCCAAAGGCTTTTAAAATCCAACTGTAATTGTTAATGATCATCCATTTATAAATATAGATCTGCATCAATTCCTCACATCATGTCTCTTAAACGATGTCCTACTGGTTAACTTCTCCATTCAACTTTGTATGGTTGCCCCAATATTTATTTAGGATGCATTTTTGTTTGTGAAAATATTGGTTCAAAAGTAAAGCACTTTCTTTAAAGACATCGCTGTCTCCGTATATCTGCATGTCTGTGTGCATTCACATGTGCATGTACATGTTGTGTCTGTGAGCATCTGTGTGTGCTCCAGTTGCACTTGAGTTAAGTTGTACCAATAGCCATGTCCATGAGCAGTGTGTATATGTGTTCATTTAAAAATAATTGCAATGTACTAGGTAAAAAATGGTTATCAAACCTTCATTTCTTCATTACATTTACATTACATTTATATTATTGGTAACAATAATATTTTTAAAACATATTTTTGGTAACTGACATTTTTAAATTTTTTGGTTGCTCTCTTGTCCTTAACTCAATCTTTGTCTGAGTAGTTTCTTATTTTTTCTTTTGGTTTATAAAAATTCTTCATCTCTGAAAGTTATTAAATTCTTTGCTGATGGTATTAGAAATAAATATTTTTCCTAAATTAGTTATTTGCATTTGTTTTTAGGTAATGGGAAATTTTTAAAAATTTTCATCATCAAATCCATCAAAATTCTTTTGTCATTGATCTCACTTTAGAAATTTATTTTTATAAATTTATAAATTCATTTTCTTCTACTACTTTTACATTTTTAATCTTCACATTCATATCTATGTACATTTAGAGGCCATAATTAAAATCTAATGTAACCTTTTCAGAAATCACATAAAATATCTTATAAAATCAGTGATTACACAAAATGAATGTGTATATATATATTTTTTAATTTGGAGATGGATCTTACATAGGGGAAAAAAGTCCCAGCAGCAATTTTTACTTCCAAAGATGTAGTATTCATTCAATACCAAATGACATGAAAATCCTGGTAGTTTTTCAGGTGACATTTTTAAAAAAATATTTATTTATTTACTTTAGTTGTACACAATGCAATGCATTTATGTTTACGTGGTGCTGAGGATCAAACCCGGGCCGCGCCCGTGCAAGGCAAGCGCTCTGCCGCTGAGCCACAACCCCAGCCCCTCAGGTGACATTTATATTAACATTATTAAATTTCTTTTGGTTACCAATTGCATTCACTGCATGTTTTGTCTTCTCAGGAAGATTGCAAATGCCATAGGTAACTTCTACCAAAGTCTGAGCCCTTTAAGAATTATCCATGAAATAGTCACCACTGGATCCACATGGTTTAGCACAGGCTTTTAGCAGGCACATGATAATTCAGTGAATTTTGGGTGTTAGGTTCATACCAAGACCTCTGGAAGATGAGCAAGACAGTAAGTGTGTAGAAGGGTGTTTTAGAGTCACTAACCCAATAGCATCATGAAATTTAAGAGACAGGGAAGTAGAGCAAGTAGAAGGCTGCTGCACAGTCTAGGCTTCCACTCAAAGTCCCCTACTAAAGGGGGATTATAAAATTGGAAAGGGAAGGTCACAGCAACATGGCTTTTCAAGTCTGCTGAAGGACTAAGTAAATAACATTTCCTGTGACAGAAATGAGGAAAGTGACAATAAGGTCAAGGTGGAATGGGCAGAGCAGCAACAAGAAGTGGTGGTTCTGGTATCAAACATGCTGAAATTTTCATTGGTGGGCCTGTCAATCAGAGCTCTCTTACAGACTCTCAGAGATACAGGACTAGGGTACTTAGCTAAGTGGACTGGGGATGCAGGAGAGGGAAACATTTACAGAATCCCTACAATGGGGTCAGACACTATGCTAGATATTTTACTTATCAAATTATAATTTATATTTCAGAATTATCCACATTTTAGTGATATAAAGGACAGAGAATTCCAAAGTTAGATCCAATCTACCCCAGTGCTAGCTACACAGACTTGAAATAATTTATCCTCCCCAAAAACCATAGTTTTATCATGCAATAAGTGAGAATACTATTTATCTCAACGAATTGAAATAAATTATACAAATTCATAAACAGTAAATAGCATGGTACCTAAAATATAATTAAATGCAATAAAGGACTGTTGATTAGTGTGGGGTAAAAAATCCCAGGAATTAACAACTAGCTTTGGGGATGGTCTCTATTAAGGGATAGAGGATTTTGAAAACACAATGTTTTGGAAACCACAAGGCTAATGGTTTCAAATTTAAAGCTACTTAATCAAGTCTAGTAATGAGGATGGAGAAATGGACCATTTGGCACTGAATGTTCTTCACATAATAAAAGAAACTTTGAATGGTACTACTTACCCAAAGTTGGTCATCCATGCCTGGAGGATTCTTTTTGATAAAAGCACCATAGTATGTAGCAATATTCCGGTGATGAGAATATTTCTTCAACATGTTAATTTCTTGCTTGATTTCTTCCTCTTCATCCTAGTTAGAACAGTAAAAAAATCTGTCATGAAAATCCATGGTCTATAGTGGAATTCCATGCTTCAAACCATCTATATCAACTAAACTATGGTAAGTTCCATCTTACTTGTTTTCTTTCATGGCGATAAAAGAGCATAATAATTATGTCTTATAAAATGAAAAAGTTTACAAAATAACTCAACAGTGGCCCAAAGGGGTCTTTTTTGGTCCAGCTAACAGGCATTGCATGCAATCTGCTGGGGATGAAAAAGAAACTTGACCTCTTCACCTGGAGGAGATGAAGGTAGTCAGCTGTTAGACAGTCCACACTAGCCTCTGGAACTAGGCCCAATGAGCTACCTTTCACTGGTCATATGTGCTATGGGAAAGTTTCAGAAAAGTGAAAGAGAAAAACACAGGCTCTCAGATTTAAATTTTGTTCGGTTCATTTTCTTTGAAGCCTGCCTTTATTGAAGTGTCTAACTGAAGGCGATGAAAGTCAGAAGGGAAAAGGAGCAAAGTAAGTTCTCTGGATCTGAGGAAGTTCACAAAGCAGGAGTACCCATATCACCTTCAGGAAACTCAACATGAAAAGAAAAGGGGAGATGTGGTGGGGCCCAGGATGTAAAAGGAGACAACTCCCATACAGAGTTAGTTTCCTGGTATTCAGATTTCATTCATTTTGAGTTTCAACTTGGAGTCTATCAAAATTCCTGGTGGAGAGTGTGTGTTCTCTCCTAATATTATTTTACTGATGTGTACACATCAGTTGGACTGCAAAGCAGTATTTTAATTTTGAGGAATCTATTATTTTAGATGCAGCAGTAAAAGGGGATTATTCCTATGTGTAACATGTTACAGTACCATGATTGAAAGACCTGCCTGGTATATCCCCTGTCTGTACCATCAGTCACTCCAGCTGCCTGGCCTCCTTCCAGTGTATCTGCACACTGGGGCCTTCTGTAGTCTCCAGCATGTGATGTCTTCTTTCCTTCTTCCTTGGTCTTCTTTTCTACACACCATTCCTGATTGAGTTTAGTTGACACCCAGGGATGTCCTCCTGATTCTATCATGCAATATCAAGTTCCTCCACTAAATCTTGTCATAGCCTCTTCATGCTGAGATGGAGTCAGGCAGCTTCCTGTGTCATAATTGCCCTGTTGCTTACTCTCTTCTCCATAGAAAGACCTCTTTCACTTCCTATCTCAGTTCCAGAATTCCTGCTGGCAAAGCTGCCTGATCTACCAGTCTTGGTTCTAGCCACAGGAATCACCTGTGTCTCCCTCTTAGTACCTATCAGAATTGCCATCCCCTGTCAGTCTGTAGCAACCATATGTATGGGAATCTTGCCTGTGTTTGTTTCTCTATCCCATCTCAAGCACCCAGCAAACTGCCTGTGAATAAAAGTGAATACAAGAAAGAAGACCTGCAAAGGGTCCAACACTTAGAACAAGACTAGTGATGTTCAAAGAAACAGACAGAAATAGAAGGAGGACAGTGGCGAAATGCTGACATTTCCTGACCAAACAAAAAATAAGTGTCAGTGAAAGAAAATGAAGATTTGCAAACCCAGGAGAACTAAAGCATGTTACATACCACGAGGTACAACTAAATGGAACACCAGGTGATCTCAAAATAGGAAATATGATAGGGATGCTGAGCTAAGGAGGTGCATGTGGCCCCAGCACTGAGGAAGAGAGCTGAAGTGTGAGGAGCTGGGGTGGTGGCCGAGGGCATCGGTGGCAGACTGCTGACCCACGCATCTTCCCTGCAGTGATGGAAAACTGCCCACACCTTCGCCGCAGGCCTACGGGAAGAATGACCTTCACATATCTTCCACTTGTAGAAGGGTCCCTGCAGCACACCACAAATGCCTTACTATGGTGTGTGTCAGCTATTTTAAACTCACTGTGTGGAGCCAAATAATTGTGGATGAATGTGGGATGCAAGCAGAAGTACTTTGGGGAAGCCTAAGTAGAAGGGGAGAAAACCAACCTGAGGGTTTCCATGGACAGCACGGCCCCATCGCCGACAGCTGCTTTGATTAAAAAGGCAACTACGTGAGGCATTGAAAGAAACAGATCACTTTCTAACGGCAGCTGACAGTCTTGGCTTCAACCATTCTTAGTGAGAAGTCGGGCTGGTTCCAAAAGTACTTGCTTCCTGCCTCTTGGGTGCTCTGCAAGATGGTGGGTGATGTGCCCTAAAAAAAGCTTACTGTATCATTAAGAAAATAAGAGCTTATGAAAGAGTCCAAGAACAGAGTAATTGGGTATGGAATTAAATCCACAATAAATAGTACTGGAGATCGCTATGAAGTCAGTACATTCTCCATCACTTTGCAAAGGTAAACTGAGGGAATTATGAAAATGCAGGAAATATATAAAATGACTTTGGGGTTAGAAAGATGAGGGTAGGGGTGGGGATATAGCTCAGCAAGAAGAGCACTTGCCTAGCATATGCACGGCCCTGGGTTTGATCCCCAGCACTGCAAGAAGGAAAAAAAGAAGAAGAAAGAAAGATGAGGGTAGGAAGGTGGGCACGTGTCGAGTTTGGACTCCACCCCTTTGTGGCTGTAAGATCTCAGAGAGCAACCTACCTTTTTGGAGCCTGACTTTTCTCATCTATAATGAAATACAGATATTACAAGTCCCAGTTTTTTGAGATAATTAAATAAGGTAAGGTGTAAGTTACAAAGTGTAATACAAAATGAGCATCATAATTAATCTTCTCAACCAAAGTAAATAAGTAAATAAAAAGGTAGGAGAGCAGGAATGCAAGTCATTTGAATTTCAAGTTTAAATTGCATTGTTTCCAAACACAACTATGGGACTTTGAGTCATGGTCACGTAGCTCCAATATTCAATCCTGATCTTGACCTTCTAGGGCCTAGTAAGTGAGCATGCAATTTATCAGGGCTTCAGGGACACTGTTTATCCAGATTTCTAGTCGCAGGCACTGATGGCATTTAGTGATTCAGTGAAACAGGGAGGATCTTACTAGAGATGACAAGAATTCATTTAACCATGACACAAATGGTCCAGCCAGTCACAATATGGCCCATTGAGGGAAATGAGTTAGAATGCTTCAAAATAACAAAGAGAACAGCCGAGGCTAGATTTAGACAAAACAGTCATAAGAGAAGGGTCATCCTCTATTGGATAAATGAACTATTTCTATACCTTAAATATTAGGCACAGGGACCAAGCTCACTGAATAGTGGAACCAAGTCGTCTGACACTTAAAAAGAAGAGTAATTTTAATAAGCCAAGTCCAGTACTTTAGGAAGATCTATTACTTCAACCAAAGACTTCAAAAATCTATTCTGATTTATTATGTTAACTTCAGGTACGACATTTAAACTCTTGAATGTCAAGTTATTTTCAGCTGTAAATGGGACTAACAAACCTGTCGAAGTCTCTCAGAGGCTTAGAAATGATGAAGTTCTTACTGAATTATAGCTTTAGAATCAACATAAAGAAGGTTTGGCCAGGCGCGGTGGCGCACGCCTGTAATCCCAGCACTTTGGGAGGTTGAGGCAGGAGGATCGCGAGTTCAAAGCCAGCCTCAGCAATGACAAGGCACTTAGCAACTCAGTGAGACCCTGTCTCCAAATAAAATACAAAAAAGGGCTGGGGATGTGGCCCAGTGGTCGAGTGCCCCTGAGTTCAATCCCCGGTACCACAAAAAAAAAAAAAAAAAAAAAAAAAAAAAAGAAGAAGAAGAAGGTTTGAGGGTTTTTTGTTTTTCTGTTTGTTTGCACTTAAGATCATGTGAATCAATTTATTGTTTAGTATCTATGGTAGACTGAAAAAACAAATGCCCATGATGTTTGACTGCCCCCAACAAAAATTGGAGTCTATTACTTTTCTTAGAGTGGGGTTTGGCCACATGACGTGCTTTGACCAGCAGGACATTAACAAATGTGCTGCAGCAGAGACATGGAAGCACTTGTGCTTTGGGGATGACCCTTCTCCTACTTATAAAAAAAAGTTCCAGCATGTAGGAACCCAGAATTGTCCTCCAGAGGATGAGAAACCATGCAAAGAAATGGCATTTTTCAAATGCAAGCAAACTGGTGATTGCAGGCCAAGCTTCAAGATGGTTACAACCTCTGATGGCAATATGATGCTCAGAACTATGGTCACAAAGTATAGCCAAAGCCAACCGGTTCATTATATACCACGGTTTGTGCATGCACTATCTCATTTAATACTCAACACAGCTCTATGATGTCAGTGTTTTCTTTAAATATATTTTGTATTTCTTCCGTTTAGTATACATGACAATAGAATGCTTTTTTGACACATCATACATAAATGCAGTGTAACTTCTCATTCGTCTGGTTGTATATGATGTAGCATTAAACAAGTCACGTAATTACATATGTACATAGGGTAATAATTTCCCATTCATTCTACTATCATTTGTACCCCTCTCCTCCCTTCTTTCCCCTCTGTCTAGCCAAAATTCCTTTATTCTCCCCCCACCCCTTATTGTGAGTTAGCATCCACATTACAGAGATAACATTCAGCCTTTGGTTCTTTGGGATTGGCTTATTTCACTTAACATAATATTCTCCAGTTCCATCCATTTACTGGCAAATGCCATAATTTCATTCTTCTTTAAGGCTGAGTAATATTCTATTTTGTGTCGAAGGGCACCTAGGTTGGTTCCATAGTTTAGCTATTGTGAATTGAGCTGCTATAAACATTGATGTGGCTGTGTCACCGTAATATGCTGTTTTTAAGTCCTTTGGGTATAAAGCTAGGAGTGGGATAAGTGGTGGTTCCATTGGAAGTTTTCTTAGGAATTCCCATACTGTTTTCCATAGTGGTTGCACCAATTTGCAGTCCAACCAGCAATGTATGAGTGTACCTTTTCCCCCACATCCTTGCCAACATTTACTGTTGCTTGTATTCTTGATAATTGCTATTTGATGTCAGTGTTTTCAATGATCTGATTTTACAAATGAGGAAAATGAGTCTCAGTTAAGTAACTTCTCCAAATTCACTCATCTTAAATGTTAAAGCTCAGATCTAATCCCAGATCTGCTGGACTCCAAACCAGTACTCTATACAGGAAACTCCCACACAGAAGAGCAATTAACCATTATGTCTAAAACCAAAAAGCTCATCTGAAGAGTTTAGGAGAGCCTTAAACCAGGGGCGAAAAGAACCCTGACATTTGTGCTCCGATTAAAAGAGCCTATTAGCATACAACAGGGCTTGTTTATGCTTAATTTCAAGTAATAAAATAGGGAGTTTAAAGTTTCATATTATGTAGGGAAACACATTCTAAGTACCCACAATATGCCAAATTTAAAAATGGAATTAATCAGACATTTAATATTACTGTGCTCCATAACAAAATGTTTGCCCAACATTTAACTTTTGATCAATGAAACAAGAATAAAGCTATGTAATTCCTATAAAAGTCCAAGGGAGTGATCATCATGAAATTCAGAGGGAAGTATGAGCTGAATAGACTCATAAATGCCTTACCCTATAAGTGTGTAGACCGGGGACACTGGCTAGAACCATCTTTCTCATAGTAGCTGTTGCTGTTAGGCAGGTGTTTGTGTTAACACATCAATCATTCTGACCTTCAGCATTGACTGAATGTGACAAAAATGTGAAGATAATTTATTGTTCAAGGATCATAGAGGACTAGGATTTAAGGAGATTATCACTATCGCTCAGAAAATGGTCTTAATTTTTTTTTTTTTTTTTTTTTTTGGGTAGTAATCTGTAGTAGTAAAATTCTGGAATACAAATTTTATTCAGGATGACAATCTATAGCAGACAAAAGCTAGTTATAAATCAATAAACATTCACTTTTATAGCTCTAACTGCATAATATTTACTTATACAGTTAGTGACAAGACTGCTTTAGTGACTATAAAATTAGAGTTTATAAAAGAAATTTAAAGTCATGTATTAGCTTCAATGTCTACTAATTTTTGGTTTTGTTTCAGTTTGAAGGGAAAGAGAGAGAAAAAAAAAAAAGGAAAGAGAAAAATCTCCATTTCCTGAGATAAGTAGTTGCAAATGGTAAAAGCTATTTTCAGAGTTTGCCTTGAAATTTCAGTAGATCTTCATACTGAATGACATTCTGCACATGAATGGGGTGACCTAGCATCCAAATTAGGAGGTGGGCATTTTCTAATGTAGTCAAAGTTAATGTCCAACTAACAATTTGAGGTCTGATTTTTAAATCACAGTTTAATGTTACAATACATTAGAAAATAAATAAAAATTAAGCATCTATGAATCACCTAAAATTCAAGGTAGGGTTATGTACTTGTAATCTATATTTTTACAAAGCTGAGAAACAAGCCCAGAGTGGCTCAATAAGTTGCCTAATTCTGCACCTCTTCATTGCAGCATTGACAACTGAAGACTTTGCCATGACATTCTAAAGGCAGCAATGGATTTGCTGTATGTGTTCATCCTAAGCTCAATGAATTCATTTAATAAATATTTACTAAATGCCAACTCTATCCTAGGCATAATGCTCAATGCTAACAACATAGTAATATAACCATGAGTATAATGGATTCAAGCTCTGCCAACAATGAAACTTTCTGGAGTCTAATGGGAGACAAAGATGAACAACAAAGAATGACAGACGTATGCAAAATTACTACCACAAGACATATGAGTAGCTGATCTCATTGGACCCAAGAATCGCTAGTTTGAGTTGAGTTCTGAAGGCCATGTGGAAGTCATCCACTGAGGGACAGGAAAGAGAAAGCCTGATATCTGTAATTGGGGAAGGAATCATTTTTCTGAGAGAAAAAAGAGCATGTGTCAAGGCCCTGTAGCTGCAGGGGGATTGCATATAACTTCCTAAGATAGGTCACTGTGGCCAGGGGAAGAAAAATGAACTGTCTGAAAGAGGCCCAGTAACTAAATAACAACAATGGCAGTGCACACCATGTCTGACATATCTAATGTTTTGCAACTATATTTAATTCTTACACTAACTTTATCATAGAAGTGGTATTTTTCACATTTCTAGATGTGGAATATAGAAAGTTGAGCAATATGCCCAGGGTAAAAGAACCATGAAGTGTCAAAACTAGAACTCTGGAAGAGACTGATCATTGGGCCAACCTTCTCTCTCTTACAATAGAGCGCTTAGAGGAACAGATAATAAAGTATGATGTGTATCTTTCTCCTACCAAAGCCTCTACTGAAGCATAAAAGAAAACCATGAATTAAATAAATAAAAAGATCTAAACTCAAGTGACCCAGAAGTAAACAATTTTAACCCCAGGCTGATGTCATTCATTTGGCTTAAGTCCACCAAAACTGAGGTAGCTTATATCCTCAAAGTTTCTGAACCTACAATTCAGGTAACAGCCCACAGGGATTGGAATGAATTGTGTTTTCTAACAGCAAAAATAATGTAATTGATCATGTCTTTCCCTGTGACTTTGGTTATCAGGAAAAATAACTACCAAGTTTTCTGTGGTCTGAAATTTGGATTTTACTCTCATCCAGCTTTCAACTCTTTATATTTCATGTTTACATGTACATAATCATTTTGTGTAACATCTTCTATGGGTCAGGTTCTACATTAGCAAGTTCTACAGGGGCTACAATGGTGGAACAAGCACAGTTTCTGTTCCAGGCTTTAGAGCTTGTTGAAGTCAGTAGGCTTTCAATGATGGAGGACTTTTCATAAAGGCAAGACCAAATAAGAGCTTCGAGTCATCAGGAAGAAAGCCAAAATACTGATAAGGGAATCAAGCCACAAACAAACAAACAAACAAACCATACAAAACAATAAATTTCAGTAAGATAAAGCCTAGAAAAGTACAAAGGGGGCAAAACCATAAGGTGGAGAAGCGTTGACAGTACAAAGGAGGGGATGGGCGTGCAGAGGAGACCCCCATGGTCCACTGCTGAGGAACCTCCCTATAGTTCTGCATCTGAACGAACACCCAAGGATTCTAAGCACCCCAACTTCTGTGAGCCAATTTCCTCATCTGCATGTTTCTGAACCCCACTAGGAGCTGAGAGCTTTAAATATAATTTTGACCAAATGTTTGGAGATAGATGAACGAAAGGCACCATGAGTACAAACCACTATGATACAAAAATCTTTTTTTAAAACAAGTTCCTATCTTTATTAGTTTGGAGGTATAGATAGTAGCTCCCAGGTCCATGTGTTTGCTTTTAAGCAATCTCTCTAACATGTGAGCATACACATACAACAAGCCCAATATCCAGGCCACATACCAGCATGCACGAACATGCAAAGACCCAGACATACACAAGCCACCAAAGGGGTATAATCTGCATGCAAGGTAAGGGCAGATGCTGAAGTGTGCATAGAGCGGGCAGCTCAGTCTGCTTATTTTAAAACTCTAGAAGCTTTCCAAGTTGTACATGGAGGACAGCATACATAGCTGAAGCACCAGAAATAGCCCCAAAGGTAGAGAGTATTACGGAAACAAAAAGACATTTTATCTTTGTTCTGTGAAAAGTTCTCATTTATGTGCTTTATCAGAATGCTCTGTCTGCTAAACACGTCTACCTGAACAGCCCCAAAGGGGAAGTCCTGAGGGGGCTCTGCAACAGAGGAGTTCAGGAGAAGATTCCCAGGCTGTGCTGAACCCACCTGAGGGGCAGGCTCCTGCATGTGGGGAGCCCCCACCCCCACCACTAACCAAGCTCTGCCCATGCTGTAGATCTCACATAGGGGTCACTTATAGTTTAGATGTGAAAGTGGTAACTGAAGGCAGGTAGGGTGAGACTGGAAGAGGTGGGTCCCTGGGTGTGTGCCTTCGGGGTTTATTTTTTGTCCTTGTTGAGCAGAGCCAGCTCTCTCTCTCTCTCTCTCCCTCTCTCTCTCTCTCTCTCTCTCTCTCTCTGCTTCCTGGTGCCATGTTCTCTGAGGCTTTCTTCCCCCACTCTTCCGCCATGATGTTCTGCCTCACCCTGGGCCCTGAGGAACAGAGTTGGCCATCTATGGACTAAGACTTCTGAAACCGTGAGCCCCCAAATAAATGTTTCCTCCTTCTTGTCGGGGCTTTTGGTCCCAGCTGTGAAAAAGCTGACTGAAACAGTTTCTTTATCAGAGAACATTTTCTGACCACCCAGAAATGATTAGTTTTCTCTTAAATTCTTCCCTAATCCTTTGTGCGCTCCTTGAAAGCAAACCAGAACTCTGATGAAAGTTACCGTTTCACTGTCAAATGCTTTCCACACATGCTGGAATATAGGATTCCAGAAGATGGTGCCCGTTTCTGTCTTGTTCACTGTTATCACCCCGGAGTACACTCACTCATTTTCACCGAGTGAAAAAATGAAGTCCTGTGATTCTGGTCTTCCGCTTTCCAGACAGAATCTAGTCCCACTTTCTTTCCTGGATCCTTCCTGAGTGCTTATATTTTAACAGAGACATGCTATTTAGGGTAAGACTAACAACCCTGTGACTGAGATGGAGAGATAGACCAACTATTTACACATATTAACAATTAACTAACACAGGTATGGCACAAAACATAGCTCATAAGACTGGTTGCCACCGCATATGTAGCTGCAGAGTTGTGATGGAAGATACTCTAAAATCTTCCTCAGTCCTACGACCTTTCCCAGTCAGTCTCTGCATCTTACTAAGGCTCATCATTAAAATCACGTATTAAGGATGTATTATAGCCGGGCGCGATGGCACACGCCTGTAATCCCAACACGTGGGAGGCTGAGCCAGGAGGATAGCGAGTTCAAAGCCAGCCTCAGCAAAGGTGAGGCACTGAGCAATTCAGTGAGACCCTGTCTCTAATAAAATACAAAAAAGGGCTGGGGATGTGGCCCAGGGGTCGAGTTCCCCTGAGTTCAATCCCTGGTACCTGAAAAAAAAGAAGGATGTATTATTACATGTCAGACACTAGATAGCATGTCCCACTTTAGTCTCAGAACAAGCTTGCCATATTTATATACGCATCTAACACAAGAAAACTGAGAGAGGCTCAGAAAGGTTAAGAAATCTGTCCAAGGTCATAATCAGCAAGGGGAAGAGTGGGATGTAAACTAGCTCTGCCTGAATCTGAAGGTCACGCTCTGGAGACTCCCCTCATCTCTCATCCTCTGAGACAGCTGTGGTAGGTGTAGGTACACTCTGCAGCCTGCACTCGAACTGTGCCTCTGCCATGTCCTAAGGATGGGGCTTGGGTGAGTTGCTTTCAATTCCTCCTTTGTAAAATGGATATAATAACAATATTCCCTTGAGGGGAGTTGTTTGAAAGATCATATGAGTTAATAAATACTGAACACTAAGAGCAATAACACTTGGCATATAATAAGCACTCAATTGATGTTAGCCATTTTTATTTTGGCTATGGCAACTGTTGTTAGCATTAATAATATCATTATGTGTTATGCTACTATTCACTCCATGGAACTCCTCCCATGAGAGGGATGAAACAAAAATACTTGAAGCACTGTGTCCCCTTGACTCTACCAAATGACCCAGGAAGGAAATATTTTTTTTTCTTTTTGTCCAATTTTAGCAAACATTCACTAAAAGCTCTTTAACATAAACCAAGCACTCTATGGACCAGAGGCTACTGGGAGGAGACCACATCCTTACTCTTCAATAAGGAGATGGAGAATGCTCATGGGCTTTCCCTACAACAATTCAGTAAGACAAAAGCCTTAACTCCAGGAACCAGGGTTTAAGATGGATCCTTCTAGCAGGCAAAATGCAACCATGTGACCCTGCTGTTCAACCTCTGGCCCTGCACTGGCTGTCACAGTGGTTTAGGGAAAAGGGCCAGGACTAAGGCCTCCTAACCCCAGTAAAACAATCAAACAAACAAATCTGTATGTCTCTTTCATATATTGGGTTTCCCCCCAAGACTATTTGATCAAAGTGGTGTATGGAAGGGAAAAAAAATAATGAAAACCTTGTCAACTCCTTGTCACAGAATTCAATTCTTTCATGACCTGGTCATGATTTGTCCGGATTTTTCTTGTATCAATTTCTTGTTGGCAGTTTTTAACATCAAAACTAAGCTGTGTACGGCTCCCAGAACATGTTCCTTCAGCCTCCATGCCTTGGCACATTCTGTGTCCTTGGCCGGAAATTAATTTGTCTGGTTACCCTCCATGGCTGTCACTGAAAACTGCCCTATCAAACCTGGTATGTAACCTTCTTTATGAGTTTTATAATCTTATTACAAAGGGTATAAATGCTCCTTTAAAATATTTAGGGTAAAATTGTGTTATCATGAGCTCCTCTGCAGGCAAAGGATCATTTGTTCATCTTTAAATTTTCGGTGTCTGTCATAAAGTAGGTGTTTAGTAGATATTTGCTGAATAAATCAATCAAAAAGGAATCACAGTAAATTAAACACTAAATACAATCTATATTAATTTAAGGCTGAGAGGATGGAGTTGAACTTCCCAGGCTGAAATATTCACCACAGAAGAGCCATGTAACATGGAGCAAGATACTTGATATGTCCTGCTTCCACATCTCTAAAAGGGGACTGACTGATAATTGGAACCCATTTTGTAGGTTGTTGAGGGGATTAAACGAATTCATATATACAAAGTATTTCAAGAAGTTGCAGTGTGCAATAATCACTCCATCAATGTTAGCTATAACAATTATTATTTTTGACTGGATATAAAAAAGTTGACGAGAGCCGGGCGCGGTGGCGCACACCTGTAATCCCAGCACTTGGGAGGCTGAGGCAGAAGGATCACGAGTTTAAAGCCAGCCTCGGCATGGCGAGGCACTTAACAACTCAGTGAGACCCTGTCTCTAATAAAATACAAAAAAAGGCTGGGGATGTGGCCCAGTGGTCGAGTGCCCCTGAGTTCAATCCCCAGTACCAAAAAAAAAAAAAAAAAAAAAAAAAGGTTGACGAGAGAGACACTTTACTTAAAGACCAAATCCAGTTTCTGCACAACCACAGCCCCCTCCCCACTCATTTCTGCAACATTTCTTGGGTTTTTCTCAGAGGGATCAGTTCTCCCTAACTCTTAGTCCCTGGGTAGATTCCAGAACCAGGCAGCTAACCCAAATCTGGCTAAAATAACCACAGACTGGTTCAGGGATGGGGACATGACCCAAGTGAGGCCACTGATACTCAGATTGACACTTCTACTGGGACTAATGACAATGAGGTCATGAGAACATGAGCCTGGAGCTGGGGGTGGGAAGAAAGCAGAGCCCAGAGATGGACAAAGACAAAATTTCCCATCACATCATGTGACTTCCTGGATCCTGCTGAGTTTTGGGGAGCATGTGTTTGTTTGTTTTAATGTATACAAGCCAGTAAATTCCATTTCAGCTTCATCAGTTTGAGGAAGGGTTTGGCACACCCCCCCCTTCCCCAAAGTGTTCTGAGTAATGTAATCATGACCAGTCATTGCAAAGGTAAAAGCTTATGATAGGAAGCAATTATTTCACTAAGTCTTGTGTGTACTTTAGGGTTTCATTGTAAAAGGACTAGCTTATACAGGGATTTTTATTCAAATGAAAATGGGGATTAGTTAAAAGATTATTAAAGAACCACAGGCTCTTCACTCTTGGTATCCAGAAAAGAGTAAATATAAGACCCAAGAAAAGGGGACCTCTTAACTTTGGTATGTGTGGGCCTTCTTGAGGAGCTTGTAGAAAAGACAGATCCAGAGGCTGCACCCTCTGCGGCAGGCTCAGTATCTGAGTGTCTCCTGACCAGCAGAGAGGCACCACTGAGGTTGGTAGTCTGTTTCCTCTTAGCTGTCTGTCACTGTAGATAAATCTAGAGAACACAAATCCAGCGGGGAAGGAAGCGCCATAAAGCAATGAAATGGAGAGATTTCCATAATGATTTTGGGAACTAAAAGAACTTCAAAACCAAGTACAAGAGTAAGCAGTAATTCTGAAGCAAATGCTGGCTCTCAGACTGCAAGGATATAGGCACTATATCCAGTTCTCTCTGTGGCTGTTTTCTGTAAAAAAGGAAGTGATATTGAATAGCAACAATAATTTAAAAATTAATTTCAAGCTATGACTTCATACATTTCATTAAAATAAACTATAGTAGTGTGTAGTAGGTCACAGCATACAATCAACAAAGATGATCTTTGAGAATTCATCTCGGTTTTTAACAGAGCTGCTATAATGAACACAATTATGATAATTGGTAAGAAGCTTTTGCAGCATTCCATAGTACACAAAAGACAACATGGAAAAATGGAGTTGGTTGTTTTGCAAAGGCCCCACATGAATTTCACAAAGGAAATCTTATGTTGACTGTGATATATAAGGGGATGATACGAAAGTCACTTGATGCATAGACACCATGGACACAAGAAAACCATTTCCTGATGTGTATCCATGTTTGCCTTTGTTAAGAATCACTGGTTAAATAATAGCCAATAATGTCATTATCACAGAAACTTCCCTGGCTTTCTGAACAGAGTTTCTCCAAGAGAGTTGAAGCCAAATACTATAAAGCATCCATTGTACGTAATGGGTTGACACTCCTAGGCATGTAAAATGGTGTTAGCATTGTACCAGCCTCAGGAAAACTGAGAAAGTAACTCTCAAATAATTGTCTGTAGAATTTAGTTGTGTAATGAAACCCAGTTGAGAAGGGCTGACACTTCTTAACCTGAAAATACACACTCTAGGATAAACTATTGGGTAACTTTCTTTTGCTCCAAGCAAGTGGTTCTCTGAACAATTTAGATCCTCACCAATAGAACCAGAAACTGGAAGAGTAATAGTCAATGTTCTTAAGTCAAACTTTGCACATCAACAGGGTTGTGCACTGAGATGAATGATGTCAGCAAAACGCAAATGTAGTTCTGTAGAGCCACACAACAGAACTTAATCTACAGCATGAATGTCTTGGACTCCATCCACAACCATTAGTTGTTAAACTGCCAAGCACATCTCATTATGTGGAGATCTGATTCAATCCAAGGAAAATACAGTAGTATGACTTCAGCAAAATTGCACAACGAACTCTGATCTGCTCTGTGGTTGGGGCTTTGATAAAGATTTACACACTTTTAATGGGTTTCAAGGCAGAAGCTTATAGTATCTGATTTTGATTTTGGGGTCAGACCCTGCTAATTAAACTATCCCAAATATCCACTCCCCCTTCACTTCTGACCTACAGAACCTATTTTTAATGGGACAGATTGGTAGGCTAAAAAGACTACATTTCCCAAGCTCCTTTGCAACTAATTATAGCTAATGGAAACAGAAGCAAAGATGTTGTATCCAAGTAAAAAAGATTTCATTGGAAGGAGCTCTTTCTGCATCCTTGGCGTCACCCACATGTTTGTTTGTTTGTTTGTTTGTTTTTTGCTGTCACAGAGTATGATCAATGGAAATCCATCAACCATCCTGAACCACAGAGTGACCTTAAATAGGGGGTGGGTATTTGTGCTGGAATGACAGGGCAGAAAGATAAGCACTTCCTCTGCTTCATCAACACTGCTGCCTGGACTGTCAACTTTCAGATCTCTTCATCATGAGAGAGCAAGACTCTTCTACCATGCTTAACCTTCTGTTTCAAGTGGGAGAGCCTAACCCTAATTAATATAATCCACACGCAATTTCTTTTTTGGTAAAGGCAAAGTGAATTCAAAACCTAATTGAGATTAAATATTTGAACTGGTTTGTAACCTCTGCAACTGGAATAATGTACTTAAGTAAACAAGCAAAAAGAAGTAGAACTCCATCCAAGTGGTAATATACATAGAAACAAAACTTACTTTTATTAATTATTTTTTTAAATTTTATTAATTATATCTAAGTTCTTAAATATAATTTAAAGAGGAATTTAGATCATTAATAAGTAAGGAAGGAAAGTCAGTACAATGTGTGGTATAAATGAGAACTGGTTAAAATTGGTATTGTGGTAGGTAACCGCCATATAACATATACTTATTGAAGGTGACAGACCGGTCTGGAAAGCTTTGGTTTAAAGTCTAGCCTGCAGACATACTGTGTGTTTTTCTTGTTTGTATCTTGGTTCTTGATACCTTTGTGTGACTCATTTGCTCTGTGTCTATTTATATTGCGTATTCCACTTCTGGGCCAAAAGGGACTTTGGTTTTTTTTTTTTTTTTTTTTTTTTTTAAGCTTTCATGTACAGCAGACAGATATCTTAGAAAAATCCTCAGGACAATAAAAAATTATTAGCATGCTTTTGATGTCCAGTGAATCCTTTCAAGTCTGATTTTCACTCTGCACTCTTGAAAAGGCATTAAAATATTTTAAACAGATCTAGCAAACGGATTGAAAGCATTAGATTGCATTTAAAATAAAACATTCCTTAGATTGCTTTTGATCATCCAGGAAGACATCTTGTTTCAATGTTGTTCTATAATAAATAAAAATTTGTGGTTACATGATTATTTGGTCAAAAATGTTTGTTTTGGAAAATATTCATATTAAATATCCTACTAGGATTTTAGAGCTATCCAAGCTCTTGTCTACTCCACTGTTAGGTAGACCTTTGGGGAAACTGTCAAGACCCATCTCGTCTGTGTAATCTCAGCATTATTCTTTTAATACCTTGAAATCCTTGTTTTTCCTTCATATGCAAATGTCCATGGTTATGTTTATGTAAATTATCGGCACACATTATTCACTGTAACTACCTACGCAGTGTGTAGGTAACAAAATTAATTAGAGTGATTTATCCATGGTCTCTTCAGCCTGTTGCATACTCTATATGAGAAGCACAAGTGGGTAAGGATCTTAAATATTTAGAAAATTATTTTAAATAATCTTTAATAAAACATTTTTTCTATCACTAACTACTTTGTTAGAAATGTATACCTATTGAGCCGATAAGAAAAAGATACGTTACCCCTGTGACATCCATGACCTTAATGGCTGCCAGCTGGCCCGTTTTGACATGACGACCCTGTAAAGAAAGAAGAAGAAGAAAAAAAAAAAAAAAGATTTAGTTCTGATGAGTAATATGAGCATTCTGTTCCAACCATAAAAAATTGCCAGGGTCAATGTTACTGTATGTCAATGGGGAGATAGATTCACTCACATACACACTTCAAATGCTGTGAAGATTCATTTCTAGTTAGTATTTATTTTGTAAAACATTCCTCATCACTTTGTCTTTTGGGGTTACTTTCACAGTGGGTATCAAATTAAATAAAAAGTGCAATGCTGAACAATTTGGTTCTGTTCCTCTCCAAAGTGTAAGTAAGAACTTGGGTGAGAGCTGAATTTCTGTGGAAAGGGAGACAGGCCTAGATGGAGGACGCGTGAATGTCCAACAGAAACAACAAGTGGAGAAACTGTGTCTTGATTCTTAATATTTAGTACTGTAACAAAATCAACTGTATACAATTTTACTATAACTCACTTGAGATTGTTCATTTATCTTTACCTTAGAAGAGGACCTAAAATGAAATAGCAATTAACCCTAATAGTGGCCAAGACAGTGCTGAGCTTTAGCAATGGCTTTCCACAACTGGGCATCTTTGGTCTTTGGAATGAAAACAAACACAGCAATCCCACAGAGGAATCACAAGAAAGTAGCACAGCAGTGAGGAGTAGGGCAATCCCACAGAGTTTCTCTTTGCTCGCTCCTCAAGGAAACAATGTATACATCCAACTCTGATAACAGTTTATATATGGTTCCCCAAATACATTTTATGTACAAGTTGAGTAACCCTTATCAGGAATGCTTGTTTTGGATATTTTTCCATATTTCAGAATATCTGCATATACATAATGAGATGGGATTCCAGTCTAAACACGAAATCCATTTGTTTCCTGTATGGCCTATACCCAGCTTGAAGGTAATTTTATGCATTTTTAGTGTGCCTATGTCTTGACAGTGACAATCCCATGAGGTCAGGTATGAAATTTTCCATTTGTGGCATCATGTTGGTACTAAGTTTCAGATTTTAGAAAACTTGAGATTTTTGGATTAGGCATCTCAATCTGCAGTGCTACCGAGTAGTATATTATAGTTTCTAAAATCAGCTGCATGACCTAAAACAAGTCCCTTAACCTTTTAAATCGCAGTTTTCTCATTGAAACAAAACCTTGAGTGGAATTTCCCTGGTCCAAGCAGTGGCTTGATGCCCAAGTCTAGTCAGCCCGGTCTCCCAACTCTTCCCCATGGGAGTGCTGGACACACCTTTGCCAGCACACAATTTGAGAAACTTAGCACTAGATTTTTAACTCTTTAAGATGCAGAGAGTCTTGTCTGAGTGAATAATTTGTTACAAGGATAGAACAACAACCTTGTTCTTTCTATCAGCATCCTGAGACTGAGCAGAACTAGCTCACAGCAGTACTGGCCCAAGCAGCGAGGACACAGAAAAGCAATCCACAATACACCTCTGACGCAAGGCCTTGGGTAGGCTGGGGCTTGAAATCAATAAAATATCTGCTATTTTTTGAACTTAGGGTATTTTTTTGTTTTATTTTTCTAGTAACCACTATAACTGTGAAAAAGAAAAGCATGTATTTTTTCTCCATTTTAAATTTCACTTCCAAGCTGAAATAATAATTCTCCATGGATCTAACAGATGACTGAGTAATGCACTTTGAGATGGAAGAGATAAGTCAGCGAGATCCTGGAGGTGGGGACAACAAGCAGCCTCAACTCAGTCCCAGAACCAGATATCCCCACATGCTGGATCAGGAAGGCTGCTGAGCTGTCAAACCCTGATGATCAGGGAGGGCCACAGGAACCCCCCCCCCCCCCCAGTGTGAGTGGCCCTTTACATCACCAGACAATGTCAAAGCAAGTTAGGATCCAGATTAAGGTGGATCTGAAGGGGATGGGGAGGTGTCAGCTGACCTTGAGGTCATTAGAAACCTGAGGCACAGATTAAGAGTTTTTAAAGAGGCAACTTTATAAAAACACAAATAAATTGAAAAGAACAGCCCCTAACATGCCTAACAATCCTGGCTTTTTACAGAGACACCAACAATCTCACAGCTAATGAGACTTGTATCCCAGGACACCTTCACCTCTATCCACTTCTGCCATCTGGTTCCTGAATGAAAAATCTTCACTGGTGAAATTTTAAAATGATTTTTCTAAACAAACCTTTTCATATTTTACTTGAGTTACACACTGAACTGTTCATCTTTTGCTTCACATAGGATTTTTTAAATCTTTTTTTTTTTTTTTTTTTTTTCTTTTTGGGGGCAGGGTACTGAGGGAGAATGTTGTATCTATCACAGGGGAATATAAAGTACAATTTTATTTTGCTTTCAATTTTATTTCCACTTATAAGAGAAATTAAAATTGCAAACATAGACAGCATCTAATTTGAATCTAAAATACCTGTTCAACCGAGGTCTAAACATTAAATTATAAAAAGAAAAAAATTACTAAAGAAAGACAAGAGTTTAAAAAAAATCTCCATAAAAATTAAGGAACATGTTTTGTCAGTATGCAGTTGCTGAGTTCTTTCTTTCTTTCTTTTCTTTTTTGTACCAAGGACTGAATCCAGGGGCATTCTACCACCAAGCCACATCCCACCCCTTTTTACTTGTTATTTTGAGACAGGGTCTTGCTAAGTTGCTGAAGCTGGCCTTGAACTTGTAATTCTCCTGCTTCCTCAGCCTCTCAAGTCATTGGGATATTACAGGTGTGCACCATCACTCTCAACTCCTGAGTCATTTCTTTTCTTTTTCTTTTTTTTTTTTTTCTTGGTACCAGGGATTAAACCCAGAGGTGCTTAACCACTGAGCCACATCACTGGCTCTTTTTTATTTTTCATTTTGAGGCAGGGTCTCACTAAATTGCTGAGGCTGTCCTCAGACTTGCGGCCCTCCTGCCTCAGCCTCCTGAGTCACTGGGCTCCTGAATAATTTCTTAATAAAAGAATAAACTAAGAATTTATTTTCCTACTGAAATAATCAACATTAACAAAAGTTAATAAACCAACTAAATATAGACAAAAACAAAACTGACCCAAAGTCAGATAATATCCTAAAGCATAAAAAGTCTATCTACAAGAAAGAAGGAAGAGGGGTACCCCGGGGGGAAAGCAGATTACGTGAGGTAATGGGGGCTGGGGGCACGGGCCAGACACACTCACAAACTCACTCTACTCTCCTTCTCTTTTCTTCCACCTCACTTTGAGGTTAAGAACTACAACTATTTCGGTTACATATAAAAATAATTCAACATCAAGGTAAAATCCAACTCACTCAAGTAGTACCATACACTAGCCCTTCCTTTATCTCCACCAAAAATGAATGCAAGAGAAAAACAGAGGTTTTGTCTGAAATAGGCACATCACCCTCACCTGTGTTATTGCTGTTATTTTCTAAGGAACGGCAAGACAGCTCTTGAGCTACTAGCCTGAGGCCAGGTTGGAAGAGAGCACACTTTCATTTCTAGGTCACCGAAATACATTTGTTTCCAGCAGAGTACACAAGCACAAGTGAGGCTGTTGAAAATGCAGACAGTCCCCCCACCATCTCCACCTCCCTGTCCAAGGACTGACTGGCACGCAGGCAGAGTGGCTCATTCTTCAAATTTGGCTTGGAGTTAATCTCACCTTTACTGAGGCAGTCTGCAATTTCCTACTTGCAAATGAGTGCACCACCTTTGAGCTTCTGCAGCATCCTATGCTAACCCTGTTGATCACAGTGATGTTTTTCAAAATGTGCATCATCAGAACCATGAAAATAAATCAAACCAAACTTGAGGCCCTGGGGGAGTAAAATTCAATCGTAGAGTGCTTGCCTAGCATGCACGAGGCCCTAGGTTTGATCCCCAGCACCATAAAACAAAACAGTGTAGAACATGTAGTAATGGCAGCTGTTGTTTCATTGATCAATTGTTCTGGCTACATCCATCTATCGGTGTCTATCTGTCTACCGATCATTGAGGTTGTGGTGTACCATCCAGATTCTCCATTACAGACTGAAGCACCTCAACCAGGTCTCTCTCTGGGAATTACTCCCAAGGGCATGCTCCCTCCTGGAGACAGCTAAGAAAGGATGACAACTTGGATGAAGATAGATGAAGAATGAGAATAAGAATGTCAGGGGCAGACAGAGCCAGGAGATATTCAGAAGGCCAAAGCAGCAGCACTTGAGATTGGGTACATATTTCCCGCATGCCTCTCCTAGGGCATAGCACAGAAGGGATCCAGGGAAATACTTGCTAAATAGCAGACTGAATGAAGGAGTGAGATTTGAGGATTGCATCCGGGTCCCTGGTACTGTCCCCATGTCCACTTCAGCTTCCCTCACCCCTTACATTTCTATCTAGCCCCACATTGCCTGGGACCAGACAGGGTGAGACTGTGAGCAGGGGTTACATTTTGCCCATAAATAGGAAAGTGAAAGATGAATTTCAGTGGATGAAGTTCTTTTTAAACTCCACAGAGAAACCAGTTTACTTTCTTCCTCCACAGATAACAGGGAAACTAAAAATTAGCTTTAGCTCAGCTCTACCTCTGAGCTGTACAGAGGAGACCAAAGGTGAACTCCGGCTTTTCACTCCCCGTCAAGATTAAAGCTTAAAGACACCTATCTGGATGCTTTCAGGAATGCAACTTTCCTTTGAGAAAATATGTCTTGAGGCAGAGAGGCAGACAGGATAACTTTATGGAAAGATTCCAAAAATCCTTCAGATTAAGACCGTGAAGGTTCACAGAACACACTTGGCACAGAGTCTACTCCTAGGGTTTCCTCGGGTCAGAGGAAGCCTCTGTGCTTCCCTGGTAAGCACGTGCCTTCCACTGGTGGCTTCAAACAGCCTGCTGGGCACGTCTGCAGAACTGCGATCCAGCTGCCTCGGCTCCCAGACTGTGGCACCGGGAAGCGAGGTACTGACACGGGCCGTTCCCACGCAACCGCTCCCACCCCGGCACCCTCCCTGTGAATTCCTCCGCCTGGCACCTCTGAGTGGCAGAGAACAGAGAGTTTTCAAGACTGTTCAGGGGTGGACCAGCTGAGAGCTGAGGCTTCCTCACAGACACAAGGTGGGAACAAGAGGCTGTTTCATTTCTCTTTGTTGGAAACTAGGACTCCTCAGTCTTGGTGGCTGCCAGCCGGGCTCAGTTTATAAATCAAAATGGATGCAAATCAAATAGTCACGATTTTTAGCAGACAACGGTTAACGTATGCAGATTCCATGGCAGGGAGCCTAATGCCTGCCTGCACCCAAGAAAGGCACGCACAGCTGAAGTGACAGCCGTGGTGAGGCAGATGAGCTGAGGGGTGGCCAGAGCTGGGAAAGCAGGAGAACCAGTCTCTGGGCCATGGACTTAAGCCAAGAACACATTTCCAGTGACCTCCTCGCAACCCCCCAAAATAAGCACAAATCAAAGATGTACCAGCTCTGGTCTAATGTAGGCCTTAGAATCACCACATCGTGTGGCCTCTCATTCTGGGAGGACCCAACCCCTTGGACATGGGGGTTCAAAGGATGGGGACAGAAAATGCTCATGCAGCCAACTCTTCAGCCTCCTCAAATATTCTGCTCCTTCCCACGGGCACAATAGTCTTCTCTCTCCCCCAAGTCAAGGGTGGCATCCAGGGACAGAAATGGCATTTTAAAGCCCTGGGACCTGGACCCCAATCCAAGATGAAGTGTATAATCAAAAGAGGAACAAATATAAGAACCTTGTGATGAGTTGGGTTTTTTTTTTTCCCTCCCCCAGACAACAAGAGGCAGTCAAATTAAGCAGGAATCTTTTATTTTTTTAAATTTTTTGGTGTCAAAATTAATAGAATGTTCTTAATTTTTAAAACTTAATCATTAACATCATTAACATCCTTATGTCAGTTCCCAATGGTTGTTTTGGTTTTCTACTGTGGGTGACCAAAAAAGATTTTAATACTCTGAAATCTTGGAGTCCAGGAAAAAGCATTTTAGAATTACAGGGATATAGTAATGGTAGCGGGGTCAGTAATTCCCTTCAGACACAAAGATGGGCTGTTCTTAATGCAACCTGTCAAGAGTGACATGTGATAGGGCATAGCCCTCAACAGCTTGCACTAGCCTGTGTGACTTGCACAGAAACCAACCTCTTTCTCCTCTGAGGCCCCCAAGTCTTAAGGCCTTTGGGCCTTAAGCTACAGTGTCTCAGACCCCTCCCTTGCACACAATTGCAGGGGAAGCTCCTCAAAGGCAGGGCCTCTGCCTGACACCTGTTGATTCCTCTGACCTTCATGAGCAAGTTTCTTGCAATGGCAGGTATTAATAATGCTGGGAAACATGGAAGTTTCTAGGCCTGGTGAGCCCTTTAGGTTGCCACAAATCACAATGCACAGACTGAAGCCTGATAAAGCTTGCAGGGAGACTACTTTGGCTATTAAAGAAAAGGAGACCAGAAAAGGGCTCAAATGCCTTAACTGGAGGGAAAATCTGCAGCATCTGACCTGTTTTGCTCCACAAGGTTTTGTTTTTGTTTTCTTTTCCAAGTGTTAACTAACAAATGGAAGTAGGCCCTGGGGACCTCAGTGAGCCATTAGCACTGCGCATTTCGTAATCTCACTGGTTTCCCTGAGGACAGGGTCAGGCAGAGAAAGTCACTATGGGAAAAAAGCAAGGCCAGACAATGCCTGCCCAAGTCCTCCACCTCTGGCTCCCTTTTCCTGAGACAATGCTAACTGGAGGCCGGAGGACCCACTGCTCATTTTTTAAGGTGTCTAATCAATGGCTCCTCTGTGGACTGCTGCACGAGGCAGCCATGTCTTCCCCTCAGGAGCTCTGGCAGGCCCTACCACTCCATCCCACCTCCCTGCTGCAGATTAAGAAGATATATTATGTCTTTTTCCCTTGGCCCTGCGCAGATCTGCCAACTGACAGTGCTACATTTCACTGTACCTACAGTACAGCTTCAGCACCACGCCAGCCACCCGCAGTGCCCACTCGCTCACTCAGCAGACAGGAGCAGCGGCAGCAAGAGCAGGGCCTCAAGTCCAGTGGTGTTCACAGAGAAAAGGACCACAGTGTTCCCAGCTGTCATTCTCGTAGCCGTAGGAACACAAATGGGGATCCATTTGACTCTTTATCGGGGCTGCTGGTGAATAAACCCTCTCCCACAGTGTCCTCAAACCTCCAGAAGTTTTAATTAAAACAAAAGAAATGTCAAACCGGAAAGCACTGGAATATAATTAGTGCCCACCACACCTCAAGTAATATGGGGGTGGGGGGAGACTAGTAATGAAAGGAAAGCTTTCATGTTCTTACTGAATCCCTGCTCTGTTGCTGACACAAAAATCAATTTCGGTAGGCTTTAGTTGTATCTGAGCAGGAACATGAGCGACAGATGAAATTTAGTGAGCAATTTACTGGAGTCATAATGATTCCCAGTGGAAGCAAAAAAGAAAGAAAAAAAGACTATGATGAGCACTCCTAACCAAATGTCTCCTCTATAAGAAATTGTATGCGTGCATTATAGATCTATATTATATATTTGGGGGGAGGAATTAAAAACTCATATATGTTTTATTCTTTTAAAAATACATAGTTAAACTCTATATCACACTCTATAAAATGTTATTTTCAACAGGGTAATTGTGCCTTCCAGGGGACATCTGACAATGTCTGGGGGCATATGACTACTGTGACTGGTGCTACTGGCATCTGGTGCTACTAGCATCTAGAGCACAGAGGCCAGGGATGCTAGGAAACCTTCCATATTGTTCAGAGTACCCCCTTCCTCCAACACAGAATTATTGAACCCAAAATGTCAATGGGACCAAGTTGAGAAGCCCTGTCCTAAGAGAATTTGACATTTAATGGGTGCCTAATGGATGCTGAATGCTACACAAGTATCACTAATATTACAAAGATGAGAAGGTAAGGCCTTGCCCTCAGGGATTTCTCACAGGTAGGAGGAGAAACAGGGTGGATGGGGACAGCATTGTTCTTTCTTTGCTTAGTATCATTTTTTAAATGGAAAAAAAAAATTTTTTTTTTTTGAGGAAGGGAACACTTCTCAAATCCCAAATATCTATGTAGAGTCCTTAGAACACAGGTAATACCTATACTAATGTAATGGCACCTGAGACCACTTGCTTTCTGGCTTTTTACATGTAATAGGGCAATTCTAAGATCTTCACTATCATCAAGTAGCATATTCTAATTTTTAAAATGCACTAAAGTAGTATTAGGACTAAACAGAATTTGGTTTAAGATATTTGGACACAGAGGTACAATTCTGCTAATTATATTAATTTTTGGAAATCTGTCCTTTTAAAAAGTTGTCCTATTATTACTTTTCAACAATATTAGATGGTTGTAATAAGTGTGTGTGTGTGTGTGTGTGTGTGTGTGTGTGTGTGTGTGTGTGTGGTTTTTAAATACTGGCAGCTGGAGGCAGGAATAAAATATTTTGTTTAAAGTATAAATCATGATGAACTTAAAATAGATGATCAATTATAAGAAGATAGCAGTATTTGCCTTTATTCAATGTAAGGTCTTCATGTGCAAGGATACAGGAATCTTGCAATTGCTGTATAAGATCTGTTTCCAATAAATAAGGGAAGTAGAATCATAGCTTTTCAGAAAGAATAAGAATAGCAACATTATTCTATATCGCTGACAACCATTCCCCACCTTTGAGGTACTTAAGGCTTAAAGAGCTCAAGCTTCTTGGACACAGGCAAAGAACATACAAATATGGATCCTTCACTGTGTTTGGGAGGATCATTACAGCTGCAATAGCGGCAGATCCAGATCTCTGCTGAACATCTCTCCCACTGATGGATATCTTCCTGCCCTCACAGGCTGCACCTACAATTGTGCTTTCTGAGCAAAGACCTGCATATTGTTGTTTGGGTAGGAGTGCAAGAGGACATACAGGACATCAGAAAACTGGAAGTTGTTTTTAAATGCAGGTGGCTCTTACATATTCATATTCTTTCAAAGTGGATGGCCATCATAGATGACAGCGATTGTCAGCAAACACACCCCTCCCTGGGAAGCTAGTCTTTGGGAGCAAGGAGACAAGTGTCTCATGAGACACCTCTATCTTCCCCTCCAGGACAATAATGCTGAGAACACTTTTGTCTGAAATCTTAAAAGTGGATAAAATGTGATGATACCCTGAGAAAAAAGGAGAGCTCTTTTAAATAAATAAGGCACACCCCCAGCTCTGGGCAGGCCTGAATGGGAGGTAGCTGGCGAGTTAGAAAATGTATTGATTTGCAGCTAAATTTAGCTGCAATCTGCCTGTGCTGTGACAGGTAGCTTCCTCTCCAGGAGGGTGAGGTTTCCCTGACTCTAGTGCAATTCTCTCCACCATGCTTTCATGCCTCCAGCCTTGGTTGCCTGCTCAGAGATTGCTAAGAAGAGCAGAAACAGCATCTTCCTGGCTCTTTGGACCATTTTCTCTTCTCAAGCAGGAATTTCACACAGGCTTAGAGACAATCATGGATCTGTAGCTAGAGTTTTGCATACCCATTAGAGAAGACTGGAGGTTAAGAGGAAAGAATTTGGGGGGGAACTATGAGATACACTTGGATGCCTTAGTGGGTCTGGAGTTACTCTGGATCTACAGTTTATCTGTAAAATACGCATTAGCTCTCTAGAGTATATAGTAAGGATTAAATTAATCTCTGTAGAAACACTTGGTAGAATGCCTGGGTAAAAGATGGAGATGCTGCAGTGTTTAGCATATTGTGAGGTCTATTTCTGATCCCTTCTGCTGTTCCCATCCCTTCTTCTTCACCACATTGAACACCCTGAACTATGTGCACTCCTCCCTCTCCTCCAAGGTACCATGGGGTCTTTATTTCTCCTCCTTCTGTTGTACCTGCTTGCTCACTTCTTAGATCTTAACCCCAAATGTCACCTTCTCCAAGAATCCTTCCTTAGACACCATATCAACTCCACCCTAATTTTGACTACCCCCATTCCCTGCTTTAGGATCATCTGATTTACTTATTTATCCATGCACTGGGATTTCCCTGCTGTAGAAAAGAATGTCTCGAGGTCAGGGGCTTATTGTTGTCTTGTTCACTACTCCATTTTCAGGAGCAGGCCAGTGGCCATGCATGTGCTATGCAGCGAACCCCCAACCTCTTTGCAGATCCACTTTTCCAAGACCCTCTGTTCTCTTTGGGGGGTGGGGGAAGCACCTCCTCAAAAGCATAACAACTCTGATAGAACAAGTACTGTCATCAGAGAAGAAATCTGAAGCTCAAATAAATAAGTTTTACATAGGTCATATTTTCTTCTCATAACAGCCTTGTATCAAAGTAAATGGAGAGAGATGATATTGTCTTCCTCTTTTTATTCTATTTAAATTCTCTCTAAAGCTCAAAGGATAAATTAAAATACTTGATAATCACGATATATTTTCTATCCAGGAAGATTTATTTTTGCAAAAATGTGACTACTATTTAAATGTTAACAACACAGATACTGAAGAGTATTTAAAAGTTATAAAGTATAGAAGTAGTGGCGATCCCATCTCTGAATTATATTCCTGCCAGCAACAGCCAACAGATCAAGCTTACAGGTAACAAAGAAGCATGTGGCTTGCTTTCAGAACTAAAGAGAACATTTGATAAACCTTTCTTGACCCAAATGGAAAAAGGAGCTAAACAACTTTCCTAAACCTTGCAGACCTCACCCAGCTAAGGTCGCCTGCATGGAAACAGGAAGCACTGTCTTGCTTTCCTCTATCCCTACCTTCCTCATTTCTGGCTGTTGGCATAGGGGCAAGCCTGTGGTTAAAGACTAGAAAACGGAATCTCCTCTAAAGGCATCTTATCTGAAAATACCAAACCTAATTTCAACCTAGTTTTCAGCACTTGATTTCAATCACCTTGGGCATCAGGTACCAGCCTACCATTCAGTAGAGCAAACCTGCATTTCTCTAGCATTTAACTTAGACATTTTTATATTTGCAACATTAATGGTTTAGTTTTTTGGTGGTTTCTATCTTCAAATAGAAGAGACACTAAGAAAATAAAAATCGTGCTCATTTAAGCAAAATAACCAAACTGTGGGTCTTTAATTATTAAAATGTACCTTTTGCTATCCCCCAAACTCCTAACCAGAAAATCCTGACATTATAACTAATAAGTGAGAGTAATTTGATACCAATAATAAAATATACTAATATGTTAACTATTGATGGACATTCAACAGTTCATAAATTTGATTATATAAAACATACCAATTGTGTATATGTGATGCTTTATAAGGATTGAATTATACTTTTTAAACACATTATATTTCTGATTTACATTTTTTAAAATCTCTCTGAGAAAAAATATTTCAGAAAACAAGTTCGGAAGGCAAGAAAAATCTGTGGAAGATAAATGCAGAGGAGCTGAAGAAGTAAAAATACACATTCTATTTAGAATTTGATCAGTTTTCAATTTTTCAATAAAGCTCTAGGCAAAACTCCTTAACTTTTCATGGATTTCATAAAGAAGATAAATGGAAATACTTGCTGTGCCTTTTTCTCTTACAAGACTAAGATGCAAACAGCAGTGAATAGGCAGAATGAGTTCTTACGGCCCACCTTATTGAGTTAGCATTTCATTTTTGTTGTTCAAGATAAATCCCAATTCAGATGCCTAACCTTGACAATTCCTGTCCAGGAGTTCATGGCATATCATAAACATAATCAGTACTATTCCTCTATTAAGGAAAATGGCAGACAATAAAACACTTCTCAAAAGGGTGTCATTTCTATACACTGAAGTGGATTTCAGTATACACTGGAACATGGCCAAGTTTTTACAAAGGAAGTTCTTATGAAGAAAATCTACTAATTTCACATTAAATGATCATAATATTATAACAAGTATTTTTAAATACACCTTCTTACCCTAGTCACAAGTCACATTTTACACAACTCCAAGAAGACCTTTCCCATGTTTTTCTATGTGAATCAGGCAGCTTCCTGGGCACCTGACCTCTAAGGCACTGTCTTCATCTTTGAGGGATCTAAATCCTAAGTCCAAAATTATTTAAAAATGTAATATTATTAGTATTGTAATAATAATAGTTTTTAAATTATTTTAATTTCTTGCACAACCCATTTAATTTTATCTTAATGGATTTTACTTCTAAAGGAAGGTTAACCAAAATATAAGTGTTTTTATTCTTCCCTTTTCCATTTTCAGAGGCCTCCTCAGAGTCAATCACAACCAACATCATATCATAGCATCTTATTTGGGGGAAGACAGCATTAAAAACTCATAGAGTTCTTTTGGGAAACATGAATTACCACAAAGAAAAAACACAAAGAAAGAAATCCACCTAGATTATCTCCTTGAGAAAGAACCGAATGTTCCTCCTTCATTTAAGCTGCAAGGACCTCCAAGAATAACCCAGGTGCAGAAAGCTATTGAGGAGGATGGAGTCCAAGGGGCTGTCTTTTCAGGTCCTGATAAGATTTTTAATTTGTGCTAGAATACTCTCAGCAGAGATAGTCATCTACTCAAATAATCAACATTCTAATACTTCTCAATACTCACTTTGCAGGGTAGGGGGGGGCCTTTTTCAAATAGCTTAATAAATAATTTTTAAAAAAGGATTTCCTGCATTTCAATTTATTAGCATAAAAAATCACTCTTTATTCTGATCACATACTATTTCTTCCACAGCTGTAGGTGAAGATATTATTAAGAAAACCATCATATTTTCAACTTGGAATTTCATTCACTGGCCTCTGCATTATAAAGGTCAAATGGAAATGAATTTTATTATTGTATTTTATTCATTGGCACACTCATATCTGATATGCTTCACTTTTTAAATATATTTTTTAGTTGTAGATGGACACAATACCTTTATTTCATTTATTTATTTTTATGTGGTGCTGAGGATTGAACCCAGTGCCTCATACATGCTAGGCAAGCACTCTGCCACTGAGCCACAACTCCAGCATATCGGGGGTTAGCCCAACATGCTTCACTTTTTAGAACAGTTTGTGAGAGTATGACAGCTTACTGGTTCTTTATCTATCATAGGATCTTGCATTGATTTCAACAAAGTCCTGAAATTACTATGAGATTGTTCAAAATGAGAAAGGAAGTTACTTAAATTTGCTTAAACTTTGCAACCACTATATTTTGCATTTAACAACACCAGTAACTACTTACGAACAATTTCTTTCTGGATTGCCAGTCCTCTCAGATATTCTTAGGAAATACAGTTTTGAAACCAATGACTAGGAAGTTGGAATAAAGGGGCTCTGCCTAATAGTGCTGGATCCTTAGAGGTTTGAGGCCCTTTGAAATGAGGACTTGGGACTTTTCACACTGTACTTAGTTAAGGATATAATTAGCACAACCTCCACAACCTAAATCAAAGTTGAAGAATTTGGAGGATCTTGGGGAAATGATCTGAAATGATTGGATAAATAAGAACTATGGCCAGGCTTGGTGGCACATACCTGTAATCCCAGCAGATGGAGAGACTGAGGCAGGAGGGTCGCGAGTTCAAAGCCAGCCTCAGCAAAAATCAAGGCACTAAGCAACTCAGTGAGACCCTGTCTCTAAATAAAATACAAAAGAGGGCTGGGGATATGGCTCAGAGGCTGAGTGCCCCTGAGTTCAATCCCTGGTACCCACTCCCAAGAAAAAAACTATTGATGATGTCAGAGCCTCAGAAGAAAGCTGAGGAAAAGCTAAAGCAATAGATATTAAATGTATAAATGTCACTACAATGACCAATCACATTTTTATATCAAAATAAGAGAAACAATAGAGTAAAACCATAATTTAAAATTTTAAATTTCCAATAAAGTAGATTTGTGACAGTGATTAAAGGATCAGAGTTACTTAGGAAGGTTGGGACATGTTTTTAAGCTACTTTGGCAAAAATACAATTTGATCCTCAATATTTTCCTATGCTGGTGCTGTCGCAATCCATAGTAGAAGCCGGAAAGAAAAGATTAGATTCATAAAATCCATGTCATGATTCTTACAGTTTATACATTTTTTTCCTGTGAATCATCTCATTTGCTTTCCATAATTTTCCTCTGTCTGAGGATTTATTCCCTAATTGTTGAAGGCCCACTCTAACACAAATATAAATAAAACACTATTTCTTGCCTCATGGAACTTACAGTCATGGCTTTTTTTGTTATAGATTTTTTTAATATTGTGAATATGTTGATATAAATAAATGAATACTATGTCCTGTTAGAAATAGTAAGAAAAAAAGGGAACTGGGAGTAGAGAGGAGAAGAGAAACAGAAGTAGACGTTTGTGTAGAACAGCACTGAAAACAGACAGGAAGCAGAGGCAAGGGAAAGTTGAATCCTGCAACTTTAGGTAGAGGGAAAAGACAGACAGACAGACATACAGACAGAAAGCACCCAAGAAGAGCAAGCATGTTGCAGGAGAGGTTGATAAAGCCAGGTTAGACTGTTCTCCACATGCCCTGAGCTGAACTTGCTTAGATAAACCTCACCTCAGAGTGAAAGCCAAATGAAAAGGTGCATCTTTGAGACCATAGTAGAAACTGAGATGGCTTAACAATGATGAGTAATGAATCAGACCCAATGAACACTTGGGTACAGAACCCCATCCCAAAGCCTTGATATTCACATTTGAAAACAGGACAAATTCTAATCACTTCATAATACAGGGGAGTGGAGATAATAAGTAGGGCATGGCAATCACAGATGATAAATGAAAATTATTAATACCTACTATGTCCATTCTAAGCATTTCTACACATATACATTATGTGCATATACACAGACATGTTGCCGCCTGCAGCTGTTGCCGCCTGCAGCAACGATACCGCGGGAAAGAATTCAGAAGCAGACTGGGAATGAGTAGGTTCTTTATTCTTGCTTCTTCTGCTGAATTCTCTCTCCAACTCCAACAACCACTCCAACTCCAACCCATCCTCTCGCCAGCCCTACCTGGTTAAATACTCTTCACCTTAACAAGTATACACGTGTCACAAGCTCAACTTACAGGTGCGTCACACAATGTTCACAGGCACAGAAAGATTCTTAGTTGATTACATTAAGGTCAGGAGAAAACAATTAAACGCCTTCTCTTTGGCTCTCAGCCAGCCGCCATCTTAGCTACCTCCTCATTAAGGCTCTTACACAGACACATGCATATATGTACACAACTCACCATAGCAAACTCGGGAGTAGGTATTGTTGTTATCCTTATTTTACTTAAGGAAACTGAGGCACAAACAAGTTATCTCACTTGTCCAAAATGCCTGTTATTTAACACAGGTAGCATCTGACTGAGGCTCATCGGGCTTACCACAGTTTCTTTATCACCTCATTTTAGTAAATAATGTTTTTCAGAGTTTTCATTTGGTCGAAAATATCTTTCAGGATTTCACTTGCAACCTCAATCTTTCTAGCACTCACTTCTCCTTTCAAACTGTGGGTTTTCATCTATGATTTCTCACAATGGAGGTTTCAGAAATAAATCCCCAGCTTGAGAAAGTGATGTTGTATCCCACAGTGCCACAGCTTCAGAGTTACAGCAGCAGCCAACTCAGACTGAGCAGGACAGGAATGGAAAGTACAGAGGGAAGACTTCAATTCAATCTCAAAGGATCAGAAGGATTACGGCAGGTAAAGAGAAGGAAGGGCACTGAAAGCACTGAGTAAGGGCCTGGCCAGCACATTAGGAAGGACCTGAATCTGTGTATGGCTGTGACATCACATGTGTCTTTTAAAAAAAAAAAAAAAAAAAGGAGGAAATAAGGTTGGAGCAGCATATAGTGTCCCAACCAAGAAGAGCTTCCCAGGCCATGCTAAGGAGTATGACGTTAAAGAGCTTAAGATGGAAGTCAGGATCGGACTGAATCCCAGAAAGGTCACCTAGTCATCATCTTCCCTGCCCTTTCCCCAACTCCCCAGCCACTACCACCAACCTCCTAGACAGCACTTCATCCATCATCCACCAAGATTTAGAGTCTTTTATTAAACCAATCAGGATCTGAAAGAGGCAATATGGGGAGAAAGGAGGAGGAGTTCTCACCCTGGAGGGGGAAACCTTGCACCAACATAGGACAGAAGATAAGAATGTGGGTGGGCACTGATGAGCTTGCAGAGATAGGCAGGATACCTCTGTCCAATGGCTCCACTTTTTGTAAGAGGCACTGGAGAAGGTCACCTGCATATTGTAATGAAGGCAGGGGCAGTAAAAGGGAGGAGCTTAGAGAGGTGAACTTATAGTATGATTCTCAGGGAACAGGAGAAAGAGCTGAGCAGGTACCTACAGCAGATTATTAAGTAGTGCTGAGTTGAGTTATGAAGCCAAAATGCAGAAAAAGCAATGAAATGGTCCAGTGGCTCTTGGTGAGGGGTCTGCAAAGTGAATATTCTGGAAGAGTAAAGGGCAAAGGAGGTAGTACAAGCTGGTTTAAAGTGATGAAACTGGGGAATCATGAGGCTCAAGGCTGGAAAGACAAGTTATTAAAGTTTCCTGGTGACTGAAAAACTGATAAGAGAGACCAGAGGGTTCATTCAACATCAAAGGGCAGGTGTGTAGGGTATGAGGAGTACAAACCAGACAAACCAAAGGCTGTGGTCGGAGACTGGGATCCTGCCAATTCATGATTTTGAAAGCAGAACAGACCTGGGTCATAAGTCCAGGGTGTGAGTCTTCAGAGTGGGGTGTCGTTCCAGGTAACAGTAATATAACTATAGTACTAGTGCTTACCATTTTACAAATAAGTCAAACATTAGGTGACTTATTCAGAGTCCCAACTAGCAAAAGGCAAGGCCCAGGTTCTGAAGCAAGCCTCTGCCACCTAATCCTATGAACATTTTATGTAAAATTGTTTCATTTAGTATCTTTTGATTTCAACCTTTAAACAGGAAATAATAAATAGTGATTTTGCTTCCAGTCTAGGACCAAGTTATGATGAAAAAAGGCTATAAATCTGACTTAAAATGCAAGTGAAAGTGACAGTTTTATTTTCAGTGTTCTGGTTATTACCTGGCATGTAGAAGGTTATGAAATTCTGTTAAAAATGTACCTTTGCATACTGTTTTCTTATTATAGAAGCATTAACAGTTACTAGCTAGCTGACATGGCAACAAAAATAGTAAAGAACCATTTTATCTCATAAAACATGAATCCAGCCCGAGGTGGCATGGCTGTCATTATGTCTCTGTCCTGGATCCCACTACCTATCAAGTACAAGGCTGTGTCAGGATGATTTAGGAAGCTGAAATAATGTTGGACCACATATTTTCAACCCAGGTACATTTAGGCATGCAAATATGAATATCAGATTCGTTCAGATGTAAATTGAACTGTCATTTTCTTTGATTGAGAATCACTAGGGCCCTCTATTATCATTACCAGACAAGACAGAGTGCCTGTTGCCAGTCTAAGGGGATCCAGGGGATGGGGGTGGTAGGGTGGAAATGGCAAATTAGGGGCCTCATTTGCAGTTAGTTAAGTCAGTCCTGGGCAGCTCTTAGGACATTTTAGGTTTAAAGACATATTCAAATGGTGGTAAACATTAGCATAATTCTACCTTGAATAATTCATTACAAAAAAGACAAATGAAAAAAATGTCAAGTTTGCTACCTATCATATTAGCTATTACTGCCCTTGATTATAGAGCAAGTGAGGAGTCTGCAGGAAAGCATATCCCTCATGCATTCTCACATACAATTATTCTATTACCATTTATTTCATTCATTCTTGAGGCAGGTGGGGCCCATCAACCCACCCAACCCAACTTACCAATCCCCTCCAACCCTTCCTGGTCATCCTGGTTTCTCGCTGACCTGACAACATAACTTGCTTTTACTGGGTATACACTTGCCAGGCTGAGCTTAAATTGATTACTACTTTATCCCCACAGCCCTCACATGAAAAAGGAACGACTGCCATCCTCAAATCTTCCAAAGAGGAGAGTGAGACACGGTCAACCAGGCTCTTAGCCATGCCCACGTGCCTCTGCCTTGTAGAACCCCATTCAAATTTCCCCCAACTTCTCCTACACAGCTCAGATGCCGCGTGTTCAGGAAGACTCCCTATCTACTTCAGTCTAGGCTGATCTCTTCCCTTCTCAGAGGGAGCTCGTCCACATCCAACTGGAAGCTCTGCTTTCTAGGAGCAGCTGCACCCTGACTTTCTTGGGGCAAGCATGGGAAAGACCCATTGGTTGTGTTTGCCCAAGAAACTGGTGCTGATGGATAGTACAGCTTCTTCACCAAAGTAGGAGTTTGGGTTAAAGAGCTTCATTCAGCAACTTAAAAATTCTAACATGCAACCCAAGCCCTGCTTCCCCAAAGTGTTTGGTCAGGCATAGGGATTCTTGGAAATCAGAATTACGCTTTTTAAAAATCTCTTGGGCCCAAACCCAGCAGAATTGAAAGTCTAGGATAAAGCAAATATTAGAGCTCTAGGGACATCTGTGCCTGCTGGTCTTATTAACTCCTTCCGCCCTACTCCTCCAAGGGCATGCAGCTAACTCAGAAGAAAGCAAGGACACCTTTGGTGGTGGGAAGTAGGAACAATGCAGACCCTCAGATCGGCACCAGGCACTGTCACCCATTAGCTGTGTGACCAGGGGCAAATCACTCATATCTCAGCCTCCGTAAAACCAGAGTATGATACCTAAGGCCACTGGAAGAATGAAATTAGCTAAGCTGAAAGTTTTGTAAAATACATAATGCTCTAAAGTGCTACAAATTTATATTATTGTTCTACATCTGAAATATCTAACTTTGGTGACAGCGTTTTTTTTTTTTTTTTTTTTTTTTTCTTACAATCTTCTGTTTCAGCAACCATCAGTTATCTAAGACCATTGTCTAAGACCATGTTGTTGAGACGCTCCAAATACAAATGGTCACAAATTTGATGTGTTATGGTGCCTCTGAAAGTGTGTGTATCATCAAAGAATGGCTGGAGCTCATCTAAACAGCAGAAGGAACGTCTAAAGGTATCATCCATATGTGCCAAATGCCAGAAGATTACAGGTGGGCAACTGGAGAGGAGACTAAGCCAAAGCACGTGTTGGAACCAGCCAAGGGTCAGGGAGAACGTTGACAAACAGCAAAGACCAGGGCATGAATGTGAGGACTTGCCAAATGAGGAAGAAGTGATGAGCCCAATGAAAGATAACAACTTCAAAAGTGTCAGGATTCCTTTGGTCTGTTCCAGAGCAAGGTTGGTCACTTGAGCTCTCGAAGGCCTAAAATGTCTGAACACATTTGGGTAATGACTTGGGATGACAACTATGAATAGGTCCAGCAATGAGAAATATGTCATGTCATAATAGTTATCAACCTTGCTGCTGTGGTCCTGGGATAATTTCCTCTGGCCTGGGCAGAGGTGGGATCATGGTTCAGGGCTATTGCAAGATGCTCCTTATTAGCAGATTTTTTATTTTAGTCAGACCATAGTATGTGCACTTAGCAGTGGTCTAATCTATAAAGAACCTGAATTTCACACACATATTATTATAAGTAATGCATCCATTTAACAAAACTACCAGGATTTGCACTCAAAAGTGGATTTTTGTCTCTAGGCTCTAATAATACTGATGCTTAAATTATTTTTGAAATTGCCATCATCACATCCCTTTGAATATTGAAAAAGAATTATGGCCCATCTGTTAAGAGTATGTTTGATTTTTTTTTTTTTTTTTTTTTTTTTTTTTTTTTTTTTGCATTTAAGCTCATTCTAAACTGGTAAGAGGGAATCAAGTTGAATAAAACTGTGGGAAAGTTAAATGATAGGAGGAAAAAATTAAAAAGAACTTTGTGGTTTGTGCATTTCATCACCAAAAGAAGGCTGGTCTCAAAAATATCCACAGGGCCATTGCAACACTTTCTAATGAAACACGTGCAATCTTCCATTTTGAAGGAAAGGACACTCAGTTACATAGATAAAATGCTGGTGTGTGTGTGTGTGTGTGTGTGTGTGTGTGCGCGTGTGTGCGCGTGTGCGCCGCATATGTGTGCAAGGGGAGTCTCTTTACTTAATAGCTCTGCCAAAAAAAAAAGCCCCCAAACAAACAAAATACATAAAACAAAACCAACTCTCTCTTTTTTCCCTCCAGTGACTGTCCCTTTAACCAGGTAATAGAGAATGTTTACCAGCTGATGACAGCCTAGCAGTGGGCAAAGAGTTGGTACTGAATAAATGACTGATTGCGACTCAAAACTCATCTCTGCCTAAATGTTCTGAACAAAGGAACTAGGAAACTATCAGGATCTGGGCAGCTGGTGGAAAATTAACATGTTCACTTATAAAGGCAGGTGTGATTTAAAATGGGGGAGGACAGAGGGAAGGAGAGAACGTGAGCAAAATCATTTAAAAAAAAAAAAAAAAAAACCCGCTTCTTATGTACAACACTGCCAGTGTCATAAATTTCTAGAAGGTAAAATGTAAGCTGCCTGTCATTTGATAGCATTAAGATTAAAACTGTCTCCTGATAATTCAAAATAGGTAGTATGCATATCAACATATAACCATGCTAATTCCCCATCGCTCTCTCCACCTAGAAGGTCTTTTATTTTCTTGTCCCTACCTAGTTTTTCACCTTTTATTTTTGAAAAAACATCAGCCTGACAGCGTGAAGTAAATTAGAACCATATTTTACATCACTGCATAGAATTGGTTCTTTGTATTCACAACATAACTTAGATATAAGAAAGAAGCTTGGTGAGTTCCATCTCTTTATGAGGGGAAACATCTAACCAGATTTTGTTAAAAAAGCAAAACAGGGATGGGGGCAGCATTAGGTCCCTGTGACACAATCTAAATCCTAAAGAATAGGAGAATCAATAGCTAGGATTTTACCATGTAAGACAGGAAAATTAGGCATTTTTCAGAAAAAATTTAAATGGGGTGGGGTGTAGGGAACATTTCATATACTATAGAATGGGGAGATGGAATGTACTCTCACTCAACTTTGTGAAAGAATGGAAATATCTGGAAATATTAAACCATGACTTCAAAGCAGCACCCCCCGCCCCCTGCTGGCAGCCTCAGTGTGTATGGGACAGTCTCAATTGCAGGCACCTTCTTCCAGCTCCATCCTTCCATCCTCAGCTTTGGCTTGTCTGATAAATCCAGCTAAAAGTGAAATCTGCAACTAGATGCCAGCTTTCTCCTCTGTCCCATCAACCCTATCTTTGCACTTGGCTCAAGAGCTTGGTTGACCTCTTTTCCCATGGACCTGACATGGAAAATATATGAAACGACAAGACATTTTTCTAAAAATTCAAGGAGATTCACCTGGCTGGACCACCAAGACTCTAGAGTAAATCTGAATAACAAGCATGACACCTCTTCTACCACACTCCCCAAAGGGAACCCTGATTAACCAGACCCAGCCACACTCTTCCTTAAGGAAAGAAACTCACAAAATTAAGTTAAAAATCAGGTCTCAGAGATGGGAAAATAGAAGGAAATATCTTTATTCTATACATTCACACTTTTGCAGAAGTCAACAGATTAAAGACTAACTAGGCAGCCTTCCATAGTTTAAACAAAAACACAACTGGCAAAGTTGTAAAGTTTGTCTTTCAGGATCTGCTTTCTGAACATGGCTAAGAAAACCAGCCATTTTTTATCCTTGTTAATGTTTCATTTTTTTAAAAATCTGCTCTTAAGTCTTTAATTCACATCAGGATGCAAGTGATCAATAACTATATCATTTCCGATTTCTTTGGGGCTATGTTCATTTTAGTAAGAAAATACTACTAACTCCTAGCATTTGTAGAATACAACAAAGATCTTCCATCGCTTATTTCTGCCGACCTTCTTAATGTAGGTTGTCTATTGCTAAAGGCATTTTACAAAATAAAACCTTGAAATAGTCTTGAAAAGATGAATTAACGTTTTTATGTTCATTCTTCAGTTCTTCTGACCCCAAAGACCATAACCAGGCCCCTTATTGCCACAAGAGGATGAAATAATTTTCAGAATTTCAAACTTTACCGACACTACTAGAGAATTCAATTCTTAGTGTTTTAATATTTGCTTGTCCCCCAACTCATGTTGATCAGAGTGTCACCTATAAACCCAGATCTGCCTGTAGTTGTATATTCTGTTTCTAGGTATACATATCACCAAAATAAATTAAGTTAGATACAGGTATCACCTAGAAGTTTTTTAGTGTGTTGATGTTAATAATCCCATAAGCCTGGTTTGTTTGTTGGTAGAAAACAATAATAATATTACTGACCAAATTTCCATTATTATACTAACATTTAAGGGCTAAATGGAAATTCTGATTTTATAGCACGGATCCCTCATTTTGTGATAAAGTGTGTGAGCAGGTGACACAAAGAGACACCCCCTTCTTTTAATTCTACATCATAATAAAGAAGTGATACACAAAATGTAAGTGCAGAAAAGCTATTTGCAGAAAAAAGGATCTGATTTTTCACTGCGTTCGAATAAGTAAGACAAATATGTTCTCATTTGGAGTATGGTAATGGTTTTGGGAATTGTTCTGAGAAGCAAAATAAAAAGGAATTCAGTATGTAGATTAATTACATGGCTTTCCCAAAGAGTCAAAATGAGAAAGTCATTTCTAATGTATGTGGAAATCACTCAGAATTTACAGGGCCACCCCACCCCAGCTTTGTCCCCTAATTTTGGTTTATAACCAATCTTATTCAGCAGGAGTGCAACTGATTTTGAGGTTGCAATGTGTTTTATTTGATGCTGATTCAATTTGGAAAATAAAGGTGTAAAGTTCTCGGGGGGAAAAAAAAAAGAAAGTCTGGCCAATGAAACCTCAGGTGGGCAGAGAAAATATTAATCTTCACTTTGGATTATGTGAAAATCTCAGGTTCAAAGAAGACTCCTCAAGATCTATCCTTCTATTCCCCGTGAAGAAACAGTAGATATTTCTAAAGCTGTCAGAGTGACAAATGGTATCTGGTCACAAGCAATGCTCCATGGCTTAGCCTGAGCTAAGACATTTTAGAATCAAACTACAAATCACTTCCAAAGTGCCCTGTTTTGCAAACACTGGATACAAGCTTTAGCTATTTTTCTACTCACTACCTAGACATCACCTGCTTGTCAACAGATTTTAAAACATCTTGCTGAGGCAAATTTCCAAAAAAGGTCTTCCCAGGTAGCCTGAGTACATACCACCTCTTCAAAAGGAGCAGAGAGTAGACACAAAGTTGTCTGATTCGCTGGGAGGTGAGGCGAATTCCAGGTGAAGTGCCTGAACACAGCAAAAGGATGTTCTGTGCCAAAGGCCACAAAGAACAAGCTGATGACACTGCACCTTCTCAGGCACCGTGACTTCTATCCCTGAGTACTATTAGGGACCACAGGTGTGGCTGGGGTTTAGCATTTCATAAATATTCTTCTGTTGGATGGACATTGAAAAGCCATCAATACCACGGCAGTTTGCTTTGTACTTTCTAAGCCCTCTATGGTTTTTGAAATTTGTCTCATCTCTCGGGTTCACAGTCATAGTGGGTATGGGGTAATGTGGCAGGGGGCCAGGGGGGTGGTCCTAGTTCTCCAGGAGAAACTAGAAGGAAAATAGTTCTCTAGAATCACAGCAAGGAATAGAATTACACAACAGAGTGTTCTGAGCAGCCAATAAGACAGAGGGGGAAAAAATGAGGAAAATATAGCTCCTATCAAGGTAAAAAGAAGAGGCATCCAGTGCCCCAACCCCTAGCTATTTTGATCGTGGCTGTTATTTCCAGGCTTTTCCAAGTTTTGTTTTCTTCCTCAATTATTTTCTCTGCCTCTGATGCCTACTTCACTATGCATAAGAACAAAAAGCAAACTATTAGAAATTCTCACATTGCCAGAAATTCAACAAATGACCCTACAATTTCCAAGGCCCAGGGCCTTGAGAAATACCAGTTGAGAATTAAAATAAGAAGAACGAAAATCTATAAAGAGGTTAATTAGCTTATGTGGTACAGTCTAGGGAGGCTGAAGAATTTGCTGGGAAACAGGAGGTCCCAATGGAGAGACACTATCTTCTTAACCCAGTGTGATGCAATACTCTCTTCTGCATTACTTAGGAACACTCAAAAACAAAGGCCACCAACAAAAGGACAAAGGGCTGGCCCTGAAGACTCTTGGGACCTACTTCATAAATGCCTCAGGAAATACCATATTCTCCTCCAGCTAGTTTCCTCTAAGTTTGAAAGTCAGACGGAACCTTAAAGAGGATGACTACCTGAGTGCTCATCTGATTTACTTCCCCCTGACCCCAAAGAGAAGCCATTTATTGCCACTGGTAGAAATAGGTGGGTTCTGGCTCCAGATGGGCACCTGTGATGAAGACTGGAGATGAGGCCAGGGATCGAAATAAACTACATGCTCCCTCAGGACAGTGCAGCAACTTTGGTCTCCACGTGGACAGTCGTCTGCACTTTCTCAGGGGTGAGAGTGTGTGAAGTGTGTTTTCAGGTTGGTACAAAACCATTAGGAACAAAAGATCTGCTGCAGAAAGATACATCTTCCTCCCCAGGTTGGCACAGCCTCTCCCTCTTTCTTTAAACTTCAAAGTACCTACCAGGAAGTGTTTGCTCTGGATCTAACTTGTTCAGGCATGGCAAGTGGCTGCAGAGAAGTGGCCAGGAGAGGACATGAAGTCATGCAAGAGGCAGGACTCGGCCTGTTTCATATCAAAGGAAGGCTCTGCTCATCAGTGTCGGAGGCTCTGCTGAGGTCCCAGAGTGTTGGAAGAATCGAGGAACCATGTAGATGGGACAGGGCAGGACTCTGGGACTCAGACCTTACTTCCCACAGACTCAACACAAATAAAAGTTTTAAATGATTTACATATTATTGTCCAAGTGGCAGAAGGCAAATTTATTTAGCATCAAAGGAGTTCAAATCCCAGCTCTACCACTAGCACCCATTGACCTTGGCAACCACTTTTGGCCTCAGTTTCCTCATCTGAGAATGCTAACACCTTCCTCCCAGATAGGAGCTGGGAGGGAGTCCCCGTAAAATATGAAGCAGAGGCTCGTGACTCGACAACTGTCACTATTATAGGAGATCTCTTTTAAATATATTTACACTCCTCACAGCACACTATCCTTGTGATTTGAGTCTCAGAATGGAAAATAACATTGTGATGACAATAAAAGCACGCTGGATAGGACAGAGGCTTGAGAACCCTTTCCACTTGCAAAGGCCAGCCAGGGTTTCCACTGGCTACTAAGAGCCAAGGAGACCATCTACCCAGAGCACCTTTCTTAGGGATATTAACACCCCATTCATCTTTGCCGTAGACAGAGCTGCAGTTAATATGATATTCTGGAGAGGAGGCATATCTACTCTTGCACCCAGGCCAGTCTGATTGTATTACACTGCCAGGAAGGTGGAATTCCACAATGCAACACAGCTTCTCGAAACACCTCTGAATACCAACTGCTGGTTGGGGCTCTGGTTTCCTTGCTGATGAATCTCCTTCCTGAAGTACAAGTCACACAGCCTTTTCTGGTTCCTGAATTCAGAGACTGTCCCTTGGCACTGCAGACAAACACATCATCTTGTGCTTACAGACCCGTGCTTTTCTCCCTCATCTTCATTTTTCCACCACAGTAATGATTGATGCCCTGTGATCTCAAGAAGAATAATGGCAGCAAAATGAAAAGCATATGTGTCGTCTCTGGGAAGACACGTGGGCAGTAAAATATAGCTGTACCAAGGCTTCGTGGCCATAACTCCTAATATCTCTGGGAACTATAAATGATAAAAAAAACTTTATGATTAATATTTTATCTAGAACTCCCACTACTGTGGAGGCACAGAACAAAGAAAATGCACAATCCAAAAGCCTTCAGCATCAATAAATAAGGAACCCTTAAAAAGCTTCTCTATCCCGCTAATGATTTCCCCACTGACCTGAATCAACTTGCAGAGAGAAAATGCCAATAACAAAGGCCTAGGAGATGGGAGAATGGCTCATTTGTCTCTCCCTCTAGCTGTTTTCTAATTCCCCTCACCTATTTCCAATGCCCCCTGTCAATCAAAGAAAGGTTAGCCACGAGGGACCCAGCTGCAAAAGCCACCTGTGAAGCCATTAAAGGGAAGCTATGTCCAAGTTCCTCTTGGGTGGGGTCAGTCAAGTTCCAGCTTAAAACAGATGACAATGAACTTCTTCTAAGTCAGTCCCCAGTGAGGATGTCACTCCATTTCTTCTATGGACACCATGCCTAGACTTGCCCCCTTTCTGCCCATTCAGTATGGTTCCCATGATTTCTCTCTCTGTTCACCTGACCCTCTTAGTGACTCTGGGACTGGTACTAATCTTCCCAATGAAGTATCAGCTAAGACAATTCAATGATGACAACCTCATTACAGTCTCATAGCCATCATTCCTGTCTACTGCAACAGCTCAGGAGTGTGCTCTCTTGCTCCCCCATTTCCTGTCTCTAACATACACAGCATTTAAGTTTGATTTTTTCACTATAAATGGCCATGGGCCTGTCAGCTTTGCAGTGTGTTGCAACCATCTGTTTGTGATTCTGGTATGCACAGCTTATGTCCCACAAAGTCAATGACCACAGGGTGTGTGTTTGTATATGTACCCTGGCACACAGTATGTGCTTAATATGTTTAGGGAATAAAATTTAGACCTAGGTCTTTCATTGAAGCAGTGAAGTTCAAGGTGTGTGTCAGACCTAACAAAACCTCTAATCAGGAGGCAGCCCTCTTAGTCTTCAGGAGTCACCACTGGGAATCTTATACCATGGCTGATGGGTATAAGAGCCAGGTTTGGGGATTAAAGAAGAATTGTCAGTTTTCAGTTTGTAGTTGACCAGTACATCTGGAAACTGCCTGTTGGCCTAGAAGCTGATGCTATAGGAGTCCAACCAAAACAACCAGAGATTTAGAATCTTTAACATTAAGCCCTTGAACAAAGAGAGCTGAAAGAATTCTTGTGTCTTACAGGGTGCTTCACTCATTGCTGGAAAGACCTAATCACCCATAAATGAGGAGGAATAACCCATTTGATTACTACATAAAGAGTGAAGAGAAACCAAAATTACCTAGCTTCACTGCCAACGGTCAAGAATTCCCAAAAATAAAGGCAAAAACTGAAAAACACTCACTTTTTATAGTTATAAGCCAGGCGCTTCTTATCATAGCATGCAATCAGAGTTCTGAACCCCCATTGTGTTTTCAGTGCCCTTGACCCTCACCCCAGGCTCCTCAAGAGATCCAGATAAGGCAGCCTTGCCTTGCATTCCTGATGGGCTTTCTCTCTTCTTACCCTCACTAACTAAAGTCTTCCAGACATTAATCTGTGGTGTAGAGCTTGTTGTCTCAGTCGTGTAAGAGGATGTATGACAGAGTCTTTGCTTGGTGGAACTTCGTCAAGCTCCACCTTCCCCCAGGTGATGGCCCTTCTTCAGTACAATCCTGGTTGGATCAGGTTTAGCCACATCCCCCTCCCAGTGTTTCCACTGACCCCCATCCCACTCTTTGGCTATAAATTCCTACTTGCCTGTGTTGTGAAGGTGAAGCCCTATCTCTATCCCTTTCTCCAAGACCTGTTACAGCAGTCCCCACACCTTTCTTGTTGATCTTGAGTAAAGTCTGCCTTACTATGCTTTGACCAGTGCCATTGACCAGTGCCATTGAATAACTTAATTCTTAACAGATTAAAAAGCAAGAGAACCCCACTTCCTGCCCAAGACACGCATTTTATTGAAAACATTAATTTCCAGGGAACAGAAGTGTTGCTTTGGCCGGGATGGTTGGAGAGGGTGAGTAGGGTACAGAGGCTTCCAGAATTAATTGCATCTTTGTACTATGAGTTCTGTGGAGCTAAATTGACGTGCACTTCAGAAAACAAGAGAGTTGAGCTCGGCTCACAATGGTGGCTGTGCCATCTGGTTTCCAATGAGTTCTTTTTAGCTAAAATTTCAGTTAGATTCATTAAAACCTAAGGCTCTTCAGTGTTTAAACAAATGGGCTCACACAGCCCATTTTAAAAACTCAATAGAACTTTCCTTTCCTTTAGTGGCTAAAATGCTTTGCAAAATACCTTTTGATCAAATGGGGTGTTTTGCCAAAGCCCTCACTATTCAAAGATATTATTCAACAACTTCCCACCAAATAAATAGGGTTATTGCTGAAATATTACTGATTTTTATTTTCAAATCATTTCCTGGACTAAGGGCTTATTTTACATTTGGTATTTAATAAAAATCTAAGACCCCTAATTACAGACTGTTTAAAAGTTCAAGAGTCGTATTTTACACACTTTGTTTACGCTTCTTTTTTTCCCCCTCATAAAAGACCTACTAAGTGCTAGGCACTATGTGAAGTATACAGATTCATTAGTGAAGAAGCCCAGTGCATTTCATTGCTGTGGTGTTCAAGAGCAAGCAAAGAACCTGGCATGAGAAGACCCACGGAGGGTCTCCCCTGCCACTAGGGAATGTCATTAAGCACCCTCTCCAGTCTTCATTAGCCAAAGGTAAACCTAGCCACTTCTGGTTGCTATGAGAGCTAAATAACAATCAATGCAATGCACTTTCTTGGGTGGAGACAGGAGTAGGGGTGAGTAGCAACAGCATTTTCCAGCACTTTCCTTAATACTACTTCTTTGAGGGAAACTGCTTGGAGACAATCAGCTTGCCCTATTTAGCCTATGATATTTCACAAAGCAATGGAGAGGAGAAAGATACACTTAAATAAATGTCTTTGTAACAGTTCCACAGACTACACAGTATACAAAAAGAGATTACAAATCCTTTCCACAAATTGCATCTACCCAATGTTTATGAGACATAATGATAGCCAGAAGCTTGACAAGTTAGTGTATGGAATTTGACTTTAGGTTAAAGTTCCTTAACTGCTAGCACTTACAACTCTCTGTCAGTCTGTCCATTCATACATAAACCCATCCGTTTATTTTCCTGTCATCTATCTACCATCTATCTATATTCTCTCTTTGAAAGAATGGTAATTCAAAGGAGAGCTACACGTGTAATTTTAAAATTCTGAAATACAATTCTGTGGTTTTTCACTAACATTGTAATCCTCAAGAGTCCAGCTGTATGCTTTGTCTTCCAATTACATGCTCAGAGCTTTCTCATTGGAACCAAAGAGAAAAAGGTTCTGAAGACCCTGATTTAAACCCAAGGATTTGGGTTTAAATCCTTGGCCTGCCAGTAACTAAGCCATGTGATCTGGGCACAAGAGTCCACTCTAAGACTCAGATCCTCATTTGTCCTTACTTCTTATGGAGTCTGCATGCATAAAATGAGTAGCACATATAAAGAATCCAGAATAAGGAGAGGTGCATTTTATGGAAATGCTAGCTAAACAAGTTATTTCATGCCACCACAATTACCAGCTCCATCAAAGCTCATAAATTTGTTTCTTATTTGTGGTACTTTTGTTTAGAGTGGTTTTGGTTCTGATTTTGGAAGTGGTAAAGGGAACCCTAGTTATTCTATGCAAACACTAACTTATATTATTCATCGACCCAATTGCTCTAAAGTAAGTTAATCTTTCATTTTCTCAACCTATTACATGCAAATAAGCATACCCACTGAAGGTATGCACCATCAGTACAAACAGAATCTTATTCAGAAGAATGATGGCTTTGGAGTAAGGAGCTCTGAGTTGAAAAGCAAGGTGAAATAACTTACTAATGTGACCCTCTTAAGACACCTATGGTATCTGAGCTTCAGTCTTCCAAGTAACATCCTATGTTGAGTGGGAGGTTCAACTCTTGGGGACTTCCTCAGTCTCTTGTTGCTAGATAATGCCTAATTCTAAGTCTGCGTACAGTTAGAGCTGGTGATGGAAGAAACACCATTAATTATTTGTGGTGTAAGAACTCATTTCAAAATTTGCTGCAGAGATGGGATTTTATTTGGATATGTATCTATTCCTATATTACATGTAAGAGATGATATTTAAGGCTCTGTTAGTTTTGAATGTTGCCTTGAGTAGACAGCTCCCGTTAAGTAATCAAGAAATGTTTCTTGGTTGGATGAGAGAATAAATGGATATCATTTTTGCTAGAATCAAGGCAAATGATCATGTTCCAAATGCAATCTATTTTAATTTCCGGGCTTCCTTGTACAAAGTATGACTCATTCGTTTAACAATGAGCACCTATTCCACGGGTCACTGTTCTAGATGGTTGGACTATAGCAATGAGTGAGGCAGACAAGGCCTCTATTTTAATGAAATTTAAAAGCTGTTTTAGTCAGCTTTTTCACTGCTGTGACCAAATACCTGTTAAAAACAATAAGAGGGGGCTCAGTTTCAGAGATCACAGTCCATAGACAGTTGGCTCCATTCCTCAAGGTTGGTGGTGAGGTAGAACATCATGGTGGAATAATGTGGCAGGGGAAAGCAGGTCAGGTCATAGCAGCCAAGAAGCAGGGAGAGAGACTTCACTTGCCTGATACAAAATATATACCCCAAAGGTATGCTCCCAGTGACCAACCTCCTCCAGCCATACCCTACCTGCCTTTATTTACCCTCAGTTAATCCCTATCAGGAGATCAATTCACTGAATGGGTTAAGGCTCTCATAACCCAATCCTCTCACCTCTAAACTTTTTTGCATTATCTCCCACATGGACTTTTGGGAGACACCTCACAACTAAACCATAACAAAGGCCATTCTAGATGATGACATGTGGTATTCAGAAAATGAAAAAAAGAGTCAAAACAAAGGGCAATATGGTCTGGGGAGAGGATGCAAAACTTAAATTGGTTTGGGTAGAAAAAGCCTCTGCAAAGAGACGACATTTGAGCTGATTCCTGGTTAACAAGATGCCAGGTTGTATGAGCAACTAGAGATAAACATGAGCACTACTATTTATAATCTTGTCAATCCTAACCCAGCCAGATGATCAATGGTACAGTTCCCAGGGGACAGTGGGAGCAGGACCAGGATAGCTCACCCTCCCTCTGTCCAAGAGATTTTTTAATGACTGCTGATTAACCATCTTAGAGCTAGGGCAGGCTGACCTATAGAGGCTTACCTTCCCTTGTTTCTGTTTATAAAACTGTCTGCTCTGTTTGATCTCACTGACCTTTTAATAAAGCAACCAGATCAGATTTAGCTTCTGCCTGTCCTCCTCATGTTCTCCTCCCATCACACCGCACTCCACCCATCTCCTCTCTGAAAAGAACTGGAATGTCATTCTTCATCACTCTCATCTGGACACTGACAGAAAGAACAAAAGCTGGTGCTTCACATCTCAATTTATCTCCTTACCCCTCCGAGCCCATAAATAAAGCAAAAAATTCTACACAACTCCTAAAAATACTCTGGAAGATGAAAGATCGATATCTGGAAGCAACTTCTCTCAGGCATTCAGGGCAGAATCAACAAGTGAGGAATAAAGTCATCCATTTTTAACCTTGGAGTAATTTCACCTGGCTTCCCAAGCTCAGTAGCATTTGCAAAGCCCTGCAGTTAAAGCACTGTAGAGAAAAGTTAGCCCAATACACCCATGGAAAACTGCAAAGGGATTCAAGTTTATTAACAAGCAATCAGTGGCCAACTAATACAATTTTTCCCCTTCCTCACTGATAAGGAAACCTCAATTTTCTTCCACTATCTATCCCTCAATGAAATGACACAATTCCCACTTCTGACCTATCTTGATAATCAGCCCTCTTATAGAAGGTGACTGGCCTTCTCCCCATCAGCCATTTTTAGTGTCTTCAAATTTCAATGATTGGAAAGTAATTTCAATGATGTTAACTTTTTAAAACCTCCATTAATTCATTTATCCATTCAGCAAATATTTATGGAGCACCTATTATTTGTCAGGCAATGCCCAATGCAATGATGTTGAATGTACAACTCCTTTCCTCGAGGAGTGAACAGGATAGTGAGGGTCACAGAGAAGTAAAAATGTATTACAATATTTCTGGGAAAAAAACTATTATTAGAAGAAAGCACAAGGGAGTCTGGGAAGCCAGTTAAGAGGGGCTTATCCTACACTAGAATAGGGGATGTAGGGGGCTTCCTAATGAAAACAACATGTAAGCTGAGACTTAGAAATACTAGGGTACAATAGGAGGTGAGGGAGGTACCTGGCCCACTGGGGCAAAACAGCACTTTTATAAGAATGGAGTATTGGGTGTGAGTTAGGATCTGTTTTGCTAGAGAGGTAAAGGCTGGGGCCTGGTCATAAGACATAGGCTAAGGCATTTCCAAGCTTTTCTTAGCATTTGAGAGTCCTACAAAAGCAGAAGGAAGTTTGTTTGTGGTATCTTTCTTCCTCACCTACCTCCAAGGATTCCATTCCCCCTTCCCTAATGCTCTTCAGAGACTCTCAAATTGGAAGGAATCTCATATACTGGCTTCTACTATGGAATAAATGAATGATCACAGCTTGAAGTACAATCATGTGTTTTAAAGGCGATAATCCCTTCACACAGAAGAAAGAAGCTATGTAAAGGGATTGTAAAGGAATCTTGGAGACCATGTTCCATCAGATAAATTTACAGGTGTGGAAACAGAGGCCTAGAAAAGTTATGGAAGTTCCACAAGTTCACCCATGGCATCTCAGACCTCTGCCACTAGAGAGAGTCATCTTCAGGTAGTGGTGTTGGGTTCCCTTCCAAGGCTATTGAGCAAGGCCAAGCAGGCTGCTGACTGCTAAGGACAGTCTTCCTCTCTCTTACAGTCTGAATCTGGAATGTCCCCAAATGCTCATGTGGTTCAGGCGTGGACCCTAATGCAGTAGTGCTCAGAGGTGGGGGTCTTTGGAAGGTGATTGGATCATGAAGGATCTAACATCATCAATGGATTAATCCAGTCATGAGTTCACACCTTAATGAGCTATTGGGAGGTGGTAGAAACTTCAGGAGGTGGGGCATATGACCCTCTCCCCACCCCTCTCTTTTCCTTGCTCTACCACATACTCCCGCTATGTTGTTCTACCTCACCACAGACCCAGAAACAACACAGCCAACCAACCATGGACTCTGAAACCATGAGCCTAAATCTTTCCTCTTTTTGATTTTCTCTGGCACTATTACAGTGATAGAAAGCTAACACACTTATCTTCCTAAGCACCATGACCACAGGCTCCATGAGGACATGGACATGATTGACAGGGCATGTGGGTGCTGTTATGCATTCACTGGAGAAGCAAGGATGCTGCTGCAATTTCTCGTGCAATTTGAGAATGAGAAAATAAACCAGTATTCTCCAAATGTAAACACCAAAAAAGTAGAATATGGTGCATGAAGTGAGTTTTCAACAGAAAAAAAAGCTGGCAATTGACAAACTCCATGAAAACTGGCACAGCTGTTTGCCACCTGAGGAATCAAAAACTCAAAATATTTCAAATAATAGAATAAAATCTAGAGGAACTGTGACATAGGACGAGTTTGGTTGGGATTTCTAAGCAGATAATACTCAGTTTAAAAAGATATGTGGATGTTCATTTTCCTCCACTGACTTCCTTTCAGAACAGTCACAGGCTAGAAGAATTGCTTCGATGGAACATGATTCTTTTGTCCTTAATGATGTAACAGGTCTGTGTGGTCCCAGACCTACATTCGCTCCCATCGACATGGATTTCAAAACTGGTGAAAAAAAAAAGAAAAAAAAAACTGGAAGGCGGCCACTCTTCAAGTGTTTCATTTCTTTGCATTTGCAATTCAAACAGATGCTCCCAAACGAATACATATGCAGGAATGGTTAAAGGTTGCAAGAAAATGGTAATTAAAATCATCTTCAAAAGCAATTCATTTTGTGAGAGCTAACCATGATGGATAAGCCAATGTTAACTTAAACAAGGTTATCTGGGATACAGGAGGGAAGGGGGACTGAACTGTGTCAGTAGTATTTAAATACAATTTTTCCCCCTGTAAAGCATTGTGAAGGGCAAGGATCACCATCAGTTGCCTGCTGTTCCCTGGGGCCCGAGAGGCAGCTCCAAGGCAGACAGGCATCCGGGCTCAGCATGCCTCCAAATGCTGTCGAGAATTAAGAGGTGGCAGATGCCAATGGGGCATGAGCCCAGAAAGCTCTCAGGGTGGACACATAAAAAGAAAAGGAAAAAGGGAAGATGAGAAAGAAAAAAAACAAGGAAGAAGGAAGAAAGGAGAAAGAAAAGGGAAGGAAAGAGCAGGAATGGAAGGGTTCCTAGCCCACGATAGGGGTTATTACTAATAAATAACTGTGGACATAAAATTTAGAAAACCAAAAAAACACTTATGTTGCTAAGAAGTTTCCAGGAATTGTCATTTCACCACCATGCCCAGGGGGTAGGTGCTCAGGAGAGAAAGGATTCTAAATTTTTTTAAGGCTAGAAAAAGCCCATGATAGGGTCTAATACCCAGGAGCATTTAAAAAGAGAGAGACAGATAGAATCTGAAGATATCCTCCACCACCACGACCACCACCCCACCTGGCTCCGCCATGTTGGGTTCCTTTCATCCTCTCCCAGAGTGGGCAGGAAGGACAGGATCCCTTACCTGGACACACAACAGGGCCAGGCTCCTCTCCATTTGAGATAACTGTGTGGGGCTCTCTGTTGGATGACTGTGTGGCCCTGCTCATTAGGATGCAGCCCTGCTCCACCACACTTCTCTGAGATCTGCCAAGTGTCTAAGCCAACCGCGTTGTGAAATCTGGATGCTTGCATGGGAAAATGGGCTCCAGCAGGAAAAAAAGAGTACATTTTACACAAAGGGAACCAAACAGAGATTTGGAAAAAAACAACCTGAAAAAAATTATAGGCTGCCTTGAAAATACTTCCTTCCTCTGGCCTTGCTTGAGAAACCAGGAGCCAGTGTCTTCCAAGTTGAAAAAAATCTGTCCAGCTTCAGTAAAACTGGCTTCCTTCTGTTAACCAACGCAGATGATCATCATATTGGACTATTCTCACCCAGAGTCTGTTCGGAACAGCCTGGCCAGTGTAAATCCAAAAACATTTCACTCTCAGATTGTTGTGTAAAATGACTCTCGTATAATGAGACGCCTAGTTAAGGCAAATGGCATTTTCAGGTTTACTTGATTTTTTTTTTTCTTTCTAGTTTTAAAAACTGGCACAGATGAACCCATATTCTACTTCTTAGGATGCACTCAACTTTATTTTTTAAGGATTAGTAAAAAAATATATTTTATTCAGGGTATGCAATGAAGGAGAGTTTTTGATCAAACCATCTTAGTGTTACAGTAATATTTGCCCAATGTAGCAGAGATGAGTCACAGTGTAAGAACTGGTAAATATAGAATCTACATCTTGTGAGGAGGAGCCAGAAGGTTCTCAGAAAGCCAGCCAAGGCCTCTCGTGCAGCCGCTCTCTCCACCTGGCTTTGTTCAATACAGTACCAAAGAACTCCTGGCTCAGCAGATCCCTAAGGAAAGTAGGGTCAGCCTCTTCTAACACGAAAGAAGATCCAGCAAAGCAAGCATAGTTAATATAGAAAAGCAGAAGGAAAGGGGCCTGCAGTCAGAACTCAGATCCTCTCAGCCCAGAGTTATCCCTCTTTCTACCAGCTACATGTTCACCATCTGAATATTCCAGTCGTGGCAGAAAATCATGAGTTCAGAGATTCTTCAAAGCAACTCACTGCTACAATATCTTAGTGTGATAGCGAAATGCTTTGTCCTCTTTTTTGATTCCAGAGACTACATACTTATATGGCAATCAAGCTAGTAATAATATGCCATGTATAGATATATTACAGAGCTTTCTGTGAGGAAAGAACTGCTAATTATCTAGTGAGCATAACTTTTAGGTAGGGCAGGAAAAATAAAAGTGATTTTTTTTTTTTTTTTTTTTACCTAATGGATATACAAAAGAACCATGCAGAGAGTTCTTTATCCTCTCTATGTGCCAGTTTCCTCGTCTGTGAAATTCATTTGCACCCAACACATTGACTGAGCTCCCACAATGTATGCCAGGCTCTGTACTACAGACTAAGGATTCAACAGGATACAAGCAAGTCACCAACTTCACATCCACCCCTGGCCAATTCCAAACCTTGATGATGGCCCCAACCCTCAGCTTCCCTTTTCCTCTTCATCAGAAGAAATCCAACTTGGCTCTTCCACCACACCACCTCAGGATTCCACCCTGGGGCATACCCCAGAAGTCAATCTCAAACTTGGGCTTGATTTGGAGTTGATTTCCCCTCATTTGAAACACATCTCCCCTACCCCCACCTTGGAAAATCATGTTTACCAGTGGCGGTGTCTCTCTGATCAAATTTAAGTCAGGCTCCTCTGAATTCTCTTTCCAATGAGGCCTCAATGTTTGGACTTCCATGTCAGTATCTGTATAACCCAATTCTAGCAAGAATCTTGTCAGCTGGTTTAGCCAGAATCCCTTACCCTCATATTTTATCACCTTCCTCATCGTCCACCATCCCCCAGGTGATATCTGATCATCCTAGCCTGCCGTCAGCAGGAATCCTTAGGCCAGTTAGCAAGAACTACCCTACCCTCTGAGTAACTCTCCATCTATTGACCCACCCCCATCTGTTCGTTGGCTATAAATCCCTACTTGCTGTTGTATTCAGAATATAGCCCGTTCTGTCCTGAGGTCTGTCTTGCTCTGTCCCAAAAGCCCTGAGTAAAATCTGTTTTCACTGCTTTAATGGCTGTCCAGTTCTGATTTTCTTTGATAGTGTTCATCTAAAGCTAAGCATAAATTGCTTCGATTACTCTAGGAGCTCTAACCTCAAGCAGAAACCAGCTATGGAAAGGAATTGGAGTTTTAGGGAGAGAAGGTCAGAAGAAGGTACTATAGTAAGACCTCGGTGGCTACAAGGGAAGACACTGCACAGGCTGAAGATCTGAGTCCCAGGAAAAGAGAACGAGACAAGGAACAAACTGGACCATGCCAGTGAAGTTCCAGTGGGCAGCCCTCAGAAGTGCTCTTGAAGCCAAAATAATGGCAGTTGCATGGGGATAGAAAGGCTCAGCTATGGTAGAGCTGAGTACACTCATCCCTTAAGAAAACTATTCTAGATTCTTTGTTGAGTAATTTGACTCTCACTTAAGTAAGCAAAGTTTCCCTATTGACAGCTCAAAGCAAAAATGTTCAGGATTTTTTAAAGCTCATTTGAAAAGCCTCAAAAAATTATAATTAAGCATACATAATGGCAGCATTTTGGCTACTTGAAAAAAAAATCAAACTCTAATTTTTCTTACAATGAAAGGGACTAATACTGTCTGTAATTTATTTAGAGAGTATCTAGTGTAATGCAGACATGCATATTAAACACCCTCTATTTCATTTCATCTGACTAAATGAATAAATACATTCTACCATCCAGACACACAGTTGAAACATTTCCCCAAGTATTCTTTAAACACAATGTGCAAGATTGCAATGGCATCATGACTGATAAAAATGACAAAGACGCCGTTAATCAAGTGAATACAAAGCAACAGCATGAATAATTTATGCCAATAATATTTGTAACCATACAAATTATATATTGATGTTATATTGGAGTGTTTAGTATTTCAACCACCATACATCACACAATGCTTCCCCGCCTCCATATGTAATTTCCTTGGATAGTTTAATTCAGTGGTACCACTCAAAACAGAACCATAGAAACAGCATCAATTTTTAGGGGTTGTCTCAATATGCGATTTTTGCCATTATTACGAAATAGTTGTCCCATAAACCATGACCATGGCTGGTGTTCTTTTGGAATTTCCTAGATGAAAGACCATGAAAATGGCCCCTGCTAGGAAGACTGGAGTTCCACATTCCCTCCTTTCAGAGAAGGTGTGCTGCAATAAGATCACAATATAACACATTATGGGACAGGAAGCCAAGGCAATGCTTCTTAGCTAAGGACCACAGAGATTTTCCTTTGTTAATCTAAAATAAGTTTCAGAGAACTTCGGAAAGACGGAGTTATCTGGGAAACTTTTGACTTCTCCCTTTTCTATGAGATCAGTCACACCATCTACACTGATCCCTTCATCTCAATGGAAACGTCACTCACATAAACACACACACGTATTTAACCTGCACACATGCATTCACATTTGCTTTGAACAATTTGATTTCTGCTTGGACACTGCAAAAAGGATTGATTTTCCTTAGCTAGCCATCTTTCCAAGTTCAGAAGTAGCTACGCAGCCATCGCCACCAGTTGGGAAGCACACCCCCCCAAATTGTATTCATACAGCATCCACTGCTATCTAAAATACTGTTTGGTTATTAAATGGGAATGGATTCTTAATGAGCAACTGATCTGCTTAGAAAAGGTCAGAGGGTATTATTACATCTTCCTCATTGAGATTTATTTCCCTGTTTGCACAGAGATGGAACATGTATGGGATGCCACTCTGAGTGTCCATTAATGTGGAGAGGAAAGAGGCCAAAGAGAAGATGCCTGATAACTTATCCAACAATACCCGTCTCCTTTGAGAGTCATCTCCACCAAAATATCCCACTAGCAGTTCAAACAGTCATTAGGTGAAACTCATCTCTAATCTCCAACCGTCTTCCCGAAATGTTCTCCATATGTGTCAATTTCACATCCTGAAGCACTGTTCCCCACCTTGCTGACTCCTCTCTCATCTATGCCCACTAACCCAACTCACTCCTGACAGCGGTAGTTCCTCTGAGCACAGTGCATTATAGAGGTACAGGCTCACTACATGCAGGATGAAGGGACTGAGTTTTGCCTTAGTACACAATCAACCTTATCCGTGCTATGCCTGGGTTCAAAGTCTCAGTCCTGAAGTCTGTAACAATTCTGCCTCTAACTGTATACCTCTCCTACTTGTGTTGCCAATTTAATGGTTTTGGCACTTACATACACTTACACTTTGTATTAATCTAAAAACGTACCTTCCTTCTCCATTCCCTTACACTGTCATCTGGATAAACTAAAAGTCAATCCGACTATTTTTTGGAAAAGAAAATGGTAATCAGTGGCTTCACTCCAAGATTGTCAACAACAAGTTCAACCTCCCTTGCTGGCATGGAGCCTCCTTTACAATAAGATCCTGACTTATCTTTTCAACATCATTTCCCATGACCTGCCCAACACACACTCTCTAACTCACCTTGCAGTTCCTGTCTCTGAGCCTGGGCTCCAGCTGAGTCTTCATCCTGGAAGACCCTGGAAGCCCTCCTGTCCATCTGTTAAACTCTCCCTTATTTGTCAAGGCCAAGACCAAATGCTACTCCCTCCTTGCAAAGTTGTTTTCAAAATCAATCCTTACCTTCCATATAGTCCCCAAACACTCTTTCTAGGAAAGCTATTTTTATTAAAGTACTTATGACTGTTTTGACTTTAGTATTTACATATACTAAGTTCTTAAGAAAAGGACCATTTCTTAATCCTATCTGTATCTAAGAATGTGCTGAGAACAGTGTTCCATAGCTTACCATATGTGGTTATTTAAACAGAGTTAAAAAAGAAAAAAGAAAATTGACACATAAGATGCTAGGACTTTTATCTGCTTACAAGCAAATTCAAATTTATTTCAATTAATCAAGTTCCAATTAAATTTCTTTTTCAGAGTTACCCTGGAGGATTAGACACTTGTCTGAACCCCACTATTTGATTACCTTCTCAAAGTCTCCTTTATATGCCTAAAGCCATCTTGCACACAAAAGGTACTTAGAAAACATTTACTGAATTTAATTGTTGAATTCGTTCTCCCGGGAAAATTCAGGAAATTGGATCAAAATAGGAGATTCACATGATTGTAGCAACTGCCTAGTGGTGGTAAAGATATGATGATGACACCAAGAGGAAAGAACAGGCAAAGCAGGCCCCTGTGCCAGACTCTAGTCACTGTGCAGACACACGCACCCCACAGACTGTGCTTGACTCCCCCCCCCCCCCAACTGGAGCCATCACTGGTGTTGGGACTGCCAAACTCCTCCTGCTGGGGTCTATAAGGCAAGGCATGGGTGACAAAAGCTTCATAACAGATAAGGCAAACACAATGTCAGCCTCTGGGGAAGGCCAGGACCTGGAAAGAGGGCCTTCAGCAGCTGGGGAAAGATTTCTCCTTCTCAGTGATGGACTAGAGCCCTTTGCCTTGTGAGTTGCTAAGACATCTCTCCTAAGATGGCACCCTGCACGTGGTGACCGTTGAGGAGCCAGGAAGGGGAATCCCCAAAGTGGCTGTCCTCAAGATAAAGAGGTGGAAGGCAGAGAAAATCTCTTACTTATTAACCCTATATGTATTTTGTTCATTAAATTCTTTATGGATTGTTGGTCTCTCCCAAACTCCAACAACATATCCTTCACCATTCTAGCTCTGTAAACTGTGAACCACTGGAAAACAAGAGAAGTATCCAATGATGGGATGGCCAATGTTTAACAACTGGCTCTCTAGGGAAAGAGACTTCCTGCTTGCCAGTTTTCATAGTGGAAGTACTATCATCAGGGCCAATTCAAAGCTACCAGCGTGCTGTCAGTAGACTCGGGGCTGGGAAGAGATGTAGTCTGGGATGGTACAAGCTGGCTTCAGAATAGCTTTCTGCTCCTCCCACAGCAGTATCAAAGTCAGTGGAGTACTGTCAGCAAATAATTATGGAATGACCTACATCAGCCAAAGAGTCTCCTTCAGCACAATTGTAGTTGGTATAAAGTACTATTTTTATTACTCTATACATATCCAGATTCCAAGGGAAAAGGAAGTTTGAGGTGACAACCAGCTGTGAATTAATAAAAACTTTCTTTTTTTTTTTTTTCTTGTACCAGGAATTGAAACCAGGGGTGCTTAACCACTAAGCCACATCCCTAGCCTTTTTGTATATTTTATTTTGAGACCGTGTCTACTAAGTTGCTTAAGGCTTCGCTAAGTTGCTGAGACTGGCTTTGAATTCACAATCCTCTTGCTTCAGCCTCCCGAGCCACTGGGATTACAGTCGTGAGCCACCATGCCTAGCACTAAAACTTTCAAATTCATCCACTTTTGTCTACGCAGCCTGAAACACACACAAATCTTGATAAGTCAGAAATTGGTTAGGTATTCTGGAAACTAAACTATAAATAGATTGCAATATCCTATTCCCTTGTGGTAAGACATATACCCATATTTCTAGCCAATCAAATCTAAACTGAAGTGATATGCAACACCTTTAATCTTGGCCAATAATATCCTACCAATGTGGTCCTGCTACCGCTAGCCAAATCCTTTCTCTACTACTGGCTTAATTCAGACAAGCACTGCAAGACATATTTAAGATGGCAGAGCCACAAGATGGAAGGAGTTCAACTCCCCAAATCACTGAGTGAAAGTTGCTTTTCCTATAAGGAATAATAAAGAACACCTGTTTTGGACCTTACACAAGCAAGAAATAAACTATTATCATACATGAGTTTTCTAAGGATTTGTTTAGTTTGAGCATCTGTTTCAGTAGGTAGGGTTAATCAGTATATTTGGCATAACTTCCAAGGCCCTAAGTCCATACTGAGGATCATGCATATTCTGGAAGAACCTCACATTTTTCATACAAATGCTAAAGAAGAATTTAAAAGCCATTGTCAGATACAATTTCCAGGTGTTCAATTAACAAAATGCATTCTGTTCTTTTTGACTTAGCTACCACTGGGCTTTCACTAAGTTTTCTTTCTTTCCTTGTTATCATTTTGATTTTCTTTTTCCATAAGAATGAGCTTTAGAACTGGGATGTAGCTCAGTGGCTGCACATTTGCCTAGCCTGCATGAGGCCTTGGGTTCCATTCCCAGGATGGCAAAGAAAAAAAAATGAATTTCGGGCTAACTACTCAAGATGAGACTAGGAAAGAGAAATCAAAAAAGATTACGAGAGGTCAAGGGAATGAGAGCCATGATTCATGCCTCATTAACTATGCTATACTCTCCCAGTTTGTTTCATTCACATTCATGCACATATTCTTAGATTACTGAGTGTTACTGGTCCATTTTCTGTTGCTAATATCACAACACCACAGACTGGATGAGTTACAAAGAAAAGAGGTTTCCTTGGATCTCAGTTCTGGATGTTTGTTATGATTTGGTTGTGAGCAGTCCCTCATTAACACCTCCTGTGATTAGATTATGAGAGCTGTAACCTAATTAGTGGGTTAATCTATTTGGATGGATAATCTATTTGGATTAGATTAATAATATGAATGGATTACTGGGTGGTAACTGTAGGCAGGTGGGGTATGGCGGAAGGAGGTGGATCACTGGAGTATGCCCTGGGAATTATGCATTTTGTCCCTAGCTCCTGCTCTCTCTGCTTCCTGGCTGCCATGACCTGAGTGTTTTCCTCCTTCACTCCCTTCCTCCACGATGTTCTGCCTCACTTCAGGCCCAGAGCAATGGAGTTAGCCAACTATGGACTGAACTCTGAAACCATGAGTCAAAATAAACTTTTCCTCCTAACTTGTTCTTGTCAGGTATTTTGGTTACAGCAATAAAAAGCTGATTAACACAACATCCAAAGGTCAAGGGGCCACATCTGATCTGGTGATGGCGATAGATTCCCAATGTGGTGGAGCACATCATGTAGCAAGAGACAGGAAGCATGCATGTGTGCATACATCTCTCTCCTGGTCGCTCTTGTCTCTTCTTATAGAGCCACTAGGATTCAATCATGGGGGCCTTACCCTAGTGCCCCTATTTAATCCTAATTGCTTCCCAAAGGTCCCATCTCTAATCACCACAGATAAAGTTTTCACCCTCTTAACTCAAAATGAGGATAAATGTCAACTCATGAAGCCTTGAGGAACATACTCAAAACATCCAATCCATAACACTAAATGGCAGTACCAACTGATAAAGCAGTAATCTGTATTTTTACTGATGCCTATATCATATTCACAAGCTGAAAGTCTCTATCCATTTTTTTAAAAAAATCATACTTTGAATATTGCCCAGTCGTTTTTAAAAAATCAGTTTGTATTTATTTACATAATTGTGAGAAAGCAATAATAACATATAGAGTTTACTGACTCGGTTTAACTGTGTCTCATTTTACTGTACATCAAAGTTAGAGTATGTATGAACTGTATTACATATGATAACAGAATAATTATATATACTATAATTAACATTTTAGTCAGAACATTATAGAATACATTTGCACTGTATTAAAGGTGTTTTCCTAACTTACCTTATCCACAGTATTAGTTCATCAGTGTCCTAAAGCATTAGATCATCGGTGTCACTTAAATATTGTGACACATATTTAAGTGACCCACAACATCTCACATAATGACTCTCATGGGCAGAAAAATGTATGATGATTAAGTAAATACACAGCAATCCAGGGAGCCACTTGGATCTTCATTATACTAACCCCTTCCTAGAAGTTTGCTAAGACTTACCTCCTGTTCAATTTCATGCACGGGGTTGGATGCCAATGTCAAGGTGGGACCTGCTAAGGCCAGGGCTGTCATAGCAAGCCCTCTCCAAAAGAGAGGGCTTTGCAGTACTTATGTCAAATTCAAGGTTAGATCAAAAGACAAAAGAGTAGCCTGTGATCAAAGAATTAAATGTATTTAGGATTGACAACCCCTGTATCCTTTTTTTACCATTCCCCTATTTCCCACTGCATTTTTGTTTAATATCCACAACAGCGTACTCTGTGCTTAGAGAGAATCTCATTCCAGAGTCGTGTCCTGTCTAACTGAAAGGCCTTCATGCACAGGTCAGGGTCATCACTTAGATGCTTTCTCATAAGTCCAAGTATATCTGGTTTTCTGAAAACAAGTCTGAACAAGCTTCCAGGAAAACCTTCAAGCACTGAGAAGGAAATGATGGTGGTACCCTATGGCCACTATTCCAAATAAGGGATGTGGATGTAGAAAACTGATGATTCCACGCTCACACACAAGGTGTGCCAGTCAGCTCTCCCTCTCTGTGACAACATACCTGAGAAAATCAACTGAAAGGGGAGTGATTTATTCTGGCTAATGGTTTCAGTGGTTGCAGTCCATGGTCAATTGGTTCTGATGTTTCTGGGCGTGTGGCAAGGAAGAGCATCATGGCAGGGAGCTTGTGGCAGAGCAGAGCTACTTGTCTCATGGTGGCCAGATGGTAGAGAGAGAACAAGGAGGCACCGTGAGCCAAATGTGCCCTTCACGGGCACACACCTAGGCACCTAACCTCCATGCATGAGGCCCCACCTATTCAAAAGTTTCACCACCTGCCTGCCAATCATGCCACAGGCTGGCAACCAAGCTTTTAGCTTATAGGCCTTTGAGGGACATTTGGGATCCAAACCATAGCACAAGGCCATGGGCTCACGTGGAACTGGATGGAGCTTCAAATCCCATGCGAAATGCCACCACCAGGACTTTATCTGGACAGTGTCATGGGGGCTCTGGGTGAGACTATTTCTGGGGCTGTTGGAAGGCTTAGAGAATTACCCTCAGTTTCAAAAGCATAAGCCTACAGTTTTTTATAACTCTTTAACCCTGGGTGCCTCAGAGCTTACCATTTGCGAAAAAACTCAAAACAAACAAAACCCACCCAGTATTAACTAAAAATTTGAGCCTAAAGAAAGTAGCAGAGGAATGCTAGAGCTGTTCCGACAACTGACAATGAACCACAGTAACCATGTGTTCTGTTTCTCCAGGAGGGAAGCCCATGTGGAAAAAAATCTGTGAATTAACAGCTTGATTTACTTTAAATTTTACAAAGAAGTCTGGCCCATCAAGGAGATATGGAAGCCTTCCTGAGGGGCTAAACACATTGACACCCAACACCCCATTTCTCTCCCTCATCCTGCAGAACAAAGCCGTGTATATCCATCTGGAGCCTGAGTTAATAGCCCCTGTTTACAACAATGCCTCTTTCTGCCTTTAAAGTGAAACAGGCACACCTAGGCCCTGCATCCCAGAGGGGGACCAGCCAGTGATCATTTGTTAGCATACAGGGAAAAGTTTTAGCAAAAGGAAAGCCTACAAGAAGCAAGAATGTCTTCATTTTAATTTTCTATAATTATCAAGAGTTAATTTGGTATGTGTGGAATTTGTAGAACCAAAGAGCAAGACATAATCACGTCAGTTGTTCCAACTTATCAAAATATAATTTATTGCTAGAGTTATGGATAATCTGAGTCAGTCTCTCTTGTGTTCCTAATGGGAACTGAGCCCAGGAAGCCCTGGAAATCACTTCAAAAGCAGTTCATGGCTACTGCCTTCCTAAGGAGTAAGGAAATACTTCCTCTAGCCCCATCTTGGCCAAGCATCACACAACCAGGAGGGAAAGCCAAGGACAACGAAGGAGTAGAGAATGTTATAATATATGATCAAAACGTGGTCTCTAGAATCATGGGTTTCAATTAATTCTCACATCCATGAAGGCTAAGTTAAGCAGACCATGCCACTCGCATAAAATCAACAGCAGAATAAAATATTGTCTAATTACAATTCAAAATACAGGCATGGAAAAGAGTAATGTGACTTCTGATCACCCACACAAGTTGATCTTCTCTCCTTCAACCAACCTCATTAAAATGAGAGTTAAGAGATTTAAAATGGCATAAACTCAATTGACAGAAGAAGAAATACAAATGGTCAACAAATATATGAAAAAATGTTCAACATCTCTAGCAATTAGAGAAATGCAAATCAAAACTACTCTAAGATTTCATCTCACTCCAATCAGAGTGGCAATTATCAAGAATACAAGTAAAAACAAGCGTTGGTGAGGATGTGGAGGGGAAAAGTACACTCATACACTCCTGGTGGGACTGCAAATTGGTGCAATCACTCTGGAAAGCAGAATGGAGATTCCTCAGGAAACCTGGAATGTAACCACCATTTGACCCAGTTATCCCACTCCTCAGCATGAATGCAAAGAACTTAAAATCAACCTACTCCAGTGACACGGTCACATCAATGTTTAGAGCAGCTCAATTCACAATAGCTAAACTATGGAACCAACCTAGGTGTCCTTCAACAGACGAATGGATAAAGAAAATGTGGTACATATACAAAATGGAATATTACTCAGCCACAAAGAAGAATGAAATTATGGCATTTGCCAAAAAATGGATGGAACTAGAGACTATTAGGCTAATTGAAATAAGCCAATCCCCAAAAGCCAAAGGCTACATGTTCTCTCCGATATACAGAAGCTAACACACAATAGGGGACAGAGGGAAGAAGAGAAGTTCATTGGATTACACAAAGGGGAATGAAGGGAAGGGAGAGGGAATAGGAATAGAAAAGACAGTAGAATGACTTGGACATAACTTTTCTATGTTCATATATGAATTTACCACATCATGTACAACCACAAGAATGGGATCCTAATTAGAATAAGTTATACTCCATGTATGTATGTCAAAATATACTTTACTGTCAAAAATATCTTTTTTAAAGTCCAGGGGAAAAATGGCATGAACTTATAACAATAAATTTAAAAAAAACATGCAAAAGGTCCTGAGGAGGTCCAAATAAATCTGTTTCTCTATATAAAACAGAATAACTGAAACAGGGCAAACAGTCTACAGTGTAAAAACCTCATGGGCAGAACCCGACTGGCCTTGCAGAACTGGACAACACTTGAGATTCCTGGAAGGACAGAGGCTAAGTATGAGATACAGGGCAGGATGAAAAAATTATCTGAAGTCGTGTACATGGAACAACCAACCACTGACCCTAACTCGTGCCCTGCTCCATTCTAATAATCTCTCTTTCCCCTCTCCCATCATTGTACACCCTGTCCCCCCACGCAAAAAAAAAGTAAATTCTGGAGCAATCTTCTGTACAAAAATTGCAAGGCCTCAAAAAAGAAAAAAGAAATAAAGACTCCATGTTCAGGCCCCAACCCACTCAATCATTATAAAACAGAGCCCACAGAGGACAGTCACAAAGCAGCCGGTGAATGGCCTCACTCTTAATTAAGAACAGGCAATCATGGCCACCAGGCACATTAGGAAAACTTCTAAGAAAGAAGACAATCGAGATGAGTGAGTGAGAACTGATCCCAAAGAGAATTTCAAAATTCCTCAAGACAGTCAAGAAAAATAGCATAAAATTTTTCAAGAGCAAGTCTGGAAGACTGAAGTTAAACAAAGCTCCTACTGAGGAGCGCCCCCGTGCCCCATTCTTACCACTCACCCTCCAAATGCCACTGTGGCCAAAGGAACACAACTATCATCCTAGAATCCCACATTCATCCTAGCCATCAATCCAAAATGAGGATAAAATAAACAGATTTTTAAACATTTAAAACTCAAATAAGCCACCCCCACGCCCACCTACCAACATACATTCGTAGGAAGACTACTAAAGTTACACACAAAGTGAGTATTTTAGTCAGCTTTTTTGCTGCTATGACCGAAGGACCTGACAAGAACAGTTTTAGAGGAGAAAAGTTTATTTGGGGGCTCATGGTTTCAGAGGTCTCAATCCATAAACTCCATTCCTCAGGGTTCAAGGGGAGGCAGAACATCATGGCGGAAGAGTGCGGTGGAAGAGAGCTGCTCACATGATGATCAGAGAGCAGAGAGGGACTCCACTCAACAGATACAAAATATATACCCCAAAGGCACACCCCAAATGGCCACCTCCTCCAGCCACACCCTACTTGCCTTCAGTTACCACTCAAGTCAATGCCCTCAGGGGATTAATTCACTGATTGGGTTAAGACTCTCATAACCCAAGCATTTCACCTCTGAACACTCCCGCATTGTCTCATATGTGCGCTTTTGGGGGACACCTCATATCCAAACCGTAGCATTGAAGGAATGGCCCTAGCATGAAAACAGGATGGTCTGGGGGAAGCAGTGAATCTGAGAAAGAAAATTTTCAGAATGACATTTAAGCCACAGTCCTAGATGGAGAACAGAAAGATGGCAGAACCCTAGCAGGAGAGCCTGGTGGGACAGGCGGTGGGATGGACCCTGATAGAGAAGAATGTCAAGAATTAAAAGTTGTGATTAAAGGGACAAAACCCAGGGAAAGACATTTGGGAATTCCATGAAATCAGAAAGCTTTCAGAACACTGAATAATAGTGGTCATTAGGGGGCTGGGGATGTGGCTCAGTGGTAGAGCGCTCGCCTAGCACGTGCGCGCGGCCTGGGTTCGATCCTCAGCACCATGTACAAAAAAAAAAAAAAAAAAAACAAAACACTGTGTACAACTAAAGCAAATAAATAAATATTTTTTAAAAAATAGTGGTCATTAGATCCACTGAAAGCAATTCACAGAGATTATTCCCTGACTTTTCAGTTTTCACAATCAACTTTCTGAGAAAATACTGGAGACTGAAAGTGTATCTATAGAATAAAATGAGATGCCATGAGCCTTGTTATACAAAAAGTGAAAAGTGGTTTTGTGTACAAGGTACCAAAAGCCTAAATTCAAAAAGTAGGGAATCCTGCTGGGCACCGTGGCAACGCACCTGTAATCCTAGGGGCTCAGAGCCAGAGGCAGGAAGATCATGAGTTCAAAGCCAGCCTCAGCATTTTAGTGAGGTGCTAAGCAACTCAGTGAGACCCTGTCTCTAAATAAAATACAAAATAGGGCTGGGGATGTGGCTCAGTGATGGAGTGCTTCTGAGTTCAATCCCAGGTACAAAAAAAAATAGGGAATCTAAAAGCTAGTGCATATTAATGAAAATAGGTCAAACTGTATGCTTAAGAAGTAAACTCTTTGCTCTGTTTATTTCAGTAATAAGAAACAAAAGTAACAAAAATCATATTTAAAGGACTGAGCATTTGAGGGTATCAGGCAACTAAATTCTCATCCATCTTGATACAAAGTCAATAGATCTCTAAAACTAACAAATTAGGAAACAACAATTAAAGCCTACTTAATTGAGATTTGAAGGAAGTACCCAGAAAAAACAGCAAAAAGAAAAAAGTAATTGCTTATAGGAAAGAAATCTGGGAAGTGCTAAATAGAAATATGTTGTTTTTAGACATGTCCTAACATCATTTTGATTAAAAAACTAATAAAATGAAATCATATTGTAAATGTGCAATTACACTAACTTACCAAATAAATATCTATGGGCTGGTCTGGGAAATTAATGATTATTTACACTACAGGTAAACAAACAACATACCTGTTTTTGTAAACAAAGTTTTATTGGAACACAATTCCACTCATTTGTTTTCATATATCAAGGGCTGTTTTCTACTACAACAGAGTTGAGTAATTGCATCAATGATCATACAGCCCATAAAACTGCATATATTTCTTCCCTTTACAGAAAATACCTGGATTTCTGGGGAAATGTTATCTACAGTCAAGTTGATTTTTAGAAGAGAGTCAGTTTTTAAGTGGGGTCTGCCTCTCTTTCTTTCTCTCCCCGCCCCACCATCAACCTGCTGAGAACAAAGACCTGGTGTCTAATATTTGATCATCTGGACCATGTCCATGGCACACACAAGATTCCTGTCTCATACAGCAATGGGAAGGGTCTGCCTTACATTGTAATTTTCTTGACCTTTCAGATGACAGTCAGGACCTCGCCCTTTTGTTTGTAGTGCTATGTGCTGGACATTACCTGTCCAAAAACAGAGCAGTCTGTACATGATGACATTAAAATGGATTTTGCACCAGGTGCGGAAGTGCATACCTGTAATCCCAGCAGTTCGGGAGGCTGAGGCAGGACTGTGAGTTCAAAGCCAGCCTCAGCAAAAATCGAGGTGCTAAGTAATTCAGTGAGACCCGGTCTCTAAATATAATACAAAATAGGGCTGAGGATGTGGCTAAGTGGCCAATACTCCTGAGTTCAATCCCCGTTACCAGCCCCCCAAATAAAAAATTTTGCCTGTATCACAATGTATTGAAAGAAGCTTATTCAATGTCTCCTAAGACAAGCATTCAGCCTTATAGGCCACAGACTGGGCAGCTGGGCATTCAAAGACACATCATAGATACTTGTTTCAAACAACAAAAGCATACTAGTTTGAATGCCACGTCCTTGGCCTTTTCTCATCACAATTCCTTAAATTGATATGTTGCCTGGAGGTAAATCCAATTTATGGGAAGAGCAAATAGGAATGAAACTAATGATCTACTAAAGAAACCATTTTTAAAATGGAAGTATTCCTCCTAAATGACAAGGGCTGACTTTGCCTAAATTGTGTATTCATAATAAACATCAAATAATCAAACACACTCTGTGGTGTTTTCTCCTCTTTAGGTGGGAGAAAAGTCATTTTGTAGGATCTCAAAATTCTCAGTATTTGGATGAAAAATTGTATGTGGACATTGATGAACAAAACTGAAATTAGGTGGCGCACGCCTGTAATCCCAGCACTTTGGGAGGCTGAGGCAGGAGGATCGCGAGTTCAAAGCCAGCCTCAGCAATGGCGAGGCACTTAGCAACTCAGTGAGACCCTGTCTCTAAATAAAATACAAAAAAGGGGCTGGGGATGTGACCCAGTGGTCGAGTGCCCCTGAGTTCAATCCCTGGTACCAAAAAAAAAAAAAAAAAAAAACTGAAATTAGGCACAAAAAGTGAAAGCAAGTTTTTTGGAAGTGGGATGTGATCATTACCTCTGGCTATAATTGAACTTAAAAGCAAAAATTCATTATAAGGTATCTATCAATACCTATTTCTGATGAGAGCCCCTTTATATTGTTTATAACTCGCTTTTTTCACTATTATTAATTCTTTCCATGTCCATAAATGTAAGTGTCTACAAATTGCTAATACCTTCATTTATCCTTGTATACTCTTTCAGGCACTTGTAGAAACTTCTAGAAGCAGAACTCCTAGATTACAGAGGTTATGCTTATTTAGGAATTTTGATAACAAAGCTCTTAACTGACCTCCCAAAAGTGACGCCAGTTTGCCCTCCTATGAGTACATGACTGTGCTCAATGCCAGCCCCAAGGCCAGCTCTGGCTATTAGCATCCATTTCCAATACACTACTTTGAAATGACTCATAATTTGGCTAAGGGCTTTATTTGAGCCGCTCCATCTAAATGAGTTGGCACTATTAGATGTACTTAACATTTTTGACAACAGCAATGATTGGTGATAATGACTGTGATGATGACAAGGATGACCATGACAACAGCCACAAACATTCAGCACAATGCCTTTGTTCTAAGCTTTTCACAACAACCTATGAGGGGGTATTTTGTTATCATTGTCTCATTGTCTCCATTTTACAGTGAGAGAAGGGAGGTACAGAGAGATGTAAATTGCACAAATTCTGTTCAAATTCTGGTGCTGCTACTAACCCTCTATGAAATCATGAACAAGATAAAAGATAAAGCAATGATTCAAACACATGCAGTCTGGCTTTAGAGTCCTTCCAAATCTATCTCACCTGCCCAGGTGTAATACATACCTGGTAACAGTTCCTGTACCAGAAAGAAAAAGATCCATGAGAACAGAGAGATCACCATCCTTTCCTGCCCTCAGAAATGGGTGTAGTTCGCAGTTCTACAGATTATTACTTACTTGAATATAACTAGTTAAGTACTTTCTCATCTGGAATCTATTCCCTTTAAAATCAGAAACTATGTCCTGCCCATTTGCTCCTGGATATGTGGCTCATGGGTGGCCAGAAACTATCTCCCTGTACCACACTATCCTGCCACTTCCTTCAGCCCTGAGCCCAAGGTCATGCTAATGACTTACCCTGCCTATCAGGATGGTCCAGAGAGATGGTCTGGTGAAGCCTCAGCTGAGCCCCAGCAGTTCTCACACTGCTGAGCACAACAGCGGAGACTTGAACAAGTTCAACAACAGAATCTCAGGTTTTAAAAAGCACTGAAACACCACAAACAAGGCTCTGGCTTTCCAGGTCTACCATTTAGAAGTCATGTGTCCTTGGATCAGAGCTTAATCCCTGTGAGCCTCGGTGCTTTCACCTGTGGAGTGGGGATGACAACGTGTATGGCACGTTGGGCTGTCGTGAGAAAATGTGCTAAGCCTGCCAAGTAGCAAATCCTTGGTAAGTAGAAGGCACTGTAATTTCCCCACGTGTCAAAGGTTAGCTCCTTTTGTTATTCCTGTTTGATATTCTCATCACCAGAAAAATTACCATGATGCTATATAGTTCCAATGGTCCCTAAAGGAAAGATTGCCTTCAACAGAACCATCTTTCAGAGATGTGCCGAAAGATTAAATAAAAGCATTCATCAATGTTAATATGTGATAGCATATAAAATTTTCTTAGTATGAGATCTACAGGGCTTAGGACTATTCAGTTACTATAAGTAATGCTTTATTTGTCACCCAACACTTATCAATTATCAATATTAACACAGTATTTATAAATATTAATATCAGCCATTAATAATTTATTAATGCAATACTATGCAATTCCCATAATAAAATAGAGGAATTGGTGTTTCTTACGTCCTGTTACTATGTATGCTGCATATAATGTTACATTATAGCTTGACTGTGATTCTACAGGAATAATCTAACATCTAGAACAGTCAGTAAAACATGGTGCTTGGAAACTGCTGAATAAACAGCCACACTCAGAAAGGACCCCTTTGAGAAAGTTAAGGAATAATGATGTCTTTACAGAATAGCACAATATTAAACACTATCTATCTATTAGTAGGAAATACTCCAGTTAAATAGAAATAGACATATGGTTCACAGTTTTGCTTGGGTGAGAGCTACCTTCTGCTTCCCTCATCCCTTTATTTTAAAAAAAAAAAAAAAAAAAAGGCAGTGTAAAAGAGAAGCACTGGAACAGAGGGGAAGAACATCTGGTGACAGCCAACCATGCTCTTTCTTACATGAAAGATCCAAAGATGGCAAAGAGGAGAAATGGCATTGCCCAGGCCACAATTCTGATCACATCAGATCATAGTTTTCAACCAGAAGTTTCCATAGGGTAACAAAGTACGTAAGAACTTTGCTTTGAGGACAGACAGAGATGAATTCAAATTCTGATGCTGCTACTGACCCTCTATGAAATCATGAAAAAGGTATTTATTTTCTTAAAGAGTTAGTTCCTTAACCTGCAAATGGGATAGGCAGAGAATCTACCTCAAAGGGATGTTGTGAGGATACAATAAGCTAATGCCCATGCAGTGCGTAACAGACACTCACCCAGAATGAAAAGTACCATATTTCAAATATTAATATTTCCGAAATCCCAACCATTAATACTAAAACTGTACCAAGTATTTATTACATTTTTCTCTCTCTTACATATACATATATTTTTCTGCACATCTCACACAGTAATGTGGATCTCACCATACCTAAAGGTCCAGGAGGGCAAAGTTTTCTGCCATTACACAGTACAATTTAAAAACAGTGACTATGTGAAGTGCTATCCTCTCCCCAAACTCAGCATACACTTGAGTGTAATGGAGAAAATGAATTTTTAGTCTAAGAGAAATCCTCCAGTCTATAATCAGTGCCTTCAATTCTTCAGATTAAAATCTTTGGTTATCATCAAAATAACATTTCCCTCGAGGCACTGGTCCAAGATCTCCATTCCAATGAATCACAAAGAGGAGAGAGCAGAGCCAACATAGAGTATTTATAGGTCACTGACTTGGTGTGTGGCCAAGGATTTTTGTAACCAAAATATCTGCCAAAAGAACTATCTGTGGATTTTCTTAATGGTATCTTGAAGTATTTTAAAAATAACAAATGCACCGGGCATGATGGTACACACCAGTAATCCTAGCTACTCCGGAGGCTGAGGCAGGAGACTGGCAAGTTCAAGACCAGTCTCAGCAGTTTAGTGAGACACTGTCTTGAAATAAAATTTTTAAAAGGACTGGGGATATAACTCAGCAGTAGAGGGCTTGCCTAGCACATGTGAAACCTTGGCCTCAATCCCCAGTATGGCAACATAACAATAACAATAATGAAGATACTGGTGATGATGATAATGATGATGATGAAAGAAAAATAATAAAACTGAAAAAGAAAAATAGGGATTTCAAAACAGTGATAATGAACTCTGATGCTCATCAACTGATGATGTAAAGTCTTGCGAAAATATAAACTTTCTTACCTTAGGAAGATTCAAAGCAAAAATCTAGAATATAAAGCTTCAAGCAAGAAAGGTTGAAGGAGGCAGTTCTGGGGGGTGGCTAGAGCCCTAACTTCACAACAAACCTGTTTTTACTTATCCCAGCAGAGTGAAGCAGCCTGGCCCCCCAAAGGGGGCTACCCACACAGTGCCAGTGGAACCCAGGCACATAGGGACACCTTTCCATGCCACCCTCCTATGACAACTCTGAGGGACAAGAAAATGTGATCTTTACAAAAGAATTGTTTTGCTTAAATTATGCAAACTGGATATTTCTTATAGTTTATTAAGGGGTAGGAGCAGAGAAAGCTACATTTTGTGTTAATTTCTAAAAATTCTCATGCAATGTTAGCAACCGGACAAACTGTCCTTGAATTTCACGTGCATAGGAGAAGAAGCTAAGAAAAACATACAGTCCTCGGAAATGTTTCCTGGATTCTTTCCTTTTTCCGAAAAAATAGAAGTACTTTTTTTTTCTCCCCTGTTTCGTTCTTTGATGGGGGAAGAGAATTATACAGAAGATTTGGCAACCTGAATGAACATAGGAGAAAGCCAACTGTATAACTAAAGGAAGTAGATCCCCCAAATCATTGCTTCGGAGAATTTCAAACTTGGGTGCTAATCTTCTGAATAATAACCATCACCATCACCAAATGCTCCATCTACCAAGGAGTAGAAAGAGGTTTAGTTTGTTAACTACCAGGTAAGATCTCTGAATAAGACAGAAGGCCATTCAGATCACTCAAAACAGGCCATCCAGGAAAATCCATAGCTCCTGCCTCTGCAAACCTAGGAAGGGTAAATGGAATTCCCTGTAGACTGGAGGAAATCTTGTGGATTCAGGGTTGTGGGGGAGTTCAGGGGAGAGACAGGAATTCCCACCATGTCACTGGGGTTCTGAAAGCCATGGTGAATTGTAACACCAGTAACTGGCCTCCAGAGAAGTGCCTAAAGTCACAGGGATGTGAGGATGACGGGCAGGTATGGCGCCCCAGAACTACCCTAAGGGTACTGCATCTCTGCAATCTTCCAGGTCTCTTGCAATGCCTCCAGGTTCCTTCAGGTGATCTACTGGTAAAATGGAACTACAGCACAACAATACTGCTGGGTTTCACCATCATTTGCTGATTATTCAACAAGAAGCACTGGCTTCACCTGGGAACTTGACCACCTTTGCAAATACTCAGCCCCAACTAGACCTAAGAATCTGAAACTCTGGGAAGAGCAGTTAGCCATTTGGGCCTTAACAAACCCTCCAAGGATTCTATTGCACACTGAAGTTGGAGAATCATTGAACATTCTAGAGCAGCACAATCATGAAAATTTAGACTTAAAGACATCAGGTTGCTGGGCATCAGAACAGGTGTACAAAGAGAAGAAACCCTCTCTGACCACAGTAAGTTTTCACTACAAATTGTTTTGTTTAACAGTTCTTTGCCAAAAAAAAAAAAAAAAAAAAAAAAAAAAAATTCTTACATGCAGCATTTTAAAAGGAGCAATTTATTGCAGAGAGTCAGTCAAAATAAATCCTCCTGCTTTTGTAGCTTACCTCACAATCACACATTATTTAAAGGGTCTGTCTTTTGTAATTTTTATGACACCTAAAGCAACACAAATCCTCTACAAGCTCTGGCAAATAAGGCCTAGTGCAATAATAAGTAACTCTGGGAGTAAGCACTCAAATTAGTAAGGTCTGGTTTCCTGTAGATTACCAAGGGGTGGGGAAGGGTGGGAGAACTCAGATAAAATGCACATTGACTAAAAGACAGAAAAGAAGCAGAACATTTATTCTGAACAGATGCCAAGACTTTGCTACGTGCTTACAGTAAGAGGGATGGAGAACAGGGAAATTTATTTAAAAACCTCCATTCCCTGAGAACTAAGTTAATCATTGCCCTGCTTTAGGATACAGGGTCAATACCTTTTAAATAAAGGACATAGGCAAATGTAGCATATGAGCATGAAATATGCTTTAAATTATTTAAAGGATACAGACTATTTATCTTGCATGGACAGAAATTACCTGTCCTCAATCATGGAATTCAAGCAATTTTTTTAATAAAACATTTTCTTCATAAGCTGTTCATAATATATCATTTTTACCCAAGACTGGGACAAACACATCAGCTGTTGAAATTCCTCAGCAACACTTGGGATGCTAAGCATGTGACCAGCAGTAGTACATGTGAGCCTGCCTGACTGGCACTGCATTTACTCAAGGAAAAATAAGATGAGAAAGTAAAAATGTAGAGTTGCTGAGACAGAGTGGAAAAGTGGAAAGTGGTGAACATTTTTTTGGAGGAGAGCTAGATTCTTTGTGACACTCAGCTAAATTTCTTCATCTAGAAAGTAAGGGCTGGTGGGTAAGTTCAATGGGTTCATGCACGTACAGTGCATGAGAGTAAATACTAGTACGTATTGTCATTATGATTAAGAAGCAATCATTTACACTTTCAATCTAGTCGCTAGATGCTAGTAAAATGAACCCTTTTCCCTCCATTCTTTCTTTCATTATCTAGCAGATGAAAAGGATCTAACCCAGTAATAAAACCCTGGCTCTACATTAGAATGGCTTAGAGAATTTTTTCTTCTTCTTCTTCTTCTTCTTTTTTTTAACTGCCACCCTACCATAGAAAAACTGGATCACAGTGACTTGGGGAGAGCCCCAGGCATTGGCAAATTAGGCACATATATGAGAACTGAGAAAACGCTATTCTAGGTGGATTTTTTTTATTTTCACAAAAATCAATTTGGGGGAAATTGGTTGGTCTAGGACTTGGTCATTTCCTGGATTGATCTGTTCCATTCTGAAGGATCAAGAGTAGGACAGTCCTAGACTTTCTTAGCATTATTGGGAGATGGCTAGCATACCATTGTAAAAGAGAAAGAAGTACCAAATCCAATACTTCCTTCTTATTGCTATGGTGAGAGAAGAGGGGGCATCTATCTGATGATGAGCCATTGAAACAGCATGTGAATTAACTGGGACAGTAGAAGAGACACAGGGAGAGAGGCTGGGTTAGCTGCTGTTCTTTTTTAAAGCCTTCTCTGTCTCCTCTTCCTTCTCCTTTGTCCACCACAATAACACATACCTAAGGAGTTCCCCCTCCAGCACTCAGAATGTGAACCAATAAGAGGTCAGTTCACGAAGGCCTTGACTCATTCTATGGAAATTCAGTGAGGGTGGGGATGGTCTTATTCACATGTCTCAGAAGGAAACCTAGGTCTTCTGAAACTTGTCCATGATTTAAGTCATTCTCTCATAGTCTAAGAATGCAAGAGTGTACACTGTAAATTGAAACATAAAAATTTAGAGGCAGAAATGTCACTTTGGGGAATAAATACATGTTTAATATTTGTTCTGACCCAGCTGACATCACAGGATACCAAGTACAAGCTGGAGTCATGCAAGGTCCTTCCATTTACATGGCATCATCTGTGATGCAAGGCTGTAGTTTCAACACAATTGTAGTTTCTGTGACAATTGGACTCGTCATGGAAACCTTTGGTAAAAATCAATTGTGGTAGAAGCTTTATAACAATAGAAATTTATTCTATCTATTCATATCTGTTTATATGGCTTTTTGTTGGCAGGATGCTTTATATGATGTCACGTCTTTGATCAGAAAAGTCACTCCTCCTCAATGTTGTTCCCATAGAAAAACACACCTAATTTACAATAAGTCACTTTGTGGTATCATTTCCAGGAATATACTGAGGCACAAACTAGGGGCTTCCCTTATGGTCCTCAAATCAACTCAGGATGATCCTGGGTATAACACGCTGTTGCAGATCTTATCCCCCACCCCCAGTCCAACTCAAAAACTACACAAAAAAATCTTATTTTCATTATTGAAAAAGTTCTCAACTCTATTATCTTAGTACATAACATAAAACCCTATTTTATCATTGACACCTTTCAAATTCAATAAATTTAAACTCCAAGTTCAACATGTTTAAAATATGGTCTTAGATACAACTAATCAATTCTTCTGCAGATTTTCCTTGGATTTAATGCAAACTCTAGAATAAGACCATCTAAGAAGGATGCCCCAGTTGTGCATAAAGGAAATCCAACATGATGGCTGCGTTCATTGGTTTTAACTTAGAATGATGGCTTTGAGCTCTACTAAAATTTCTACCAAGTAATATTTTAGGACATATTTTGGAAACTTTCTGGGGATTTTTCCTCTCTTTCACAATGACATGACTTCAGATGATAACAAGTTTTGATTCCAATCACATCTAATACAACACCAGGCCAAGTAATGTGTTGAATGTTTAGTATTTTATCCAAGAACAGTATTTACAGTACTGACAAAACTATTTCAGACAATCAGAGGCAGTGAACTTCCTCCTTCATGTTTCCTCCCCCTCTTCAAATTCATTCATGGCAATAAAATCTTGCATATCTTATAGGATGACTTGTTCCAAGATGGGTTAACAATTTATTTTATAACATACACATTTTTATTCTTGGAACCCTTTCAATATAGTAGTTCAGGAGGCAAAGGAAGAAGCCTCATACAAGTTCACTCCTTCAAGAAGCAAATGAAGGGTGAGTGAGAAGTAAAACATGGTGAGGAATGCCCAAACTGGGAGCCAGGACACAGGAAGGACTAACTGTATATCCCTGCCTCTAGAGTAGATGTTAAAACCCTGTGGAAAGAGAACAGAAGGATGGTGTTCTCTAACATTCCTTCACACCTTTAAAAGGCTATGGTTCTAAGTAAACCTGGAGTTTCGTCTTAATAAGGTCTTAAAAACTCTCCATCTTTGCTGTCAAAAATGTTCAGCCTCCTGTAAATGTCACTACTGATCTGATATCCTGCCATGACATTCCAGACATGAGACAGGGAGAAAACGTGGCTGGCTGATATTCTATTCTAGTCCCATCCTCTCGCTAGCCTGACTTTGCCAGCAGCCAGTTCAATTCTGGAACACTTTGAAAAACATGTCTTTATCACCAAATTTCCAGACTAGAGATTCAAATTTAAAGTGTTAAGGAAAGGCCCCACTTTAGATTTGAGCCCAGGCATATGACTTCATACCCAGCCTCTCCAATATCATTCATGTGGGCCCCAGTTGATTCCTCTGCACAGTGGAAAACAACAAATCATGCTGGCAAATGCTGTCAGATTTTTGTAAACTGATGTTTTTCAGATAGACATGGAGGAGGATGGGGAAAGGGCTTCCAGCATTTTGGGCTGTTGCAAAGGCACGAACTACCCCCACCATCAACACCAGATAGTGTATTGTGGTGCAACTTGCTATTCTGTGGTGCTCAGGAACATCTATGGACGAATGATGATGACAAAGCAAGTATTAACATTTAAATTTGATAAACTTCAAAGAGGATGTTATATGATATGTGGGAAGGGATTCAAATCCAAGCCAACTGGATTTGAATCCAACCACCATTAACTATATAACCTAAAACAAGTTAGTTGGTCATCTGTAAAATGGGAAGTGATAATTTTTCTCATTGGCATAACTTTGAGTATTAGGTGATATAGAATACTTACGGGGCCCAGTATGGTACTGGCATTTAGTAGGTATGTTGAAATAGCAGTGATTATTAGGTTTCAAAATGGATTTTATGATGAAAACTCAAGCATGCCGGACATCAGATCCTACTTACCCAGTACTAATAATATTATGGGGGGCTGGAGTTGTGGCTCAGCAGTAGAAAGCTTGCCTGGCATGTGCACAGCCCTGGGTTTGACCCTCAGCACCACATAAAAATAAATAAATAAAATAAAGGTATTGTGTCAACTCTAACCAAAAAATAATTAAAACTCAAAAATAATTAAATAATTAAAAAGATAATATTATGGGCTGCTTTTAAGCTTCCCACAGTAACCTTTTCCTTTTAACTTTCCAGAGCCTTCCTTATCTGTAAGAAAAAACAATCTCTACAGAAGAAACATGTTATGTATCTTTCTCCATTTGAAACTTCCACATTTTCATCTCCATAACTACTGAAGGAACAGCATTCGACGTATGAATTCACTCGCTTATTGGGGGACAGGAACACGTGTGACAAAGCGCCATGGATAGGATGAGGTAATTCAAAGAAAATCACCAGAGGAGTAGGAAGAAAGAAACAGTAAATCAAATATGATAAATTCCACGAGGAACCCAAAGAACTGGAAAAAGTTCTGCTCTCTAGTCGCTCCATACCACCAGCACTCTGGTTGTTTTTTTAGAATTCCTTCTCATCTACCTGTTGTCTTCTTAGTTATGCTTCTTTGTACCATTTTTTAAAATGTATTTTTAGTTGTAGTTGGTCACAACACCTTTATTTTATTTATTTATTTTTACATGGTGCTGAAGATCAAACCCAGGGTCGCGCAAGGCTAAGCCACAACCCCAGCCCTGCACCATTTTTTAATGTTGCTCTAGAGAATGTAATATGCCTCCTTAACGTTTCCAAATCTATGAGAGTTACTGTACCCCACTTCAGGGAAAAACATACAAATCTTGCAATGGTACATTCAGTTTAACACCCCCACCCCCACCCCAGTACTGTGCTTAATGCTGTTGTCTACTGTGCTACATCGACCCACAGATAATTTTCTTTAAATCGTCACATGTATTTTAAATAAACTGAGAGAAAGCACTGTCTCTTATTTACATAGATATCTACCATATCCAACACTTTCCATCACCTCATGGAAAATCAGGCTCCCTCTCCTATCATTTCCATGCAACTTAATGAACTTCAGTACTTCTTGTCATGTAGATCTGCTGGCAGTGAAGTTTCTTATATTTCCTTTTATTTTTTTAAAAAAATGTCTTTTCTTCTGTTCTCAAAGGATATCTGCAGTGGATTTAGATTTCTGGCTTGACAGTTTTTCCTCTTTTAAGACTTGAAAGATACTGTTCAGCTCTTGAGCTTCACACATTCAGAGGGAGGCCGTGGTCATTTGCATCAGTTACCCCATCCACACCTTGGACCCTTTTCCTCTGGCTTCTTTCAAGATTTTCAGTTTATCTTTAGTTTCAGTGATTTAACTATAATTGGCTTTTGTGTGGCTTCCTTTGTATTTATCTTATTTGAGTTTCACTGAGTTTTTTTGAATCTGTAAATTTATGTTTTTCATGAAGTTTGAAAAATTTGTGTCATTATCTCTTCGATATGTTTTTTTCTGCTCCATTCCCTCTCATTTCCTTCTGAAACAGTAAATACATGTTAGATCTTTATTTTGTCCCACTGGTCCTAGAGTCCCATTCACTCTTTTAAAACCCTTTTCTCTTTTGATTTCTCAAAATCTTTTGACTACCAAAATCTTTTGATTCTCAAAATCTTTTGATTACCAAATCTTTCTCCTATTATTTGTATTCTGCTATTAGTAAATTACATAGAGAGGATTTTCTAAATTTCAAATATTATATTTCTTAGTTCTAAGATGCCCCTTTTGCTTTTTTTAATATTTTGTATTGTCCTGCCAAAATTCTTATATTTTCATTCATTTATATAAGAATATTTCCTCTATCTCAGTTATACTAGCTTCTTTAGAATCAATATGCAATAATTTCAACATTTCGATCATCTTGGGTATTGGCTTCTATCCATCTTTTCCTGAGAATGGTCCCATCTCCCATATTCTTTGTAGGTATAGTAATTTGGGATTGTATCCTGAACATTAGGAAAGCTGTTGTCGGCATTATGGATCCTGTTATATTCCTTTGAACAGTGTTTATTTCAACAGGCAATTAACTTTTGTTAAACTGCAAACCCGTTCTTGTCTGCAAGAAGCAACAGATCAAATCTCAGTCCAATTCTTAGCCGGGCGCGGGTGGCGCACGCCTGTAATCCCAGCACTTTGGGAGGCTGAGTCAGGAGGATCGCGAGTTCAAAGCCAGCCATCAGCAATGGCGAGGCACTTAGCAACTCAGTGAGACCCTGTCTCTAATAAAATACAAAAAAGGGCTGGGGATGTGGCCCAGTGGTCTAGTGCCCCTGAGTTCAATCTCCGGTACCAAAAAAAAAAAAAAAAAAAAAGATCAGTCCAATTCTTTTCGTTATGAACTGTGCTGCTTTGAGTCTGTCCAAAGCACACAGGGTCCAGTATAGGTCATCTACAGATAATGGGGAAAAGAGATGAACTGTACGTTGCCAAGTCTTTCTGTGCCCACAGAAGTGTAATTTTACCCCACCCCTCCAAGAGACACCCTGGGTTTACTTCCTATGACACATAAGCATTCTCCATTGGGCATTTCAACTCATTTCAAGCCATCATTCTTATCTGGTCTCCACTTGCTAAGCCTCTGATTCCCAAGTGCAGTATGTACCACTGGTAAACAAGATGACTGCAGATGGCTGAGATGCACATTAAAGAGCACTGACTCTCACTAGGGGAAAGTTATTTTCAATTCTTCTTCAACTCTTCTTATTCTGTCAAGGAATAAATCTCAAGTTTGGTGCTAATATGCCTTTAACACCTTCCTAATAGCACCTAATTTCCCCTTTACAACACAGAGGCAGCAGGGCTCACATGAAGAGACTTCTCCAGGCAATAGCATCTAGCTAGAAATGACTAACATTATTTTGTTCTCACTCAATCTATTTTTAGCAACCTTCTATTTGTAGGGATACTGTTTTGCAATTGTGATAATGATAGAAAAGTTTACTTTTTAAGTCAAAATTCACAAAAGGTGAATTAGTTTTAAAAAATACTAAATGACAGTATAGTTCAAACATAGATAATTGGGAAAATAGTTGTAGTAGACAACTCTAGTTGCTATAATATCTCTTCCCATCCCCAATCTCAGTAACTTAACACAACAAAACTCACTTCTTGCTCATGAAAGTGCTGATTATTCCCTTTGGGTATTTCTGGTCTGTGGCAGTGTTCCATGTGTTCCTTCAGGAACTAAGGATATTGGAGCCTCAGCCTGGATTCAATACCACTCTGAGCATATCTGGCCAACAGACAGGGGAAAGAAAAGAAGGAGAAGGAGAAGAAAAACAGCAGACAGACAGTGTGGGAGATTGCTCTGGGCCAGGCTTAGAGTTGACATATCCTTCTGCTCACACTCCATTGGCTGGAACTCAATCTATGGCACCTTCACTGTGAGGCAGGCAGACAGGAAACGAGTCTAGCTCTATGCCCAGGAGAGAATTTTGAGTTTTGATGAGCCTAAGGTTTGGGAAACTCACTCAAGTGCAAGAAAACTATGTACTAGGCTATATTCCTTTAAAACAGAGGGGAAGCAAGAGCTACCATTTCTCCATAACCTGACTTGGGCTGGGTGCGGTGGCACACACCTGTGATCCCAGTGGCTTGGAGGCTGAGGCAGGAAGATTGCAAGTTCAAAGCCAGCCTCAGCAACAGCGAGGCACTAAGCAACTCAGTGAGACCCTATCTCTAAATACAAAATAGGACTGGGGATGTGACTCAGTGGTCGAGTATTCCTGAGTTCAATACCTGGTTTAAAAAAAAAAAAAAAAAAACTGATTTTGGAGATTAATATCTCTCCTTCTGGCTTGCCTTCCAGTCCCCAGCATCAGGCGTCTACCCCAGAAAAATGGAGGGACATCCAGACTGACCTCAGAGATATCCTGTCGATGTCAGGAGACTTCCACACACAACTTGGGGGCTGGCTCCAGCTCCAGGCTGCCCTTTCCTTCCTGGCTGTTTTGTGATTGCATTTTACTAATCCTGTCTCTCATCTTCTCCACAAAGTCTTTGCTTTCTGAGAGTTCAATTAGCTAGCTTGAAAAAGTAACCAGTGTTAATGTTAATTGAAAGCTCTTCCTTCCTTCCCTCCAGGGAAATTAAAAACATTTTACACAGAGGCTTCTTGGAGTCACATTGCTGTTCTGAACGTGTCCTAGCCAGATGCGGCAACTGCAGCCCCTGCCTGGGCCACCGCAGGCCATAGAGGGACCACCACCTGGGAGGGTGGGGCCTTTCCAATGGAACCACAGTCACTCCACCAACCCCACTTCTAGAACATCCGGCTGGTCCCAACTGGCCACCCCTCAACCAAGAGTGGGTGCCAGCTCTTTAAAAGCAGGAAACACCCCTCCCCAGGGTTAGCTTTGATCTCCCCAGATCACAGAGACCAATGCAGGCTCTGAGCAGGAGGCCTGGGCTCAGTGAGGGTAACCAAACTGAATTCAAAATATCGATCTGCACCTTTGAGACATTAGCAGCAGCCACTAATATTGTGTTCTCTGTACTTCCTAAAACAGTATATTTTTTAAACAATTGAGAACAGTCAGTGTTAAATCTTTGGTCATTTCCCAAATGCGGTAATTAAAGAGTCTACCCCTGACACTTTGTCAGAGCAGAACAGAGGAACCCCACGACTCAAGCCTTCACTCAACGGTGACCTGAGCTTGACCCCACTGTTTTAAATTCCTGTGAACTGTTGGCAGAAACACGTGAGCAGATATTAATTTCTATAAATATGTTCAGGGGAGAGGCAGGCCCTGCAATAAACTGGCGTTTCACGACAGTAAAATGCTGTACTTGCAAATAGTCTCCGGTGCTGGGTCCTAAACACCCTGCGCACACTCATCACCCTTCTGATAAATGTGTGGAGCACCCAGATTCAAGGGCATGGAGGTGCCCTGGAAAGAGTCTGCTTGCTTGGTGGCTATAACACCTTGAAGAACACCTCCACCTCGGGGGGGTCTCACTGCCTTGTCCTATTTCCTCACCACTTTCTAGTTACGAGATGTGAGGCAAGTTCCTTCACATGATGGCCAAGACGTTTTTTATTTTAAAAATTTTCAACCAAAAAAATAAAAGAGGGTGGTGACAGTGACAAGCTGGGTAAAATGAAATGAACTGAAGCAGTAGGGGCAAGATATCCCTGCCTCTGGAAGACGGGTCAGCTCATTCTATCCACTTTCATGTGTCTGAAATTTTCTGAACTAATTCTTAAATGACTCTTCATAATGATCAAAGATGTAAAGTCATTTAGTTAGGCCTTCTTTCGATGAACACCTTTCTTCTCTTCTCCAGAGATAAATGTTAGACAATCTATTGGGAACTCCATCCTTATTTGTAACTGCAGAACAATTTTCTTTGGCCTTCCCTGCTCTCATAGGTTAATGGGAAGGAACTGCAGGAAGGAAAGCCTTATTTTCCCTGCTCTACCTTCAATTGTTCAAACCCAAAAAGAAATCAAAATTTTAATGTGAATTTTACCACAGTCTTTGCTTCTTACAAGCCAGTCATGATTCCGGGTATCTGGACACAGGTTAGGATTCACTCTGAAATCCCAGAGTGAATCCTCCATACCTACCCTTGGGATCTGAGTGGGATTGAGGGGAAGACCAGCAGAGAAAGTACGCTGCATTCCATCATAAGCACCAACACAACTCTGTTTTCTCCCCACTGACTCTCCAAAACACAGATGCTGAGCCCAGAGTATGGAGACATAATGCAGTATGCTGGGTGTGTGTATATGTTTGTGTGTGTGTGTTGTTTGTTTGTTGTTGTTGTTGCTGCACCACCATAGCAACTTTCACACGTAAGCAATGCACTGAGAAAAGGGAATGGCTTCCTGCTGGGGCTCCTCAGTACCAACACAAAAGGAGGTTCCCAAAGTTCTAGCAATATAAAACACTTATTGGCAATCCCTGTCAGGGCTACACACGATCACATCCAAATTGCATAGCCTGGGGAAAGGTTGTTTCAAATGCTTTCCCCCAGATTATCAACTTTTATTTATATCCCAACAAAATAATGACAGATCATATAAAATTCACAGATTGCTTTTTTTTCCATGTATTTGGGAAAAATTAAACACCAAATATAATTCTATGACTTCTCTTATTCATCTTCATCAGCTAACTAAACCTGGGCCTGTTATTTTAAAGTATTCTAAATGTAAGAAATGAAATCAGTTTGAATTTTATGCTAAAAATTTCATAATTACACTGAAGTAAAGGTTAAAAATATACTTAAAACTAGTTAATATCAGCATCAGGGTGAGAGAAAGTATATAATGACAGTTCTAATTATTACATTCTCTTGTTTTGTACTTCTGAAGAGCAGCAATTAAATCTCTGCTTAGACTTGTGTGGAGAGTTACTTGTTCTGCACCTGCAGTCCCGATACCATTTCATTTCCTCCAACTGTGCAGGGGTTTAGCTCTTCACACTGTAGACTTTGGGTCAGAGTATGGATGCAAACTGTTTGAAGACTAGTACAGTGGCTTCGATGATTTGCGATGGTATTCCAACCACCACTTGATTTCCATTCAACATGAATAAGTACAAAATGATCAGCCTAACTCTCACCAAAATCAATATAGGGGAAGACCAACAGAGAGAGTACGCTGCATTCCAATCATAAGCACATGAGCTAAAGCACAACTTGGTTTCTAAGTATCATTACATGGATCACCCTATGATTTCAGAAGTCTGGAATAACATTCCTCACCATTTTGATCATGAGTAAGTCCATTACCCTGAACTTCCAGTTCTTTGTCTCTTACGAATTCCTGAGAAAGCACTTTGTAAAATGTAAAGCATTCACAGAATAATTTTATTTTTATTTATTTGGTCAATAATCACTTGTAAAACTACTAAGCTAGACTAATAGGTTGACTTTGGAGAAACACATGCCTGTGAAAAAGACAATGACACTAAATATTCCACCTGGTCCCTCTTTTTCCAGCCTCTTGCACTTAGGATGGGTCATGTGACAGTTCTGAACAATATGTTATGAGCAGAAGTAACTAGTGTCACTTTTAGACCAAAGCATAGAAAAGCTGTCACAGGATCTTCTGGCTGTGTCCTGTCTTGTCATGGTGTACTGAGGGAGCCATGAGTTGCAGAAATTACAGGTACCAGATGGTACAACTGCTGCCATCAGTCCAGGTCCCGGTTGACTGTGTGGGGTACAGCTGCCTCCAGCTCTTCTTGCTGGATATGTACAGTGAGTAAGAAATCAACCCTTGTAAGGGAAGCCACCAAAAGACAGGGTTATTTGTTTCTGCGGCACATCTACCCTACCCTGAATAACACAATGGCTGAAGTCCAAAACATCTTGAAATTTCCACCCAACTCGCTTCACAAAATTCCAGATGCCTTATTTCTGCAAACTTCTTCTCATACTAATGGCTGAGGAGGGCAATATGCAGGCAACGGGTGTGTCATGGCACCCTGGATGTCTCCACAGGCCATGTGGGCAAAGCTTAAACATCACAGTAGTCTGAGCCACATCCTGGGGGATGCCCTGCCAATTTCCCCTGGAATAAAGGGATGCAAGCCACCTTGTCATCTATGTCACCATCTTGTGGGGGACTGCCACAAGACCTCTCCCATCCGTCTTCCTCATTTCAACAGAGCACAGGACTTTTTGCCTTGGGTCCCCTTCCCCTTGGGGCACAGCTGCAGGCTTCTGTGCCTATGAAACTGCTTGACTATAACTTAGAAGAGGCTTCTCCAGGGCAAAGCGGCCCATCTCACATGCCACATGTCATGTGGTCTCTCCATTTCGGCATTATTCTGTGTAGGACCAGGGAAGCAGGGGGCTGCTGCCATGCTCATCTTGCTTTGGCTGCAAAAAGCCAGCCTAGTCACTGCCCTACTAGCCACCACACAGCCGCTTGGGGACTATTTAAACACTTGACACAGTAAAAAGTGATTTTTACAACTCTTGGTTGCTTGACCTCAGAGGGTTTTGTGCTGGGCTCTTTCTTCTGTTTGAGGAAATGAAAAGGGGTTTGAGGTTGGAGAACAAAAAAGCAAGCTTGGTCTCCAACCACTTTTGCTTCTTCAGCATCTTTATAAAGTGTGCATCCAGTTTACAAATTTTAGGAGGCTCCAACAGTTAGGGGCCTCTTTTCATTTGGTGACACCACCTGGTTAAATCTGAAGTGAGCTGAGTGGTGGCCACGGACTTTGGCAGAACCCATAAGAGAAAAGTCAATACACCGTCTAACATACAAGGGAATAATTTGCAGCATTTTGCATTTTTGCCATTCCAGTGAGTTAGAAACACATATCACAATGATTAATAATTTCTTTCAACTTAAAATAAAAAATAGCAATGCTAACACTAAATTTCCTGAATATTAATAAACATGAATGGTATGCAAATATGTTCACTAAGTACTAAACATCAGGGATTGTGTGAGAAAAAGGGTTTATACAAAGATAAATGGGATTCTATCTTTAGACATAAACCAAAAGTTCCCCAAGACGAGTCAAGTTTCTGCCTTGGCAATGGAGTCCAGAAATACACCTCAGCTCTTGAGACTTTGGTGTGAATAAATGTATGGGTAACTTGGTGAACAGGAAACCTACTGTACTCAGGAAAGTGGTGTAGCCACATATAGCAACCCCTGCTGGAAAGCACACTGCATGGCTGTGCCCTGTGCCACAAGGCAGAATGGCAGCACAGTTTTCTTCTCTCAAGTTCACGTACGTCCTATCGAGAGTGAGAATCGTCAGGACATATTTTGATGGTTGTAAGGGAGAGATTTTCTGAGAAAGAGAAAGGAACAAATATATCTGACATTATTTCTGGAAGAGAGAACATCATTTCCTTATAGGACTTGGAAACAGGCTATTTTAATGATTCTGGGCAAAGAATTATGAGTTAAAAAAAAAAAATCTGTGCTTTCAATATAAAGGATGCTGATGGAAGAAATGCTGCCTGCTGGTGACAACCAGAGAGCACCCTGATGGCGCACTCCAACGGCCGGCCATTCTGAGGGAAATAACCTAATGTTCTAAGCAGAAACTGTTAGGCCTAATTAAAAATAAATTGAAAAAGGCTGTTCTTTTTATTATTCTCTGAACCACAATGTTTATCTAGGCCTTTCTCTGTGCCAGGCATGATGCTAGGCAGAAAGAGCACAAAGACGAATTGGATACAGCTTTGGTCAGTCAGGGTCTTGGAGCTGTTTCTGCCTTGAAACTCCACTTCCCTGCTCCTCCTTGGCTCCTGCAGTCACCAAGAGTGTTCAATTTAAAGGCTTTGGGGTCTCAGAAACCACCGAAATAATCACGATTCAGGCAAGGATTCTCAATGGATATATCAACAACAATGAACCAAAGTTTGGAGGTAAACAGGAGAGTCACACAGTCCCCTCAGAATATTACTCTGAAGGTTATTTACCTCTCTCTCTCTCTTTCTCTCTCTCTCTCTCTCTCTCTCTCTCTCTCTCTCTCTCTCTGTATGTGTGTGTGCGTGTGTGTGTAGTGTGTTTAATAAAAAAGAAGATCTCTACAATGGAAAAATCCAGTGGGGTACCATTTTAACCAGGGATTATATTTAGCACCACCAATGATGGCCCAAGCAAACATCAAGTGGCTCTTGGTCTGAGTTAATAGGAAGGACAAACATTGACTACACAGGACTCTGGCAAAAGTCATTCCAGAGTCTGATCATGAGGAAGTAAACACAGATTAGGGGGAACTATGCCAAAAGAATGAGCTGGACCTCTCCACACCGACCTGCACTATTACACAAGACAAAATCATAGGCACCTTATCCAGATTAAAGAAGATCAAAGACAGAACAACTAAAGGCTGCATATGATCCTTGATCAAAAAGAGTAGCTATACAGATAATTATTGGAACTACTGGAGAAATCTTGATTTGAAGTGTGTTTTTTCCACTTTTAAAATTGATACATTATAATTATATATAATAATGGGATTCATTGCTACATATGTGCACATGCACATAATAGAACACTATAATTTGGTCAGTTTCATTCCCCAGTATTTCCCCTCCCCCCTTCCCATTCGATTCTACCTTCCTCTGCTCTATTGTCTCCCTTCTATTTTCACCAGATTGCCCAAGCCCTGGTTCTTAAGTGATAATGCTGATGTACAGAGGGGCTAAACAGCATGATGTCATCAGCTGACTTTCAACTGGTTCAGGAAAAAAAAAAGGTTTACACACGTACATATAAACACACATGGAAGGAGACAGAACAAAATAATACTAAAATGTTCACAATTGGCAAATTTAGATGAAAAGTATGTAGGTATGCATGAAACTTTTCACTGGAGGAAAAAAAAAATAGTTCGGGGAGGGTGTAGAGGGGGGAAAAAACCTAGCACCTGATATAGCTGGTTGTTTCAGTTGTGAGTCATGGAAAACAGCAATGCTCAGGGGCCACTGGTGACCTCATAAGCCCCTCTGACTGGGGTGGGCCTCATCTGAAGGCCAGGACAGTCCAGATAGTGCACTCCTGGTTCAGAATGGATCAACTGCCACACCCAATAGAAGAATAAAGAGATTCATCTATTTTGGTATGGAGATTTAAAATAAGAAAATGGACATTATTTTGTATATCAGAAAAAGGATATTTCACTTGTCACAGAAACCACTGAAACACAGCACAAACTCTAAAATGAGCTGTTATGAACTGCTCAGTTACTGACTGCAGGAACAGTGTCGACACAGCTTTGGGACAGTGCGGGTGAGGGTTCTGACACCCCCGCACGTGGTCATAACTGAACCCTGGCTCAAGTGGGAACCCAAACATCAGGCTGTAAAATTTTTCTTTTGAATTATGAATTCTCTGCTGAATAGTCAAGAGCATATGCCTTAAAATCCTGGCAGACATCCACATATGAATGAATTCATTATAGGCTTTAAAGGGAAGTCATAAACTCTTTGTAAATAACATTTTGATATCTAAAAAAGAAAAAAATCCAAAGGACAAAAAGGAGTAAGATCTCAAGGTCCAAACCTTCCGCCCTCTCTCCCTGTCCTTTGCACCTGCAGAAGACACTGAGCTATTTCCTTGGGAGAGTCCCGTCGCCTCCGCCATCTGCTCCTCATCCAGCCTGTGTCTCTGGCTCACGTCATCTGGTTTCCTTATCCTTACCAAGCAGCCTTTCCAGTTGTATCTCCGAGATGAAAAATCAGATTCATACCACAGAGTAATTACTTGTCTTGACAACTTGTCTGATAATGACATTATCATAAAATATCTCATTGCAAAGGTGAGAGAGTTCACACCTACCAACACAAAATCCCTAAGGTCCAACAAAATAAAGTTTCTGCTCGAAAGTAATATTTATACTAAAGTTAGGCAACATCAAAACAACCCTTCCCTTATCTTTTATTGCTCAATGATAGTGTTAAGTAAACAGGCAGTGGCCACTGGGAAAATGCTGGAGTTGGAATTGGTTAGCACTGCCTCCTTTCCCAGTCCAAAGAATCTGAGCATCCACTTTCAATCCTTCAGCCCCAAACATCAGAATCTAGGTGGCCTACTACATGGCATTAGCTCTATTCAAGTGAATTGTCTGTGGTGTGTTCATGTCGTAACTTTCATTTGACACTGTGAAACACCTAGGCCAGGTATCAAAGTATCATCAACATAAGGAAAAACATTTTTAATGGCCTTGTCCACACATCCTTGTTTTTCTAAATATATAAAATACACTAAATATATAAAATACACAAAAATATATATAAAATATATATTTCTAAATATATAAAATATATAAAATACACTGTATTAAGTACATAAAGAATAAGTAACATTTCAAAACATTCGGATTACATGACTACACGTTTGCCTTTCCATTAAGAATGAGGGCCATTGTATGGCATAGCCTTCACACATAAACCCTAGAACCAGGCACCCCAAGGTTCAACTCACTCATTTTCTCCTTTGCATCTCCAGTCTGTCAAACATGCACTTAAATGACAGCTTTCCAAAACGCTAGGCTGTGTGAGTAAACACTCTACTCACATGCCCCCAACCCCACCTGAGTCTCTTGATGGTGTGTAAGGAAAATATCAGTGCTAGCCTATGGCCCTGTCCTCAGAGGGAAGGCAACAGCAGACTATTAATATAATGAAGGTATGTCATGGAGCAGTCTGTGGCAAGGAATGGTTTTCTAGAGGGCAGACTGGATGTAGGCAGAGGAGCCAGAGAAGAAGTCAATCAATATAAGAGAGAAGTCCAATCAATATGGACTCACAACAGTTGAGCACGGCTCTGGGGAGGGAAGATGGCCTGAGTTAGATCGTGTGGGAGGGAGACAGAGATGCAAAAGGAGAGACAGAAGGAATCAAGCGTAGGATATCTGCAGGGAAATGAGGTGGCCCTGGTCTGTTAGCTGTGGAGGAATAGTAGAAAAATGTCTGCTGTTAAGATGGTGGGTGCCAATCATAATAAAGCCAAGCAAAGAAAGCAGAGGCAGGGCCATGATAATGGGGATAAGAAAGATGGGGCCATGGGCTAGCTTTCAGTGAGACTGGAGTTTGAGGACAGTGTTAACACCACTAGATCAGCAGACGCAGTAACATGGAGAGCTGAAATTTAACCTGGCTTGAACGTGGCCATCATACAGCACACGTTATCTACCTGTCTATCTTTCTCTAAAGCCCACACTGAGTGCAAGCCACTTGAAGACCTGAAGCATTCTTTACACATTAGAGACGACACTTCATTTGGAAATCATTTGGAATTCTTTCAGCAGCTTTGCATCACAAATCTGAAAGTGTGGAGTAGAAAGTGATGCTATATAAAATAAAAGGCAGGTTACTGATGCCTGCAGTGTTCCTCAGGGCATGCAAAATGACTTATTAGATTTAAAGCAGAAAAACTAAGCAAATCAATTTTTTTTAGTCTTTCCATTTCAGTGACCAACGGCGAGACTGTTGGACATTTGGGCTCATTTTAAACAACAATGAAAAAATTGTATTTGGATCCAGGCATCTCATTCAAAAGGATTTTCAAGAAAGAGTGAAATGACAGGGCCTAAATGTAAATACCACTAAAGCCCCAGGAAGCTGGAAAGAAAAACAACCAGTAGGGAAAATGTGCTCCTGGTGGTCAGCAGCAGCAGAGATTCCCAGCAATTCCATGCTCTGCTTTTCTTGAAATAACAAACCCTCTAAGGGGAGATGGGCTCTGCTGTCCTGGTGATGGGAAAAATCTCAGCCAGCAGCGATGGGAACTGACTAGTCAGATCCGGCAGACACCAGCCCTGGGAAGAAAGTCCACAGCAAGCCTCGTGTTGTAGAAAGTCTCATCAACTGTGCATCTTCAGAAAAAATGGACTGAAACAAAGGAATTCGTGGCCACTGTCAGAAGCTAACTGCAGAAAAGGCAGTAGTAGGTCGCAAAACAATCATCCCTAATACCAAACTGTCCTCTCTATGTTCCCCAAACCTCCATTTTTCTATTTAGTTCTTTTAAGTTTTATGTGGGTGGGGAGGGGACAGACAGAACAGGCTGTTACTGGCAGAATTGCCATGTTGTGCTATCCCCGGGAGTAGAACCTTGAAAGCTGGAGGTCCGGCCAAGCCCATGGTTCGTGAACTCAAACCCTGCGTCCAGCCTCATCCACGTCAACCAGACCTTGAGGGAACATCTGTTCTAAAAAGACTGCACACACTTCCATGTTCATTTATTCCAAGGGCTCAAGAAGTTCCTTGTGTTACATGTCTAAAGTACATTCTCTTGACTCACAGGTCTAAAAAGGTTTAAAAATAATTACAGAAACATCAGCAACTGAACCTTTTCCTCTCTTGCTGTTGTGTTTTCTTTCTTACTACCAGCAGTACCAATTCCAGACCACAAGCAATTTGTGAAACTCAGTCCTCTTTATTTTTAAACCTGCACACAGAGCTACTTATCCAGGAAAAAGAAATGACCAAGGACTTACTGAATGGAAAGAATCCGCACAATCACCCCCCCCAGTTATGAGCAGAAATAGCTAGAAGGACTTTCAGGGTGGTTTGGAGTCCTCTGAGGGCCTCTACAACCCAGTCAAGGGTCTATGAGGTCAAACCATTTTTATCACAATACTGTGATGTCATGTGTCACTGTCACTGTCACTCATCACCCTTAACCGTACAGTTTACCTGGAGCCAACTGTCACGAGATGATGTCACCACTATGCAGCTAACAGGTCATGTGTTCTCAGACTCTCAGACTTTAAAAATTGCTCATTAAATCACTACGTCCCCCTTTAATGATACTTCAGTAGATGTGTGTAGATATAAACTCAGAGTAGCAAAGCTTTCTGGAGTCCCCAGTACTATGAAGAATGTAAAGAGGTTCTGAGATCACAATTCTGTAAGGAGTAGGGGTCTTGTTAAGAGAAGAGACCTTGCATTTTGAAGTTTACTAAACCATAACTTGGTAACAGGTTGTCACACAAGCAACAAGGTACTTAAAAACTAAAGAAACATAAAGCCGTTCAACTGTTTTCTTGATGTGCTAGAATCCAGCCATCTCCAGCTCTGTCCAGCTGATGGACAGAGTCCTGTTGCCACTTCTCGTATTGGAAGTTTCTTGCTTTTGCAGATAAATCCTTCTTCTGACATCCCATCATCACAGCCATTCACTGAGGCTCTTAATCACACACCTCCTCATCTGTTCCTCGCTTTACCCTCATTGTGGTTACACATTACTTCATTTTTAATAATTATTTAGAACATATCTTTATTTTTATGTATTTGTTTTGGCTACTAGGCGTTGAATCCAGTGGTGCTTAACCATAGAGCCACATCCCAGCCCTGTTTTTATTTTTCATTTTGAAACAGGGTCTTGCTAAGTTGCTTAGGACCTCACTAATTCACTGAGGCTGGCTTTGAGCTTGTGATCCTCCTGCCTCAACCTCCGGAGCCTCTAGGATTACAGGTAAGCGCCACCACACCTTACAGTGTGTCTCAAAAAAAAAAAAAAAAAAAAAAAAAAAAAGAATTGGGCTGTATCTTCTCCCTCCACAGGAAGGATCTAACCTCTTATGGAGCTGACCAACTGCAGGTTTTTCTTTATGGGGTTTCAACCCATCAATACACTGAGATTTATAGATTTTTTTTTTCTTTCCCACATATCAAGCACAGAAAAGATGCTTAAATACCAAATCCATTAATTAATGTAGGACTCAATTTAGAAATTAAAAATGTTGAGGAAAAAGTTGATGGGAGCAAGTGAACAAACCAGCTAAGCTATAACACACTTCTGATAATCCTCTGAATCTGATTCTGACTTTGCTGAAGGCCAACGGAGAAAAGAAAATAGGGCCTGGGCTTCATTTGTTCCCCTCCGCCACCGAGAATAGATGCTTAATGAACATTCATTGTAAACTAATGCTGCTAGAGGGAAGTTCATATGAAGTTGGAATTTCCCGTTCAAGGACATACTGGCAGTCCTTCAAGGCGGTGAAGCTTCTGAAGGAACCCACAGCACCTATTCCTAAAGACAAGAGTCCAGCTTCGCCCTTCCCAGACTGCATGCCTGTCTCTCCCTTCAAGATGAGTTCAAAGGCAAAAGCAGTCAGGATGCCAAGAAAAATAGGAGAAACTGAAGAGAACTCAAGGATTAAAAGAAAATTAACTGAGCTTAGAAAACTATGGTAAACAGTGAGTGGCATTAAAAACCAGAGTTGAAAAATAAGGAATTTCATTCAATGTCTTTCACTTTGGGGGCATGAAATTTTTCTTTTTTTTTTTTTTTTTTTTTTTGCTATTTCACACTATGGTTAAGCAATCTTTTGTTACATATTAATATTTAAGTAGTTTATTTTCAAGCATTGCAATACTTGGGAAAAAGTAGTATTAAAATTTACAAGTACCACACCATACATGTAGAACAGAAAGCTGAGGTCACATTCTTTAGAATGGCTGCCAGAGCAAAAAGCAAAATATTCAATTTCCTATTTTTTTCCAGGAATATATCAAGCACGTAGGAAACACAGATGCCATCCAGTTACTTCAGATCCTGATCTATTTTTCCAAACACAAATGAATACCTTGTCAATGCAAACACCAAGTGACCCCCCCCCAAATATTTTCACTCCCCACTCCCACTCACTAGAATTCTTGTGGGGTGGTGAGAATGTAATAAAAAAGATAAGTTGCAAGCTTTATTCACAAATATAAAAGCACGTCCCCATAGCAAAGCACAGAAAAAAAATTTTCAATTCAGTGACTTTCTCTCACTCAAATCTTGTTAATAGGAAGGAAGGAAAATTCGCATCATGATATATGATGAGAACCCTTTCCTCTGATTAACATTATACAAATAGTTTTGTGCAAAGTGCTTATATGGGTAAATATTAGCATACCATTATCATCATTCACTGACTCACTGATGAAATGTATTCCTTCTACAAACTTCCCTAAAACCACAGGGGAAAGCAGAAGGGAGAAGCTCACTAGGAAGCCCTACTGCGTGCTGAGAACTCCACCTATTATTTCCATTTAAGCTCTCTGCACATCTGGAAGGTATGCCCCATCAACTGTGGTCCAGAGGAGGAAACTGATGCTCAGAGAAATTAGGTCACTTGCTCAGGATCACATAGAGAAGTGAAAGGAAACCAAAACTCAATTCCAGGTCTATCTGATTGATAGGCTGCTTCCTGGCAGCAATCTCTCAGTCTCAAGAACCTGCCCAAAAAACAAGCATGTCCTCTGAGGTCAGCTAACCCAGAACTATAAACCATAAAATTTCTCCAAGCACTTTCCCTCTGGCTTTCCCATGAGTTCAACCAGTTCAGGGAATGGAACAATATAACAAATACTACTTTTTCTTCACAAGGAAATTTAGAGAACAAGACTCATTGCTGGTGTTTTTCTCTTTCATCATGAACTTTGCTGTAATTCAGATAAGCAAGAGTTCACCCACCTAGATTTTGATAGCAGGACTGGCAGGGCTAAAGAAGGGATTCAGCAAGGAGGGTAGATGCAAGGTCAGGAAGCACTAAAGCTCCCAAGGGTACCTGTGACTTCCCACAGGCAATCCCTGCCCATCTATCCCAAACCCCAGCCCTCTGGGCTGTAGGGAAAAGAAGAGGGAAGGAAGATATTTTGTGAATGCTTTGTCCTTCCTCAGCAGTCCCAGATCCAAACAGGCTAGACGGTGCCTGGCAAATCTGATTTTTTAAAATGTGTATATGCTATGTTAAAATGTGGAGTTAAGGGCTGAGGTTGTGGCTCAGCGGTGGAGTGCTCGCCTAGCACGTGCGCGGCCCAGGTTCGATCCTCAGCACCACATAAAAATAAAGGCATTGTGTACAACTGAAACCAATAAATAAATATTTTTTTAAATGTGGAGTTAAAAAAAGAGAGGGGGAAAAAAAAAGACAGGAAGGCAATACACCAAAAGTTTAATAAAATCATCTCTGAGTAAGTGGGATTATCAAATGTGAGCTCTGTCTTTCTAACTCTTCCACAATTATCAGGAAAAAGAAAGTATCGTTTTTATAGAAGAAAAATGTCTATGCAACTCTATGTGGTATATTATTTTAAATATTTCCATTTTCAAATTTTTAAAACAGTTGGAACAGGAGAGTGATAGCTTGAATGTCCAGAGCAACGGCTCTCTCTTAGGTCCCTGATAACTAGAGTACTCATGTTGAGATTTTAACTACAACCTGCACAAACCACTTTGCATGTGCTTGTCCAAATTGCCCTCTTCTTGGGAAGTATCCAAGGGGACAGAAGATCCATTTAACTGAGTACTTTCAACCTTTTGTGCTAGGCATTTTTTTTTTTTTTTAACTGAGATCTCTTTCCTGTTTCATTATCAATTTTCAAGTTTTTAAAACATATCCAGTAAATGCACCAGTTTCATCTATTGTAGTGAAATCTAATAAACTGCCTCTTTTTTTTTTTTCCAGCAGGAATGGCACACTGCCCAGCTGGTTAATGCAGTAGCCTCACCTGCCTGTCTCTGACAACACTACTTTGGCTTTCACAAGGCGCATATTCCCGAATTCTGGTTTATGGCCCAAATCCAGCAGCTCCCACATGGGACACTTCTTTGAGTATTCATAGCAATTACTAACGCTTAAAGACGAGGGAATTGGACCACAGAGTGCCATTAAATGTACTGCTGACCTTCAAGATCTCTGTGTGCTTAACTTCTCCACGTGGATCCTGCATTCTCCCAGCATGCTACGCGGAGCAAGAGATTACATTTCAGGGGAATCGCTTTGCAATCATGCAGTGTTTTGAAAATGGAGGAAGTAAGAATGCAAATGTTTAGAAACTACTCAAGAGATTTTACCAGCAGGTAGTTTACAAATTCAAAGCCAGGAATACTGCCTCCACGGATCCCAGCTTGTCCAATTTTGAAAAATTTATCTTTGTCATTATTTCAGAACTGTTTACCAACTAGAATCACAGAACAGTAGGGCTGGAAATGAATTTAGGGATCCTCAACTGCTCATTGTAAAGATTAGGAAATTGTGAAATGTGGGAATTTAGGTGACTTGACAGAGGACACAGAATTGTTGCCAAGTAGGGTCCCCAAAAAACAGCTTGCTGTTTTCCTTACCTACCAATCCCAGAAAGCAACACCTGTAATTTCTCCTTTTGTCCTCAGAAAGGTATTCTCCAAAAGAATATTCTTGCCAAGTAAAAATAATTCTAATAATGACAAATTCATTTGCTATTAAATAATTTTAACAATGTCAAGTTCACTTCTGGTTAAGAATAAATTAGTGCATTAGGAAATAACAAACACACAGCCATATTTCCTCAAAGCAAGATTCTAGCTTGGGTGATAAGTGAAAGAGAAAGGTCCCAACATTTAACAAGGAGGGAAGAAAAACACATAGAAACGGGCAGATCTGTCACCTAGAGGGTTACAATTCCAATCCTCTGACCTAGAGAATAAATACTGATAGACGTTCTCTCTGAGAATGTATCATTCCCGCTAACAAACTATGACTAATTTATGAACTGCTCAAAGTCTACCTTCCTTCTTTCTTTGCGCTATGATCCGAGTGCCCCGAGGACCAGCTTTCACTCCTGTGTGATGATGCACGAAATCATGGGACCAGTAGTGTAAGGGGCTTCACAGGCGGTGCTGGGGGTGGCTGGGGCATAAAGAAGAAAACACAGGCCTGGAAGGGATGTAGAGGGACCAAGCCTAGCTTAAATGTTCTATACTGAAGGATGATTCAGGTGCCCCATAGATGTGGAACGCCCGTGCCAGATCACAGGATGCTCCTAAACATGCAGATAAGTATCTGGAGAAGAAGGAGTAGGAACCACTCTCCGCAGGTTGTGGACTGCTCTGCTCCCTGCTGCTGGAGTCATCTTACAACCACATCCCTCAATGCAGCCTTTGGACTTCAGGCATCAGAGCAGGTTTCTGGGTTAGGAGAACATCTCCTTCAACTACCTCCTAGACCCAGCCACAGTGGCCAGCCTGGGCTGTCTCTCTAGCAATCATCCTGCAACCTTTGGCTGCCAGGATAGCTTTAAATACAGCTCACTCCTCCACCGACAAGAAAACTAGGAGATCCACATACAGCCTCAGGCTGACCTGGAAGTTCTCCAAGCTGGCTCTGCTGTCCCATTTCTGCCTTCTGCGATTTGCTTAGAAACCCCGGAGTTTCATAGTCTTTGACGGTAAAAATAGCAAGTCTCTACTAAAAGACTAGGAATTCCTGGCTTCACTCAGCTCTGGGAACTTCATGTATTCATTCACTCATTCCCTCAAGAGATGGTCCCAGAATGCCCACTAGTTGAGTTTGGTTGCCAGTCCTCCAGGGATTCACAGCCTACTTTGGGAAAACCCACATAAACCGGACTTCATACTATCAAGTCAACAGAGGTCTGTGAGACTTGAGGTCAGGGAGGGTTCAGAGAGGTGGCACTGCACTGAACATAAAGCAAGCAGAGGGACAGGACCAGTTTCCAGGCAGAAGGGGGCTGTACCCTACATTACTGTAGCTTTCAGTTGCCAGTGGACATCTTGGTTCTCCCCTTACAAACAAAAATCACTTTAACACCATGAATTTCTCAGTGCTATGGAACTCAAGTGGCAACTGTAAAATGTTCTGGAAATAAAACATGCAACACAGATTTTTAACAATCATAAGCAACAACAACACTGTAATTGCTGCTTTACCTTGAAGTGAGTCGATCAACCAGAGGGACAAACACAAATTGCCTGGGAGGACATGGGCTGGAGATGAGAGAATAAGACTCTACTTTGTAGGGAAAAGGGAATGAGTTGCTACTATTTCAATATTAAGTGATGCTAGCTTTTTTATACCACCTAACTCGCCACAGTGACAAAAACACAGATTTATTTCTAAAGACAGAGCCCCATGGGCAACTGAGTAATTCGTTCAGCTTCCTCAACTGATGACCATGCTTTTAACTGAATCCACATTTTTTTCCTCTTAATAGAGTTGGAACAGTTAATAGACCAGGTAAGCTGGAACAAACACTACATTCATTCATTCTTTCTTTCTTTCATCCAAATTCATTCATTCACCTACACATGACACTATTGTGGCATTGTGCATTAGTTCATACAAACTTCCCTTTCTAGGAGAGGGTATTAGGTGCTAAAAGCTGCCATAACAAAAAAATCACAAACTAGGGGCCTAAAACATCAGAAATTTATTATCTTCAGTTGTACTGGCTGGAAGTCTAGAATCCAGATGTGTTCAGGATTGGCTCTCTCTGGAGGTCCCAAGGAAAAACCAGTTTCATGCCTCTTTCCCAGCTTCTGGAGGTGGCTGCCATTTTTTGATGTTCCTTGACTCACCCTTCAGTCTCTGCTTCCATCTTCACATGCATCTCTGTCTGTCTTTTCTCCTTTACTTATGGGACACCAATCATACTGAATTAGGATTTACTCCACTCAAGAATGGAGTCATCTTGGGCTGGGGTCATAGGTCAGTGGTAGAGTGCTTGCCTGGCACATGTGAGGCACATGTGGGTTCAATCCTCAGCACCACATAAAAATAAATTAACTAATTAATTTTAAAAAAAAGAATGATCACATCTTAACACATCTGTAAAGTCCCAATTTCCAAATAAAGTCACGTGCACAGATACTGGGCATTGTATGAACTAATGCACACTGCCACAAATATAATATATATATGCCACAAATATAGTACTTATACATATATTTTTGGGAACACAATTCAACGACAGTGGAGAGTGTATACCCCACTATGATCATAGTTGGTTTGTGTAAGTTCTCTACCAAGCATGAGGCACTTACAGACATCCAGCTGTTTACAGTCTAGAAAGGCAGACACACAAATCTGTCTTCTTGGCTCTTACCGCAGCCACAGGTTGAGCTTCATGGGTTTGGTTTGATCATGTCCTTACCACACATCTCCCTCTGGAGATGGTGAGCTCCCAGAACACAGGTGCCATCTCTGTTTTCTGTTCCCTACCTACTGCATTCCCTTCGTCCTGCACAGTGCCAGGGATAAAGCTTTCAAGAACTGTCAAATGGGCACACAGACAGGTGAACGAATTAACTAGACAGAAGCAAGAACGAAAAAAGCCTAGGTGAGTAATAGAGGAACCCATGACAGGCCAACCATGAGGAACAGAGAGGAGACGGTAATCGATTCTGATTAGTAGGAATATGGAAGTTTCCTGAAAGAGGAGGTATTTTATCTCAGCCTTGTGGGATCAGTAGGATTTTATAAATGAGTGAGTAAAATTGATTCCCTGCTGACCAAAGAGTATGAGCAAAGGCCTGCAGATGTAAAGCATGGTCTTTGGAGGAACAGTTAATAGACCAGGTAAGCTGGAACAAAGGGTGCCTACAGGGATATGAACACACTTTAGAAAGGCAGCCCACGGAGGCCTGTGAACCCAGGCTATTCTGAGTACAGCAGAACCCCTGGCATCTTGTTGAGAAAGGAAATGATGTAATCCCACCTGAACTTCAGAAGGAAAGAAAAATATGTAAAAATGGTTTGTACATGGGATCCTCCTTTATCCTCCTCCCTGAGTGACACTCTTATCTTATTATAAAGAGTACTTGAATTTTTCATATTTACCTGTGCATCTACTATTTACTTCTTTGTTTTGCCTGAGGACCTTAGAGTTACAGACAAGTAATTATATTTTAAGATTGGTTACATAATCCATTATATGACATGTATATTATATATTACCTATTATTATATAAGTTATATAGTTATTTATATACACTTTATAGTTAAAAGGGAATATCTGAAAAGTACTTAAATATGATGGAGGCCAGGTCTCTTCTCAGGAGAAGGCTCTGGAGTTTAAAGCCTCTGGGAAGATGGATGAGCTACTAACGGAAGGAGGAGGGCTTTCCCCTATAACAAAGCATTCTGACTTCCAGGTCAGGCCAGATTCTTCGGCTTCCATGTGAGCCTGGCAAGTCCAGAGACCAAAAGAATTCATAACCGAGGCAGGGTGGAGTTACTATCTGTCCTTCTCTTCAGGAAGTGCCAGGATCCCAATTATCACCTGGGCCATCAGAATAGGAGCAGGCACCTTCACACTGGGACCTGAGGGAGACACCCCAGCTACCCATGGAGGTCTGTCAGCTCAGTGGATGAATATCTGCCAAACAAAGAGGTACTTCTGTGGCCTCAGGCCTCCAGGAGTGTTTGATGCTAATGCTAACACTCTCAGGAAGGCATTTCAGCCATTCGCCTATAAAGGGATTCTGTATATGGAACTGTCAACCCAGGGAAAGATCTGCCTCCATTGCCGGCTCAGGAAGATGGGAGACTCGGCACCCAGACAGGGCAGAGGGCACAGGAATGGAGATGGCATGGAGGAAAGGGAAAAGTTATATAGACTGTAAGACACCAGAAGGGACAAGACAGTGCTTTTTTGTTCACACTACACCCAGCGCCCATCTAGGCCTCAGACATATGTGTGCTGGACAGGAGAGGGTTGCCAGGCAGGAGTGGCCTGGAGCAGGCTTCTCTGAACTTGGGAATAACCATCACAGATGGTGACATTATGTCCATAGGGCTACCTTTCCCATAGGACAGCAACCGCCCAAGTAAAGAAAAGGGGTCAGGGCTGGGGTTGTGGCTCAGGGGTAGAGCGCTTGCCTAACATGTGTGAGGCACTGGGTTTGATTCTCAGCTCCACATAGAAATAAATAAAATAAAGGTCCACTGACAACTACAAAAAAAAAATTTTTTAAGGGAAAAAAAAAAAGGGTTCTACTAATTCCTAGTATAGTGCCTGGAATTTAGAAAACATCCCATTCTCAAGATTCAGGGAGCTTAAATAACTTACATGCAGCTAAAGAGCTAATAAACAAGAGGTTTAGATTTGAACTAGATCTGTCTGTATCCAAAAACCTGTGCTTTTCAATATACTATAGAAAGAAGGAGTGTCCTACTATATAATTTAGCCTGAACTTGGCCTTGTGAAAGGATTCGAAAATAGGCTGACTGGTGTTCTCCAGCCTTCTAAGATAGACTATCTGTTTAACTATTCACTACCAGTGTGTCTATTATTTAATTACTGATCAATATAAAGGCATAACATAAAACACATGAAAAAGCAACAACATCCCAACATCAAGTCCAAGTAATCATTTTCCAAACTACAGGTAAGTGTTTGGTTACAAATGGTCCAAAATTTCTGTTTAAAGAGAATAAACTTGGATGGATGTAGTTAAGTTTGAAGAATACCAATTTTTTTAAGTCAATTCGTATTTTGTAATAATCTAGCTCTCCTTAGGAAATGGTGTAAATCTCCTGAAAGCCCTATGTTCTCACAAAGAGAAAAGAATAACTCTTCACGAGCTAATTATTTTTAAACTGCAGTCCTTCACATGGCGTAAGGACACCATCCTTGTCAATAAAGCAAGGTTAAAAAAAAAATAAGTTTGAAAAAGCAACTTCTAAAACACAGTAGGATCAAACCTTCTTTTATAAACTTTCAAAATTTAAAAAGAAAATGGTTTAAAGTATAATGCAATATTTCATTCCAGTAGAGTCCAATAATTAACAACATTATCTACAAATATCCCAGTGAATGCAAATAAAAATTTATCCTACATACATAGTGTCAAAAATGGCAGGGCTAGAGATGTACTTCAGTGGTTAGAGCACTTGCCTAGTATGCACGAGTTTGACCCCCAGCACCACAAAAAGAAAATGTGTGTATGTGTATGTGTGTGTATATATATATAAAGGTTGAAAATGTAAAGGAAGGTTTCATCCTTTTTAGTTCAGCGTGTTCCTGAATGGACAATTTTCCATAATTCTATAGAAAATGTTTCCATTATTGGGCAAAAATTCTGCACAGTTAAGCTCTAACCCTAGTTTGGAAAGAATTTAGCATGAAGATAAAAGTTGAAAGGATAGATAGGGTTGTTTTCCCTTTACTCATATGTTAACAGGTTTAACTGTCATGGTCTGTAAAGCACACCTTTATCATCCTTACTTGATAGTTTTTAAAAGCTTTAGGAAGATTTTTTTTGGGGGGAGGCATTTCATAGCATGACATTCAGTGAGGTTGGCTTTTTGACTCAGTAATTGGTTGATGAGACAAATAAATTTTTAAACATCCATCTTGGACATCTGAGACAATAAAATGGATTTACGAGCAGCTGATTAGAGAATTGAGTTTATTAAAAATCCTTTTTGGGCTTACCTAAGGTTCTCAAGGCATTCACCAAAATCATTGAGACTCTTGCAAGGTACCAAAAATTATCAGGGAAAATGCCTTGAAAAGATTAAGATATTTTCCAGTAAATTATAACCACTATGTTGTACATCAGAATACTCTAATGAATATCCTAATGATGTCTTCCAAAAACATTCATTTGAGAGGACAGGATATCTTAGCTACATCCTTAGGAGGAGTGTCCATCCCTTACACCCAAACTGAGAACATCATCCCCCACTTAACCTTGAAGGGATGCAGAAAGCATCTGTGAGGGTGACCTTGAAAGCATCAGGAGAGAACAGTTCACCCTGTAGATGATCACTCAGTAGGCACATAACTGTTAGGCCTGCAAAACAACGCACTCCTAGAGGAAGTTGGCCAGCTGGTCGGTTTGCTCCCTTATTACTTACCAAGCTGGAGGAAAGCAGGCTTTCTATGGGCCCCCTGGTTTCTTCCATATCAGCCCAGGGCACCTGAGAGCTTACTTATTCTATAATTAGAAGGTGTGACTAACAGAACAAAGATATTTTCACTTAAATTTTCTAATTAAGTAACATTCTAATATGTCTTGCCTGTTGCCCATAAATTGGCTAATAAAATCATACAAACTGCTAGTAACAGGCTTCATTATAATGGCCCACATATAAAATATGGCATCAAGAAAATATGAAGAAATACACAGTGAAATTGTGTACCTAGGAAGGGAAGCAAAGAATGATTTGGCCACCTCACCATCAATTTGCTCAGGTTGAAAATGTAATGTGGAAAGAAATGCCATTGCATTTTATGACATTTAAAGGGGAAAAGTATTTCTGGATTCAGTACCATGAAAAGGATAAAGCCACCGCTTAAGTCTGCACTGCTCAAAGGGAAGAGTTTCTCATCACTAAGGTTTCCTTCTTGGGCAGGGAACATAGCCCAGTGGCAGTTGCACAAGTGGCCTTAGGTTCAATTCCCAGTACCAGGTTGAGGGAATAAAAGGAAAAGAAAAAAAAAAAAAAAAAGAAAGAAAGAAAGAAAGAAAGAAAAGAAAAAGAAAGAAAAACCAGCTTACTTCTCAAATACGTAACTTTAGAAAAAAATAAACAGAATTTTTCAATGCATATCTGTTGGTTTTGATTTTTTTAAATTTCTTTGTAGTTGTATATAGACAGAATGCCTTTATTCTATTTGTTTATTTTTATGTGGTACTGAGGATTGAACACCAGCCCTTGGTTTTGATTTAAAAAAAAACACCAAACTTGCTAGTGGTCTTCTAACAAAATATTAATAACCCCATGTGGACACACTTCCTGCAGAGTAATTTCACTTGGCCCTCATATGTCTTAGAAAGCTTTCTCTGCTTTCACATGACTTTCCAAAAGATAGGGCAAATAAGCAGCATTGTATAGATGCTGTCAGAAAGAAGGGGAAAAAAACGTGTTTGGCTATCAATATTCCCACTCCCGCTGGCCTGCCTAACACTGGACTGGCTGTATGTATTTCCTTACCCAACACACAGGAACAATGGGACCCTGCAAATCAAATGTGTCATACTCCAACCCTGGGTACCTTCACAATGAGACAGGTGTCAGATGGAAGGCCAGACACCCAGAGGCTGTGACATCTGTAGCCAGGATCGTTCCAATTAATAATAAGGGGGAAAATCCAAAATAATAAGAATAATTTTTAAAACCCTATATATTAATGAACTAGAAGAAAGGAGAACAATGACTTCTTTCGCAGCAGAACAGCTGTACAGACTGATTTTTTTTAAAAAATCATTCATACACTTTCTAAAGCACTCAGTCCCAACTGCTGCCTTCATACCACCAAATCCAAGAAATTCAAGACGTGTAAACAAGAATAGATTTGCCCTTAACTCCCAAGGTCGAAGACAGCATCTGCTGTTTCAGAGAACAAGAAGGGCTTTCTTTTGGGGAGATTAGTTTATTGTAAGGTATTTAAAAAAAATAAACAGGGAAAAAGTAAACAAAAATGTTTCCTCATGGTCTTAGGTGGTGCAAAATAGAAAAACCTACATAAAAGTATAAACATCCAGCGTTTTGATATTTGAGGTGCACAGATGAAAGGCAAGCCATGCTGTGATTTTTAAAGCTGACAGGAAAATTCATTTTCATACCAAGTCCCCCAAATGCCATTTGGCCATTAAATTATTCAAGGAATTTCTCTGCTTATAAAGATTAATAATATCTACCCAAGCCATTTCTGGAAAGCACTTTCACCTCCTGTAGGAGACAGATGGAATACAGCAAAATGGGCTATCATATTACAGGCAGACAAAAAGATTTCGGATGACCAGATTAATACACCGGGCAGGGAAGGAATGAGAAAAGAAGCAAGATATAAAATCACCAACAAATGGAACTAACATTCTTCAGAGTCACCATGTTAAAAATAAACATAATTTAGAGCACATCTTAATTCAATTTTACCTGTTTTGTTCCTGAACCCAGCTAATTACCATAAATGTCAGTTTCAATTTAACCAAAGACTTTGAAAATCTAGTGAAACCTTATTAAAAAACATTGGTACCAAGGGACAAAGACACCACCTGCTTTCACGGCTTTTTGTGTTTTAGTAAGACATGTATTCTAAAACTCTGGGTATGTGGCTCAGATCCATAGTAGAGTTAGATTGTGGGATTTTTTAGTGTACATTTGCATTATTTTAAATATCAGCATAACTGGAGAAGATATTCTTACTACTATAAAACCTAAACACTCCTATTTATCTATTCTCTTATAGAGAAGGGATTTCCAACAAGCTGTATTTCAGAAAGTATCAATATAAAAAGCTGCTATCATTAAAAATCACAGATGAATTAAATTCACAGAAGCAGGCACAGTGTTTTCTGATTCATGAATATCTTCTTAATTAAATATTTAACTATTTTTAATTTCACAAATAATGCAAGAACCCATTCTCAAATTCCAAATCACCAAATAATTCAGAAGAAGGTCAAGAACCCTATCCCTTTAACAATGCCACACACAATTCTCATGGGTGACCACTATTACCGTTTAGTAAATACCTTCCAAGAGTGTTTGACAAGCATATAAATGTACATCATTTTTTCATATAATGTGCTTTAAAAAAAATTGCATTCATGTTGTATTTTCTACAATTCACTCTCATTGTTCCAAACTGCTAAGAAAAATAGATCAAATGTAACATGTAAACCTGGTCCTCCTTCCACCATACACACATGGATACACTTAAGCAAATATGCACATAAACCAACACAGAAGAGTATAAAAATAAGCCACTCAGCAAAGGTCCCTTTGTCCCTCATTTCTATGCTAAGAGAGCCACTGAAGGCAGATAGAGCAAGATGCCTCCTTCCTCAACAAAGCTTTGCCTTTGGTATTAGTAATATTTTTTAGTGCAGGGGTACCGTCCAACCCTGGCCAGTAGGTCAAATCTGGTCTACCACCTGTTTTTTATATAGCCAATGAGTTAAGAATGTTTTCACATTGTTAAATGTTTTAGGAAAAAAATTTTTAAAGGAACTGTATTTCATGATATGAAAAATTTAAGGAATTCACATGTCAGTGTCCACAAATGAAATGTGACTGGAACATAGCCACGATCATTCCTTTGGACACTGTCTACAACAGCTTTCGGACTCCAAGGGTAGCTGAGGTGCTAGGACAAAGATCTTATTAAAAAAAAAAAAAAAAATGAGATATGTACAGTAATCTAAAAAAGAAAAAAACTGAGATAACCAATGTATAGAGAGAAAAGGTTTGTTTTGACTACCACTTTTGGAGGTTCCAGCCCACAACTGGTTGACCCTATTGTTCTTGCACGATGGTGAGGCAGCACATCATCACATCAGGAGTGTGTGGCAGTGCAGAACCACTCACCTCATGGCCAGAAGGCAACAAACAGTGAGAAAGGAGCTGGGTCCCACAATTCCCTTCAAATGCAAGCCCCCAATGACATCAAGTTTTCCCAGGAGGCCCCACCTCTTAAGGTTCCCATCACTTCACCAATCGTGCCACCCCAGGGATTAAGCCCTTAACATATGGACCTTTGGGGGACATTCAAGATATACACTTTACTGAACAACCCCTGTTTTAGGACACGAGATTTATTTTCCTTCTATCTTACTTGTAAATACGTTCTTTATATTCCACGTGGACACCATTTCAGAGTGTAAAAATAACCAGAAATATGCTGGGAGGGGGTTGGTGGTGCAGTATAAAATGATCTCATAATCCAATAAACAGATCATTTGTACTTGGACAAAGTTCCAGTTTCTCATGCTAAATCTTCAGAAAACTATTATTCCTAAGAAATTACATACAATCTGCTATTGACTGGGGTACACGGCTCTAGAGTCTAACTTTGATCTGTCTGGTGAGCACCTACAGTGTTCCTAGTACTGACATTTCCATGGTCAACGGATGGACTTTCTTGCTCACTGGGACTCTCAGCCCAGTCTGTTTGTTAAAACTGTGGAAACCTATAAGAGACTGAATGCAAACTGAAGGGAGGAATGGGATTAGACAAGACTGGAAGCAATTCCTGTAACTTCAGGTTCAAAACTCTAAAAAATAATGTAGTTATTGCACAAGAAAGCAAGTGGCAATGAAACTGCTTCCACTCGCTGCCTCCGCATCTTCTGACTTGTTCTTTATAAGCTATGATTTAGAGCAAAAGATTTTAGCCTCTGATTTAAGATAGGACCTCAACTCAGTATATGACTGATGTCAAGTTATGCGTGCTCTGAACCATCAACAGATTAAGAGTTTAAATTTCATTTTCTGTGTTTCCACTCCACTACATCCAAGACCCTCCATGGAAAACAGAAATAAGATTGCCAATCTCTGCTACACAACTAATAACCATCCACTGCCATTAAAGAACAAAAACCCAAAAGTCCACAAGGTAATCCCAGCAGTGACAGTCAGTGACATATGACCATTCCCAAGCTGAACTTCATCCAGATAAAATCAACATTATGTTTTTTTATATACCATAATCTACAACGTGCAAGGGAGAGGAGGGAGGGAAGGAAAGGGTATTTCGGCAGTCTTCTGCAATCTCCTAGCCCAAGGGGAGTCTGGGTAAAGCTCTAGCAATTTTGAGGCTCTGCACCTTTAAGGCTTGAGTTCTTTTGAGTAACTGGAGGAGGAGGACATTCAAATTAGGTCAGCTTCTCTCCCTCCTATGGGCTTCCTTGGTGTTCTATGTATCTGTTGATTTCATAGAGAACTAAACAAGCATAAAAGGTCTCTAGAGCAAAGCAGTGGCTGGAATCTAGGACAGAGAGAACAAAGTGACTTTACCCTGCTGCTGCTAGGCCTCTGTTATTTCCACAAGGAAGGCTGAGAGAGCCTGTTTAGTCTGGTCGTATCTAACACTGTCTGCATTGGAGTCTCATTAGGACCCGAGTTGGTGGGGGCCAGGTGTTCTTATTCATCTAATTGTCCTAATTAGATGGGCTCCCATTACCTACACAAAGAACTCACTTGGAGAGATAGAAAGGTTTTGTGATTCACCAAAGATGTGTTTTTTTGTTTTTGTTTTTTTTTCCCCAAGAGAATTGCAGTTAGCTCAGCTTCCAGAAATGCCAGGTTTCTTGTCCCAGAAATATTCAGACATCATCTAGCTCCAAAATAGAAAGACGTATCTAATCTTCAGGGAGAGAAACCAGTTTGATAAAGGGAGGACCTCAGAGTGGCTGGTGCAGCTACTATAGGTCAGCCCTCGTCTCTGCAGGCAGGGTGAAGACCAGGAAGGCAAATACCAGGAGAGGGAAGGCAGGGGTGCCCTGAACCAGAGTGACAAGGGTGAGGTAATAATGGCTTCACCAACAAAGAATCCAAGTTCACAGGGGCTACATCTAGGGATTCTTAGGCAGCTCTGGACATCTTGGCGGCCTCCAAGGAACACTTTGCCATAGTCACAAGAGTTGTGACCAATAAAAACTTTTAAGCTACTAAAAGTTAACGATGCCCAGTTAAACTCAAATTTCAGATAAAGTAACTTCTTAGTATAAATATAGACTGTAACTGAGTATGTAGTATGGGACATACTTACATGGAAAAGAATTTATCTGTTAATCTGAAATTCAACATTTATAATTATTCTATATTCAAACATTCAACTTATTCAAAGAGTACATACTTATAGTTATGGCACGTAATTATCCTAAAATGGTATTTATGGTTTATTTAAAGTATAAATCTGAGCATCCTGTGTTTTATCTGCAACCATCCTTTAGGGATGCACATTCTCTGAGAATGGTCACTGTGCAACTACAGGTAATGACGCTGTTTAATTCATTTGTTCACACTGAATAGTTACAATTTGTCCCACTAAGGACACAGACCATCTCTGCCCCTGAGTGTGCCCTTCTTATTAGGGTTCAGATCTTCCCTGATAATAGACTGTACAGAAAGTTCCCAACTCATGAACACCATACTTAGAATCACAACTCTCGTCTACTCTGGCCCCTAAACACCACTCTGTCAATAAGTCCAAGCAGCATTGTACAAATCCTGAATTCTTGAAGAATCTATGATTAAGGAAGGAAAACAGCTATGCTGTTCCTGGGTGAAACTCCTGCTTTAAGATAAAGATGATTTCTGGAACTCTTGGTGATTTTGGTGTGCAATTACACCTTGGTGTGGCTTAGTTCCACCAGACTGTCTTTCCTCCTGGTGCCAAGGTGAACTAGGGTTGAAGGCAGAGAGAGGTGAGTAATCCTTAGTATGCAGTACCTGAAATTTTTGGCAGACCTGAATGGAAAAACACTGATAAGCTGCAGAACACTGCATCCAGGTGTACCCCATGGATCATAGCTACAGAGCCAGTGTTGTGTGTGTTCCACAAAGATCTCTCTTGCCTCCGAGCACATGGGAGAGCTACCTTTCCCAGCTTCCTTGAACCTAGAAGGTGCTAAGGAACTAGCTGTACCCAATGGAATACAGGCAGAAGGTCTGGATGGGGCCCAGCTGGTCTCTAAAACAACACACAAAAGTGGATATTCTCTCTCTTGAGCTGTTTGCAGAAGTCTCTGAGGAAGCCCTAAGGGGACACAATGTGACTGAATGGAAGTCACCAGGATGTCCATGGCACCATTTGGAGGAAATCTGCCTTTCTAGAATGCTGATGCTGTCCCTGGACTTTGCATGAGAAAGAAATCAACTTCAGAGAGTGAGCCAGGAGGCTATGTGTTTCTGCAGCACAGCATAGCCTTGACTAACTAATGCAGCCATGCAAAGGCAGATGTAAGGACTTCCCCTTCACCGCTGTAGCCAAACCACTTCTTAGATACACAGCATGCTATAGACTGAATGAATGTTTGTGTCTCCACAAAATCCATGTAGAAACACTAACCCCCAATGTGATGGCATTAGGAGGTTAGGCTCTGGCCTCACGTACGTGCTTATAAGAGAGGTCCTAGAGGACCCTTGCCCCATGAAGACACAGTAAGAAGACTGTGAACCAGGAAGCCGGCCTTCACCAGACACTCAATCTCCTGGCATCTGGATCTGGAATTCTACAACAGCCAGAACCACAACAAATAAGTGCTTGCTGTTGAAGCCCCCCAGTTTAGGGTATTCCTATTATACAATATGGTCTGGAGACACCGCAGATTTGCCTTCCCAGGCCTATAGTGAAAAGTCCACACTGGGTAGTGCATCTCCAGGGGCACAGTTTAGGACATTTTGGTAAGTTTACTAATCCTTAACAGATTATTTTTAAGTGAGAATTTAAAATTATGTGTCGGGAGGAATCAAAATCAAATATTCAGGTGTAATGGGTTTAATTAATATAAAAGCTTCTCTTTTAAGATGATGCAATAATTGGCATAAAGCCAAATGCCTGAAATACCTAGCAGTGAGAAAGATTTAAATGTTCAATTAAAATGTGTTGAGTTTTATTGCTTGTGAGGGAAATATTTAAATATGAAAATAGAACGGCTCCCCAACTTTTCCAGCTTGGGGACAGCTGCTGCCTGCTTTCCCCAACCATTACAGAAGTTTCTCTGCCCCTTGAGAATAAAGGCAGTCACACAGATGACTGAGCTGTGGCATGAAGTCACTGAGGAACTCCAGCTCAAGCACTCTATGGAGACTGCCATTTCCCTGATTCCCAAATACAGTAACACCACCCCACCTCCGGGCCTTTGCACGTGCCATTACTTCTGCAGTTTTCTTCCAGCTAACTGAAAGATTTGTTCCTGCACTTCCCTTATGTTTCTGCTCAAATTTCATTATACTCCTGAGGCCTCCTTGAAATAAAAACTCCTCATTACGTGCACGTGTGCGCGCACGCGCATTCTCTCTCTCACCTCTCTCGCCCTCCCTCTCCCCTCTTTTGCCCTATTTTATTTTTCTCTACTGACATATTAAATGTTCTTGTTTATTTGTACATTATATATTTCCCTACCTCATAATGCCTGGTCCATACTAAGTGTTAATTCAAATAAGCATTTTGTTATTGCCATTTAAAAAAAAATGATTTAATGACATGGCAAGTATCTTTCATTGTCTCATGAGGCATTAAGATTTGGCAATATTAGTTCAATTTAATTATTTCCACTAATATACTCCAAAAATCAAATTTCTTTTTTTTAATATCAAGAAAATGTACTTGATAGCATCAGGGCTTCCAGACAGAGCAATGTGTCCAAGTCTCATCTCTCTTACTAATGAGCTGCATGTCCTTGGGCCATTTAACTTAAATTCTATGAGCTTCAGTTCCCTCATACATAAAATGAGGATAAAAATTCCAACTTTCAAGGTTGTTGTGAAGATGAGAAATGAAAAAGTTAAAATCCTGAGCACATAGCAGGCTGCACTGATAGTCTAAAGAAGTAGATGGTGAAATACAGAAAACGAGAATCAATGCCTCCTTATTTATGCCAGTCATTAGCTAACCATCAGCCACTGTGAATGAAAAAAAAAAAAAGGCCTAGTAAAGTCAATAAAATGAAGTGAAGCCTAATTCACTTTTACAATATGACCTACTTTCTGCTATTTTTGATTCACATGAGGGACTGAAGTTGCAAGAAGCTGATTCTGCAAAGACTATTCATTAAAAGCAGCAGAAAGTTTTTCTTTACTTCATGATTTGCAGCTTTGAAGGATAAGAAAACAGATTTTCAGCTACAAGCATCCTTTCAAAGATCCCTGGCAGTCATCTTACAGTGTGACTTTCAAAATCTATGCAATGTCAAAGGTTGCTGCAGATGGGGGATGGGGAAGAGACCTACAGGAAAGTGGTTTTTAATTCCACTCAATTATGCAGCTTCCATTAGGCAGCTCTGACTGCCCTAAATAGATGATTCAGATCTCTGCGTTGGAAGGTTTGCAAAAAATGCAACTCTGAATGATCCTCTCCCTTCTTGAGAAGTATGAGTACAAATGTCTAAGTGTGGGCTCTGGAGAAGAGACCTACCTGCTGGATCAGGACACAATGTGCTTAGTAGAAGCTGATTCTAAGTCAGTTAAGTGCCACTGAATCAGAGAGTGACACAGTTAAAGAAATAAACATTTTCAGCTGCTTTGGGGTATCTTTGTAAAGACTATTGTCTTTTCCTTGGTGGCCTCCAGTATTCTTTAACTAAGCTAATCTACCCGATAACAAAGGCAGAAGAAGGAGCGCTCATTTTCCCACAGGACAGAGTAAGCATTAATGATCACCAACCAAACTGTGTCTTAATTTCCTTTCCTTCTCCCTCTCTGGCCTTTTAGAGATAGAGTGTATAGATTTTCCCTTAGACTGTTAACTCGGGAGGGAAGTAGTGGAACACTGTAAAAGGGTGAGTTTCTTGCTTTGTTTTGTCTCTCATGTGCCAGGAATTCTGCTCATAAAGGAGAAGGGAGATGAGACATCATACTGTTGGGGGATCTTTTTTCTTTTTTAGTTGTAAATGGACACAATGTCTTTATTTTATTTATTTATTTGTTTGTTTTTATGTGGTGTTGAGGATCGAATCCAGTGCCTCACACAAGTGCTAGGCAAGCTCTCTACCAATATGCTACAACCCCAGCCCTCATTGGGGATTCTTAACCAGGCAGATGGGGAGTTGATCAGTCAAAACAAAGTATTAAAATAGCATCTACTTGGTAAATTCAATTTCAGATGACTGCGTCTAAGGGGTGGGGGGTGAATCTTACACACATATTCCTCTTACACATATTCCCTTCTCTATTCTCCAAACCAAACCTAAATGAGAACCGCTGTTCTCTCCTCCAAACCTTCCACTCCAAACTATGATCACAATAAACCCATGCATCAAGACATTTAATCCTGGCCTACAGACCCTGCACTGCAACACCCAGGGGTCCCCAAAGAAGAGTGGACGCCGTGTGAGAAGATGGGACAGGTCCATCTGGCCTCACTGCAAAAGGTAGGGACAAAAGGCACAGAAGGTCCTCCCACAGAATAGCAGAAATACGTGAGTTACAAGGATGCCAGCTTCGTTTCTGTGACTAAATTTTCAAATTGAACAACATATGCCTTTGAAACCGTGACATGAAGACAAGATTTTCAGATGCTCTAAAACAGCAGTCCATGTGATCCTTGTCAAGAGAAAAGCACAGAGTTCTCACCTCTCTGTGAATCTGACTTCTCCCTTCTGGACAGAGCTTCATTCCATAAATTCACCTTTCCCCCACGGGGTCCACAGCCACACCCTGGCCCCTTCCTGAAGGGCTCTCACTGGAGATCAGCAAGGCAAGAGAATCCTCTAAATACCATCACTGTCATTTCTTAATAATCTCTGTGATGGCTTGACTTGCTAAAATGACAGCGTTTATTATTTTTAGCTCCCAGCTTTGGTGAGTTGATCAGTCAAAACAAAGTATTAAAATAGCATCTACTTGGTAAATTCAATTTCAGATGACTGCATCCTAAACTCTCATCCACTATCATCTCATATAAAACTGACTCTTGTGCAGTTAAGGAAGTTTGAGAAGGAATAATAAACGTTTAGCACACAGAGGAGGAATGAGGGAGTTATTTTGTCTCAACTACACAATTTTGGAATCAAATGCCAAAGTAAAAAATAGGTTCATTTAAATCATTTTAGGACAAACAGCAAAGTTAAGAGATTTTTAATCTTCCAATGCTCTATCCAGGATGCATAAAAATGCTTGGGATCCCAGTTATATGCAATAGTGCTAATAAATAAATAAATAAATAAATAATGCCTAAACCTTGCCTCTTCTTATTGACTATAATTGTTTTTTCCTTTGAAAGACTCCTTTAAAAAAAAAAAAAAAAAAAACAACTAAGAAAAGTTATCTTTGTAGCATTATAAGCAGTAGGACAAATTCTTAATTATTTTTAAAATGCTGTTTTCTGTAATTTTTTTAAAATAACACAAATATAAAGGAAATGGGTGAGGTATCCCAGAAGTTTCCACTATCCTTACAACTTTTATTTGAATCTAAAGCTATTTTTAAATAAAAATATTATTTTTTCACTGTAGAATATTTGGAAAACTACAGAAATGTGTAAATAAGAAAAACACCTATGAAATAGGTATATAGGTATTAAATAGGTTTAACTATATATATCTCTGACTCTGTGTATAGATGAAGTTACATATCTGTCGTCCTTTGACTGACAGGGAATTTCCCCATGTCATTAGATATTCTTCATAAGTATTCTTTTAAAGGACCACTTACATTAGGCCATGTAGCTACACCAAAATTTGTATAATCCTTCTGCTACTATGGAATATTGAACTTGTTTCTTTTGGGCTACCAAAATTACCTTTCAAAACAATATAACTATGCACGAAGATTTTTCACATTTCTGATCATTTCTCAGAGATGGACGAACATTTTTAGAGATGGCCAAACTGTTTTCCAGAAAATGAACCTTTTCCTAAAGAGTGTATCACCCCACACTGCCATATACGATAACCTCCAAACTGGCTGGAATGCTGCCAATCTTCCACGCTGTGGCACTTCCTAGGAGGAGCCTCAGGACAGAATATCTGCTATGAGTCAGGGCTGCGGTGGCCAAGGAACAGTGAGAGATGCAGAAATGTCTCCAGGTAATCCTTCTGCCAGCCAACCCCCTCCTGATTCAGCTCTAATCAAAGGCCAGGTGCATTTACCCAAACAGAACCCACTGAAATGAGAGTAACAGGAAGGATGAATGAGACAAAGATTTTACCATGTCTTTGAAGTGTCATATTTGGTGCAAGCTGATTCCCAGAAATGGAAGCACAAACTGAGATATGTGGATATTGTCTATATTAAAACTGGAAAAACTTCAGCTCAGAGCAGGGATATTGTTTCTGTAGGAGTTATCTGCAAATTTGGAGCATTTTTATTTGTCAGAATGACATTAAGGCAATTTTAGACAGATCAAGGGGTGGAAAAGCTAGAAATCTGTGATGCAGAGGTGAGTTCTTCCACTAAAACAAGCATGTTCTGCCCAAGGTGCCCATAGCATTGATGTTCTTTTTTTTTTTTTTTTTTTTTTTTTTTTTGTGTGTGTGTGTGTGTGGTACCGGGGATTGAACTCAGGGGCACTTGACCACTGGGTCACATCCTCAGCCCTTTTTTTGAATTTTATTTTGAGACATAGTCTCACTAAGTTGCTAAGTGCTTCGCCATTGCTGAGGCCGGCTTTGAACTCGCGATCCTCCTGCCTCAGCCTCCCAAAGTGCTGGGATTACAGGCATGCGCCACCGCGCCCAGCTCATTGATGTTCTTTTGTTGTTGTTTTTTTCCATAGCTTTATTGAGGTAAAATCGAAGTACAATAAAATGCACATATTTGAAGTATACAATTTGATCAGTTTTGACATGTATGTAACCAATACAATCAATCATTTCCATTACTTTTTTAAAACTTGAAATCATGCAGATTATGTTTCCTGCATGATTTATTACATTAGAAATCAATCACCTTAAGACATATAGAGCCAGGCGTGGTGGCACATGCCTGTAATCTCAGCACTTGGGAGGCTGAGGCAGGAGGATTGTGAGTTCGAAGCCAGCCTCAGCAATGGCGAGGCACTTAGCAACTCAGTGAGACCCTGTCTCTAAATAAAATACAAAAAAAGGGCTGGGGATGCGGCCCAGTGGTCGAGTGCCCCTGAGTTCAATCTCTGGTACAAAAAAAAAAAAAAAGACATATAGAAATATAGAATCGCACCCCCACATAGCAACTATTTCAAAATTAAATGGCACACTTATAAACTCAGAGGCCAAAGAAGAAAGCACAAGATAAGTAAATAAAAAGTGCTTTGAACTAAGTGGTAATAAAAGCTTAAAATACCAGGATCTTTGGGATGAAACAGTACTCAGATGAACATTTATAACTTAAAGTACCTGTATCAAAAAGAACCTAGAATAACAATCAAATAATTTTCAAATTACGTAGTAGGAAGGAAAAAAATAAGTGTAGGAGCAGAAATAGAGAAGAAATAATATAGCTAAAATTTGATAAAAATCAAACAAATCTAATTTTAAAAAAGCAAGAACACAAAAATTGATATCACTGGAAAGGGAGCTATCAAAATAAACCTATAGATACTAAAAATATATTAAAGTAATAGTATAATTGTATGCCGCAATATCTGATAGCTTATATAACATGGTCTATATTAGAGAAAGATCCATGTGCTGCTGAGAATAAAGTGTATTCAGTTATTAACGAATAAAATATTCTATATATGTCTGTAAAGTCTAAATTATCAATTGAATTTTTTACTTCTATAGCTTCTTTATTTAGTTTTTGTTTGGAGGATCAATCCAGCGGTGACAGAGGTATGTTAAAGTTACCTAGTATTATTGTGTTGTGGTCCTGGAATAACACATACCAAGCTCTGAAAGAAAATGGATGCCAACCAAGAATCCTATATCCAGCAAAATTAACCTTCAGATTTGAAGATGAAATAAAAACCTTACATGATAAACAAAAGTTAAAAGAATTTACAACTAGAAAGCATGCACTACTGAACATTCTCAACAAAATATTCCATGAAGATGAAATGAAAAAAAAAAAAAAAAGTGAAAACCAACAAAAGGAGGAACTATACTAAAGGAATAGTCAATCAAAGGAGAAACTAATTCAAATTAAAATCTAGAATTAAACCCACATGACCAGAAATATGAATCATATCTCAATAATAACCTCGCCGGGCACGGTGGCACACGCCTGTAATCCCAGCCCTTTGGGAGGCTGAGGCAGGAGAATTGCGAGTTCAAAGCCAGCCTCAGCAATGGTGAGGCACTTAGCAACTCAGTGAGACCCTGTCTCTAAATAAAATTTTAAAAAGAGCTGGGGATGTGACCCAGTGGTCGAGTGCCCCTGAGTTCAATCCCCAGTACCACAAAAAAAATTAATAATAATAATAACCTCGAACATTAATGGCCTAAACTCATCAATGAAAAGATACAGACTGGAAGATTGGATTAAAAACAAGATCCAACAATACGAAGTCTCCAAGAGACTCACCTCATAGGCAAAGACATCCACAAACTGAAGGTGAAAGGATGGACAAAACATACCACTCACATGAATCACGTAAACAAGCAGGGGTTTATATCCTCATATCAGATAAAGTGGACTTTAAGCCAAAGTTAATCAGAAGGGACAAAGAAGGCCATTTCAATGCTGCTTAAGGGAATTATACATCAACAAGACATAACAATTGTAAATATTTGTGCCCTAAACAATGGAGCACCTATGTACATCAAAAAAACCCTTCTCAATTACAAGCAGTGATGTTTTTGATACCATGGTTACAACTCCTCAGGTAGGGGCCCCAGCTGGTGCCTCTAAGGTAAATTCTGCTTCAAGACATTTTGTTTGACCATAGCAGTGAAAGTGCAGAGGAGGAAGGAGATGTCTTTATGTCTCTTTTTTACTTTTACATTCATATTGAATAATTTGGGAGTTTTATGTGAAATCTGGCTTCAATCAAAAAAAAAAAAATGAATCATAAGGCCTGGAAACACTGGGCCCCAAATTCCTATGGCAATATTTGGTGAGAAATGAACAGTGACTGTCCCCTTGGGCCTTGGGCATTGGCCATTTCACTCAGAATTACCTGCTGACCCTGGAGGCATCCGAATTTGCAACACCAAGGTTTTTCAAAGGTTTCCTGGATTCCCTAGTCTGGGGAAATTCTGGGAAAGCTCAGGCAGTTTCCGACCCCTTCCCCAGCACGCTCAGTGGTAAATGGAGAAGCACAACACAAGGGACCCCTCCTGCCAAAGCCAGTTTTCATTCTGGAACAGTATGTTTGTCCTTTAATCATCATCTCCCTGGCCAACCCAGAAGCCCCCTTCCCGGAGCCTGAGAGCCAGATTTCAAGGGCCAGTGTCACTATTCCCCAGGCCATCCTCCCCAAGAGCATCCCTGCCCCAACTAGAAATGAACTTCTCCAGGTCCATCAGAAGCCCCAAACCAAAAAGCCTCAGGCGGGGCATGGAGCCAAGGAAATGGAAGACAAAGATAACAGTAAAGGAGCCGGGCACGGTGGCGCAGGCCTGTAATCCCAGCACTTGGGAGGCTGAGGCAGGAGGATCATGAGTTCAAAGCCAGCCTCAGCAATGGCGAGGCACTTAGCAACTCAGTGAGACCCTGTCTCTAATAAAATACAAAAAAGGGCTGGGGATGTGACCCAGTGGTCGAGTGCCCCTGAGTTCAATCCCTGGTACCAAAAAAAAAAAAAAACAAAACCAAAAAAAAAAAAAAAACCAGTAAGGACCCCACCAAGGAAGTGGAGTCTGCTGTTCATTTACCAGGAACCTTGTCACTGAGTCCCTCTAAGCCCCAGTCCCCTCATCTGTAAAGTGGGGATAACAAGACATCATTCACAAGGTTGCCATGAGGTCTAAACAAGATCTGTGAAACCGTCCATTCTGGGTCACATCTGACAGGCTCTGTATACTGTTATGGCTTGGATGTGAGGGGTCTCCCACCACCAAAGCTCCTGTGTTAATTCAGAGACAAGATGATTGGATTGTGAGAGCTATAACCCAATCAGTGAATCATAGCTGAATGGACTAACTGGGTGGTAACTGTAGGCAGGGGGGACACAGCTGAAGGAGGTAAGTCACTGGGAGTGTGCCTTGGAAGGGTTCACCTTCCCTGCAGACCCTTCCCCTTTCTCTCTCTGCTTCCTGGCCACCATGAATGGAGCTACTCCTCCCCTAATATCCTTCTGCCGCGATGTTCTGCCTCACTTTGGGCCCAGAGCAATGGACTTGTTGACCATGGACTACACCTCTGAAACCATGAGCCAAAATAATCTTTTCCTCCTCTAAATTGTTCTTGTCAGGTATCTTGGTCACCGTAACGAACAGCTGACTAACACAATATTTTAACCTATGGGAAGCTATTAATAATGCTCTGACCTCTTCCACATTCAGGGTAACATCTCCTTCCCTTGACAACTGCATCTGGGACAATAATATCTGCCTCTGGTAGAAGGTATGATTAGCTCTTTGCTAAATTCTGGTCTGGGTGGTTTCTTTCATTGTTGTTTTTTATTCTGAACAAATAGTAACATACCTTCAATATGCTAGATATAGGCCAGGCACGATGGCACACGCCTGTAATCCCAGCACTTGGGAGGCTGAGGCAGGAGGATCGCAAGTTCAAAGCCAGCCTCAGCAATGGTGAGGCACTTAGCAACTCAGTGAGACCCTGTCTCTAAATAAACTACAAAAGAGGGCTGGGGATGTGGCTCAGTGGTTGAGTGTCCCTGAGTTCAATCCCCAGTATAAGAAAGAAAGAAGGAAGGAAAGAAAGAAAGAAAGAAAGAAAGACAATATGCTAGATATAGGGATACAAAAGAAAATCACAACTTCAAAAAACTCAAACAGTATGAGCTGGGGTTGTGGCTCAGTGGTAGAGTGCTCACCTAGCACGTATAGGCCCTGGTTTCGACCCTCAGCACCACGTAAGAATAAATAAAATAAAGGTATTGTGTCCAACCAACTACAACTAAAAAATAAATATTAAAAAAAGAAAATCAAACTGTAGTGGCAGAACTAAGCATATAAACACAGAGTTATCTCAAAAATGCTGTATTGGTGGGGGCAGGGTAGTGACTACCTCCATATGAAGGAAGGTGAAGACAGCAGGGAAGACAGGGAGGAGCTTAGGTTCAAATTAAAGGCCTTCCAGAAATTCACCTAGAAGACAAAGAGAAGAGAGGCTTTGCGGATCACAGGCCCTCCAAGCACAAAAGCCATGGCATAGAGAAAGAGTAAGGCAAGTGGGGGTGGGGGCAGAGTCAAGTAGGACACTGGAACAGGTCTGGGACTGAGTTACCAGAACTATGCATCCCATGACAGGCCACTGGGGTTTTGTCCTAATGAATAAATTAAAATAGGAGGAAGAGCTTTAAGAACTGGAAGACTCCTGTCAATTTTAGCTTTCAGAAAGATTATCCGAGCAATATTTGCTGTTTTAGTTCATCCCCTCCCCTGTGACTGCAGGAACTGGAGGGCCCTCCTAGGAGAAGGGGTGAGTGGAACAGAAGGCTGGGATGGGTGCGTGGGGAGACCAAGGAGCCGATGAAGACAGAGGGCGGCACAGAAAGCAGTCAGCTTCTAGGAGGACCGGTGGCACCAGAGATTTGTCCGCCCACAGAACTCATTCATGTTTGCACCAGGGCATCCAGAAATGGCCTTCCCCTGCAAGGATCTCAAAATAATGACACTCAGATCCCTGGGGAAGAGTCTTCTAAAAATAATCTGGAAGGAAGCTACCTTGTGGCCCATTCCTTTTTCTCTCCTTTAAAGATTAACCACCCTTGGGCTGTGACAAAATGACTGGGGCGAATCTGGGAGGAGTCTGGAACAGTGCTGCTGTTCACCTACCACATATGACATCACCAGACTGCTTCTAGGGACTACACCAAGTTTCTGGGCCTCAAGCATCCAGCAATTTCCTTGGGAGAAGTGAAGTATGAAAAGAGGATAGCCTGAATTAAATTTTAAAACCTGAACCCCGTATAGCTGATCTTTACTGTGTGAGCTATTTTTTACCATAAACTGTTGCAATCCCTTTGAAGACAGAATCTGTCATTCTGCTAGTGCTCACAAGAGATCACTGTCATTTGAAGCCACTTTCAGAGTGTTTTTAGAGATACAGATAATTACCAAAATACAACAAAACAAAACAAAAAAACTCCTAATACACAATCACTCATAAACTTCAGTTAGCTTAGCTAATATTGTAGAATCTTTCCAATGCAAAATACTCTAGAACTAGGAGTCTAATTTTATTCATATTTCTGTCCCCGGGGACAAGTATGGTGACAGGGATACTGTTGGCCTTCAATAAAATTTTGTTGGAAGGCTAGAAAAACAATAGAAAATGCTCAGGTTGTTTATTAATTTAGCAATGCAATGTCCACATTTTTCTATCAAGGCATAATACATATGCAATAACATTCACCCCTGTTAAGTTACCATTGGAAGAGTGATGACAAACGTATGTAGTCATGTGATCATTGTCATAATCCACCCTAAAATGTTCCCTCATGTCCCTTTGTAGTCAAATCCCACCCCACACTGATCTGTTCTCCATCTCTATACTTTTGCCATTCATAGAATGTGATATTCATGGAATCACAAAGTGTATCATCTTTGGAAGTTGGCTTCTCTCATTTGGCATAATGATTTTAAGATCCATTCAGGTTGCTGCATGTACAAGCAGATCATTCATTTTTATTACTGAGCGGTGCCCTGTTACGTAGATATAGCTAGATTTATTTTTCCATTCTCCAGTTGACAAGATCATTTCCAACTTTTGGTGATTATGAGGAAAGCTACCATGAATCCTCACATATGGACCCTCATGTTGGTGTGTGTTTTATTTCTCCTGGGTAAAACACCTACAAGTAGATTTGCCAGGTCATATGAGAAGTGTGTGAGCAAACTTATAATTAACAACCAAAGTGTTTTCCAAAGTGGCTGTATTGTTTTACATTCTTATTAGCAATGCATGAGTGTTCCAGTTGCTTCATAGTGTTGTGAACACTTAACAGTGTCTTGGTCATACTCACAGTGTATGGTATCTCTCACTGCGATTTTAATTTGCACTTGCCTGATGATCAATAAGTATATGTGTACTTTCAGGCCAATCATATAGTCTTTATTGAACCAAATATCTTTCAGTGGAAATTAAAACTACATTGTTCATTTGAATTTCTCCAATACGTTTTGATCAGTATCCATAATCTCTGTCAAGTCTTCAAGACTGACAAAATAATTTTTGCTTTCCTCCATTTTTTTCAAGGAAACTTTCCCAAGGTGAATTCCATACTTCTTTGCCTCTTTGGGATCAGTGAAGAGAATCTCTCTCAGCATTTCCAGATATACCAGAAAGCTTTCTAGAACTTACCAACCAACTCTTGAGTGATCCATGAAGGGGCCCATTTTTCTAGTTCCACAGCCATAAATGACACTATGCAAATATGACCCTACTGAAGGCCTGAAAATTGTGGCAGGAGTAGGGGTGGCGCTCCAGTGCAGTGCCCTAAAGTAAGTTCTTGGCCTTCTTTTTTGTTCATTTTAACAGCTCAACTCCCTCTGTGAAGAGCTTCATGTCTCTGAACCCCTGGTGAGGAAGAGAAACACAAGGCCTTCCCTCACCTTCCCTATCCCTTACAGATCCTTCCCAAGAGAGCCAGATTTCCTCCTCTAAAAAGTGAAGATGAGAAGGAACATTCTCCCCAACTCGGAGCAAAGTGCAAGTCAAACACAAAAGAAAACATGGGAGTGGTGTGAGAAGAGTCTCGTGACTACAGGACACCAGAATATCCCTGCTGGAAGGGCAGGAGGCCGGGCTTACCAAGAATCCATAATCTCATGCAAAGGCAGAAAGTTCCTATGAAGAAAAACACAGATACACATTCCCCTTTACCCAGACTGAGAGGACAGGAACCTCACAGAGAAAATGGAGTGCCCATCATGCTGCCTAGAAAGAGGAAGTCACGGGAGGGAAACAGAAGGCAGGCTTTGAGAAGGAAAAAAGCCAAGGTGAGGAAGGGGCGTGAAGTCTAAAGGAGGAATAAAGAAAGTCAACGCTGGGCACTGCAGACACCTGCGTGGGTAAAGGCAGTTCAAACCGGGCATCCTATTTGTATGCCTCATTTCATTCTTGAGTTCGAAGTCTGAAAGACTTTTAATGAAACTTGTGCTCTCTTATTCCCACTCAATGTCCCTTTATCCACAAGAACAGACGTCTAGGGCTGCAGGTGTAGCTCAGAAGTAGAGTAGAGCATGCACCCTGCAGGCATGTGGCCCTGGGTTTGATCCCCAGCACCACACAAAACACACACACACACACACACACACACACACACACAATAACAACCACCACAAAAACCAGACGTCTATTACATAGACTTCTCACCCACTGCCTGCATCTTCTGAGATAGCATCTTTTCTGATTTTTATACAGGCCTGCAATCCATAGAAGGTCAAAGACCATCTGCTCAAATGAAGTGCTGGGCCATTGGATTCACTTCTAGAAATATTTTCTTCAGCTCTGCTGTGCATGCAACAGACCCTCTCCAGACGGAAAACTTGAAAATGGCATAGGAATCAACACTTTCAACGAGCAAAAGCCAAGACATAGCAGGAACTGATAGTGAACCATGCCTATACATCTACATGAACAGAAGAGAGAGAAGGCGTTCCCACAAAGAGTGAAGGACAAAGTTCCTTATACCTAATCTGAACCACGTACCTCTGAGTCTCTAATTTGATCACTCTTCCTTGGTTCTCCTAATTGGACCAATTTTCTGTAATTAGCTTTTTGGTAATTTAGATTGAAGGAAGAAACATTATTTATCTTATGACTAACCACAATCCAAGTCTTTTGGTTTTTTTAACCCAAATAATAATATCGCATACCGCTTTGTTATAACCTTTCCACTCATATTCCTTGACTCATTTCTAAGCTGGAAACATCCTCATTTCAAGAAGAAAGCAGGTGATGTGTATAGGTGTGGATATATAAAAACCCATCTTCTCTGGGATGGGGCTGTGGCTCAGCGGTAAAGTGCTCACCTAGCAGGTGCGCGGCCCTGGGTTCAATCTTCAGCACATGTAAAAATAAATAAATAAAATAAAGGTATTGTGTCCAACTACAACTAAAAAATAAATATTAAAAAAAAGCCTAGGGGCTGGGATGTGGCTCAGCGGTAGGGCGCTCGCCTAGCACGTGCGCGATCTGGGTTCGATCCTCAGCACCACGTAAAAATACATGCATTGTGTACAACTAAAAGCAAAATAAACAAATATTTTTAAAAAGCCTATCTCCTCTATCAACATAATAACTTTTCTTAATTGATAAGGTTATGATATTGATTTTTAAAAAAAAGATTAGCTGGACCTCACCATCGAACATGTAAAATGTTAATAATACCCCCCAACCCATATGTTAAAAAGTATTACTGTTGTTTTAGTTAAATATTTATTGAATGTGTATGTGCCAAGAAATATGTTTGGCTCTTTATAAGAACTGCCTAACAATCCTACAGTGAGTTAGGTACTGTGGTTAGCTTAATTTACAGGTGAGAAAACTGAGGTTCAAAGATCGTACATAATCTGCCCAAGGTCACAGAGACAGAGTGGAAGAGCTAAGATTTTAGTCTAGGACTGACTTCTCCCAAGCTCATCACACCTGCACTCTCTCTGCAGTCCTATTTTCTCTCCCATGCTTCCTCCCTAACACTCATCTCCTTTTTTTTTTTTTTTTTTTTTTCTCCTTCTTCTCCTCCTTCTTCTCCTAAATCCATACAACCATTCAACAAATCTTCATTGACCTCCAACTGTAATACATGCTGGGCAGGAAGCTCAACGCACATTCTTGACTTTTTTGTTTCTGTCCCTGGCACTAAGTTTCCTCCCATCTCCCATCACCAGGTGTCAGTATGCAGGTCGCAGCCCTGGACCCCCCTTCTACAGGCTGAAGGAGCCTTCACTGTTAGACCAATGTGGCTTTAAACCAGAAAGATGCACATCTAGGCTTCACCCCATGGCTTGATAAGTCATCCTTGCTGGGTTTGGCTCTGGCTCTAGCCTTGGGTCCCAGGCTGATCATGAGTACCACTCCAGAGTTTCTAGCCAGTTCTGATTTCTGCCTGTTCCCCTCACCTGAGTCTATCTTGGACTACAATCAACATTCAGTTCCTCTAGAACCAGAACTATGGGTTGCTTTTGTCAGTCCACATCCGTGGAAGATTTTCCTCATTAGAGTATAAATTTCTCCAATATGAAGATCTGGATCGATTTGTATCCTAAGCTCACAGCACAGTGCATGGTGCATAGGATGTTTGTTGATTGAAGTGATGTTTGTTGGTTGAAGACTGAGATCCCTCAGCTGGACCCCAGGCTGGCTGATGGCCATGCTGCCCCTAGCTAGACTCCAGATACTTACTGCCTATTTTCCCCCCCTGACACCATCTAACTGGACTTCTTGAGGTGCCCACAGCTCCCTGGATCCCCTGATTCCACATGCCTACCAGAACCTTTAAGTTTCAGACCAAGAGCCTTGGCTGCCAGCTCAGGCCTCCTGCCTGCGTCTGCAAGGTGTTGGTTGGCACACACTGGCTCAGAGGTCACTTCTCAGCCCCGCCCAGCATGCCTCCTTTGGCTTTGTTAATTATTCTTTGCCCAGTTATATCCAGAAATATTTTTATACACTTACATACAAAAATTATTGAGATTTATGTTCAAAGCTATTATTCTAGCAAGAAACTGGAATGAATAATAAGACTGCTAATGAGCTTTAATTCTGCCATCCTAAAAACACTTGATGACATAAAAAATATTTTAAAAGTTGCAAGATTTTTTATACAACATGCTCTTATGGGAAAACACATCTTTTTTAAAAGACAGCAATAATCTCTAAATATTGAATCATGGGTGATTAGGTTTTTCATCTACACTCTTGTGTGTGTTCCTAAATGTCCACATAAGCATATATTACTTTTATAATAGTAAAAAAGACACTAAATGTAATGTTGTAAACATGTCCTAAAGCAGATATTGCTGTGCCATGACAATACTTAGCTCAAGCTTCCAAGCCATTAGGATCTGAAGTATTAGTCTATGGGTGTCATTAAACCTAATTAAATAGACAGGATACATGCAGTTTGAATTTTAATTTATTCTTATTTTCTTTCAAGCTAGTGAAGCCCCCATAGACTGAGGTAGGGTATAGCCTCATCACATAGCTTAAGCTTCTGGAATGCCCAAATCATGCCAGTTAGTTGTACTTACCCATGAGCCTCTCTCTTCTGCCACAAGGCTCCCTGCTGGCTCCCTAAAGAATGTCCTCGAAGGCCTAACACAGAGCCCTGCATGGAACTGGTATAACCACAGATGCTTATCAAGCAAATTAATTTTCCAAGTACATAAACTGGTTCCAAAGCTTCTTCCAAAGTGATTCTGGAAAAACAAAACCAGGCAGTCCACTGGAAACAATCCCCCCTCTGGTCAAAAAGTCTCTCCCCTGTCCCTTTTGTCACAATGACATAAAAACATGCAGTCCTGCAACAATAATCACATCTACAAATTCAGAAGTCAGCAAGCTGTCCCCCTTCCCAAAGGCAGAACAAAGTTCTGAAATGAAAGCAATTTGAGAGGAAGATGGGGGTGGTTGAAGTATCTCAATAACCCAGGTTTCCCAGTAGTCAGTTTATTGAGAGAACCAGCTCAGATGATTAATGATTGAGGCTGTGCCTTGGTGACTCCAGGAGACCAAGCAGATGTCCTTATCACAACCTTACCCTTGCCCTCCCCAAGCCCCAAACTTCACTCACTCATTTGACATCCACAAGCTAGCAACTGAAGTCCCACCCACTGTGGGCAGTACTTCCTTTGAAATGTTTCTCAAAAAGAGTTTAGGTGAGTGTTTTAGGTGACACTTGGACTGATACTTCCATTTTAATAAATATGCATTGATTTTTAGTGCTGATCAGAAAATACATATCAAAGGCTACCAAACCATGAATTCATAGCTATTAGTGCAGTCATAAATAGAACAAAAAGAGTCAATTTAAAGAAAACTAGGAAGGTATACTTGTATCTATTAAACCCAAATACAGTACATATTTAGAACTGCATATTTCATTGTATATAACTTTTATCTCCATTTTTTTAAAAAAGTAGCAGAACAGTAGAGTTGGTGGTGCATATGACATAGAAATCCCAAGCTATTATATGAAAACAAAAGCCTGAAAAATAACACAATAATTTCACAAATATTCACTGTAGACATACCTTGTGTGTCTCAGCACTGTTCTAGGCACTGATGACAGCCTAGTCTTTATCTTGATGGTGTTTATGGTCTCACAGGGGAAAGGCTCAATAGAAAAATAATCCCAACATTCATTCCATGCCACCATCTTTTTTATCCTTGTTTTTTGTGTGCTGGGGATTGAACCCAGGGCCTTGCATATAGCAAGCACTCTACCACTGAGCTAAATACTCAGTCTCCCATCTGATTGGATTATACCAAGGAATCCCTAAAGTCGGCAGTGCTACAGTGTTGCAAAATTGGACCTCACGTACAGCAAATCCACCTATCCCACCCACAAGTAATGTTTCATCACATCAATGCATTTTCAAGATTCATTATCATGAAAATCAATCATCCTAATTTAAAGCATGTTTTTCATGTTTTGCTTTGAAACAACAGACAACAAATACAACCCAATGAGCCACCCATTTGCTCTCTTTATATTACTGCTCATAAAGTTCATGAAGTTTAGTTCTAAACTTTACAAAGTTTTTGAAGTTCTCAAACTTTATCGTGCACCAGAATCTTGGGACAGGTTGCTAAACACAAACTGTAAGGTCCTGATCCCAGATTATAGGACTAAATCTGAGGTGAGACCACAGCATCTGCATATTTAACATGTTTCCAGGTGATGCTGCTGCTCCCAGGAACACATTTTGAGAACCACTGGTCTAGATTAAATTTTGAAACAAACAACTCTGTAATCTCAGAGGCCTTACAGAGTTGTATTTTCTCAAAAGACTAAGTGTCCTTCACAGACTGGCAGGAAGTCTTTTCTTTTTGCAATCACTCAGAAACCTGGGTTCTGGAGCATTCTGTAGTGCCAGTAAGGAAGGATTGCTTCAAAAAAGAAGGAAGAGAGGAAGAGAAAAGGAGGGCCTCTGGTGGCAAAGAGACACAGCCAATAGCCAAAAGAATTGGCCAGAGAAAACAATTTGAGCAACTAAATCAATAAGATAACATTAGAGTATACCCCAAGGTATAAAATAAAATGTCCATGAATTCATAATGATATGAGCAAATGACTGAATTAGAGAAAGACATAAATCCCCTGTGCAGAAAAACTCAAAAAAACTGGGCAGATAACTCTGCCCTCAAGGAGGAGTCTAACTCCCCACTCCTTAGGTATTGCCTGGGCAGAGAGACCTCCTTCCAAAGATCACAGTGTGGAAGGGGAGGGTGAAGTAAATACACAGTGGGGAAACCTGACACACACTCTCAGCCAGGCGTTCAAGGTCAAGGTCAACAAGCCAAGTCTTCATAAGAAGTAACAAATCAGCACTCTGCCTCTGTGCTCTTGCTCCCCCCAAACCAGTCCAGTCAATGAGTAAAACATGCAGCTGTTGAGGGGCCAGCCTACAAAACCCCTGACAGGACTCAACGCCCTCACGGTTACCAAAACAAGCAAAGGCTGAGACATTGTCATTGCCCAGAGGAGCCTGAGGAGATGTGACAACTAAATATCATGTGGGGTTATCCTAGAGGGAACCCTGGAAGAGATAAGGGCAATTGGGGAAAACAAGTGAAATCCAAATGAATTATCAATTTTATTTATTATTATTACTTTTTAAAATCAAGACCAGCCATCTCTCAGGCTGCTGGTCTCCTTCATGGAGAGAAAATGAAGTCTGAAGAAACACAAAACTGGCACCTGCCATTAAATGCCCCACTCCCTAAGCCGGGCGCGGTGGCGCACGCCTGTAATCCCAGCACTTTGGGAGGCTGAGGCAGGAGGATCGCAAGTTCAAAGCCAGCCTCGGCAATGGCGAGGCACTTAGCAACTCAGTGAGACCCTGTCTCTAAATAAAATATAAAAAAAGGGCTGGGGATGTGGCCCAGTGGTCGAGTGCCCATGAGTTCAATCCCCGGTACCACAAAAAAAAAAAAAAAAAAAAAAATGCCCCACTCCCTAGTCACGGGCCCCCACCCATCCACAGGAGGACAAGGACGCTGATCTCTCCAGGTTCCCAGGGCGGAAGGAGCCCATAGTGGCTGGATGTGCAGTACTGTGCGGTGTCACAGTGCCTGCTTGCAACCCTCTTGAAAGGAAAATAGTTCTGCAGATTCCATGCAGTCAGCCCCACAGGCAGGGAGAAGGGCCTGTGACCAAGCATGGTGTGAGGTTTTCATACTGAGATGATATGTACCACGGCTCATTCCTTCCTGCTTCTCCAGGTGCCTCCAAGGGTTGTGTATCACAATTGGGGGGGGGAGGGGGGTCCTAGTCTTTTTTTCCAGTGATTCTTTGGATTTCATCTGAGATCCAGTATACTGCCACAGCTGAGTTGTTTGGTGACTTAACCAAAAGGCACCAATGAGTTTAGATGCCTCACTCACTCATTTCAGTGAGGTAGGGGGGGCAGCCCCTTTCGCACATGAGGCTACGCAACCAATTTCCAAGCCAAGACTTTAAACTTAGTCTGAACAGAAATTAACATTTCAAGTGGACTGTTTGATAAAATAGAATTTTGGTCTCTTCCTAGAAATAGTCCCATTTTATTTCTCACCTTCTCCATATTCACCTCCCCCCCGCCTAGCAAGGCAAAATTTTTTTTCCTTTAATGCCCAGATTTTGTCACCGGTACATTTTTCACTAGGTAACTACAATACAAATTTAATTTTCATTTTGCACTCACACAACTGGGAAATTATCAACATATGACCCTTAGTTAGCGGTTCTGGCTACCTCTCCCCAAAGGACATGGTTTGACCTTGAGATCACCTAAAAACCCCAAAAGTTATTTCCTTCAATAACAAATATTCTTTATATTCTGTTTAGGCTACTGAACAGTGAAAAGAAGACCTTGCTTCTATGTATAGAATCTGTGGTGATGGGGGTGGGGGTGGGGGGCGAGGACAGATAAGGTACTCACTTTATCTTTTCCCTAATGCCACAGTTTTTATGGCACAGACACATGGCCATTCAGATGCTGAAAGCTTGCTCACTGTCTCCCTCACAAAAGAAAGAAATTACCAATGGCCTCTTACCTAAGTATTGTATGAGCAGGACTCACTTTGTACCTTGTGTTGGATAAGATTCAGGCTGGCAGGCCATACCCCCAGGCACCTTCCCAGAAGTGCCCATCTCTCGCAAGAATTCACCTTTGGTGGGCTCCGAGTCCCCACCCTTCCTGATCCTGGAAATACTGGCCTCTCGCGGGAATTCAACCCTGGGCGGGCTCTCCCTTTCTGAGCCAATCCGGACCATACAAGTCACGCTCCCACCCCTCTGTACTTAAGCCCCGGCTTGTCTAGAACTCCCTCTTTTCACTGTCATCTTCTCACCAGCTCTCCCCTTCCCTGTTTCCCTTTCCCTTTCTCCCTTTCCCCCTTCCCCCTTTCTCCCCTTCCCTTAATAAACCCCCCCTTTTCTACAAGGGGGTCCTTCACCTTGCACAGCTCTGAACTGAGAGTCACTGGCTAGCTCTTATGAACACTGCCTGAAAATATAATCACACTTAGAAAAATAGTTTTTAACCCATTGTACCTGTTTTCCTTAGGTTATCTCTTTGCACATCAACATTAAGAAATTCTCATGTTTCTTCACTGAATTGTTCTACTTAAAACTATCCTCATTTCATTACCACACATTTGCTAAAATGGCTTAGGACTTTTAGCCTTGCCAAAATTATGGATTCTATTTTCTGGAGTTGAGACTATTTAAACTCTGTGTATTTGCAATACAGTTCTGATAAGGACCAAGTGATTTAGGAGCCACTGAGACTAATCACTGATTTGTATACATATCATGTACTTGGGTCCAGGCTCCAACACCATCCACACTTTTCCTAAATTGGTGTTCCCAATCCTTTTATTAGAGATAAGGAATTCATTTCATGGCCAGGAGCAGAGAGTAACTTGCATGGTCTCAACTGATAAGAATCAACCCTCTTGGGGGTAGGAATATGTCTTAATTGTACACTTATTCTTGAACAAAACTACTGCTTCCATTTGATTTCTTTCCCCTTTTGCTTATCCAAATGATCTTCATTCTTACCTCACTCATCAACTTTTGTCAATGGGGGAACAGGAGCTATTTTCTTTCTTTGTTTGGGATTCTGGCTACAGCCCAGGCACCATTTTCCAAGTAATTAATGAGCCCTGCAATGTCCTGGCTTGTGACTACCAGCCTCTCCCTTTGTTATGGTACATCTCGCTGGAGAAGAACTGGACCTGAGAGCTGGGGGCAGGCTGCCACTTCATGAAGAGCAAGTGCTATTTTTAGGTAAAAACACCCTAACTTTTTGTTGTTGTTTTGCTTTGCTTTTTGTATTTTTACTTTTGCCACATGGCAAAGAGTGTGTAGCTGAGCCTTCAAGCTCATGAGAAAGCTCTAGAAGCAGAGGAACTGAATAAATGAGTCATGGATTTCTAATATCAAGAGCACATGATCCAATTGGGTAGGAACCTGACCTTCACTAGGAAACTCAATTTTTGATGAAGGGCAAGAAGAGGTCAAAGATGAAAATGGACTTTTTTTTTTTTTTTCTCCCTTAGGGGCAAGGGGATGAAATAGTGATGTTTCCTTCATCATGATCATTCGTGCATTCAGAAAGTTGGCTTTTGTGCCACCAAGGTGTTTAATGTTGCTCTAGGTGCTAGGGACAGAGTATTCAACGAACAGATTCCTGATCCTCCACATGCAGCCTAGTGGAAAGAGAAGGGATGAATGATGAATGAGTCAATGAATCAATGAGTGGCCGATGAGCATTGTGGGGAAAAAAACTTAAGCACAATAGGAGCAGCAGGGAAGACAGGTCCCAAGGGTGGGGTGCTGCTTTTAATGAGAAAGTCAGAGAAGACCTCTTTATAAAACAACATTTGAACAGACACTGGAAGGACTTGAGGGGTCAGATGACAGGGGTGTGTGGAGGAGAGGAATCCAAGTGACAGGGCAGGTGCTTAGGCACTTCACCAGTTACTCCAGGAAGCTTGGCATCCTATGCAGAACTAAGTCACTACAGATAAGTACCTTCTCCTTTAAGTCCCCAAACATTGATTTTATAATTCTGAAGGGAAAAAAATGTTAAAAATGTTACATAGCCCTGTTCCCTGTTAGCAATTATGGTCCATAATTAAGTCTCTTTTAATGACTCTAATATCATCCTTTATTTCTTCATACATATTAAATACGCAACCCATGCACTGCACTCTATTCTTTACTTTTGGGCCTCTAGTCTTTGCTCAGCACTGTGCTGGTCACTGAGAATACTATGGTAAGGAAAGTAGATATGTGCCTGCCATCGGGGAGCTTACAATCTTTATCAATTATTCAATGTGCTACCATGTTGCCGCCTGAAGCGATGGCCGCTTGGAGCAACGAAGCTGCGGGAAGAAGTTCAGAGGCGAACTGGAAACAAACAGCCTTTTTATTTTGATAACTTTTCTCTCTGGCTCTAACAACGACTTTAACACACGCACCACACACACCACCAAACACCAACACACCAACCCGATCAGCAATCTCGCTCAAGTCTCTCGAACGCAAGATCCCAGGCCAAAATGGCACAGACCCGATCAGCAATCTCGCTCAAGTCTCTCGAGATCCTGGGCCAAGTCACCGCAAGATCCCAGGCACCCAAGTCCCATGAGACTACGGAGAAGACGGTAATGCCCAAACATCTCCATGGCCCGTAGTCAACCGCAATCTTAGCCATCTCCCCCAAACAGGGCTCCTGCACTACTATAGTGGCCTGAACTGAGCTTCCTAAAGGAATATGTTGGGGGCTATGAGAGTTCAAAACAGGCTCTGGGATCTTATGGAGGACAAGAAAAGGTTTCAAGGCAGTGACATAAAATTAATAAGAAAAGAAGAACATTCCAGGAAGTAGAGTACAAAGTTCCTGAGGTAGGAGGTAGCAAACTAAGTTTGCTGTACTAAGAAAAGAGCTATTTCTAGATCCCTGAGAGTGAAGAGGAGCAGCAATATGATAGTATGGACAAGAAGGTTGGGGTCAGACTGTGTAGGGTTCCATAGCCAAAGTTGGGTCTTGAGCAAATAGGAAACCATTTGGAAGATCTTAAGCAGAAAAGAGATCAAATAATAATTTTAATAAGACTTCACTGGCTGCACAGTGGGCATGCAGGGCTGCAAGGAACATATCAGGGGACAACCCACTACCAACATTGAGATGAGAGGTGTCCCTTTCCTGGACCAGCACAGTGCCAGTGGAGACAGAAAACAGCAGAGTGAAATCAAGAACCACTAAGGAAACAGAATCAGCTGGGCCTGGTGACAGATTCAAATACACTTGAATTTTGGAGTCCAAAAAAAAAAAAAAAAAAAGTTCTTCATTCATTTGTTCACTTGCTGGGAAAAAAGTGACAAGACACCCTAGCTCAGGCACTAAAAAAAACATCATGCAGAACACAGTATGTCTCTTCTCCTTGACAGGTTTTTTTTTTTTTGGGGGGGGGGGGGGTGGGTATTGGAGATTGAACCCAGGGGTGCTCTACCACTGAGCTATACCCCCAACCCTTTTTATTTTGAAACAGGGTCTCAACCCAGCTAGTTTTACGTGGAATCTGGATCCCTAGTGTGCAAGTCCTAGTACCCTCAGAGTTGGACCTCCCTTAAGTAGCATCTATCACCTTTTAAAAAAAAAAAAATGTGTATATATATATATGTATATATATACAGAGAGAGAGAGAGAGAGAGAGAAGCCAGCAGCCCACGTTAGACTCAGGATAAGTGGGCTCCTGGTCCAAAGATTTCTGTTTCGACTCCATACCAATGGCACTTAGCTGGTCACACCTACAACGACATTAGCAAACTGGGTGACTCATTAGGGTTTTCTTTTCAAGAGAGCAAAACGTCTGACAAAGATCCTTTAAAAAACAAAACAGAAGCCCTGGGAGCAGTGGCAGTGGTGGCAACGTGGGAGAAGCAGTGTGGCATTTTGGTCTGAAAGGGGAAGTCAGAAATCAGAGAAGTGATCTCACAAAAAAAAGCCTTTATCACAGCCTGTCCTAGATCAGACAGTAATGAAAGGACAAAGAGGAAAGCTGTCCTCCTCTTCACACCAAGGAGACCTCTGCAGGGACTTCTTAAAAAGGAGCAGGTGACAAGAAGAATTTCAGTGTCTTCATGAGTGACTGTTCTTCCTCTCTGCTAGAAATAGCTAAGTCTAAATCTCTCACCAGGCCCTAAGAAAGGAGGTATTGATAAATGAGCTTGAAACCCAACAGGGCAGTATGCATCCTTCTACCCTCTCCTAAGAATCCTAGTGGACTTTTAGTCACCATAAGATCACTCACAGGTGGTATCAGCCATTTATTTGTTTTTGACAATAAGAAATCCATCATAAATCCAATTCCTTCCCTTGAGCACAGGTTAAAAAAAAGAAGAAGAAGAAAAGGAAGGAAGGAAAGGAGGGAGGGAGGGAGGGAGGGAGGGAATGAATAAAAGAAAAGAACAAGAAAGCCTTTTGATGCTTGATATGCCTTGTGCCTGTTCCTAACTGTGACACATGGGCTCCCCAGGGTACATGGCTCTATGCCAAACAGCAGCAAGAAGCCACAGAACTTTTTATAATTCTACTTTTCTGTTGGAATTATGTTAAAATAATTTTAAATTGAGGCAACAATGACTATGCCATAGTATAGAGGGAAAATCATCTGCAAGATTTCAAACACATGTCAGTCTGGGGGTTTACCACCACCACCCTGAAGAAAGCCTCTAGACCTCTGGATGAGGATGGGTGGCTCCAGACCAGCTTGGGCACTAGGCACAGTGCCCAGGGCCTGCAACACTTCCGACAGCCAAGGAAAATGTCCTATTAATTTTAAAATCAAAACAAAATTTTGAACTATTAGGTCAAAAAAGGATTTAATATGCAAAGTATTGTTTTATACAGAAGCAGTTATAAAATCTAAATTTTAATTAATTTTTATGGAGAAAGAAGCCCCAAATGCCTAGGTGCCAAGGGTCTCCAGCCAGTCGTAATATAGCCCTAGTAGTCACTTCCTCTCCTCTGCCATACTGGTCTAAGACACAGAGAGGGTGATATTTCATTAGGTATTCTTAAAAACTATGGTGATTTGGTGAGACTTCAGCAAACATCTTAATTTGTAAAGAATATATAATATTTTAAAGCATAGTTGGATATTGTGGGTTTCCTATTTAAGGTATCAATAATTTCCTTTTTCAAAATTGTAACTAAGTAAACAAAGTAACTATGGTGAGAAAAATAAGTGAAAATACTACAACGTCTGGGGAAAAAAAATCATGAGATTGTTATACAATTGGCTGAAGCTTGGGAAATATAAGAATAATTAAAATACAAAAAAAAGGGGGGCTCCATATAGATCATGAGCTACCTTCATCTCTCAAGAAAGACAGCAAAATAGCACCAGAATTTCTAATACTGATCTACTGGGAAAACTGGAATTGTTGGACAGTGGCCTGTTGGACAGTGGCTTAATTCTGTTTCAAATCACATATCATAATGGTTTTCCAAATTAGTGGTTCTCAGTGCTAGGAGACCAAGAAACATTTGTTGGCTGGGACAAAGCACCTCCTTTCACTAGCCCATGAAATGATCCTACAATAACTCTTGCATTGCACGGGTGGCGGCAGATAATTGATAAAGATCCCCCACAAGAATGAGACATTCACACAAAAATGAGATCAGCAAGGGCAGTCCTACCAGCTGGGATAATTTTACAAAAGACAGACAGCCCCAGGGCATCAACTAATTAGCCCTGACAGAGTCTGGAGGAGGCTGACTCCTGACTCCCAAGAGGCCATGTCACACAAGGAGACTGTTCACCCTTGCCCAACACGCATGTGACACATTGTCCCCAAACTGCTCTTCTGGCGTCTTGTCAAAACAGGATACTAAAAACTCAGAATAATTTTATGGCCCAGTATTTCTAATATACCTATAATTATTTCATTTCAGTCATGTTTTAGGTATAGAGAAGGATATTTTCCCCACTAATACCTGAGAGCAGTCCATTTTTGCATGTCTTAGTTCCCCGGAGCACAGATTCATTGTTGAATCAAAAAATACCGTGGTATATAGGGTCTTCTAAAAGTAGTATTCTAGAGTTTCATGTCTTTCTTGTATGTCTTAGTAGTAGTTGACCCAGAGGAAATGGACTTACCAACTGCCAAAGCAAGAAGGCCTAAGTTGTTTTTAAAAGATAAGGAAGACAGGCTTGTTCCCCACAAAATATTCTATACAATTCTCATGGACATTTAGAAGAATTACCAAACAAGTAAGAGGTTGTCTTAGTGTATTTGTGTTGCTAAAACAAAATATTTGAGACTTGGTAATTTATAAGTATTAGAATTTTATTTCTTAAAATTCTGAAGGCTGAGAAGTCTTAGATCAAAGGGGCTGCAGGTTCAGGGTCTGGTGAAGGAGTAGTCTCCCCATTATCTTCAGATCTCTTTGGGACACATTCCTCAGAGGTGGCACTGTTTAGGTATCCTTACAAGGCAGAAAGGACAGAAGGGCAGAAGGGGCCTAGCCAATTCCCTGTAACTTCCTCTTTTTCTTTTTCTTTTTTTTTTGTACTAGGGATTGAACCCAAGGGTGCTTAGCCACTGAGTCACATTCCTAGCCCCCTAAATCTTCTTAAAATTTTTTATTTTGAGACAGGGTCTCAGTAAGTTGCTTAGAGTCTCATTAAATTGTTGAGGCTGGCTTCTGAACTTGGACTCCTCCTGCCTCAGCCTCTGGAGCTGCTTTATGCCACATCTGGCCTCTAACTTCTTTTACAAGGACTTTGCCCTCATGATGTAATGGTCTCCTAGAAGCCCCACCCCAGAATACTAAAACATCAGCCATTAAGTTCCAACATAAACATTCGAACTACAGTGGACATTAAATACAACGTTATGACAAAACTGAGTAAGATTCTCAATGAGTTCACTCACCTCTGTCAATAACAACTATGCTATTGTCCCTATCTGATATTTGCACAAAATACTACAGCTAGTAACAAACAGAATCAGGATTTGACCTCAGGTGTGCTTGGACCTTCTCAGCCCCTGAATGAGAACAGTGCCTGGAATAAAGCTGGTAGCCAGTATGCTATTTGCTAAATCAGAATCCAGGGTGGGAAACAGGTTGTTGGATCCAGGATTCTGAAGTAGTCCTGGAACTAACTACTTTACAGTTCATCTCAACTCCCAGAATGAGAGCTACTTTCAATGTGTTTTAATCAGCTTTTTCACTGCTGTGACCAAAACACCTGACATTAGAGGAGGAAATGTTTATTTGGGGGATCATGGATTCAGAAGTCTCTGTCCAATGATGGCCAATTCCATTGTGCTGGACCTGAGATGAGGAAGAAGATCACAGCAGAGAGGGTGGTGGAAGAAAGTGGCTCAGAACATGGCCACCAGGAAGCAGAGAGAAAGCTTCCCTCACAGAGGACAAAATATATACCCCAAAGGCATGCCCTTGGTGACCCACCAAATTCAACCACACCCTACCTGCCCACAATTACCACCCAGTTAATCTCTATCAGGGGATTAATGCACTGATTATGTTAAGGTTGTCATAACCCAATCATTTCACCTCTAAACTTTCTTGCATTGTCTCACACATAAACTCTTGGGGGATACTTCACATCTAAACCATACACAATGCCTGCACGGACTGGAAGATCATATCTGATAATGCCATATTCGAATATTTTCTGTTAATTCTATTCCTTGTTGAAATTCATTTTGGGTAAGGAAAATCAACCATAAAATTAACCAAAAAAGGAAGTGAAAGATTTCTACACACAAAGTACAGGAATGTCTAAACAAATTCACTGGATTCCAGATAACAGCAGATACTGCATACATAAAATCTAGTTAATTTTTTAGTATATATCCAAAATTCTTCTAAATGCATTGAATTCTTCTAATTTCATTGAATTCTTAAGAGGTAGGAACTACTATTATTCCTATTTTTCAGAGAAAACCAAGATACAGAGAAATTAAGCAATTAATCCTAGGTCAAACAGCTAATAAGTGATAGAGCCAAGATTCTGGACCCAAGGATTATCACTCCAGTGCTTGTGCTCTTAACCATTTTGCATTGCAGCTTCAACTAATAACTAACACTGGACACTTTAATCTGCCCCATAGACCAAATGCACACTATCTCATTTACTGTTCCCCGAAGCCATAGAAGAATATGTGCATGCCTGTGCAGATGTGTATGTGTATGTGAATAAATCTACCCCTGTCCTATCACTGTAAAACCACCTGACACATCTCTGGACCCTTGAAAGAAAGCCATCTTTGATACTCTACAGGATTAATCACATGAAGAACTACTCACACAAAAATTGCACCATGTATCATCCTTCTAGTATTTCCATTAAGGGTATTGATTTGATTTTGTTTTCCAAAACTGATATCATTTATTCTGGTGTTCTTTTTTTTTTTTTTTAATATGAACTATAATGGCACCAGATAAACATCTAAAATATCTTAAAGGACAGAGATTAGGACAATCGTTGAATTTATAAGAGTTGGGAGGGAAAATCTCCAATGCACAGTAGCAGCCAAATGTCTCAAATCTATTTACACTCTTTACTTAAGCGCTGTAAGACTCTGCATCAAGTGTCCCAGTCATTGCCAGAAATGAGATGCTCAGCCTTCCCCTCTTCACTTACTCAAAAGTGTGATTTATCTCTGTGGGTATGACAAGCCAACCAGCATGGGCATCAAGGCCTTGCCTTCGCCTCCCTCAGTTCCCAGGAGAACCAACTGTTCAATGCAAAGATTAAATGGCCCATTGCCGGCAACCTGCTTGTGCTGAACCTGGGATTTATGCCCTCTCTTTAGAAAAGGCATTTCACTAATCGAGCTATCTCTAGTCCTGGGGCCAATGAGGTGGTCTAATTGTGTGCTTCCTAAATGCAAATGCACATAGAAATTATCTGGGAAATCTTGTTAAGAAGCAGATTGGGATCCTAAGAGGTTTGAGAGGACCTGAAATCCTGCACTTCTCACAGTCCCCCCAGGGTGACAAGCATACTGCTGGACAGCTGGCCACACCTGGAACAGCAAGAGTCCAGCTCAAAAAGAAGGGCAAAAGTGTGCTTCAAAGAAAACATGTGTTGGAATATTTGGAAGATTTATCCAGGACTCTGAATTCTAATCCGCAAACTTTTATGTACCTCTGTGTGGCATTTAAAACTCTAAACATTCTCAGGAGTATTCACTTTTTAAGCCTTGGGGCTCCATCAGACTACTTCACCCCAAGTAAGGAGAGAGACATTTTTTCACACATAATATTAAAGAGGTATCCCTTCTGATACTTATTTTCAGGTTTTCCCATATTCAATTAACCAAGGAATATTGTCAAATTCTCCAAAATGGTGAAGTTTTGGCATAAATGTTCAGCAAGGCCTCACCAACTCAGCTACTTTGGATGCAAAGGTAGCCACTACTATGTAAATAAGGAATTGTTTTACTGTATAATTATTTTACTGTAGGCATAATGAACCAAGTACATGCAGAAAAACAATTTAAGGAAAAAGTATAAATTCTTTAGAGGAAATGCTTTACTATTGAAGGATGACTTGTGATTAGCATATCAATAGGCATAAACAAACAGTTTAAGATACCTGAGGGCACTTAGGGTCAGAGGCTTTTCTACAAACTTCTTAAACTTCTGTTTATACTCTTAAATTGCTTGGTAAATTCTTCCTTCTCAGGCATTTTAAAAGGTCAAGTTCAGCCCAGGTCTCCTCTTTGAAAATTAATGAGGTTTTAATGTACTCAGAAATGCAGAAGTGGTGTCAAGGTTACTTGATTGACTCAAGCCAAAGAACTTTCTAGAATAGCAAAATATTTTGGCTGGGCTTCTACCTTTAAATCACTTCTCAAGTGGACTATTTTAAAGGACATTTATTTCAGTCCACGGGCAACATTACTAGGTCCTTCTTGAGCCACAGAATAACTCTTCTCCTTTTTAAAAATGATCATAGACGAGAAATAAAGCCTGTAAACAATGCTGAATGAAAAGTGGCTTGCCACTGGGATTCCTACTTCAGAAGGAATGCTAAGAACAAGACCCATTTTTAGTTAAAGCAGAAATTTTTAAATTACAGGTTAGATCCCTGAATACTTGAGCAGATCAGTTAGCCCCACCACGCTTCCATTATGCAATGAATTATCATTGTTTAAGACACTGGTGTCAAAAGGTTGTGGGTTCAACTCAGGGTTGTGTCCTTTACTGACAGTATGACCCAGGGCAAGTCAAACTTTCCAGGGTTCAGACTCTATCTATAAAGCAGAGATAGTAAAAATGTGCTCCATGATGTTCTGGTACGGAGGCTGTATACAGAGCCTTTCATTCAATTCGCAGCCCTAAACGCACGAGTTTATGTGCTGATTCTAGTTCCCAGAGCAAGGTCAGCCCTTGGGCATTAACTTAGCTTTTTTTTTTTTTTTTTTTTTTGTACAGGGGATTGAACTCAGGGGCACTCGACCACTGGGTCACATCCCTACCCTTTTTTTGTATTTTATTAGAAACATGATCTCACTGAGTTGCTAAGTGCCTCGCCATTGCTGATGGCTGGCTTTGAACTGGCGATCCTCCTGCCTCAGCCTCCCAAGTGCTGGGATTACAGGCATGCACCACCGTGCCCAGCTTTAACTTGGCTTTGAGGAGACACATTAGCCACAAGTCACAGGGAAAAGCTGCCACCCAAAGCACATTTTAAAACTATGACCCTTCTAACCAGTAAAAAACATAGAAATGGCTCTTTAACTACTGGGAGAGCTCTAAAGTAATTTCAACCTCAAGGTTCAAATCCAGAGAGATAGTTACCACTCTTCCCCAAGGTGAACTTTCATAGGGCCCACCCTTTCCCTGTCAGACCGCAGTCTCTGGGCTTTTCTTTGGGGTACCCAGCCCTTCATCTGAGCCAGGGTTAAAGAGTTAATTTTTTTTCCTTCTCGTAGTGATAACAGACAGTAATATTTATAGTCCCAGAACTTCTTTCAAATTTGATATTTGCTATTTCTTAAAATTTTTGTTTTGGAGGACTTTTTTTCCGTAAATATTTTCTATCCTCCAAATACACCCAAAAGTTGTATTGGTATAAAGTTGAATTTATAAAACAATGCTTCCAGACTGGAACACAATATTCAAACAAAGAGTTTATTTTAGCAGAACTAGTCAGTATTCTAGCAGAATTAAGTTTTAAGGCTACCTCTATATCTACCTTAGGGTGACTCTATACAACTAGGAAAAGAACTGTCTTGAACTGCTACCACCACAGAGAAGAATCCAATCCCAGTAAAGCACAGTACACCAAGCACACACACCAAATGAACAAACACATGTGCATGCATGCGCACACACACGCACTCCCTTGTGTAGTCCCCTCCCTTTTTAAACTATTGCTTCTATTCTAACCAGAACCACTGACTGTGAAGCGGGAACATTTTTCTTCCTCTTATTATGCAAATAAATACCAGCCACAGAGGAGTAGTTGACCGCAAGTGCTCCAGACTCACATTGAAACTTGAACACCTCAGCTGATTCTTCAAGGAAACTTGGAAAGAAAACCTCTCAGCTTTAACCAGCCCCTCGGAGGGCCAAAAGCAAGGCTGACCATGAGACCAAAAGCCTAGGCATTCCATGTCCTCACCCTCAGGGTTCCTGAGGACCAAGATCCTGAGTAAGATGTGAAACCTCTGGACGTTCATGTTCTCCACAGGTAAATGGAACTCAAATCCCTGAATCTCTGAATTTGACTGTTAGAAATGCAAAGATGCACTCTTGCAGGAAGCAAGAAATTAAACCACAGATAGCGTAGAGGAGAGACTGCCCAGGAGGAAGCAACGTACTAGGTGGATGAGGGTAAAGAGAAATACTAGCAATGCCAGTGCTTACTTTTAGATGCTCATAGGTATATGGATTTGAGTGACAGCTATCCCATGATGTCCAGGATTTAGGCCAAATTTCAAAGGGTACATCTGACCACGGTATCACTCATCAACTTAGCCAGGTATTCATAAATCATGCTTTCAGACTGGCAACCAATATTCAAAGAGCTTTTTGTTTTGGAGGTTGCTATTTTGTTTTGGGTTAGGTTGGCAGGCTTGTTTGGTGTGTGTGTTTTCCCTCATCCTACTATCACCACTGGTTTCTTGGCCACACCTTAATTGATGGCATATGCACTCAGATAATTAACTGTAGATATAAAGTCTTGTTGGAGCAAGTCTCTTCCCTAGTAATACATAAGCCCGAGCCCCAAAGAGAAGGACAGCATGGTTGCTTATGAACATCTCTACTCATCCACCTCCCTGTCTTTCTGCTGACCAAGAGAGCTGAGGCTACCTCACAGGGTGCCCAGCACCTCCTCTTTGGAGAGCTCGCAAAGAGGGGCATGTTCACACGGCGAGGAGGGGGACTTGGCGACAAGCTTCTTAGGGAAATGATGGTTTCGAAAGTTCTTAATATCTCTCAAAGTAGGTAAGTGGGTACAAAATGGTAGAACAAAACGTACTATACATTTAGGTCACAAAACATTCCTTTTCTCCAGTGAAATCACCAGAAGGGTTAGCTGGGGGAAATCAGAATCTGCCTGATTTAAAACTCCTTTTAAGAGAATGTACAATCAACTCTGCCTCCATCCAAAGAAGAGGACATGCTGTCCTGTGTCTTCACTAACTTTCACTGTTTGGGCACATAAAGAGAAAGAATGAGATAATGTGAGTAAAACTTGTCACTGAATTGTCTGAGAATAGCCTTCAGAAGCATTGCTAGTGGTCCTGGGCGGCTGTCACTAGGTATCTAAAACCCATGGAGGGTGGGGGGCCAGTGTGGCCCTTAATGGAAACAGAGATGGATACACAGGTATTCCTAACTTGCATTCACAATAAATTATCTAAAAAGCAGTTGTACCCTGAGATTGTAGCCCGGTGGTCCTCAACTTCATTACCCAGAAATTCCTTCCATCCTGTTTCATTATTTCCACACCCCCATCCTCAAGCCCAAACATGAAAACCTGCACACCCCCCAAAAGTAGGGAATATAAATCCAAAGAGTAAGCAACTTGCTACAATCCCATACCAGGTTATAGGTAACTGGCCTTATGCCTGCTCAGAATAGAGAAAAAATACAGATTATGCACCTGGCAAATATTTGCATGGTCTCCAGAGCTGTGAGATTCATCCATTTGCTCACAAAAGTACACGACTGCAGCTGAGAGAATAAATCAATTCAATTCAACAAACATTTAGCAAGCTCCAGTCTGATTGCAGAGTCTTTCTCAGGAAAAAAAAAAAAAAAAAAAGAAAGAAAGAAAAAAAAATCATGCACCTGGCTATTGGTGCTGATTTTTGAAGAAGTCTAAGAATTATGCTTTTCCTTCCCTTCTCTCACCAAAAACAAATCATAAGAAAAGAATCAACCAACTCCCTCAAATGATCAGCACATAAGTATTTCATATGGTAAAATGAAACTAGCCTAAGGCATGCTACTTCCTTTTCGGAGATGGACAATTTCTGTCTTATCTTTATTGTTTATTATATAAAAACACAATGTCTCCACTTACTAAGAAGTTGGTGATTAACTACTCAGTTATCAATCACCCTTCAGTATTTCAAATATAGAGATTAGAAGCATATACTGAAATGAGTTATGTCATCGCTGCTAGCACTCCCCACCCCACCCCCCTCTTTCTCTACACACACACATTTTTTTTTTCTTTTTATGAGGTGGAATCATACTAAATTGCAAGGCTGTCCTCAAACTCTTGATCCTCCTGCCTCAGCCTCCCAAGTAGCTAGGATACAGATATGCATTGCCATGTCCAGCTTGCTCTATATTTTAAATCTATACAAACCAGAGATCTGCTTAAAATAAATTCTAAACATGCAACGCATGGGCAGGGCAAAACCAATACTTGCCAAATATTTAAGGAGATTTTTTTTTTCCTCTGAATTTCCTCCTGGGAAACTTCTGTGAGGAGATAAAGAATTTAGGATACTTGACCAAGAGTCAGGCTCTATCACTTACTTGGTATATCTTCCAGAAAGTCATTTAAAAGCTCTCAGATCTTCATTTCTTCGTCATTAAAACAGGTATAATCATACCTCCTATAATTTGTGGTATTATTGTGAAGGTCAAATAAAATAGCAAATATGAACATTTCCTGAAAATCATTCCCATCATCAATAGTTGATTCCATCCATACTCTCAAAGACATAGTAGAAGGAAAACCTAAAAAACCAAATTGTGTACCGAAAATGTGTAACAAGGTCTTTAATGTTCAAATGAGCTATGGCCCCTTTTATTTAGCAATAGGAGAGTTTTAGAATCGTGTCCACGAAACCAGTTTTATAAAGAAGGGAAAATTTTTTTCCCCTTTATCTTATTCTCTTCTGTTATACTGGATGCTAGGAAGATACAGTTTTACTTATCAGGTATTTAGCTGCTATTGGTTAGTAAATACTACATTTAGTGTCAGCCTCCTTGATCAACACATCAACAGTTGGGGTAAAACAAAAACTATGTATATCCACTGACATAGGGCATTCCAAACCCAGCAAACATTAGGAGTTGTGCTTTTGGTTTTTTGTAAGTTGGTACTTTTAGCCACAGCCTCTGTTCTGGTAGTAGGATGACAACCATGACCTCGGAGTGCTCAGGGTTTAGTGTCATAGAGATGCTAGACAGAGCACTACCGAACAGTGGGTCTGTGAGTGCTCGAGGTGCAGGGAAGACCACAGCACTCGGGTCCTGAGGGGGCTGCTGCCCAGACCAACCATTAAGGACATATTGTCACTGGCCCTAGAAGACTGGGAGCAAGGAAAGGCACAGCACGAATAACCAGAAACGGTGTGCCTTGCATACAAATGCCAAGCACCATGCTACCTGAAGCACATAAAGGGAGTCAGGTCCAGTCAAAGAAGAGGCTAGAGGAGGAGGCAGAGGTCATATCATGAAAACGAGGGATGGGGACTCCCTGGAGTGTAACTCTACCTAGGGGAGTAGCCCCTCTGCAGATGGATGGGGTCGGGGGAGCTGTGCACTAGCAAAGGAGCAGCTACATGGTGAACCCTACCTATCTTCTATCCCAGAACATTCTGCTTCTATATGAAATATTCAGGTTCCCTGTGAAGAAAAAATGTTTTGCTACTATAAAAGAAAATACTTCATACATGTAAAGGTAAAGGGGAGTCACGCTTATAAAACTGCAATAAAAATAACCATAGTCCAGACATTTTAGGACAGAAAACATTCACAATACAAAATGTTTGTATGTTTTAGCTGACCTCTACCTGAGAAGGATCTGTTTTATTTTGTTTTGTTTAGGTATAACCAAAGTAGAAAAAGCAAGGGCTTCAGCTCATTCAGCTTCTGAGAACAGGATGAAGCCTGCGGTGCTGGGTGGTCAGTCTCCTAAGGACAAGGTGGACTGTGGGTGCATCACCTGGGAGAAATGCCAGCGTAAGGGAGACATAAGCAGCACATATTAGGCTTGTTGGAGATTCAGTGCTGTGGATGTTATCTGAGAAGCCACAGACTCTGCAGTTGAGTTTACAGGGAAATTTTTTAAATGAGAGACGAGGACTAAGGGTGCAAGGCCAAGGAGCAGGATATGGAGAGTTAGTGTTTACTGGGAACTGAGTTTCAGTCTGAGAAGATAAAAGAGTCTTGGAGTCGGATGGTAGTCATGGTTGTGCAACATTGTGAATCTTCTTAAGATTCTGAACTGTACCCTTAAAAACTGGCTAAATTGGTTCATTTTTACAGCATGTATGTCTCAACACAACGAGAGAGACAAAAAGAGAAGGGCAAAACTAAAAAAGTAGTAAGTTTTCCAGTAAGATCAATTCAGCTAGGAACCATACACTGCTTCCTTGAATACAATACATAGGTCAAAACTAACTTTCTCAAAAAAGGCTTTAAAGAAAAGCATCAACTCCAACAAGCGACTTGCCAAAGACTGCATGTCCCAGTGCGCCACATTATGCAATTATGGGCAAGTTTCCTAAAACAATAGGCCATCTTCTCTCTAAAGGAGACAGACCTCTTCACATAATTTAGTTCCTAACTATTCCCTGCAGTCCACAAGGATGACATGGTTAATAGTATAATAACTATTTATTTATAGTCCTCTGTGAGTGAGTAGCTATCCCTTCCTTCCTTTGTTTTAGATGGGAACAAAGTGATACAAAAGTTCTGTGCACTGCCTTGGAATTGAGCAAGAGGACTGAGATCTGAAACCATGCCCAAGGCCACAGCACTCAGCAGCAGAGGTAGAACCCTGGCCAGGCTCCGTCCCCATCCCAGACCCTTCCCACCCAGCAAGACTCCTGCTTAGTGGAGAGTACATACTATACTTGCTTGCCAAACAGCAGATATTTCTTCTTGAGATGCAAAATATCCAAGTGGATTTAATAAAATTACACTTGAGGTTAAATTACAGTGATAAGAAATTTAATCTCAGTGCCCCAATTAATTGATTATTCTTTTTAGAGTGTCTCAGATATTTTCCATATACAAAACAGTTAAAATGTGAACAGCCCTAAATTCTGCACCTATGATCCTGGTGGGGTTTCATTCTACAGGTTACAAGTAACACCAGAATAACAGCTAATTACATAGTAACTATTGATTATTTAATTACTGGGAAGTACCTTATCATCACTAAGTCATTATGGGTATTGTGAGATAAAAACTACAAGTCATGAGAGTGTTGTGCATCAAGTTATTTGGCAATTCATTCATTGATATGAGGTGGAATGAAAGCATTTTGAACTAAAATGATCTAAACACTTCAAACCAAAAGTGGTTGCTGAGGGATGGGGTTGTAGCTCAGTGGTAAAGGACTTGCCTTGCATGCATGAGGCACTGGGTTCGTACCACATAAAAATAAATATATAGCTTAAATAAATGAATAATAAAAAAAAAAGTGGTTGCTGGGCGTGCATACCCCAAATCCTAGCAACTTGGAGGCTGAGTCAGGAGAGAATCCCCAGTTCAAGGCCAGCCTGAGCAACTGAGCAAGATCCTGTCTCAAAATAAAAAAATAAAAAAAAATTAAAAGGGCTAGGCATGTAGTTCAGTGGTAGACTCAGTCCCCATACCACACAAAAAAAAAAAGTGAGTACATGAGTGGCAGTCCATGTCTGACCCTAATAGAAAACCTCATCATTTTTTCATCTGATATTAGAAAGCACCTATTATATCTACCGAGGCTAGAAGAATCTGCCAAAAATGTGTGACTCTAAATTAATGAGAACGTGGTATAAAATGCTCACTCATCTATACCCTATTCAAAGCAATGCTACCAGGCCAACGAGGTATCTTAGCAATGTTTTCAGGTATTCAGCAGAAACTGCCGGGCTCGTGGCTTAGAAGATTTCTATCAAGTTTTATAGTTGGAAAAGCAGAAGCTATAAAAAGTTCATGGAAGCAAATTATAAGGTCATCCAAACTAGCACTCTACTGAGAATTAAAGGATACCACGTCTGGCCAGGCACTGTGGTGCATGCCTGTAATCCCACCACTTAGGAGGTTGAGGCAGGAGGATCGCGAGTTCGAAGCCAGCCTCAGCTGCGGTGAGGCACTTAGCAACTCAGTGAGACCCTGTCTCTAAATAAATACAAAAAAGGGCTGGGGATGTGGCCCAGTGGTCGTGTGCCCCTGGGTTCAATCCCCGGAACAAAAAAAAAAAAAAAAAAGGGACACCACATCTGGAAGGAACTCTAGAGAAAATTCTGGCCCAACCCCTTCATTACACAAATGCTTCTGCACTTCCAATGGGTGAAATCCCCATAAACCCATTGTAATTCAAAAACACACTTGATACAACTAACTATGGGACATCATAGCTTAATCTAGTCGACCCTAAATGTACTCAGAACATTACATTAGCCTTTAGTTGTGCAAAGACATCTAACAGAAAGCCTGTTTTATTCTAAAGTGTTGAAGATCTCATGTAATTTATTGAATACTATGCATAAAACGAAAACCAGAATGGCAATGCGGGTTATGCAAGGCTATGCACACTCTAACACCATTGTAGAGTTGAAAAACCATAAGTGGGAAACTGTCTGTACCTGAAACTAAGTCCCAGAAAAGCTAAATGACTTGCTTAAGCACACGTAGTGCTAATATGCCTCAAAGCCAAGACACAGAGCCAAAAAGAGCCATCTGTCCATGTCTATCTAGTACATGTCCTACATGCTTCCCAGCCTTGCTTCACCTCAAGTCAATGACCCTGACCTAGGCAATCTACACCAGGAGTAGCACTGCTCCCTAGAAAGTCCTCCTAATTCCCCTTCTGTACACATCTACCATCTTTCAAGACTCAACCGTCACCTCCCACATGAAGGTAGGTTCTGGTCTTCCCACAGCAACTGAAGAATTGGTTCTGCCCTGTGTGGTCCTGCTCTGGGCCCTGCAATACACCACTGAAACAACTTATTTACAGGTCTTACTACTGGAAGATGTGAGGGAAGTGCTATTCCACCTTCAGGTCTATAATCCCTGCCCCCAAAGCAATGTCAAGCAGATATTAGATGTTTAAGATTCAGGTTGATGCTGAGTACATGGATAAACATTTAAAAAAAAAAACAAACAAACAAAAACCACCAGGATAGAACTAGGAGTGCAAGAGTTTCATCTCTAAAGTCAAAAACACCCCAAAGAACACTAATACCTCCTTAGCCCAGTGGCTCTCAATCCTGGCTGCATCTGGGAAGTTTTCTGGGGAAAAAGTTTTATCTAGCCTTAAAGTAGACCAACTAAACCCAAATCTCCAAAGAAGAGCCCACATATCTGTGGCTTTTCAAAACTGTCCAGGTGATTTATATGCACAGTAAAGGCTGAGAACCACAAGCAGCCACAAGAAATCCTACACAGTCCCCTATAGCAAATTTTGGTCACACTCACTAAAATGGAGGCAGAGAAAGTAACTTTTCATAGGGCACCTGGCACACAGGCACTCATGAAGGTCTTCCCTCCATACTTGGACAGCATCCATCTAATTCATTATACCCAGCAGCTCCTAGCACACGGTGGCCACCGCATAGGGTCGATGAGGACATAAAGCTCAGGAGGCCACACATTTCCAAGGGTAATGATTCACCTACTTTTGGAAAACAGGTGCAAAATTATTACCTACAACTCTGATCCACTACAAATTAAAGTACATTCTGAAATTAGATAATAATCCTAAAGACTTAACTACAGTCAAATTAATCTATTACCAAGAACAATACTTGTATAAGCTATAGCATCTTAGAGACATTTTGTAAATAAAAGTCTATTTGCCACTGAAAAGAAAAAATCACAGTTTCTGTATTTCAAGAAAAGCAATGCTTGTGTATGCTTCAGTTATTTATTTAGTTAGTTAGTTAGTTGCAGATGGACAGCATGCCTTTATTTTATTTGTTTATTTTTATGTGGTGCTGAGGATCAAACCCAGTACCTCACACCTGCAAGGCATGTGCTCTGCCACTGAGCTACAGCCCCAGCCCAACTTTTTTTTTTTTAAGTTGAATAAAACCAACTAGTTACCCTTGACCATATCATTAATTTTTTAAAATAGGCAAAATGTGCTATTCAAAACAATACAAAAACTCTTTTTGAAGATCAACATACCAGCCCTGGCCCAATAGCCTGGTTTAAAAGAAAACAGGAAGCCGGGCGAGGTGGCTCACGCCTGTAATCCCAGCACTTTGGGAGGCTGAGGCAGGAGGATCGCGAGTTCAAAGCCAGCCTAGCAATGGCAAAGCACTTAGCAACTCAGTGAGACCCTGTCTCTAAATAAAATACAAAAAAAAAAAAAAAAAAAAAATGGGCTGGGGATGTGACCCAGTGGTCGAGTGCCCCTGAGTTCAATCCCCTGTACCACCAAAAAAAAAAAAAAAAAAAAAAAAAAGGAAACAGGAAAAACAGCCTGCAACCACATTTGACATAAACTTCCCCCTGAACCAAAGGGAGGATAGGGACCTGCAGAAATGGAGACGAGCACTGCCCTGTGATGTATCTGTGGGATAAATAGGGGATAGTTTAATAGGTATTAATAGGGGTTACTTGGGGGAGGATAGAGGATTCCAACGTTAAATAAACTGGGGAATGCTGGGTAAAACAAAGTAATACAGCTAATGTCACTGTGTCCCTTCAAGAGGGAGGAACGGTCAGCAAGCTACACAACCTCTTCTGCCTCTCAACACTCTGTCCACAGAGCTTCTCCTGGGGTTCCACTGGATACACTTTGGGAAATGCAGCAAACTAGCTAACATATATGTCAATGAGACAAAGGTCAGGCAAAGGCAAAGCCAGAGTGACCTCCCACTCAATCCAATGCCCCTAGTTTGCTTAAAGATCCTAATAGGAGTAGAAAAAGAGGTACAAGAATCAATCTGTAGCTGGAGTTGGGCTACCCAGGGGGGAGCATCATTTACCTGGTAACATATAGCATGGTGAGTGCAAGGATGAAGAAGAGAAATAACAGTTAGGACTAGACTGTATAAAGTACTCCCTCCCCTGCCCCAGGATGAATGACAACAGCAATAATCAAACCTTAGATATTCATAGCAGTTTATCTGTAACAGAATAATTTCACAGGCCTTCAAACTTACCATGTCTTGGTGGGGTATATCAGGAAAGATGTTTTTATTCTCATTTCACAGGTGAGAACAACTAAGGCTCTTAGTGGGTATATGACAAACTCAAAGCTATAACAAGTTAGGGGGAGAACCAAAACCTCAAGACAGGTTCTCGGCTCCTAAGTGAGGCCTACTCTGCCCTACACTAATATCACAATAAAGACTCTCTACTTAAACCTTTGAGTGCCAAAGAGGAAATGTTGTCAATTCTCCCCTCAAATATGTAAAATCTGTAACTATTCAAAAATTATACTCTTACCTTACCAAAACTCCAAGTACTAGAGCCAATGCTTATTTCCTCTGATAATGCATTTCTCCTTACAAATCATTGAGAAATTGTCTTTTTTCAACCTCAAGATCAATGATAGCACCTACCTGGCAATTATATCATCAAATGCCACAGAAGAAGTATTGAGAATTGGATTTAACACAAACAATGCTATTCTGAGCACAAACAGATATGAAGAAATCAAATTTAGAAGGTAAAGCACCCGGATATATGTTTCTGACTTTATTCTTCCATAAATATTTCTCTGGGATCATAAAATATTCTGTATAATCAGGACCATGGAGAGAATTAGCACGCGTTTGGGAGAAGAAAGGTTGTTGAGTGCCTACTGTGTGTGAGACAGGGGTGGGGGCGGGTGTTGCCCTCGCTCCACGTGTTTCCCACTTGCATTTTCATACTAACTCTACTCCACACTGATAATGAATGAAGAAATTTAGACTTAGAGAGAGTCGGTTATCTTCACACAGTACAGTGAGGCAGGGGAAGACTAGGAATCTACTCAGTACTGCTCCAAAGTTCTTTCCATTTACAAAATCATCGAATGACACTCCCAGATACAGTGCAAATGCCAGGATTTCTAATCTTTTCCTGAACCTCTGTCCTATAGGCTGCTCAGGACCCCACTCTGCCTGAACAGTACATACTGCTCTGTTTTCTATGACCCCACTGTCTCTGCTTATACCTCAGTTTTTAAATTTTTATCATTTTCTGTTATCATTTTAGCAGTGGCCCTCAACTAGGATCAATTTTGTCCCTTCAAAAACGTTTGGCAGGGTCTGGAGACATTTTGATTGTCACAGCTTTGGGGGATGCTACTGGGGTCCAGTGGGTTAGAGGCCAAGGGTACTGCTAAGCTTCCTACAACACCCAGAAGAGCCTCCATGAGAAAGAATTATCCAGCACAAAACCTCCACAGCACTGAGGCTGAGAAAGCCCGCCTTAGAGTGATGTGATTTAATAAATGTACTTCCTCCCTATAAAATGGGACCACAAAGCTGGGTGCGGTGGCACATGCCTGTAATCCCAGCACTTGGGAGGCTGAGGCAGGAGGATTGTGAGTTCAAAGCCAGCCTCAGCAATGCCAAAGCACTTAGCAACTCAGTGAGACCCTGTCTCTAATAAAATACAAAAAAGGGCTGGGAATGTGGCCCAGTGATCGCATGCCCCTGAGTTCAATTCCCGGTAAAAAAAAAAAGGGTGGGGGGAGCATAACTACCATGAGGAATAACTAAGACAAAGGAGATGAAAAACGGCAGCATGCAGGGAGCATTCTGAGTCCTCATTAGATAATCTGATTGCATACTTCTTAAGAGTAGGAATTGGGCTGGGGTTGTGGCTCAGTGGTAGAGCACTTGCCTAACATGTGTGAGGCACTGGGTTCGAGCCTCAGCACCACATAAACATAAATAAATAAAACAAAGGTATTGTGTCCATCTACAGCTAAAAAAAAAAAAAAAAAGAGTAGGAATCACCTCAGTTAGCTCTGCACTATTCCCACACAAAACACAGAGCTTTGTCTCACTGACACTCAACAAATGTAAAAGAATGTATTCTTTATATTGGATATTTCTGATTAAAAAAACAAATGCCACTATTATTTAAGAAACACAACATTCTCCCATACTAACTCCTTGCCAAACAAGAAATGATTCACTGCAACAGACTATGGAAAGTTACACTGCACCCTGGGAAATGTTGCAGAATTACACTCCTATCAAGACAAGCAATAAGCCTGGCATGGTGGCGCACGCCTGTAATCCCAGCACTTGGGAGGCTGAGGCAGGAGGATCGCAAGTTCAAAGCCAGCCTCAGTAATGGCGAGGCACTTAGCAACTTAGTGAGACTCTGTCTCTAATAAAATACAAAAAAGGGCTGGGGATGTAGCCCAGGGGTCGAGTGCCACTGAGTTCAATCCCCGGTACCAAAAAAAAAAAAAAAAAAAAAAAAAAAAAAAAAGACAAGCAATAAGCCTACTATCAAAATGCTTTCTCTCTTTTTAAACAGAAGGTTAATGAAGAAATCACAGTGCACAGATGTAAGGAAATCTCATGCAATGGGCACCAATTCTTCCATACCAGGTCAGTTTTGACAATGTATTGATTCTTGGGTTTTGAGGTGAATCACTCAAGAATAACCTTAAACTGTAATCACAGGCATGTCAAAGAAAAACAGTGAAAGTCCAATCTCTGAATGAGTGAGGCAGAACTGGTCAGTATAGTGTCTCAGATCAAGATCTCCCCTCACCCCTTTTCTCAATTTCTCCAAGTTTGAATCAGCTTAGAAATTCTAAAGTAAATGATCAAAAAAGCATTAGACTGAGCATTCACTCAAGTGACCTTACTACAGGAACGTAGACAATCATGTTTACAAAGTTTCTAGGGGTGTGGTCATGAAGCCTTGAACATCAGAATGAACCCATGCACTTATTACAAGTACAGATCCCTGGACCACACCCAAGATCTCCTGAATCAAGTTTCAGAGGTTGGGGCCTAGAAATTCTCCCAAATATTCATTTTACACAGCAAAGTTTGAGAAGTGCCACCAGGAGACTGAATCCCACAAGACTGTCTTGACTCATTTTGTAAATTCCCAACATACAGATAACTGACAATTCATTTAATACAAAATCCACATCCATCTCCCACCATAAAAACCAAGCAGAGCATTTTGTTGATTACTTTTGTGCAAATATGGTTTTCTGAAGTAAGCAGACTAATGTTTTATGAGAAATGTTGATAAAACTGGAAACAAATATAAAAAAGAACTTTCTAAAAAAACAGAGCCCAAATTAAACAGAGTAGGCCTTGACCTTGTTTTACTTATTTATGTATTTAAATTGCTCAGTACATGCATAAAAAAAAGAAGTAAAATCATTCTGAGAGTCAGCCCTTGGGTTAACACAACAGCTGACATTACAGACAAGTCTATGACAAAGGGAGGTAGAGGCAGTGGCTGGCTGTAACCATCACAGGCATGAAAGATGGCTTCCTTGAGGAGGAACATTTGAACAGAGACCTGAAGGAAGAGCCCATATTGAGAGGGCTGGGGGGAAAGTGTTTGAAGCAGAGGGAACTGTAACTGTAATGCCCCTGAGGTGAGAACAAGGTTCTCGTGAAATCATGATGGAAATTAAATGATACATACAAAAGATTTCATAAAATGTAAACTATTGACAAGTAGAAACTATTTTTAGCAAAAAATATTAGGAAAGTGTTAGGACAAAGCAGGAATAATGAAGAGCCTCAGATCTATGTCATATGAAGAATGAATTCAGCAACTAAGGCTATAAAAGTGGCTGGAGGAAAGAAGATACAAAATATATATATATTTGAGACGAGGAGGGTGACATTTTCTGGTATCTGGAGGACTAAGTTCTTGCAGAAGATTTAATTTTACATTTTATGTGGCTCCAACGGTATGAAATGGGGTTAAAATAGTAAACATTTCAAGAAGGCAGAATTTCAGCTCAGTATGGTAATGAACGTTCTAAGAAGTTGCAGGAAAATGAACTGATTGGGAGGCGATGAGTTCCACATGGCCAGAGGTGATCAAGGAAACTGCCAGCAGGCAGGGGAACAACTGGACGAGATGCCCCATGGCCGGCCTACAGTCTCACTCCCAGTGACTCTCTCTTTCAAGCAAGGTAACTACCAAGAAGGCTTCTTTACTGTGCACTTGACAACATTAAAGAGGATTGAAAAGAGACATGAGGAGTGCTGAACAATCCACCATATTCTGTAATAAAAAACATGTTTCAAAAGGAAAATTAAGAAACAGGATAGACGAACATTCATTTTAAACGGTTAATCTGAAGTGGGACTTTGGCAAATATTAAATAATCATTTTAACTTATTAAAATAATTGCCGGGCGCGGTGGCGCACGCCTGTAATCCCAGCACTTGGGAGGCAGGGGCCAGTTCAAAGCCAGCCTCAGCAATGGTGAGGCACTTAACAACTCAGTGAGACCCTGTCTCTAATAAAATACAAAAAAGGGCTGGGGATGTGGCCCAGTGCTCAAGTGCACCTGAGTTCAATACCCGGTACCAAAAAAAAAAAAAAATTACTGCATTTTACCAAAAATGTGTCCAGAGTCCATTAGGTTCCTTATAGGTGGCAAGCCAACCAATAGCCAAGATCTTCTGCAAACAGGTATGTGGTTTTGTGTTGGTCTGTTTTTAGTGGAAGCAGTGGATATAGAAAGATAGTTTCCTAGCCGGGCACGGTGGCGCACGCCTGTAATCCTAGCACTTTGGGAGGCTGAGGCAGGAGGATCGCAAGTTCAAAGCCAGCCTCAGCAATGGCGAGGCACTTAGCAACTCAGTGAAACCCTGTCTCTAAATAAAATTACAAAAAAAAGGGCTGGGGATGTGGCCCAGTGGTCGAGTGCCCCTGAGTTCAATCCCCGGTACCACAAAAAAAAAAAAAAAAGAAAGAAAGAAAGATAGTTTCCTCATTAAAAGTCCTGATAGAGAATCATTATCCATCATATTTACCTAGACTATCTAGTAAATAAAGTAAAAAACAAACAACAATAATAAATTCCAAATTGCTACCTGATCACCCAGGACCAAAATGCTAAAGAGAATCAAATCTAGTCTTACCAAGAACAGGTAACCAAGAGCTAGACTTGGGAGTAAGACTAGAGGCAATATTGAAAAACTGCATATTTTTAATGGTTTTTTTTATAAAACATTTATATTTCTAATCCAGATGTAGATATACTTCAGGAAATATTCTCTTAATATCTATGTTTTTATTAATTATATGAAGTATGTTTATTAAAAACTATTTGAAAATAAATGTGCACCATGACTGTCATAGGGTAGCTTATTTAAAAAGTATAATAAATGTTTCCAGAAATAAAGGTCATATCCAACCAGTTTATTCGTAAAGTTAAACCTCACTTTGTGAAAACAAGGAATTCTGAAAGGTGAATTTGTAAAAAATTAAAACAAAAAGTTTAATAATCAAAGAAAAATATGTATCATATTTTTAATAAGGACCCCCTCTCCTAAGTTAATAAAGCCTTTGTTATGCCTGCAGTATTTAGAAACATGTACTCCGTGAAAGTTATAAAACATACAGTATGAAAAAAATTCACTTCCTGGTTTAATTTTTTTTAGTTCAGATTTGCTATTTTAGTCCTTCAGCACTCTGGATTTGTCCTCAGTGAGCACAGGTGTCTCTTTTTCATGAGCAATGCCACCTAATATCACCTGGCTGCCTAGAAACTCAACCCTTAACTAAGTGTAGAGATAGAACTCTTTAGACCAATCATCAGAAGTCCCCAAAGCATTTCAGACTACATTCTTATTTGACTCAAGCACAGAAATCTGCAATGGCCACAAAACAACAAATGGGACTGGTCAAAAAGACCATGTCTCTTGTCCCAAAGTTCAGTGTGTTCTCCATAACTATACACTACAGGGTTTCCCCTTCACTTGGAAGGTGCCGGGTATTGTGTCAATCACTAAGAGAATGGAACCCTGGGGCTGGGGTTGTGGCTCAGCGGTAGAGCGCTCGCCTAGCATGTGCGTGGCCCAGGTTCTATCCTCAACACCACGTAGAAATAAAAGCATTGTGTACAACTAAAGCAAATAAATAAATACTGAAAAGAAAGAGAGAGAGAGAGAGAGAGAATGGAACCCTGCAGAATACTAACAACTCAGCTGCTAAACACCTTACTTAATAAGATCTGAGTCTTCTTGCCACTCCTTCCCTGTTCCTCATTAGGTGACATGAAATTAGGGATAATTCTGGATTTTCCAAATAATCTCATTGCTTATCAAAACCCTTTGTTATCTCCTCTTGCAAGAGCGTACAGTTCCACCTCTTGGATTAGTAGACAAAGACGTGAACTGTCTCCCAGATGTACCAGAGGGAGGCACCCCACGATGAAAGGGCTCTACGAAGTGGCGCCATCAAACCAAGAGCCTGCTGCAGAGCAGCTCCTCCCCACTGACAGCGAGTCAGAAGTAATTCTCTACCTAAATCAGACCTTAATTCATTAGCCACATTACTTCACAAGTTCAATCCAATTTCTCAAAATGCAATAACACAATCTTCCAACCTAATTATCTTCATTGAAAGTATTTAAAAGCATTTGCCGAGACACATTCCTTTCTGTGTCAGACAAGATCAACGTCAAGTGAACAGCTTGGGTAGACTATACTCTGTCTAATTGTAGGGGGTTGACATTTTAGAAAATTATTGTTATTTGCAAGGAAAAAATGTTCCCCTGGAGTGGATACCAAATGGTTCCTCCTGATAGAAGCATAAATGTATACTCACTCATAATTGCACTTTAAAAACCAGATTCTCAAGAACATCTTATACATATATTATTGATATTCTGCAGAATTGGAAATATTACAGTCTGACTTCTACAATAATTTTAATCAGCTGAGAGAAGTTTAGGGCTCAGAGAAGGAATTTTTAAAAATAGACCGACGAGCGATAATTTGTAATGGAAATGCCATCCCATAACACTACCACTAGAGAAAATGATGGCTATTTCCCTAGAAATAATCATGAGGAAACAGCTGGTTTGTTTTGAAGGCATTTCAAGAGCTCATTCACCAAAATCCCCAAAGTTTTAGTCTAAAAACAGTTCATTTGCATTTTCTTTTGATAATCAAAAAAAAAAAATCAACCCACATTTAAAAAAAAAATTTAGATCACTTAGTGGGGGAAAATACATTCTAAAAACATTTTGGAGGTGAATTAGGAAGCACAAATTAGTAAAAGGACAGGAAACTCAATTCCAAGTTTAACTTTAATTATTTCCTAACTTGTAATATTCATTGCTGCCGTTAAGCCTTAGCTCTGTGAGGTGGCCAGTCTTCCTCTAATACTGATGGCTAAATTCATTTAATGTGTGCCCTAGGCCTAAAACAAATCTACTTTTCCAGCTGCCAAAGTCTAATAGCTTAAATTTCTAAAGTAAATGGCATTCTTTGCTCCTTTGAAAACCAGCTCTGGCAGTGCTTGAAGTAAAGGAAACTAACCACTTAAGTTCCAAGTACGCGGCATCCAAATGCATGTGTCAGATGCAAAGACAGTAATATATAATAAGGGGAAAAGCCCAAGTCACAGGATCCAGCTCAGACAACATGACTACAGATATATTTAAAAAGACAGAGTCGAGTGACAAGTATGTTATTTCACTACATCTGTTGTGAGGCATTTATGAGCAAGTACAGACAACACTGCCACTCCGCATTGATGAACCAAAACCACACGTAAGCCATGCTCAAGGTCAATGCTCTTACCTTATAAACTTGCCCATATGTTCCATTTCCAACAAGTTCCACCAATTCAAAGATCCCTGCAGGGTCCTGGAAAATAAATAAATAAGTGAAAATTCAAAACAATATTCCAGGCATTGTCTTCATCAAAAGCAAATACTTGAAGCCGGGCGTGGTAGCACACGCCTGTAGTCCCAGCATTTGGGAAGCTGAGGCAGGGGGATCGGGAGTTCAAACCCAGCCCAGCAATGGTGAGGCACTTAGCAACTCAGTGAGACCCTGTCTCTAATAAAATACAAAAAGGGCTGGGGATGTGGTCCAGTGGCTGAGTGCCCCTGAGTTCAATCCCTGGTACCAAAAAAAAAAAAAAAAAAAAAAAAGCAAACACTTGGGGCTGGAGTTGTGGCTCAGTGGTAGAGCACTTGCCTAGCATGTGTGAGGCACTGGGTTCAATTCTCAGCACCACATATAAATAAATGAATAAAATAAAGGTCCATCAACATCTAAAAAATAAATATTTTAAATAAAGCAAATGCTGGGCTGGGTTTGTGGCTCAGTGGTAGAGCGCTTGCCTAGTATATGCGAGGTACTGGGTTCAATTCTCAGCACCACATACACATGGATACAATAAAGGTCCATCAACAACTAAAAAAAAAAAAACATTTAAAAAAAAGCAAATGCTTAAAAGAAGTAAATAAATAACTTTAGTTTGGGGGGCTCTCATATGTTAATATTATGAAATTTTTAAATATTTAATTCAGCTGCAGCTATAAAGTCAACCAAATTCCATTTTGTTTCTATTTTACATTTCTCTGAAATGGGTTTAAATCAAACAGAAAGAGGCATTTGTTCTGTTAACACAATATATAAAGAATATGTTTCTCATCAGCAAATGGAAATATACTTCCAGGTAAACAATATAAAATGAAAGACTCATCATCCTGAGGTGCTTCTAATTCTTTAGGCTATTTCTCTTGAAATGTCTGCACACTGTTGTGAACAATGGAGTAAAGTAGGTAGGATATTCCCGCATCATGGAGCAATCTTACCTATGGGAGTCAAAAGCTTACAAAAGAAAATGCCATCAACATACTTAATTCTCTCAGAATGCTATTCTCTGGATTTATCTCCCCTCTCTATAATACTGCACTTGCCAAACTTGCTTTTGCAGTACATGAAGGGTAACCGCACGACTTAGAATACATACTAAATTGGAGAATTATGTACATTCTTACCGCCAAAACAGGTGTCTGCAAACCCTCTGAGTCAGTTAAATGTGAAGTGTTCAGTAAATGTCCAATAATTACAGCTATTATTACTGAATTACAATCCCAAACAGTTGAAAAGAAAAGAAAAAATCAAAGCCTATAAAATTCAACTCAGAGGCAGAAATTGACTTTTATCCCTACTGATTCCTAACTGGAAAGAAATAGCTTCTTTAAAGGTATAAATCAAGTCACAAACTTAAAGGCCTACAAGGGCCAAGCAAGAAAAGCAAATGAGTAAAGTGGCCCAGTTGGGGTGTGAGCCAAACTGGAGAAGTCATGCACCATTAGGTCGGGCTAAGGAAGAGGAGGGAGTAAGAGTTGACTTAGCTGAGATCCAACTGTCATCATGTCAACACAATAGCAACTATTCTGCCAGGCCTAATGACATGAAAAAAAAAATGGTTTAATGTGAGATCTTAATTTTTAAGCACCTAATTTCAAAAACTACTCTTTTTTTTTTTTTTTTGTGGTACTGGGGATTAAACTCAGGGGCACTCGACCACTGGGTCACATCCCCAGACCTTTTTTGTATTTTATTTAGAGACAGGGTCTCACTGAGTTGCTAAGTGCCTTGCCATTGCTGATGGCTGGCTTTGAACTCGCCATCCTCCTGCCTCAGCCTCCCAAAGTGCTGGGATTACAGGCGTGCGCCACCGCGCCCGGCTACAAAAACTACTCTTGAGAGACAAAAAAGACTGCAAATCTTAGCCCATGTTGAGTGGACACATGTGTGAATACTACCATATATTATGGTGGTGGGTGGCCTTGAGGCAGGAGGGAAGCAACCTGAGCTATGTACAGACCTGGGCTAAATGTCAGCTTTGTCCTGGCTGGCTGTATGAGCCTGAGAGAGCCTGGGGGAACCTCGGGGAGCAACCTAGTATTTAAGCCTACAAAACAGTGATGTCCTCCACCTTGCTGAAGCCTGTGAAGAATAAGTGCCCGCACAATGACTCGCACATAGACGACAATCTATTAACACCTAAGAATAATCATTTTTAAGTTGAGGAATTCCACACACCAGTAGCCTTTAAATGGGGAAAGTAGGCAAAAAGGTTTGATGTGAAAAGAGTTCTTTAAATTCAAGATTCTTGGCTATGAAGATTCTATATAAAAAGTAAACCAAAAAAAAAAAAAAAAAAACAGTAAGGATTTTGTCATGAAGAAATGCTGGAGTGAGCATTAGCCACTCTCATAATATCTGAAGAACAAAAGACCATACTCTGGGCTCATGTCCTTGAAAACCAAAAAGTGCAGAAGGTCCAGTGATGCCCCACCTGGTCAGAGCAGATGTGGGCAATGTTCCAACAAAACCACAACAAGAAAACACTGTGAAAGAACCAGACCCCTGAGTCCACTGACACCCTGGAGTTGCAAGACAGGGCCAGGGCCACCTGGGAGGCCTCAGGAAGAGGAAGAAAAAATGCCGTTTGTTAAACGACTAGGCCATTAGAGCAGCAGGTTTTATTACAAACAGAATTAGAAAGGAATGAGGAAAAGAAAAAAAAAACAGCCCATAAATGGTGGCAGCTGCTGTTTGTTTCTAAGCTGTGCTTCCCAGTAGTTTGTTTGCACAGTGGTGTTTCTGCAACATATTTGGAGTGAGGTTCTACATTTGCTTGAAATATCTCAATTGTGCTTTCAACATTTATTTTTCTTGAGTAGAAATAAATGTGAATGAGGAGAAGTAGGATGGTGAGGAGTGGCTGCCTCAAGGAGCCTGATAATCAATCCATCAAGGGTGTGAGGGAGAGCAGGAGCAGAAACAGGTGCGGGACAGGTATCAGCTTCCACACCCAGGGCTCTCCCCACCTCCTGGATCTCTCTCAGGGTTGGGGTTCACAGCTGGGTCTCAGGAGGATCTGGGCTGCTGACTTCCAAAGCCCTTTCTCTCCTCCAATCACCTATTAATGGGCACCATGACCCAGGTAATCAGAGCCAAGGAAGCTTAATATAGACTTTATTCCACCTGCTAGGAGAGAGGAAGGCATTTTGCTGGACACATCCAAAGGAATAAAAGGCCAAAGGAACTAGCGAATCCCACCGCTAAGTGGCCTTAAGTGGACCACAGCAGTGGCAACAATCATCACATCAGGTTGGTTCCCTGAGAAGAAGATGAAGAATCTCTGATTTACAGAGTGAGTTTACTGTGGCATCCTTGGAATCCACACCTGCTGGGGGTGAAGGAGGAAGGACTGGACTAAGCAGAGGTGGAGCTGCACCATGAGGCAGTGGAGAGAGACACATACCCCACCTGACCCATGGAGGCTCTTTCCCCAACTTTCCCATTACCTAGACCCAAGAACCCGGAGAATGGGATTTTTGCAAACATTCCTTCATAAACACATATCAGTGTTAGTTACGTTCTTGTGGAACTCGAACAAGGAGAGCATCCAGCTTTTTTCTCTACTCCAGCAAGACCTCTAAAGTTACGTCTCCCAAGGCGAAGGAGTGAAGACCAAGATATATTGACCAAATTATATTATTATATTGTGTGCATGTGTAAATATGTAACAACAAATCCCACTATTATGTATAATTATAATGCACCAGTAACAATAGAGAAAAAGTGGGGGGGAAATTCTCCCAACAGTGGGCCATGACCCCTCAATTCTTAGGTATAATGGCCTCTTCTCAGTCTTGTCCTGTTTGCCTCTTTTGAGGCATTACCCAGCTGAGCACCAACGCTTGTTGAAAATGAACATCCTCCTCCACCCTCCATCACACCTCTCAGTCTCTCACAGATTGTTTCCTCAGCGTAGGCTTCCCTCCAAGTCCCACCCAGGCCACCACCTCCCTTATTTTGTTCAGTACATGCTAATGGCCTTCACACGTCCACCAAGTCCATCTACTCCACCTCATTCCCACAACAGGCCTCGCCATTTCTGCATGGCACTCCTTGCTTTCCCTGTCTGTGCCTCCCTCTTTTCAACCTACTCACCACAAGAATCCTTCTAATGTAGATATTCTAACCACAACAATCCCTGATTAAAAATTCTGTATGATACATTTCAAATTAAAACTCAAGGTCTTGTCATCCTGGGGCCCAGCCTCCATTCCCGGCCTCATGTTACAGCCAACTGAGACCTCAAACCAGCCGTTTCCCTGACACCCCGCACTCAGCCCTGGGCCTTGGTTACCATACGCCTATCTGCCGAGATCCTTCCTTCAGCTATTCTCTAGCAGGCAAGCCCCTCCTCGAGAGGCCAACCTGCTATCTCCTCTGTGTAGCCTTTCTCCAATCAGTGCTACCTCCCCTCTCTCCACTTGCCGCACTTTGTGCTCAGCTCTATTAAAACCGTTTTCACACGGTGCTATCCTCTCGCACATTTCTCCCCCTTGATGAATTACAAACGCCATGGGAGCAGAGAATGTCATATTCATCTTCATAGTTCCCAGCACTTAGCACCATGTCCGACATAAGACTGCTGGACATAATTATTTACTAAATAAGGTTGTCGTCCTACTCCCAATTCTCCACGACATATGTAGAGGAAGTTGCCCAAAAAGGGGGGGTGGGGCAGAATGTAGAGCCAAAGGTCTAACTAACATTTGTGTCACTTCTCTTCAATCTAGACAAGCTGTTCTAGCCGCTGAGCCCCACCCCTCTTACACCAATCCCAGACACACGGAGCGATCACATGCGTAAGTCCCTCGAGGATTCCCAGCTCCGAAGACATCCATAAAGCTTGTTGGGGGAGCTGGGCCTCATGTGCCTGGAGAAGACAGGCTGTCAGGATGTGGAAGCTGAAGTGCAGCAAGCAGAGGAGCCTGTACCTAATAATCATGTTACATAGACAGGAAAGCTCAGAGACAAGAGTCAGCTTCTTTCTCCCTCTCGTGTTTGCTTAGCTGCTCTAAGCCAGGATGGGCGGCCTGGAAGAATGTTACATCCACCAAGGAGAAAAGAGCAAATCACTGACATTTACCAAAGTCAGGAATCCCTGTTGGCTACACATGCCTTTATTCAGATCTTAACCTTTGCTGGGAGACCGAGAAGAGAATTTAATTCTAAGGTAGAGTAGTTTACATTATTTCATAATGAAATATAACTACACATCCAAAGGCAGGCTGTTCCCTGAAAGAAAATGTTACTTTTCAACAAGCGCTGATACAGGTAAATGTGGTCAGTCGTGGTAATAAAAGTCTTAACAGCCAACGCTTTGTACTAGGGACTATTGTGAGAATTTTCCATGAGTCTTTTATTTCATGATCACAACTCTATCAAAGGGATGCTATCATTATCTCTGATTTTACCAGTGAGGAAACTGAGGCACGGAGAGAGTAAACACTTGGTCAAGGTCACGGCACTGAGAAGCAGGAGAGCCAAGATATAACCCCAGCTCGTCCGATTCCAAACACTGAGCTCCACACTACACACACCGTCAGTTTCATGGCATCACAAGTATCAGCTTTGATTTATCACCCAGTTAGTGATGAATCAAGTGACATCACCCAAGTGATGAACTAAGCTCTCCAACATTGGGCAAGTTTCTTAACTGCTCTGAGCCTCAGGGACTTCATCTTTAAAATGGGAACAATATCACCTCTCTCCAAAGTCATCCTGAGGACCACAAATGTCTAGACTAGCACGGGACCTGATATATACTGGGACTTCAATAAATATTCATCTCCTTCCTTCCATTTCCTTTTTGCTCTTTGCAAACCAGTTCAGTTAATAAACAAGAAATATGCCACAGGAAAACCCAGTCTGCATTTCATAGATTTTCAACTAAAAAAAAAAAGTCTATAAACTATACAAAGCCAGTAAAAGAAGACCTATTGCTTTTCAACCAATAATGTCACCACATGCTTTGCAAACAGGGCCAGATATTTATGGACAAACAGATGTCTCTTTAGAAATGAGAGAGGCAATTGAGAAGACACATGAAGTTTCTCGGGCTCCTGGGGCGTTGGAACAAATTCTCTCGTCCCTCAGCTGATGAAATGTGGGCAGCATTGGCAGGCTCCAGTCGGACTCTGTGGCAGCAGAAAGAGATTTAGGATCTAGGGACCAGTCTGCTATCTCCTCACACACTTCTCTTCCTTGATGAATCACAAAGGCCCTGGAAGCAGATATTCTTCCAGGTCCCTTGAATGATCCTAGATTTATGGGAATACTAAATAACATCTGAAGACGAAATCCCAAATGGCAAAGCTATCTATAAGGGTGACGACTCCTTAGCATGGTAAAAGAGCCCGCCTATTCTTCCCCACACCTCCCCTTCTTTGAAAATGAAGTTAAGAAAGGGACTGGGAGGGCTCACCAACTATGGCCTAACTCTAGACATCACTTGTCCAATACTCCTCTTAAAGTCATAGTCATTCTGTGACAGAATCTTTGACTTGAGGCCACCGATCTTTTGGCAAGGTGAAATAGACTCTAACAGAATACAGAAAGCCCTTGATATGACTGTCTACCCCGGGACTGGCTACTGACATCTGCCAGACCACTGTGCTTTCTCTAAACTTGCCAGCCTGAAAAAGACCAAAACGTTATTTCTCCTGGAACCATATTTAGCAGCTGTTTTGTTCCGATTCGGCCATAAATGACAAGCATATGCTAACAAAAGGAAAACGGAACAAAGAAAACAGGAACAGTAGGAGAACTCTCCATATTTATCTTGAGCCTTCAGGCTTTTTCAACACCATTGTCCTTCCCGAGTAAGTACAGCCTAGGAAAGACAGGCTGACTCAACATCCCCTGGGTTCAGTGCCCGCTGACTCACAGCCAGTCAAGGTCCCTCAAAAGCAACGTTTTACTTACTATCCCCTCTTCTACTATAGGGGGCATCTGAGAGGTCAAAGGTCTTGCCTCACACTCTCAGGTTTATTTAATCCCGGATAATCACCTGGGCCCCTCCATAGCCACCTGCTTGGTGTTATGTACCATCCAAAATAGAAGTAGAAGGCACTTGGCCCCCAGCTCATTATGCTTCCAGTCTAAAGAGGGAAAGAGACATAAGCAAATGATGACATGAACACAGTCACTAAATTACCACCACAGAAAATACAGTGCTCCAAGAGCATGTCATCCAAAAGATACAGACTAGGGCGCAGGAGCTCCTGTTCATTAACAAACTGGTCCAAGCCATGCATCTGAAGTAGAGTGGATATTTCAAGTAAGACATCATATAAAATAAAACGAAGATAAAACACTGCTGATTTTTATTGGGTGAACATCTGTATAGACAAATAAACTATGCGGACCTATTAGAGGATTGATCCAAAACAGGGTTCCAGTCTGGATTCTACTCATGGCTATTGTTATTCCACTTCCCATACTCTGGTCTTCCCATCTGTAAAAGGGATCAGACCACTTGGCCTGCCTTCTTTGCAAGGTTGCATCCTGCGTGCGAACCTCCCAGGCAACTCCCCAGCTTCATACGTCACACAGTCTTTGGGAAGGGCAGTCCCTGAGCACAGGCTGGCTTCCAGGACTCCACCAGCTATAACACATCTGTGCCTGGCTGGGATTGGTGTCTTTTCACCGTACTAGGTCCTTGATGACCAGCCCCTCTTGGTATGGTCAAGACCGAGGCTGAGCCAAGCCTCTAGGAACACCATTCTTAATCCTGGAAACTTTGAGTTCTCGGGACAGGGACTGGAACCTCCTCCTCTCCTGCCTGAATTGCTGTGGGTTTGGTTCCACCTGGTATGGTATAGCAGCCAGTAGTGAACCAGCCTTCCCAGCACCCTCCTGCTGCTCACCTGCTGTCCTCAGCATGCTGCAGCTCAGGCCTGTTACCACGAAGACAGCCTTTACAAGTGAAATGGAAACCTGGGTCCTCAGATTAATAGCTGCAAGACCTTCAGCTATAGAACAGACTATAATAAACATCACTATCACTGGAACACTGGAATAGACAATGGCCTACATGCTTTCTACACATTTTCACATTCAATCCTTACAGCAACTTAGGAAATAGATATTACTAACTCCCACGATGAAACTAAGGCTTCAAGGAACTAAGTAATTTGCCTAAGGTAAAATGGAAGAGGTAGCAGCCAAGAGTAGATGGCAATGTGAAGATTCGAACACCGACCCAGGAGAATTATTCTGAGGATCAGAAAAAATATAGTATTGAACACAATGCGTGGCAGTGCTTAATAAATAGCCATGTTACTGCTGCTGCTGGCATTATTAAAAATTGCTCAAAATGGTAAAGACAGTATTCAAATTGGGGATTCTGAATTCAAGTCCATGATTACACACTTCTCTACTAGTGGCCAATGCTGAAACTGACTTGGGGTGATGGGAACGGTTGAGGTCTTCACGGTTTAACAGTGGAGCCAGAGAAGGGGCAGTAACCTCAAGCCAAGCATATTTGTAAATTCTCAAAAAGTGTTTGCTAAAAATTCTTCATCCAAGAAGGAATAAGTCCTATTGGTTTTGTTCAGTGCAATATCCCCAATACTAGATCACAGCTAGGACATAAAGACACTCAATGAATATCAGCTGGATGAATGATATCCCCACATCACAGTTCTGCCATCCACAGCCAGAGTAGGATCTCTGACAACTGGAGCAGAGATTTCCAACATCAAATCAACAGATCCCTCTCCCCATATTATAGAAGGGCTACTGGAGACACAGAGTGAGGAACTATACACTCATAAAAATCACAGGATTTCCAACAAAATAAGCTTAGGTGACTTGTCCAGGGCCTCAACTAGTCACAGTGTCAGGTCAAGGCCTCCTGTCTTTCTTCAGACTTCTAGTTTTTCTCTCTGTTCAATTAAAAAAAAAAAAAAAATCCATTGAAAGATCAAAGGAATCACTCACTGTACCCCAAATAGTGGGTCTGGAAGGGAAGGAAGCAGGGGTCATGGGAGGGATGGGTAGTAGGTAGTTGTGAATTTCAGGTGCTTGGCTTAAGAAAGAAATTTAATTCATGCCCCGAGCTTATATAACTAAATTTATCACACGTGGTTGATTTGATTATCTTTCTTTTTTTTTAATATTTATTTATTTGCTTTAGTTGTACACAATGTGTTTACGTGGTGCTGAGGATCGAACCCGGGCCGCACACATGCTAGGTGAGCGCTCTACCGCTGAGCCACAACCCCAGCCCTGATTTGATTATCTTTGAGACAGTCCATTTGGTAGGTCACATGTAAACATCAGCATAGGAGATAAATGAAATTTTTCAAAAATACATTTTTCTCAGTTCATAGATTTTACATATTCATACTCACATTTAGCTCAGTTCCAACTTATTTCTTTACAGATGAAAACAAAGAACTAGCCGGGCGCGGTGGCACACGCCTGTAATCCCAGCACTTGGGAGGCTGAGGCAGGAGGATCATGAGTTCAAAGCCAGCCTCAGCAATGGTGAGGCACTTAACAACTTAGTGAGACCCTGTCTCTAATAAAATACAAAAAAGGGCTGGGGATGTGGCCCAGTGGTCGAGTGCCCCTGAGTTCAATCCCCGGTACCCAAAAAAAAAAAAAAAAAAAAAAAAAAAAAAGAACTGTATATAAACTGATTGTTGTCCGCTGGCTTACGATGGAAAAATGAGGACATAAAATTAAAGCACATAAAACAAGGATGAGAACAACCCAGGAAGGACTTACAACATTAACTTGAATATTTTCTCTCTGGCTCTGGTGCACAGCTATTTTAATCCCCTGTCAGCTGTTGCGATTTGCTGGCCAGCACTTCTCAGGCTTCCTGGCCTGATATTCCCATGTCATGGCCGCAGACTTGCCAAGGCAACATGCGGAAAGTACAAACCCCAAATTCATGTTCAGAGATTACTTTCCAACACATCAACAATCAGGAAAAGGAACACCAGCTCCATAAAGCAAGTTAAGAGAATTCTCCAGAGTAACAGGCCACAGGGAAATTTTGCACAACAAGAGCTATGTACACCCTACAGAATTTTCCTTCACCCTCCCACAGTCCCCTCAAGGTCACACACACACACACACACACACACACACACACACACACACACACACAGTTGCTCTACAAGTCAACAAGTACACAAAGCTCCCCACCTGGGTCCCTCCCATCATCAGGTTGCTGCAGAGATGATACAAGTATTGCGGGAAGGTGTATCACACAGTTTACAGAGATGTGCAAACATCGGATCCCTCTAGACCTGTCAAGACAGGGTGACGTTCCAGTATTTCCAGCAACACGAGGTCCAACTGATGGGAACCAGACTAGCAAAGATCTTGGCATTTTGCCCTTCAGAGATGCTTAGATGAAGAAAAAAGCAACTGCAGCAGATGGACTTTAAAGACAAGAACCGATTACCTAAATAATTAAGTAAGAAAGATTAGGAAGCCATCCAAGGTTCTATTTTGGAAAGAAGGGCCTTAACAGGACCATTTCCCCACAGCTACTCATTTATCACCTGCTCACAAAAGACCAACAACATGTATGTGCTCTTGAGCGTGTTCTCACGAGTTCTTTCCCCACCCAGAAGGACCCAGGCAGGAGCAAAACTAGTGAGAGCGCCAACTCCACTCTATGGTAATAAGGGTGCAAGCCACCTTTCACTGGCTGTCTGTCAACCCTCCCTACAAAGGAAGGAGCTCCCCTCTCTGCCTCTTTGCATGGGAGCCTCCATGAAGGCCAGGGTTGTGCAAATGGAAGGGGAGGGGCCAACACCTTAAGATGGAAAAACGAGGACATAAAAACACCAAAAGGTGTTGGCCAAGAACCCAGGCCTTCTCTCTGGGTTCTCAAGGAAGGAAAGACAAGCCAGCTGGATCATCTAACACTCTCATTTCCAGAGATGGTGGGATGGCCCAGGGTCCATCAACAGCTACATGGGGCAGCAGCCTGTCATTTGGCAGAAAGACATCCAAGCCAATCTCAGCCCATCATCTGGTGTCACAACTAATGGAACAGATGGCTGGTAAATACCAACTCAGACAGGTTGTTTATAATTAGGGCCTCATTTGCATGACTCCTCCCCTCAAGGCTTTCATTACTAGCATAGTTGGTTGGTGGCTGGTTGACTGGCTGGCTGGTTGGTTAAGCAAGACAGACAATTTTGGATTGAAGCCTTTATAGCATCTGATCAAGGATCTAGAAAATTTTGGCAAATTCAAGAAGCTATAGCTAAATCTCCCTGTGGACCTCCAGATTTCCATGTGTGTTGAGTTTCCACTGTCAAATAAATCTGGGAACATTGGGACCAAAAAAAAAAAAAAAAAAATAGTAGGTTGGGGGTTTCTTTTCTTTTGTTTTTGTTTTCTTGTCCAGGGCGGGGGGGGTGGGGGGGGTGACCAGGGATTGAACTGGGGCACTCAGCCACTAAGCCACATCCCCAACCCTATTTTGTATTTTTTTTGTATTACTTTTAGAGACAGGGTCTCACTGAGTTGCTTAGTGCCTTGTCATTGTTGAGGCTGGCTTTGAACTTGCGATCTTCCTGAGTTGCTGGGATTACAGGTCAGGTGTGTACCACCACGCCCATCCCCATTGGTTGGTTTTTTTTTTTTTTTTTTTGGTACCAGGGATCGAACTCAGGAGCACTCGACCACTGGGCCACATCCCCAGCCCTTTTTTGTATTTTATTAGAGACAGGGTCTCACTGAGTTGCTAAGTGCCTCGCCATTGCTGAGGCTGGCTTTGAACTCACAATCCTCCTGCCTCAGCCTCCCAAGTGCTGGGATTACAGGCATGCGCCACCGCTCCCAGCGTGGTTGGGGGTTTCTTTAGAGCAGAGTTTCTCAGAGCTTTTAATGTGTTAATGTACCCTGCAAATCTCTAGAGACAAGTTTTCCGCATTTCCCAAACCTGTCTGGCCACATCACACTCTGTTAAGGACAGTCCTCTCTCCTCTACAGACTGGGGTGCTGCAGAGCACAGGCTGCAAAGGCTAATGCACAGAGCCACCTTCCCCTTGTCATTCCTACTTAACCAAAATTTGCACCTTAAGTTAATGTTACCGGGACTGCTCAGTGCTGTCCAATGTTGACTCACCCCTTGTTCCTTAGTTGTAAAAATCTCAATTTTATTTGAGAGGCAAAATATGAACCTCAAAAACTACATGCCCCCTTTCCAATGAAGTCAGAGTGAATATGTGACAAAGTCAATTACAGATAAGGAGAAGTATTTTTTCCACATTTTTATTGGTGCATTATAGTTGTACATATGATGGAAATTGTTTTTACATATTCATACATGCTGACAATATAATTTAGCCAATAATCAGAAGTACTGTATGGGACAAAAGGTCTACTCAAATGAAACTGGCTTAACTGGAAAAAGAGCTCTTTTGCTCTTTTGTTATTTTCCCTCTTCCCACTAATTTCCTAAAGTACAGATGTGTTGGCTGGAACCCAGCAGCCACATCTGATCCTAAGGTAAACTGAAAAACAGAAGGTTTATGCTATACTATTATAGTAGAACAATAAAATGATCCTAAGCCCCTCACAGCCATGGAACTACCATGCCACTACTGACCTGCCTATTTCTGGACATGAAGGAGAAATAAACTTCTGTCTTCCTTAATGCACTAATTTCTTGGGCTTGCTATGATGCAGCTGAATTCTAATTGATTTACTCTTCAGAGATTTTTATATTTTTATGTTTAACTAGCAGTCCTGCTTCAAAACACTCTTCTCCACCAGCCTTTTTGCTTTTGGTAGAGGTCATAGTCATTACAGTTTTTCAATAAATATTCCACTTCTCCTTCCGTGAGCATGTTGTGAGATGGCACTCCCCGCCCTTCTTGAAGCTGGGTAGGAGCACTTAATTTACTGTGGCTGATGAAATGTGGCTGGAAGGAATGTGAAATATCTGCTCTCCTGTACAAAGCACTGTGATGACTGTGGACGCACATGTGGTCACAAAGCCCCCAGGAGTCTGTATTCTTAGGTCACTGATCAGGAGAGTCCTCTACTGACCCACACTGGGCATGTGGCAAGGACAAGAGATAAATTTAAGTCATATAAAGTCTCAAAGATTGTTTGTTACCATAGCACATCCTAGACCATTGTGACCAAGAGAATAAAGTGACAAGAAGATGCTAATAATAATTGTGCTGAAGCAATAATTCTGAATGATTTCTGAAACGATACTTGGGATAAGCCACATTTCCCTGGATAACTCCTACACCCCAGACATTATCCAGGGCATCTTGCAAGTTATTTTATTTTCCTCTCTGCAGCAATCTTGTGAGGTAGATTGGTTACAAAAGAAAAAACTAGAGCAACGTCCAGTGCCCAAACACATATTCTCTCTGTCTCCAATCCAAACATGTAAACGCAGCCTAGGAAAGCCCTTACAAAACTGGTAGCTAACAACCTAAGGATTCTGGTAACCCATTCCTATGAAAAGGGGCAAAGAAATTAAAAATGGCACCTGCTTTCATGTCCCCATATAGGCTAACCCAGAGCATGCTGGGACTTGTAGTCCCTGTGCCCCATCCAGGGCCACAGAACTATAGGTCTCCGGACTGCTCATTTGAAGGCCTTTGAACTCAAAACCTGCTGTCTGAGCCACTGTCAAGGTAACCCAGCAGCTGAGAATAACTAATTGGGCAACATTCTCTGACTGTTGGCATGAACAGTTATAATCTCAGCATCACCGTGGCAACCTGACTGGAATGCTGGTTATTCACACAAAGAAAAACCGGTCTCCATTCAGACCAGGATTGCACTTTGTGCTACTTTTCCCACTGCAGACTGCTACTGAAGGAACAATGCTTCTTTTAAGAATGTTTATTACTGGTCTGTGGAAAAACAGCCTTTTTTCATAGCCTGGAAAAAAATATGGAAAGCGGGGGGAAAGTCATGCAACCTTTATTGCCAGAAGTGAACAGACTTTACGATGGCAGGCTTTATAGAAACAACAGTAAAGGCTGTCACAGAGCAATTCTGTGGCTTTCGACTAGACCACAGCGCTCCATGGAGATGCCAAGGCGCACCACTGGCAGTGGATGGCTAACAACCAGAGAGAGGGCAACGCATCGAACCATGCTTATTTCCTGGGCACCTCCAATGTGCTATCACAGACCCTCCTCCAGGTCTCTCAGGGGCTCCCTTTGTCTGCTCTACTCTGCATCCAACTCAGCCTTTCTCTAAAGCTGCACCCCAGACATCAGCTCCAGCCTGTTCCCAGAAGACTTCCTGTAGACTCTCCCATCCCGTGTTCTTATTCTTGTTTTATTGCTGATATCCAGAAATTCCTCTGATCCCATCTTTGTAGGCAATCCTTCGAGGCCCAACTCAAATCATCATTCATCCCTTAGTCCCTACCATTCCACTCCACTGGAGTGAATTCCACATTAAGGTATACCCCAAGGATGACCTTGAATGTGTCCACCTTATCACCCTGGAAGACAACTCTCCAGGGAGCAAGTTTAGGTTCTGAACTGGACTTTACACTTCCAAGTGTGTCATTTTTGGAAAACTACTTGATGTCTTTAAGCCAAGGTTTCTTCACCTATAAACAGGATGCTCTTTAAAGTGAGGTCTGAGACCAGCAGTATTTGCATCGCCCGGGAACCTTGAAAGAAATGCAGCTTACCAGCTTAGGTGACTTCTGCCCACCCCCACCTACTGAATCAGAATTAACATTTTAACAACATCCCCAGGTGATTCAAATGCGTATGAATGATCCAAAAGTCCTGATAAAATTTACCTAGCAGAGATGTGTAAGAGAGAGAAAGTGCAGGGAAACACCCAGCCCAGAGTCAGAGACACTAACTGGGGAAACCACTATTTAGTTCCCATAATTGAATGGCAAATTGAACCATTTGTTGTTTCAGGGGACATCATAGCAGGAGGTGGCCTTCAAGGAGCAGGTCTAATTAGTAATAACAGATTAACATATAGGAAATGTAAATGAAGGGAAGCAGAGGATTGTGGTTTGGAAGAAGTTGACAAACTGACTTCATCGTTTACAATTTTTGTCTGATATTGAGCAAATCCACTGAAATCTTCTAGCCCTTGGTTTCTTTTCCCACACATCAGAAATAAGAATACTGGCAGGTTGCCTGCCTCTCAGAGCTGTACTAAAAATGAAATGAGATAAAAAGAATGAAAGAATTTTGCCAAATACAAAGTAATGATTAAGTCGGTTTTTATCAGTTAATGCTGAAATAAAATGTGCCCATCAGAAAGTGAACTCATGCACAAAGGTGGCCACCCTTGAAGGACACACCGACGAAAAATAGCACATTAAGGCCACTGCAGAATATATTCAGCCCACCCCACTTTAGGATTTGAGGGTAAAGGTTTGGTTTTGGTTTTTGAATCCAGGGCCTTGTGCATGTGAGGCAAGCACTCTACCAACTGAGCTATATCCCCAGTCCTGTGAATGGAGTTTTAATGGAAATGAAGAAAGAGCTGAAGGGGCCACTGGCTCTGACTGAGAAGTCACCTAAGCTGGTAAGAAGAGGGCTACAGAATGGCCTCTGCTTTCAAAATGCTGGGGAAGGGAGTGAGAGGGGATGTCCAGTGTGGATTCCAGGAGAAAAGAAATTCATAGCAGACTGGGGCCCTCTTGGTGCCAGAGCTAAAGACAGAACCACAGGGGAGGCCTTGGGGCTGCCAGGGTAAGAGCCTGAGGCTGGATGGAGGGGAGGGGAGGCCACTCCCATGAGGATTAGGGAGGAAACATCAGCTGCTGCCGGAACTGCTCTCACCCATTCCTCAAGAACCCTGATCCTGGAAGGAGAAGGGATGGCGACAGGGATGCCTGCTCTACCGGCCAGACGGCCAGAACACACCATAAATGCTAGGAGAGTTCACACAGGCAGGAAATCGATACAAACAGACAGTCAGAATGATGAAAGGGAACATGGCATCAGGCTGGACTTAGAAACACAAGCAGGATTTGAACATGCAAAGAGAGATCCGCAGAAGGGATACACCTGCCTTCACAGCGGTGCTGTTTTAACAGTATACATGTCGGGGCATGTGTCACTCTGTCAGAAATTCCAAGTCATGTCACCTAGAGACAGCACCCACCAGCATCCATGTGACCTTATGGTATTTCCAGAATCCACGATTCCAGGAGCATCTCACAGGGCTGTTGTCGCCTGAAGCGATGGCCGCTTGGAGCAGCAAAGCGCGGGAATAAGTTCAGAGGCAGACTGGAAACAAACAGGATCTTTATTCTGTCAGTTTCTCTCTCTGGCTCTAACAACTCTAACACGTACCACACACCAGCAAACAACCAACAATCAAATATGGCCCCGACCCGCTCCACGCTTGGCCCAAGTCTCTGGAGATCCTGGGCCAAGTCTCGTGAGACTACGGAAGGTGGCAATGTCCAAAACTCCATGGCCCAAAGTCAACCGCAATCATACCCATCTCCCCAAAACAGGGCTCCTGCACAGGGCAAGTAGACTTCAAATACCGAGCGCACAGTGCAGACAAAACGTCAGGCACACGCAGAATCAAGACCATAAAACCACTCGTTTTCTTAAACAAAACACCATGTCTGCCACCTCGCTTCTCCCAATAAAGGGACGTCAATTACATTGCTGAGATCATTTCTTTATATCCACCTTCCCCACATCCCAGTGTTCCTGCTTCCCAGGAACAGGGCTGGGCTCTTCATCCTAGCGGTTTTAGCAACATGCAGAAACCAGGGTGGGGGTGGGGGGGAGTTGATTATGGTCAGTTAGGTAAATAAATGATTTTTTTTAAATCAATTTTTATTTATTTGCTTTAGTTGTACACAATGTGTTTTATTCAATGCGTTTTATTTGTACATGGTGCTGAGGATCATAGGCGAGCACTATACCACTGAGCCACAATCCCAGCCCAATAAATGATTTTATCAAAATTCTCATATATAAGCTGTTCCTTTTTTCCCTCTGGTGAAATGCAGAGATGCACATGGAAGGTTGACTAGACATTCCTCTGGGAGGACGCTAGAGAATCTGTGAGGCCACATTCAAATATAGCTCACCTTCTGGAAAGCCTGTTTTCCATAAAGATATTGGTGTGTGGATTTTTTTAATATATTAAACATGGAAAATCGGTACCAATTTTAAAATAAAGCAGAGAAGATGCTAATAAATCTCAGGCTTCTGCTGCAGGCTTCTCAGTGAGTACGCTAACTTCTTGAGGTTTCCCATTTCCTCTCCTTCACCAATAGGAATGTTTTGGCAAGCAGACGCAGAAGCACATTGTTCATCTGGGCACAGTGGCGCACGCCTGTAACCCCAGCGGTTTGGGAGGCTGAGGCAGGAGGATCGCAAGTTCTAAGCCAGCCTCAGCAAAAGCAAGGCGCTAAGCAACTCGGTGAGACCCTGTCTCTAAATAAAATACAAAATGGGGCTGGGGGTGTGCTCCATGGTGGAATGCCCCTGAGTTCAATTCCTGTTTCAAAGAAAAGGAAAGGAAGAGAGGGAGGGAGGGAGAAAGAAAAGAGAAGCACACTGTTCACCTGTACCATTCACAGCCCCAATTTCAAAATCGGAAAATGTTCTTTATTTCACCTCTACTCACAATTTATAATTACTGAGATTAGAACTGAAGACCAGTTTAATTTCTATTACCCATACAGAATAGATTTCAAGAAAAGTCAATATTATTTTTTTAAAAGGTAACAAGAGGAATACTTGGTGTTGTTGGTGTTGTTGTGTATGTGTGTGTGTTTTCATTCAATCAGTTGCTAATCACCATCAGATTTCTCTATTAAACCAGGGTTCTCCACTAGGGCTGATGTTCTAAGACCTCTGTTAATAACCGTATCATTTTAGGGTTTCTAAGTTATTGTCTAAACTTAGAAGAAAATAATAATTCAGAAAGAAACTTAGTTAAGTATTGCTTTTCACTGATATAAAAAAATGTCTGCTGGTCCCTCTCAATTCTTGGGGCCAGTGAAGTTGTTCTCTGAGGCTCATACCAGGATCGTTTTGTTCCTTGAACGGCGACATGGTTACACTGGTGCTTCTCATGTAAGCAGAATACGTTTGTCTGGTGCACTTTTCTGCAAGTACTTCACAATTAAGAGGTTTGAAAAAACAATGGAGTCATTAGGAGGTCAGCTTCAATTTAGAAGAATGAGGAAGTAGATCTAAACTATCCAACAATTAAAAACCCCTACCCTAGGAGTGGTTCAGAGCTCAGTAACTAAGTTGTTAACTTACTTAAAACCCAGAAGCTAAACCAGGCAGGGGGGAACACACCTATAATCCTAGTGACTCAGGAGGCTGAGGCAGGAGAATTTCAAGTTCAAGGCCAGTTAGTAAGACACTATCTCAAAATAAAAACTAAAAAAGCCTGAGGATGTAGCTCAGTGGTAAAGTGCCCCTGGTTCAATCCCCACTACCAAAAAAAACAAGGTATATTTTGTTACAGAGCAGAAATTCTCAACCTTATTATTGAATTCCACTCAGGTGTTAACCATACCATACAATGCTCAGCCTACAATGCTTGCAGGTAGAGTCCCGCTTCATTGAGATACCAAAGTTTGCCAGTAGATGTGTGACTAAAACGGGCTTATGGCAACATCCCCCAAACCTGGTATCAGCTCTCACATCCTCCACAAGGGGCCTAAATCTTTCTAGAGATGATTCTTTCTAGCATCCTTCTCATGTGACTTTCTCAGCCACTGTGTTCAAATGTTGTTTTTGAAACAAGAAACTTGGAGGAATATGTGTCTACAGAAGTAAGGAAAAGTGGGATTTTATGCAAGTGAATAAGTCAAGTAATGAATTAAGAATAACGAGAGCAGGCTTGGGGTTGTGGCTCGGTGGTACAGCACTTGCCTCACATGTGTGAGGCACTGGGTTCGATTCTCAGCACTGCATATAAATAAAAAACTTGGGGCTGGGATTGTGGCTCAGCAGTAGAGCACTCACCTAGCGCGTGCGCGGCCCAGGTTTGCTCCTCAGCACCACGTAAAAATAAGTAAAGGCATTGTGTACAACTAAAATAAATAAATAAATATTTTTTTAAAAAAGAACTAAAAAAAAATTTTTTTTTTTTTTTTTTTGGTACTGGGGATTGAAGTTAGGGGCACTAGACCACTGGGCCACATCCCCAGCCCTTTGTTTGTATTTTATTAGAGACAGGGTCTCACTGAGTTGCTGAGTGCCTCGCCATTGCTGAGGCTGGCTTTGAACTCACGATCCTCCTGCCTCAGCCTCCCAAGTGCTGGGATTACAGGCGTGCACCACCACGCCCAGCTAAAAATATTTTTTAAAAATTCAAAAAGAAAAAATAATAATGACAGCAATTGTAATGAAAAATCTATGTGTCATTGAACCTCCCCTTTCGAGGAGAGCCATTTGGTTGATACCAAAACCACCTATGGTCCTATGAGACTCAACTGCTGACAGCAAGGAACATGAAGTTTCTCACCAGCAGGGAGAAACTGGCTCTCTTCTTCCTAGTGTCTTCTAGGTGAATGAGGCTGATTCTAAATCTCAAAAGAGAAATGCACTCTAGAAATGGCTCAGTAGCTTGGAACTTGGGCTCCAGCAGAACTAAAGCAACACTGTAAAATGAAAGGAATACAGTGGTGGAGACAGTTGGGGGAGGTAGACAGATCTTCCCAAAGTTCCTGCCAATTAACTACTTGGCTGTTTGATGTGGGGTCTTTGTTTTACCTGAACCATCTCCAGGCATAATAATAATAATAGAACACACAGCATTCATGTTAATCATTTCCATGAACCCATCAGTACCACTGTGCTCAGCCTCTGGCTCCTGGTACCATCTCATCCCTCCGGATCAGGAGGTCAAGTCTTCATTTCCTCTTGACAGAGATGTCTCTCACCTTCTTGGGGAAGACCAGTACATCTCGCTTTACCCTAAAACAGCCACTCCTCAAAGATCTGACTTAGAACATCACTTTTATAATAAATTTCCCATGGACACCCATTAACTCAAATACTATCCTCTTGGGAAGGAGTTAATAATGCACACTAAAAAATGCAGCAACTTACACATTTTCAAAATTAGGTATTAAAAAAAGCAGAAAGAGCCCTGGTTTATAGAAATCATTTCCATTCAAAATTCAGGCCCTGCTATTTTTTAACTATGTGAATGAGTAGGCTATTTTACCTTGCCAAATTTCCTAAATGCCTTGGGAATAAAATGTTTCTCCATAAAGGGTGACTTCCTCCCTACCACTTGTGCATACACAGACACACCCTCACACACACCACTACCCTGCTCTTCTTTCACTGCTTTCAATTTGTGTGTTCACAAGCAACTTCCTTAAAAGCTGGTTTTCATCTTTAAATCAGATTAAGTGTCATGTCCACTGTGCTAGTCAGCTTTCCGACACTGTGACAAAATACCTGAGAAATCTACTTCAAAGAAAGAATGGTTTATTTTGGCTCATGGTTTCAGAAGTCCATGGTCTCTTGGCCCATGGCTTTGGGTCTGTGATGCCACAGCACCTCACAGCAGCAGAAACATATAGCAGAGGAAGGAGGAAGACTATTCACCTCATGGCAGCCAGGATATAAAGAGAGACAAAGGGACCAGTGTCCCACTAGCCCTTCAAGGGCACACCCCCTAACAATTTAATATCCTTCCACTAGGCCCCACCTTCTAAAATTTCCACCACTCCTCCAGAGCGCCACAGGCTGCTGAGCAAGCCTTTAACACAAGGGCCTTTGGTGGACACCTTAGATCCAAATTATAGAACCCAAGAAGGCCTTGCTAAAACCCATGCCTTCTCCCTAGGAGATCTTGGCCCACTCCTCCTCTGTGTTCTCATGTATTTGTTCTAGAAAATGACTAACACCTGCCATGTATTTTAATTATATAATTAAGTATCTGACCTTCTCCTCTAGATGGAGGGAACTACTTGAAGTATCTAGTTTCTAATATCTCTAGCTTCTAATGGCTTTATGGTAAGTATTAAATGAGTGACTGATTTAACTATATCAGTATTCATTTCTTGAGCACTGTGGGCTAGAGCACATGCATCATCTGTAACCCTACCAAGAACACTGTACAGTGGACATCAATAGTTTAATTCCAGAGATGATAAAAATAAGGCCCAAATGAAGCAAGTGAGCAATTAATATCAAGTTTTGAGCCACATCTTATCTGCCCATAAAAGATCTAACCCAACACCCCGTACTTACTGGGTCCTCAAAAGATGCCATCTTCCTTCCTTTGCTCAAACAATAATGAGAACACAACTTCTACGATGGACGTCCCAGAACCTGTGAACATCAATGTCTGTGAACCTCCTACAACTAGGTTCCATGTTTCATGTGGTCTTTAGGAACTAAAGTCCAAGCACTGACCATCTGCAAGAACTCCATGGGTTAACACTACAACTTGGGAAATATGACACAACAAGTTGGTTCCATCAGATTCTGCATCAGCACTCATCAAGAGTTTTTTCAGACACTCATTAATCACCACCAACACATGTTCCAAGTGCCTGCTCTGTGCCAGCTTTGTACTATACACTGGGAATCCGAGGATGAAAAGTCACAATCTCAACCCCAAGGAGCAGACACGGGGAGACACCAGCATGTGTGGAGAGCCTGCTGCAGGAACTTGAGAGGGCCTCGAGCACGTGTTCTTAATTGGCAGATGTTCCGTGCCATTAGCCTGCCATTAGGGGATCTATGAATCATTTAACAGAACACAGAGCAACCTGTTTGGGGCCATGTATGTGACCACAGAATATTCTTTCAGGTAGATAATGTCCTCCATTTGCCAACATTCATGTGACAATGGAAGAGCAGCCTACAGATGGACTCCTACAGGGGAGTATTTAGGGAATGGATCAAAGTTCCCAATGAAACGGGGTAATATGGCTGCCACTTAGCAAGGCGGTGAACATCAAGACATAAAAGCCACTCCTGACTGAGACTTTTCCCCACCAACTGCCCCCTGGAAGAGCTCCTTGTTTCCACCAGCCCATGGTATCCATCGAGGCTGGCAACCTTCTGTGCCTCGGCACACAACTCTAAAAGGCATCATCCACATACTGCACAATGTGACATAAATATACTGGGAACAGTCCCCACCAAGCTGTGCATCAGAGTGGTCCTGACTACCAGTAATTAAAGCTCCCAGGCACCATCAGCTGAAAAGCTTTACCAGCACACCCAATTTTCAGGCAACATGTGAGAAGATCAGGGAAGCAAAGCCCACCAAGCCAGTTGCCTCTTCTGGCCCCAAAGCACAAGCACACAATCACCCGCACAGAAGAGATCCTGAGTAATTACTCCCAGAGCTTTAGTTGAGCTATTAAAATGCCACTTAACTGAATATGCTCCTGACAGACCTCCACTCAGTGTTAATAACTGCCACACCATCTTTGAAAGCAGCCCAAATAGGACCAAAAGTGGATAATAAATAATAGTGGTACAAGATTGCAGCCTTATTTTATGCCTTCTATTGCTGTAACTACCATTGATCTCTTTTCTAGAACTTCTGTTCTCAACATTGTTCCCTGGTAGACTGAGCAATTATTGTTTACAAACTCCTCTGGAGAGCCCCTATTTCAGAGGGTCTCCCACATAGCCACTCAATTAATAGAACTAAATGCCTTGGTTAGGTTCACAGAAGCTGCCAACAAACTGCCTCGCTGCATTTGGCATTCACTGCCAGAGGAAGAACATGGTGCTGGGGGATGCTGGGATGCACCTCTTGCCACACAAGCTACCAACTGAAAGTCCAAGACCACCAATCTGCTTCCCTGCCTGTCTGGGAGGATGCATGTTAACCTCACACCTATCCTTCATGAGACGAGTGTGCTGGCCTGTCTTGCTCAGGGACTGTAGCGATGTTCTACCCAGTTCTGAACCTGTAGGCCCTTTGGCATCTGTGACCCTCCTACAACTAGATCCCATGTTTTGTGTGTTTTTTACGAAATAAAATCCGAGCATTGCATTGACCATCTGAAAGAACTCTATTATCTAGAATCTTAGCTGACCCTTCAACAGTCCTCAATACAAGCTGGGTAGGTGGTACATTCATCACCTCCATATTTTATGTGGGAAGAAGCAAGTTTTGAGGGGTACCTGCCTGAGAATAAGTTTAGGAGCCTTCCTGCTCCTGATCAATATCTTCACAGAGTGCCATGGCTGGGACAACTTGTCTTTCATCTAGACTTTCAGGCCTAAGGACAGAAAGTATTTTTTATCTATCTTGTAGAGTGTGTGAGTGTGTGTGTGTGTGTGTGTGTGTGTGTGTGTGTTAAGGGAAGGGGTGTTTGTATGGAAGAGGATCAGAATCTGCCACTCCAAAATATGCCATTTTGGCATGAATATTATTTTGAGCAGAAGGCAACAGAGAAACAACAGATGTAGAATAAAACTCTCTGCCCTTCCCTATCTCCCCAAAGGCAGGGCATAAATTTCCCTTCATGGAGGGGTCCCCTTCTCTCTTCCACACCAAGAAGGGGAAAGACAACTCTTCTCACTGGAGATGGCAGTGACCTGGATCTGCATAAGCAACCTTACTGAAATAGGCTTTATCTCCCCTTAGTTTCCCTCATATTTTTACCTTCTCATAATTGACTGCCCTTACAATCCCCAAATCCTTACCCTTTTCCTTGTCACAACTCTGTAACTTATTGCTTTTGGCTAAGATGGTACATATGTCCCAAATTCTAACCACTTCTTTTATCATATTTGAGAACTCCCCTGCATTGGATGTAATTAATTCTGCTCTTTTAATAAAATCTGTGTTCTTTCAGCTTAATTTGCTGGACCACAGATAAATCCAAGACGGTAGACTAAAAAGACATTTTCCCTCCTGGAATATATGCAATAACTGTGATGATGCAAAGCAAACTTCATTTTCAGAAATATCTATTTCTGATCTCTGTCACAAGACATTTGTGGAACATTTTATATATATGTATAACTGTATAAAATGCCAGGGAATATGGACAAGATTTTTAAAAAGTAGACACCCAGGGGGGAAAAATCTGCTACTGCTTGAAAGAAAAGAACTTTATGATCCACAAGTTTCCAATACTCTATAATTGCTGAAGAGTAACGGTCTAGAATTTTAATGAACAGCTCAAAACCTCCTTTCAAGTCCTCATCTAATTTGTAGAGAAAACAAAAAGTTTTAAGCAACTACAAGGAGTAGTTGTGTTTGGTATTAGAACACAAAGACAAACTGGGTGTGGATCCTACTTTCCATGTGCGTTGGTCCTACAGAGGGAGATGAAACCCACAGGTAAGGCGCAGGACCCTTGTGCAATGTCCCCCACCTCATGGGCTTCCCAGGAGAATGACTCTTGGTTTTCAATTCTAAAGATTCAGAGAAGGTACCCAACTCTCAATAAAACAAAATCTGGCCAAGGGTTCACAGGGAAAAAAAGGTATTTATGATTTCAAAATCCAAAACATTTTAAGCAAAACATGGTGTGAGAGCAAAGTTTCAGGTTACATGTCAAATGTAACTGGTGAAACATCAGAAGGTCGTGGTGATGACTTGAAAAGTTCAAGGGTGTGTAAACACAGTGGTGTGGTCCCAGATGTTGGCTATGTTCATCAGTGAGCTCAAAAGAATCCTTAGCAATCACAGAAAACTAGGATTTTAGCAATTTTTATCCTGAAAACTGAGCTTATTTATAGGTACTTTTACTGTGTTAAAACACTGCACTTTGGGGGAACTGGTTAGGGCTTTGAAAGCTTTGAAATGTAACACGTTATCATTTTTCCCACTTAGTAAAAAAGGAAACCTGCCCTTGGTAGCTTTTCCAGCAGAATTTCTGGTTTTCAATATTAATGACTGTGTCTGTGACATGAGGTGGAAAGTAGTCAAGTGGCACTCAAAAAAGATTGAATGAAGCCATGTCAGCTCAGAAAGGAGAGAGATTACTTCCAAAGTAGGGAAAGTTTTCTTGGGGGCCTGACCTTGAGCCTAGATGGCAAAAGGTAAAATCTGGACAGATGCAAATAGAAGCCCATCAAAAGAACTAAAATCAGGCACAGAAGTTGAGAGCTCCAGTACAGGAAAGGAATGGTAAACAGGTGGGTGTTTCTATCAAGCACCTCTGGTTGCGATGTAGAAACTGGTGGCTGTGTGAGATGGGAGGAGATGGCTGGAGTCAACCAGATAAAAGCTTATGGCAGAAATCCCATCTCTTAACGGTCCCACCTACGAGAAAGGCAGCTTTTCATAATTAGTGTGCAGCATTTTGAGAAAACAAAAATAGCCTATCCTCAATCCACCCAGAGATCATCAGTGTTCATCCCAATTTCTTAAGGAAAATAGCTAGCATACACAAGGATCTTTTCCATGCATACCTTTGTCTCCCAAGACAGGAAATTTTCAGCCATTTTACTGGGCTTTAGAATAATCATCCTAGTTAGTCCCAAAGAAACAGGTTCCAAAACCTTTTGGTCACACTGTCTCATAGAAACAGTGGGCCTTCAAGGTGATGTGGCCTGTTCATATAAGTCACATTTCTAGGAACCACAGGAAAAGAGGCCACTTTATCAGTGTATCTAAGGACAGACCACACTTTCTACCCTTCTCTCCTAGCTCAGCTCACTTTCTCGGGTTGCACAAGTACAGACACATGGAGAATGTGAAGAATGCATCTCAGTTTGGCAGGCCTGCTGCATTCTGCCTGTGGAAGTGCCCCTGAAATGGTGCAAACTGAAGCAAAACAGCCACAGAAGCAAAATGCAATCCCAAGGTCAAGGCAGACCCAGCTGTCCTTGTCTCTTAGACACTCCTGGCTGGAATCCCACTGAGCAAATAGTGGGAAGAAAAGACAAGACTGACTGAGGTCCAGGAAATACCCAGCTGCTGCAGGAGAGAACAGTCATCAAAAACTAAAGCCAAACTTACAAACAGCAATTTCCCTCTAGGAGTGCCACCAAAGGCTGACCTCTAAATTATCCCCAGGTTTTCTTCTTAGTCATGTGGTGACCTTATCACTTATTTTTAAGCCCTGCCTCTTGAACCATATGAAGAGCCCAAAGGCAGTCTGCAGGTTCCCAAACACAGCTTCCACTGTTTGACCTGAAATCTAAATGAAAGAGCATCACTCTCCCATAGAGTAACTTGCTCCTTCAGTCATTTCTCAAATCTGTTTTCCCAAAAATTCTATCAAGAGTGATGTAGAAGGAAGTGATAGTAGCCAAATTATATTGTTGTATTATGTGCATGTACGAATACGTAACGACAAATCCCACCATTGCATACAACTCTAATGCACCAATAAGAAAATGTACAAGAAAAACAGAGAGTGCGATTGAACCCACAAAAGGACACGTGTTTGGGGCTGGGGTTGTGGCTCAGTGGCAGAGCACTTGCCTAGCATGCCTGAGGCACTGGGTTCAATCCTCAGCACCACCTAAAAATAAACAAATAAAGACATTGTGTTCCTCTACAACTAAAAAAAAAATTAAAAAAAAAAGGACAAGCATTCAAGGAAAGCAATCGGTAATTTCTCTCAAAATGTGTCACACTAAGAGAAGCCACACAACTTAGATAGCAAATGTAATGCTCATTTCTCAGGCATTTATTCTATTCCACCTCTATACAGGGCACTGCCAGAAAATATTGATTCATTCATTCCTCTAACAAATATTGAATCAGGACTTACATCAATCCTAAAATGCATATTTTTTCACATTTGAACATTTCTGGAATTGGAAGGCACCTGAAAATTGAGATACTGATTTCCATGTTTTAGTAAATAAAACACTGTAGCAAATAACCAGTCGTCCATGCCATACAGAGACTGCTTTATGCTTTTCAACAGAGTAAAGTCATCTTTTCCCTTAAAATCCAAGGCAACCTTAGACACTGCTACCAGAGTAATGTCTCTACAGTAAATCTGGTCATGTTTAAGCCGGGCACAGTGGCGCATGCCTGTAATCCCAGCACTTGGGAGGTTGAGGCAGGAGGATTGTGAGTTCAAAGCCAGCCTCAGCAACGGCAAGGCACTTAGTGACTCAATGAGCCCGTCTCTAAATAAAAAATACAAAAAAGGGCTGGGGATGTGGCCCAGTGGTCGAGTGCCCCTGAGTTCAATCCCCCGTACAAAAAAAAAAAAAGTAAGTAAATCTGGTCATGTTTAAATCAGTCAGTAAGTCCCCTACCTGCAGGTAAGCACAGCATAAGCAGCCCTTCATGACATGTCCCAGTCCTACACCACCAGTGCCATCTCCCCTTTCTTGCCCCCTCTAAATCATGGACATTTTCCTCAATACACCAATTGTCTCTCAACTCAATATAACATTCAGGATTCAACTCAAGTACCAACTACCTGAAACCTCTACCCAAGGCTAAAATAAAGACCCCTCTTCTGTGGTCTCCCAGCCACCTATGCTTTATTATAGAATCATCAGACTCTCATCTCCCCCAACAGACCATGATCACCAAGAACAAAGGCTGCCCTATTGCACACTGCTGAAGCAAAGGTGCTGGCATGGAGTTAGAGATTAGAGAAAGCATGAAAGAACAGACCTCAGGACATTCTCCTCTGCTCACACCTGACTTCCAGAGGTCACCCGCAACCCGACCATCTCACCTCTCCTTGCTTACTCTAGGTCTCAGGTCCCTCATCTGAAAAATGAAAACTCTAAAATGACTGGTCTCCAAGTTCCCTTCCATTCTACAGTTCTGTTATTTATGCTCAATAAAAACAACCTGCTATTCTCCTCATCAGGAATTGATCCAGTACTGCCCTCCTCTGCAAAGCATCTTTTTGAAAACAGATGTAAGTCTTTAAGATTGAGGTATATGTGTTGGGAGAAGAGGGAAGAGTGTGTCTAAAACTCCAGGGAAAATTCTGCATTTGAAAATGCATATTCAATATAATTTTATAACTGGAAAACAAATACTGTCTGCATTGCAAACAAAACAATATAAGGCTTGACAAAGTGGTCTTGGCTCATGGAAAAAGGAAAAAAGATTGTGATTCTCAACTGGAGAGAAGGCATGATATTTTCATGAAGTTTATCAAAGAGGGACATGGATTTCAGAAGTTCATGAAGCACTAGGATAATGAAAGCTGGTATAGTGCTGTTCTTAAGAGCAGACTCTGATGTTAGACAGGGGTTAAAATTCCAGACCTGCTCCTTACTAACTAACTCAACACATAATCTCTCCAGGCCTGGTTGTGTCTCAGTAAAAGAAGGATCAGTAGACATATCTCATGATTGAATTGAAGATCGCATACAAAAAGCTCCTCTAACAGAGCCTAGCATTTCACAGGTCCCAAATAAATGGCCATAATTACTACAACTATTACTAATCCCTTCTCCAGTCAAATATGGGGACCACATTATATGATGGGGCACCTGGAGATGCACTAGATATGGACAATGGTGATGGCATTGGTGATGGTGCTGAATGATAATGAGATGCAGTAGTAAGCTTTCACAGTATGACATTTGTTCCTTTTAAAGTATATATTATAAAGCATTCTTTTGCATGATTCACCAGCGCTACTTATGTATGGGTCAGAGATTTTTTGTTCACGAAATATATCACAGATACCAACCATATTGATGACAGATCTATGAATTTAAATAAAAACAGTAAACTGAACACAGTGATGGCTCAAGTCATCTAAATGTTCCTCCCTGGAGCACCCTCCTGTCACATTCCACAGAAACAGCCAGAGTTTTATATTTTTTGTGGGGTTTTTTAACAGCTCTGTCGAGATATAATTCGTAAGCCACACAATCAGCCAACTGAAGTATACAATTCAACGGTTTGGGGCATAGTATTTACAAATACATGTAACTACCACCACAGGCAATTTTAAAACATTTTATCATCTCAAAAATAAACTCCATACCTGTTAGCTCTTAGTCTCCATCCCCTCATCCTCCCCCCTACCCAAAATCCCTAAGAAGTCACTAATCTCGTTTCCATCTTTATAGATTTCTCAGCTCTAGAAATTTCATATGAATGAAATCATACAATATTTGTGACTTTTGTGACTGTCCTCTTTCCATTAGCATAATGTTTTCAAAGTTTTTGCAGACCATGTATCAGTACTTCATTCTTGTTATGGCCAAACAATATTCCATCATTTGGAGATACCAAATTTTATCTATTCTTCATGAAGGCTGATGGCATTGGTGTGATTGCCACCTTTTGACTGTTGTGAATGATGTTCAATGGATATCTGTGTACAACATTTTTGTGTGAATGTAAGTCTTCGTTTCTGTGGGGTACATCATGCCTAAGGGTAGCACTGTTCAGTCACATGCTATCCCGGTCTGACATTTTGAGGAAATGGACTCACCAGCTTTTACACTAATTCCCAGGAGACAGAAAGACCAAAATATACTAGTAACATAGTGTATGAAACCAACCTATTCAGCAAAGGATAGACTCTTGCTGCCAATGGAAACTCTTCATTCACTTAATAATTACACATCGATTATTCATATATGTGCAGGCACCATCTTGCAAGAACTGAAATTTTATAGCTTAAAAAAAGGAAGTAACAAGACAAAAAAACAATGGACTCAGTAAAGTCAGGGCTGCCCATTTCTTGGCTACTCTCAATTTACTCCTCAAACTCTCAGAATGCCATTGATGCAGGCTTTTTTCTTGTTGACTCAGTTCACTATGGTTGCGGATGACTATTTTAATGATGAGGCCACTAAAGTTGGAATATAATAATGGATGGATACTGAAGATTTACAAAAGCATCAATTTGTGAGACATGATCTATTTTTTCAGATCAATTAACTGTAGCAATTATGTTTATAAAATTTAAAAGAAAGCTGTTGGTGTGGTGGTGCACCCCTATACTCCCAGGGACTCAGGAGGCTGAGCAGGAAGACTGCAAGTTCAAGATCCACCTGGGAAATTTAGCAAGACTCTGTCAGGTGGGGATGCAGCTCCGTGGTAGAGTACTCTGGGTTCAATCCCCAGCACCAAATAAATAAATAAGAAATCTACTTCCCACCAGGAGTCAGAATCACAGGAATATGCCAATGTCAAGAAGAAGTAGGCAAGGAGTGGGGAGTGGTAGGAGCAGGAGCTTCAACTGGAGCCTGAGAAATGTAGCATCTGGAAAATCTATCCACTCTCACAAATCATTGCAGGTGTGACATGCCAGCCGCTGTGGCCTTCGACACCAGAGTGCAAGGGGCATCTGTCTCTGATTTTCCTTCTGAATACCCGCCTTGTTCTCCATGGTCTGCTGCGCTCCTCTTTTGTTAGTCATGTACAGATTGATGGACAGAGCGAGGTGACCGACCAAGGAATACATCACTTACCTTTACGTGAGCTCTGTTGAGGGGGTTAAGAATTGGCCAACACAGAGATGCCTCTGAATTTTAATATGAAATTTCTGGTGTCTCACGTTCTACCACTGCTGAGGGAGATGTGGGGTAGGCTCCAGGAAGCGGGAACTCTAAATTCCCTACAGTGATTGGCATGAAAATATGCCGACTGCTCAGCTACCCATGCGAACTACATGTTCTCCTAGTCCTGAAGTAGAATTAGCTAAGAGAGGGGAAAAGTAAATGAAATACCTCTTGTAGAATGACAACTTACCAAAAAATTATATTTAGGGCTGGGGCTGTGGCAGAGCACTTGCCTAGTATGTGTGAGGCACTGGGTTTGATCCTCAGCGCCACATAAAAAAATTAATTAATTAAATAAAGGCATGCTGTCCATCTACAACTATATAAAAAATTTTAATTATATTTACATTTGAAACACAGAAATATCACTGTAATGTATTTGTATCTAAAAGAAAATAATGTGTACTGACAAAAGCTTGTTTAATTTCCTAAAATCTAAACATCTTCACAGATAATTCCGGTATCTCAAACATTAGCATGTAAAGTTTATCAATATAAAATTATTTCTATATTTTTTAAAAATTTTCTATGGTATAGATTTACACCATTTACCAAAATAAATAGTAAAGCAAATTGCTTTCTAATAGCCCTTTGAGAATTCCAACATTTTTATTTTTTTCTTAGGCACACAGCTGAAGAATTCTTAAGACCTCAGATATGAAGTGATATGTAATGAATAAGAAATGCCAGAAAAAGAAAATACAACAGACTGGTGATATGTGGAGGCTTAATTTATGTTGGCCAAAACACAATTTTCCCATTTACTGATTCTTTTCACACCAGTCACAGTAAATAGCACAGCACTTTCGGAGATACCGAAATATCTGATGTTTTACTATTAGCACTTTTCAAATCATTCCTCCTTAGACTGTCACCTTTTGCCAACCCGAAACAGACTTCACAACTGTGAGTTTCCACTGTGTAGTTCCAGCGCTGCAATATTCCCCCAAAGGAGTGTGAAGCGGGTCAGTATGCAGAGTTAATAGCATCAAATTGTCGTGCAGGGATGTATGTCGTGGAATTGTTAGGAGAGCAGAGAAGGACACCAGCTTAGCCGATCTCCTGCCTCCGTAGTAGTCTGTAATGGGGACTGTTCCTAAATAGATCACAAAGCAATCTAAACTCCTTTCTGGCTGGCCTACACTGCCCTTCATGATTGGCACCCAGCACAACTTTCCATCTCAGCTCCCGTCACCCTTCTACAAATCAGTATTTGTGCAACGTGGCACACTGAGATAAATAAACAAAACTGCCCAGGGCCGGAGGGCTCAAGCCCTAGGACTAAGGGTGTCGATGTCTACACAGACCCCATCACCTGGTGTGGCACAGAGGTGGAAAAGTTCTGCCTAGATGTCACCTATGAGCATGTATTCATGGCTCCCTTGACATGTCACTGAATCATCACAATTCTGTGGCTTGCACATGCTGTTCCCTCCGCCTGGAACACCTCTCCCTCTATAAAGAAATATTTCTTGTTCTTCTAGATTCAGCTCATACATCAGCTCTGCAGCAGAGGTGACTCCCAACCCCTCAAAATCGGAGAGTCCTCTCTGCTCCCACAATGCTTCTCGCCCATGATGACATGAGTCTTTTCCTGTCTCTCTGCTACGTGGCAATTGGTCCCTTTGAGGGCTTATTTACTTTGATATCTCCAAAGGTAAGTAAAATCGTGACAAATATTAGATTTTACATTGCTGCTTTCTAAAATAATTCAGAACTTCTCCAAAGCATGCAAAGAACTGAGAAAATTCAGAACCAGCCTCTAGCAAATAGGGATTCATTTGGAAGCACATGTGCTTAATTTCACCTAGGGGGTGCAGGGAGCTTCCCATTTAGGCATTCCTGAAGAAATGCTTTACAGCCTTCTTCTGAAATCCAGCATACAGCCTAGATCTCAAGCAGATGTGAACAGCAGCAGGCAGAATCTCTTGGCTTCTGAACCTCCCTCCCTCCAGGAGGATTTTCTAGCTGGAGGCCAATCAATCACAAGAGTGCTGGTCTTACCCTGAAACCCAGCAACATTCAGCATCTAAAACTACTACGTCCTAAAGAAATAATCAGCAATGCACAAGCAATTATGTTCAAGGTTATTAAATGTAGCATTATTTATTTATAAGAGCACAAATTGGAAACTGTCTAAATGTTCAACAACAGGGGATTAGTTAGATAAATTATGAATATCTCTGAGACAGAATACTAGGCAACTATTTTAAAAAAAAAAAAATCTCAATAAGAAGTTTTCATGAGTTGGGTGGGCATGGTGGCACAGGCCTGTAATCCCAGTGACTTGGGAGGCTGAGACAGGAGGATTGTGAGTTCAAAGCCAGCCTCAACAACTTATCAAGGCCCTCAACAACTTAGTGAGGACCAAAGCAACTTAGAGAGACCCGGTCTCAAAATTAAAAAAAAAAACATAAAGAGGGCTGAGGATGTGGCTCAGTGACTAATTCAATCCCTGGTACCAAAAAAAAAAAAAAAAAAAAAAAAAAAAAGATTTTTTTTTTCATGACATAGTGATCACTACCAAACAAAAACAGAATAAATACTCCCACATGTAGTTTGATCCAAAATTTTTTTTTTAAATATTTATTTATTTACTTTAGTTGTACACAATGCAATGCATTTATGTTTACGTGGTGCTGAGGATCGAACCCGGGCCACGCACGTGCGAGGCGAGCGCTCTGCCACTGAGCCACAAACCCAGCCCCTGATCCAAATTTTACTTGTAAAAAACATGTGTCTGAAGCCAAGCACAGTGGCACACACCTATCTTCCCAGCAACTCAGGGAGGCTGAGGCTGGAGAATGGTTCAAGGTAAGTCTGGGCAACTTAGCAAGACCTTGTCTCAAGATAAAAACTGAAAAAAGCCGGGGGTGTGGCTCAGTGGTTAAAAAAAAAAAAAGTAAATTCAATCTCTAGTACTGAAAAAAAAAAAATGTATGAGTGTTTGCACAAGTAAGAAGACAGAAAAGAAAAGGCCACCATGTTTAATGGTACCTATGTCTGAGTGACAGAATAATGGTTAAGAAAATTGATTTCATTCTCCATTTTTCTTCAGTATTTTCCAAATTTTCTATAACACTCATGCTTGACTTCAGTATGGAAAGAAGGAGAGAAGAAATGGGAAAGAACAAAATCAGAAAAACCAAAGCAGAAAGAAGTAGAGTTCAAACTGCTGAGCTGTGCTGCTCTGGGCTGAACCTAGATGTCCCTTGATTCTGGGAAGCAGGTGTGCTGTCACAGTCACAGGACACATGGGAAGCAAAGCTCCCCCAGGAACACACAACAAGGGCCCTCCATCTGACAGCTTCCAAGAGGTTTACCAGCCTCAGAGGACCTGGCGACCGATGGGTTTTCCTGAGTTGGTGGAAACCATCCTCTGCACCCACAATTGCCTCCCCATTCCAGGAGAAAACCTAAAACCCATAATTGGGGTTTTCTGAATTTGGCTTATAGGGGTCTCAAGAAATTATGCCAAATTCATTCCCTGAGGTCCTCATTTTCCTCATAAAAAAATGCTAGACCCAGACACCTAACAGAAAGACATTTCTTCCCCAACCATATTATTCCACATCCTCTTTTTTATAAACGAAGTAAAATTCTATTTTATTCTTAAAGTTGCTTGAAAAAAACATTTTTAGGACCACTTAAGACATGGAGGTGAATGAACAGGAGAACTAGGCAGAGATGGTACCACAAAAGGTCAGGGAAGAGTCTTCCCAACGCCGTGTGCTTTATTAAAGCTGACAGCAGGCACTTCGCAGAGGTGTCCTTTGGATTTGGGTGCTAGTGACCTTTGTAAAAGAAACCCAGAAAGGACCAAAGGCAGAATAATGAAGGATGCACCTTATGTACTCTTCCTTACAGGAGTTCATCTAAGAATGGGAGGGAATCAGACCAGTGCTTCCAGGGCCAAAGAGAAAAACCTGAATGTGTGTTTGAAGCCACAGTGGAGTACACAGGGCTGAGGGTGTCCACGGAAATTCATAGGAAGCAGATCTAGTCCTGGAGAAAAGGAAAAGGGAGGTGCTGGACAGGGGAGCCTGGGAGAGGGGTCACCTTTGAACAAAGACCATACTCTTTCTGGACTCCACCCAGGGATCCTGAACCAGGAGGCCCATCAGAATCTCCTGAGGCAATTCTGCAACCACCCCAGGGCTGGTCTCTTGTGACTGACTGACTGCGGAACTGTCATCTTCAGGGACAGGGATGAGGCCCAGTAATTGCTAAAAGTTCCCTGGTGATCCCGAGGCGCAGCTAGAAGGAAGGACTAGGAATTAAGGTCTGTGGAGGGAGAAAGCAGCAGTAGCGGGCATAGAGAGTGAGGTCTGAGAACAGTCTGGGTGTCCAGGAGCACCAAGGTACATCATGGAGTGGTTGTGTCCCAGTAGGGTTCAGCAATGCACAGAGCAAGTGAGAAGCAGGTGATCCGAAGAAGCTGCATGTGGGAGTATCAGGGGGAACTAGCATGAAAGAGCAAGGAAGCAATTTAATATCAATCTCCCAGGGCTGTTGGAAGAACTAAATAATGCATTTAAACATAGCCCAGTGTCTGATACAAAATGAGAGTTCGATAAATGTTAGCTGTTACTGTAATTGCTGCTACTCTGTTGTTATTTATTTCTAGAACCCAGCAAAATGATCACATCTGTTTCTTAGGGACCTGTAAAATAGAAGTCAGCAGTTCCTCCTCAATTAACAGAGAAAATTCACAAGCTATGTGGAGTGCTAAGCCCCTCAACAAGAGCTGCTAATGACCATACATTTCTATAAGTTCCCATTGACTGAATAGCTAGCGGTTGAGCATTCTTGTGATAATAACTAAAGATAGCTAGCTGGTACCATTTTTGCTATAAATATGGCAGTACAAAAGACTAAAAAAAAAATGAATGGAAAATAATGTTCTCTTCAGAAAGCCCATGTGAGGTTGTTTTAGGGTGAGACATTGTGAGCCTCTGTTGGTTATTGCAGCCCTCACCCCATTCAAAAAGGATCTGTGGAGGTTGGCAATGACACATGCAGAACAGAATTAAGAAAAGAAAGTAGGACAATCACTCCAAAAAAAAAATTTAAGGGGTAGGGAAAAATATATTTGGTGCCCAGTGGGCATGAATGGACATGCAAATAGGTCCCTTTCAGGGTGCTAGAAGTGGGTCTCAAATTTGGCTGTGAGCTACCTGGCAGTGAACGCAAAGACAGAAATGGGATTCGTGACATAACGCACAGCTTCCAAAACTCAGGGGAGACATTGGTATTGCTGTTATTGAGATTTTATGAAAAAAAATTCCTCCATAAATTGAGCGATACAAAGAACAATGTCTACTATACATCCTTTCAACAAAGCTTAATCACCTTAAAATACATTCGCCTTCCATCTTCAAAAAACACCCTTTATTACTGATAGAAGAGACAAGGTACCAGAACTAAAGAGTAGGTCTCCAAAATTCAGAATTTTTTCTATATCCTTTTTATTCCACATTAGGCAGAATCATTTTGAAATATGTCATTTTGAGTAAATTAATGTTCCCATTTATGGGAGGAAATAAATTCACATACTTACACACAACCTATATGATCACCTGTCTACAAATAAAGTATGGTTTCCAACCTAGAATTAGCTACCAAAACTATCAAAAAAATCATGAGGACACAGTAAGGACATGTTTAAACAAGCAACACTTAGAATTTTTCTATCCTTTTTGGGAAAACTACTAAAAGATGTGTTCTATGAAAATAAGGGAGGAAGCTAAGAAAGAGGAAATGGGGTCTGTAAAGGGAAGTCAAGACAAAAGGGGCAAAAGATGGTGATGGGAGATCCTATCCTATCCACTCCCCAAGAGTGGCAGGCCTGGGGCTAGGGCGATCCAGACTGGAGATGAGCAGAGGCTCCAGAAGAGAGGACTCCTAGCAAATGAGACAGACAAACACCTGCTCCAGCTAAACAGACTGTAAGAGGACAACCCAGACCTAGATGAATACAGAAGAGACTCAGAACAAAACAACAGACAAGAACTTCTGTGCTAGAAAGTGGGGTGAATGGAATGCACCCATCTGCTTGCACAAGGAAACAATGGAAGCATAAGAAATTAGCCAAAATGACAACTCAGAGGAAGCAGAGAAGGAGAATGGACAGATCAGGACAAGGAGGGAGGCTTTTTAAAATACTGCTCCTTTCATGATGTCTTAATTTTTTGAACCATGTGGATGGATTCCCTATTCAAAAGCAAATAACAAGAAAGCAAATTCTAAGAATAATAAAAGGATTTTGTTTCCTATTAACAGGAATAGGCCAGCAGCTTTCCATGTTTTCTTCCCAGGAAGAGCTGTTGACCTACACTTGGCTTTCTGTGTTGCACATATCCTTAGAATCAGAGGCAAAGAGGTCACAGGATATGGCTTCCCTCATGAAGATGGGAGAAGTGGCAGAGCATGTTCCATTTATCAAAATATAAAGTACAATCACTTGTTTTCCAGAAAGTAGTACTGGTTACGTCCCTGTGTTGTGACCTACAGAAGTATACAGACATCAGATAGGATAACAACTTTGTTTCAATAGGGCTCCATGAGACTTTTGAGCAGTGCAATTCTTTAAGTCAGTCTGCCAGGTGCATTTTGAAGAGTTTATGATCCCTGGCCCCTGTTCATCAAATGCCAATGTGGGGCCCCCAGCCATTGGGGCCATCGAAAATATCTCTCTTCATGCATTTGCAAAAGCCTGACTGAGCCACTGTGAGGAATAAATAAATAAAAAAATAAAAAGATCTGTCTCCTCTCTTTCCTATCACTGCAACTAATTTTCACCAGTTCATTAATTTAATGAATCTTTATAATGTTTTGTTCAGAAATCATGAGCAATCTGATCTTACAAATGTTTGGCTGTTACTAAAGATAGTTTGTGAGTTAAAAAAGAAAAAGGAAAAAAAAACTGAGCTAAAGAAAATCTGAGGAATCTAGAATCCCTGCCAGCCTTCAGTCAAACCTCCTGCTTCACAACTGCAGAGTGTGCAGTTTAATAATTAAAAAGTCCTTTTATACATATATATATATGTATATATACGTGTGTGTGTGTATTCTCTCATTGATTATGCTAATTAATTCTCTTAAGAGTCCTGTAAGCTTGGCAAGAAAAATATTATTTTACCCATTTTCACAGACAGGGAGTCTAAAGCTCAGAGCAGTTAAGTGATTTTTTCCAAGCTCATAATTGGCAGAACTTGGAGAAGAAATCAGAAGTTTTGGTTTTGCCCGTCAGGCAGTTTTTTCACTCCGCTAAAATATTCACTCGAGATAGCATTTCCTCTATGCCAAGCCTACAATACATGAGCTCGATTCAAATCTCTAACACAATAATTATAAATTTGAAACCCAGCCTCTTCCTTTTAAATCAGTGCGTCAGATATAAACCAGCACAATTAGAAAAATCAATGCAGCTGATGGAGCGCTTAATACAAACCGGCTTATTTGATGCCTCAATTGCTCTTTGAGGTAGGAATGATCCCATTTTACAGATGAGGGAATGGAGGCAGAGAAAGGGGTAACAGCTGTGTTACTTAAAGTCACGTACTAGTAAGAGTAGGGATTTGAATGTAGGCCGTCTAACTTGGTGAGACAAACTCCCAAGATTTAATTGAAAGATGAATGATGATAAAAAATTGGTAGGTGGAATGCTTTAGATTAACATCTTTAGCCCTATAAGTAATGTGTAAACCAAGATCCCTCATAACTTTTTTGCTGGTGTATAAAAGTAACCTCATAATCTAAGAACAAGTAACTCACTCCCCTCTGTAACCAGCATTTTAAATTACTGCCCTACTGTAATATTTTAGTGGAAATGAAACAACCCTGAAATAATCACATAAGACTTTGGGACATTTTATTTAGATTATGTGAACAATTTAAAAATTTTTGTGTCTTTAGTTTACCAATTTATATCTTTAAAAAAAACTATAAAAACAAATATGCAAATATGTAAAGAGCTCCCAAACATCAATTTGGTAAAAAGATCACAACAGAAGTAATATGGAGGCAATACATGGAGTAAAACAGCAATTTGGAGAGAAGAGATCCATTTTATTCAAACAATTTCAAAACAGAAATGGAGACGTTGACTTGACTCTACTCCACGTAGCAGATTATGATGCCTGTGATCAATAACCAATGCAGAAGACTGATGTGCATTCACCTCTAACATTTCCACACAGCATCCTAAAATTCGATTGCTTAACCAGATTTAAACTCCATAAATAAGAGTGTGGTATCTTGCTAAGAAACACTGTTAAAGATAAAAACTCACAGTCATCCAATAGCCCTAGTTAAGTAAAACAACCACAGGGTAGCAGTCGTGCCTGAACAATGAGGTAGGTACATGGTGAAAATAGCCCGGTTGAGGGCAAGTAAGAACTAAGCAAAAGCCTGAGCCATAGCTAAAAGAAGCATCTGTCTAACTCCTCAGGAGAACCACAGCTCCACAGAGGTAAGAATGGAACAGTCTGATGCAGCCATCGGTTAAAAGTCTGTGTGGCCTACACTCTCATAATTCATAATCGACCTACAATATAGGTTGGTAAACATCTGGATCTTTAACATCAAAACCACAAACACACAATTGAGTGAGGAATTCAACATCTTTTTATAAAATTTTTTTCGTAGTTGTAGACAAACAGCATGACTTTATTTTGTTTACTTTTATGCTAAGGATCAAATCCAGTGCCTCACGCGTGCTAGGCAAGTGTTCTACCACTGAGCTATAGCCCCAGCCCCTAGAATTTAATATCTTCGATTCATGATCAAAGAAGAGCTAGAAGGAAAAAACCTTAGCACCTACCTCCCTTTGGCTCAGTGGTGCCAAAGGCTGTGAACAAACATTCCTTCCTCACAGACCCCTCTGGCTACCTCAGCACTCTGCCTGCCCAGGTGATGAAAATCTGAGTCCATCCTATCACACACGGCAGGAGCCGCCTGGCGCGGCCCTGGAGCCAGACCAATCTAGAGTCAGGGAATGGGAAGAGCCCTCCACACACTGAGAACAAACGCAATTTTGCAAGTCTCGCTAGCAGAGATCCCACAAATTAACCAGCCAGAGTAAGAGGTCATGACCCACTTTACAGATGGCAAATGAAGGCATCTAGAAGTGTGCTATTCCTCAAATCACTGAGTCAGTACCGAACACCCAAGATGACACAGCAATTTCCTGACACAGAGACTGACAAACTCCATGAGACCCTACCTACCTAGAGGACACTGGGGAAGATGGGAAGAATAGGAGGGGAGAGGCCCCGCCAGTCATGCTTAGTGGAGGAAATGGAAGCAGGGAGAAGCAAAGGAGGGCAGCAGAAGGGCCCCCTCCAGTAGTTGTCAGGGAGGAAAGGTCAGGAGAATCTTAAAGAGAACGCAGGACTGGGGATGGGGCAGGGGATTCTCTACTGGTGTTTAGAGGGGAGCTGGTGAGCTAGAACATGATAGAAAGAAGAAGAAAACTGTGGAAAGCTTGGACAATGGTCAGAAAGCGGGAAGGCAAGCATGGGGAACAATGCCGGTCTTGGTAGGAATGTCACAGAGAATTCAAGCATCCAGCTAGATACCTTCAACCATGCCAAGATTCTATGGGCTTTCCAGTTATCTGCTCCAAGCTTAGAAACCCTTTTATTTGTAAAACACAAGCACATTTCTTCTCATTTAAAGAGTAATGGAGTTAGAGGACCACTGGCCACCTTTTTTTTGGGGGGGGGTGGAGTTGGGTACCAGGGATTGAACTCAGAGGCACTCGACCACTGGGCCACATCCAGCATTTTTTGTATTTTTATTAGAGGCAGGGTCTCACTGAGTTGCTAAGTGCCTCGCCATTGCTGAGGCTGGCTTTGAACTCGCGATCCTCCTGCCTCAGCCTATTGGCCACCATTATTAAAACACCATATTTTCAAGGAATTCACGGGACTTCAAGTAATCTGGGAGTTCCTTTTCCTCTCTGCTTGCTCTACGTTGGCAAAGAGAGAGAAGGCAGCCACTGAAACTGCACCTACCCTCTGCAAATCAGCACTGAGCCCATTTGTGGGAAGCAAGAACTTACATGTCCACTTCCCAGAAACATCCAAAGGGTGAATGCTTTTAAATTTAATATAACAAGTATCCTGAGGTGGTAATACATGCTAGGCTTCCCCAAGTGTCGTCAGAGACATGCCAGCATCTTCTGCTATGAAATGCACAGGAGAATCTTAGGAGTTAGGAGCTGTGCCCATCAATCTCGCAGGCTCATTAAAACAAGAAGGATCATTTAGCGGTCCAGGAAGAAGAGCGTGCAGACACCTCACCACAGCCTCCCATCTCTAATCGCCTCCGTAATCACGGTTCTGAGTCAGCTTTCCTACCCCACAGCAAATGGCACATCGACTCTGAAACACATATGCTGATATAATAATACCCATAAAATGGCTAAAGATAAAAGGGAAAAAATCATAACACAGTAAAATGGGAATCATAACAAGATACAATTTCCATAAAGATCATTTTGGTGGCAGCGTCTTCTAAAAAAGATGACAAAGTAAACATAACTTCTCTCACATTATGTTTATGTGCTGTACCTTATAGAAATTCTATGTCTTCATTAAATGGAAGAGGGAAAGTCTAATAGAGAACTAAAATACCACATTAGGACTTTTCCCCATTTCATTTGGAAATTTAGGACAAAGTAAGGATCATTTATTTATGGAAGCACTAATTTTATGAAATGAAAAGACCACAGTGATAATTTAGCAAGAAGGGAAGATCCAGCAAGAACAGAGACTTATCAAGGAAGCCCCCCTGGAGCAAGGCTCAGGAAAAGCCAATCAGAGTCATTCTGCCACCAAGGACTCTTACATGGGGTCAGATGACCAAAATTCTCTACTCCTGGGACACAAGACACCAGAAAACAAGCAGATCTGGATCAGAGTTGAGCCCTCACACTCATTTACTGCCCCAGCCATGTCCCTTCATCTCCCTTAGCCACAGTTTCTCTGATGATCAGATGAGGATGATTATAACCATACCCACCTCAGTGGGTTAGGAAGTGATATGAAAGGAAGTGGCAAGCTAAAGAATCCGGTATACACCAGACAGAAGATTTCAATATGAGGTGTCCCCCAAAAGCTCATGCATGAGACAAAGCAAGAATTTTCAGAGGGGAAAAGATTAGTTTGTGAGAGCTATAACCCACTGGTGGATTAATCCACTGGTAAGTATTAACCGGGTAGTAACTGTAGGCAGGTAGGGTGTGGCTAGAAGAAGTAGGTCCCTGGGGGATTGTCTTTGGGGGCTATATTTTGTCCTTGGTGAGGTTTATATCTTGGCCTGCTTCCTGGTTACCAGGTCCTGAGATGCTTTCTTCTGCCATGCCCTTCCACCATGATATTCTGGCCTCACCTCAGGCCCAGAGCTGTGGAGTTGGCTGAACATGGACTGAACCTCTCAAACCATGAGCCAAAACAATTTTTTCCTCTTCTATGTTGTCTTTGTCAGGTCTTTCAGTCACTGCGATGAAAAAGCTGACTAAAATACAAGATATTTCAGCCCTCATCCTCTTCCCCCTGCCTCCCCTCTGGCTGAACCTCAGACCAGCATTATGGGAAGCTGAGTATCTCCAAAAATCACTCTCCTCACTGCAAACTATGGAAAGATCATGTATGTAAACACACAAATGTAAAGAAATATTGTCACTGGCTCCAGTCATTCAAGTGCACCTCATGGAACAAGAGCATCTCTCAGGTGGTTTCTTTCTACCCCCACCTGTTTAGCACTATATGTTAATATACTTTAACATCAGGGTCCCCTGAGAGGGACTCAACCATGCTTTTCAGTTATTTTGCTTTTCATTGTGTTCATTTAATTAATGCTTTTTTTTTTTTTTTTTTTTAAGTTCTATCCTCATACCCAGGGGTAAAATCTGAGAACACCAGAATTTGAAATGCTAATGGCATATATTAGTAGCAAGCAACTTAATATTTGCTTATCCTTGGAACAAAGATCCACAAGGAATTGAATATTTGGAAAACAAGTAGTAAGGTAAAGACAAGCAAGCATCAAGAACAAAAGCCCTGTGAGTTCCTCTGGGACAAACCTTCCTTAAAATCCTCAACATGAGCAAAGTACCTAGCACAGGGAAGGCACTTGATAGATGATATATGTCGACTGCAGAAACATGATCTCAGTCTACCACCCGTGGATAAAAAAGGGGGGGGCTCAAAACTGAATCTGCTAGATTAATATTCATCATTCCACTGACTGTTTCCTAGTAGGGCCATGGGTAGATTATAGTCCCCCTATATAAGATTTCTCTTTCTATGGTTTCAGTTAACTATGGTCAACTACTGTCTAAAATTATTAAATCAAAAATTCCAGAAATAAAGAATTCCAGAATTTTAATAACTTTTATTACAGTAAATTGTCACAACTGCTTGATTTATTATTAGTTATTGTTAATCTCTTATTATACCCAATTTGTAAATTAAACTTCATCATAGGCATCTATGAGAAGAACATAGCATATACTATCCAAGGCTTCAGGCACCCAATGAGGGTCTCGGAAGGTATTGCCTATGAAAGAGATGGACTACTGCATAGGTGTGTATGGTCTTCAACTCCAAACTACTTAAACTCTAACTCCAAACTCCAACTCCGGACTCAAAAAAGGCCCTCATTACCTGTATGATCGAGGAGATAATTAATGAGTGTGATTACATGCTGAGAGGCCTGGCATGGTCTCCATCACAAAGATAAGATATAGAGTACACCATGGATCAGATTTGTGTACATGTAGATGGCTATTCCCCTAGACATCAAGATCTTAATGCTGGGAAATAGAGACACTGGACAACTGGGGTAGTTAATTATTTAGGGTATTTTCATTTCACTGACAACCTTCAAAGTTGGAGAAGTTATTAGAAAAACAATGAAATAAAAGAGTTGACTTTGATTAGTGGTAATAATCAAGTTAATAAGTGTGTTTAGATATTTATAATATCTTCTGTGCAAAAAATAATAACCATTAGTATTTTGCATGGAGGCGCAATGGGTTTAATTTCAAATTTTGGTCAATGAAAGAGCTCACAGCTCATCTTCTTACACTAGTCTTTCTTTTTTTTTTAGTTGTAGGTGGACACTATACATTTATTTTATTTATGCAGTGCTGAGGATCAAACCCAGGGCTCTCTACCACTAAGCCATAGCCCAGCCCCCCTTACACTAGTCTTACAAGTGGAAACAAATGGGTAATCTTGCAGTACTGGGTACACAGATTTTCACAGCATTAGCAATGCAAACTTGTATTTGAATTCCTGTTGTGAATATTCAATTAGATGAGCAGGATAACTTCAGGTTATTTTAAATTAGAACCAGAAATCAATACTACTAGTACCAGAGAATATATCTGCATATAAAACTGCTCATTAAAGCCAGGGAAGGAGGAAGTCACTCCTAGAAAGGCCAACTTTGCAATTATACTGAAGCTTATCCCCACCAGCGACCTGTTAATGAATATCTCTGGTGTTCTAGGCCTTGGAAGAACACACAAAGGACAAGGCGGGGAATTTTCAGTTTTAGATGATTATTAAACATCACAGGAACTGGTTCTCTCTGACTCTTTTTTTCTCTTTCTCTTCTTGATAACTGCAACCCAGTATGTGGCGCCCCCCCCCCCCCCCTCCACCCACCCTTTGGTTATCAGGGTTTTAAAAAAGGCTTTTTCAAACCTGCTGAGGGACTTTTTCAGCAACCTCAAACCATCCTACTTGAGCCTGTCCTTGCCCCACAAGGTCAAAATAAGGTGTAGTTACTCCTTCCTGTTTGAGAAGAAGAGTTCCTACCTGGGTTGGACAACAGTAAGGCAGACATCAATTTCCTTCCTGCTGTCCATCATTAGGTGTATAAGTCCAGCCCAGAGCAGCAGCGAAAGATCACTGCTGATGGACAGAGAGAGCAAAAAGGTAGCCAGCATCAATGTGGAAACTGGGTTAAGAAAATCCCAGGGAAAACACAGAGAGCTAATTAGAGTTTCCAAATTAATATGCACAATCTAAAATGAATTTTCAAAGATGTTCCTCTTTTCTTTGCACCTGAATTTAAACCTTTTTTCTGAGGACCAGCATGTTACAGTCAACAGAAGGACAGAAGGACTCAGCAATACATAATAATAATAATAATAATAATAATAATAATAATAAAACTAAAAGAGCTTTAATGGAACCCTTATGGTATGTCACCTGGGTACCATGACTATCCCTATTTTATAGAAGAGAAAATGAAAACCAAAGATATTTAATAACATTCCCAAGAGCACTTAAAATAAGAGGTAGGGTTGGCCAACTCTCACATTCACACAAAATAAAGAAGGAACAGGGCTTTTCTGACCAGAGAAGGCTAGTTTTTCTAATCCCGACTCCACCAATTACTGTGCTGTTTATGTGACTTCAGTTGTCAACATTTCTGGGCTTCAGTTCCTTGACAGCAAACCAGGGATCATACCATCTAATTTGTATAGTTGCCCTGAACTCTCAGCATGTAGCAGGTTTTTTAAAATGGGAGCTATTTTTTTATTATGAAGACCAGAAGGAACACCTAAGCTGAAAAGAATAATAAACCATAAAAATCAGAAGGAAAGCCGGGCGCGGTGGCGCACGCCTGTAATCCCAGCACTTTGGGAGGCTGAGGCAGGAGGATCGCGAGTTCAAAGCCAGCCTCAGCAATGGCGAGGCACTTAGCAACTCAGTGAGACCCTGTCTCTAATAAAAAATACAAAAAAGGGCTGGGGATGTGACCCAGTGGTCGAGTGCCCCTGAGTTCAATCCCAGGTACCACAAAAAAAAAAAAAAAAAAAAAAAAAAATCAGAAGGAAACCTTGAAGCATTAGGAACATCCACTTTCTATCCCCAGCCCCACAGGAAAACTACCTTGGAGACCATCTCCCTTCCAAAGCCAGACGCCTCTCTGTAAACATCAACTGGGATAATTCTGGGAGAATTTGAATATTCTATATTTGCAACTCAAGCAATCAATGTACATTTTCCTTTTTCTTTTCACCTAGCCATACATAAATATATGACAATATCATATATATGTGCACATTTTTTGCTTACATTCATTCAATCTCTCCCAACTTTGCTAGGTCCTTAAATCTGATTCCAAATTAAGTTTTCTCAATCAGGGACAACACTCTAATTAAATCACTAGCTGGCTTCAGAGTCATCTAAGGATCTTTAACGGTAAGAGGATAAAATGCAGTCTCTTTGGGTCTGCCCTCCTCTACCTTTTAGGTACCTTTCAGGTTTCCATTCTAACCCTATCACCTTTCCTCTACCACCACTATGCCTCATCAGCAACTTTCCTCGTACAAAGGACAAAGTCTTTCAGCCCACTGGTCCTTGAAATAATAATAATAACAATAATAATACACACACACACACACACACACCTACCTTGTTCATTCCCACCTCTGTATCTCTGCCCTGGCCGATTCCCTGGGGCACCAACCCCTGGCTCCTTTTTTCCAGTTCAAGTCCTGTGGATCCTGCTAAAAGGCCTCCTCCTCCAACAAGTCTCATGACCCATGACCAAGTCGACCCCCAGTTATCTGTTTTATTCTTCCTCTAAATTCTTGCATATATAGCTTTTTTTCCTTTCCATTGCATTTATGCTTGATTCCGTATTATTACATCACTTTCCTTAAAGAAAAATCTTCTCTCCTCAGTGATACCATATGCAACTTGAAAAAGCTCATGGTTAAGGGTGGAGACTTACAGTCAAATCCCACCTCTGCCATTTTCTAGCTATGTGACCTTGAGTAAGCTTAAATCTCTCCAAATAGAATCTCCCCCTCCATAAAATGGGATAATACCTGTAGTTACCTCATATGGTTTAGGGTATGATTCATGCCTGGAATATCTAAGTGCTAAATAATGTCAGCTAGGTTGATGCCAACATCCATTTTCTCACATACTTTTCTATCCCGTAGTGCTAATCATCTATTTACCTGTCCACCTACCCACCCTCCCACCCATCCATCCATCCATGCAAGTTAAAGACTCAATGAATCTTTGCCAATTTTCTAATTTAAATGTGCCAATCCTTCTCAAATTTTCATTTCTTCCAGATGCACAAAGCTTTTCTAGTTTCTTAATCCATCATTGAAACTCTTTGATTCCCCAGATAGGGTTTCACACAGAGCATGCTGATTTCTAGGAGCCTGGAATGGAAATAAAAAGTGATCATTTCCTTAGTTCTGATACGCTGGTTAGAAGAACAGCTGAATAATTCATCAGGTCCTTTAAGGTGCATTGATCAGATTCTGCTCTTTAAGAAGCATTTTTACCTTTAAGTAACTATTTGTCATTTGCTTTCAAATGAAAGGTAGATAATAGACTGCCTCTGTTTAGCAAAACTATAATAAAGATCTAAATGATAACAGTACCTTAGGCTCATGTAGTACATCACAGTTTATAAAGCACATTCATATCCATCATGCCAGTCCGTCCTTCCAGTAGCCCCATCAGATACCCAGAGAGCTTATCTCAGTGTGATAAATGGGAATGCTCAGACTCCAGGGGACTCAAGAGTTTTCCCAGAGGCCAGTTCTTTGGTTTAGACTTTTCAAGTCCTATTTCAATGTTTTTTTAAAGGCGCTACGGGATTTAAAACTATTTGCACATCTTTACAAAGAGATACCCAGCTGGAAAATGTGGAACCCGTGGCTAATTTGCATTTTGGCTAAAATACTTGTATTGTCATCTTGGAGATACAATGTAAAGCAAAACAGCCAAATGGTATTTAATTCAGTTCTATACCACATGAGACTAAGTGGAAGACCTCAGCTGAACGTCTATTTTTACACTCACCATTTTCAGGGTCTTTTACATTTACTTTCCTATAAGGAAAATACAGTTTACAAAGTATTCAGTTCCAGCCTCCTGGGATTCCCTGTTACTATGCTCAGCACAAAGCACATTTGAATACTCTTCCAACCTTCAGTTTTCTACTCAACTTCCCCTTCCTCACTGCCCTCCAGCTGCCCAACCAGCTGCTTGGTTCTTCCTGAGACATACAGAGAGAACATGTTCCTTTCCAGGACCTGTTCATGAGGCTCTTCCCAGGCATGGCCTGCTCCCTTATCTCATTCACATTCCTGCACAAATAATGCCTCCTCAGATAGGTCGGTCACCCCTCTTACCCCGTACACACTCACACACACTCTCTGTAACCACTTTGCCTACTGTTTCATCATAGCACTCATCAGTATTTGACATGCCACAAATCAGGACAAATGCAAAGAAAATTAGTGCATAGATGGAATGACAAACAAGGGCTAGAATCCCGGGGACCAGAACTACTACAACTATGACTCCAACTATAATAGGTTACAAACATCACTGCAGCTAAAGCCATCAGCTAGTAAGAAAAGTGAATGACCAACATTCCTCTTCCACTCCTACCCAAGAGGCCTCTCACTGCCTAGGGCAACTGTACCTCACCCCTGGGGGTAAGTGAAAAACCAAGAGATAAATAATGTAGGCCATCCTTTCAGAAAGAAGACCCAAGTTACTTCTTGGATTTTTACATTCATAATAGTAAACTGATAATCATCAAGGGGAAGAAGAACGACCTGACATCATGTGCCCCTTAATCTGATCTAATAACTATTCAACATCAGCCATGAGGCATGCTTGCTAAAAATAGTTAACCCAAATGCAACTATGAGGCAAGCATCCACAGGTCCACAATGTAGGACTTTAGATAAGACAACTGGTCAGGATTCTTCAAAAAAGTTAATGTCTGGAAGAACAAACTGGAGGACTCACTTAGATTTAATTTAAAAAGAAAGAAAAGAAAAGAAAAGAAAACTGGATTGGATCATGAATTCCAGGGGAGGGGTAATAACATCCATAAACTGGGAGAGTTGACTGTAGGTTGTACAGTTCACAAAAGCTCCATGAGCTACACCCACTTGCTCATAGTACTTAAAACCCAGATCCAATTTATCATTATTCACTCCTACATGTAATCATTTTCCACATCTATCATGTCCTCCAGTTAGATACATTTTGTCACAGTAAAATCTATATCCTTAGTTCAACAGGGCCAGGCTGTCACAGGATGTTTTTAATACTAATTGGAAGAGACACAGTTTATAAATCTTTATTTATGATTATGAAAACTATATTCCTGAAGCCTGTCTTTTTGTGTTTCTATTTTATTCCCTCTCCCCCTCCCTCTGCCAATAACATTTAGTAAAGTTTTTATTAAATACTACTTCAGCCACTAAATAATAAATTCCTTGACAGTAGAGATGATACCTAGCTAATCTTTGTATTCCCAAGAGTCTAACAATGGCTTATACAGAGTACACAGCTCATAAACGTTTGCTGAATTTTTAAAATTACTATAATACTTTCAGATTTTGCAACTTTCATTCAATTGCTTCTTAAGCATATCATGAAATATTTAACAATAAAACAACTCTTCACATCTCAAAAAAATGTATTTTTTAAAGAATTAGAAAATCAAGGCCTTCTTTTCACATATAAAAAAATTCAGTAACTGATGCAATAGTCAGAACCATACCTTATTTCAAATTGAGATGGCAGTAAAAGCACTTAGTGAGTGTTTGGATACTCTTTTCTATCTTGCTAACAAGGTTTGCTTTGCCAAGTAACTTGGCAAATCTTCCCTGCCTCATGATTTATACATCTTTCCCTGACATACCACCTGCACCTTCACTTGACCCTCTTCAGTAAGAATTTTCACAGTTGCTTATTTCTTTAGTACTTATTGAGTTGATTCCAGTGGTGTGAAAGGTATCATAACACTTTAAAAAATCATGTAATTTTCTGCTTTTCATCTCAAACTTTGCTTTTTAAATTGCCATTTCCATTTGTGAATCTTGACATTTGTAAATGTCCTGGATCACCAGGCTCCAAGACATTGCCATTCTACAGAACTGAAATGAGAGAGCTCACAGAACTTCAATTATTAGCACCCTTTCCTGACAATCCCCACAAACCTCACCTTGGTGGGCCCCATCCCGCCACCTTCCTACCATCAAAGTGCTTTGAATGGCAAGCTTTCTCTAAGGCACATCCCAAAGTACTATGACCTAGTTCTAGAATGTTACTCTGGATAGATTTCAGCCAGAGGCAAACAACATACGAAACATCTTTACTTCAGCAACTGAGCCTCATTTGGAAGAACTGCTCCATCTTGAGAGGCTACCACATGGAAAGCATGGCCCAGGAGAAAAAGAGATCAGGTGTTTAGTGCAGATTCAGCCACTATGCAGTGGCACAATCCTGGGAAGGAAATTTTGGTTTCCTCACCTCTCACTCACCTTGCAATTCCAGGGGTCTATAATTCCAATTAGTGTTCCTAAATGACACACAGCAGGCAAAGACTGTCAAATTTCAAAAATACAGCACAAACCCATGGGTAATATATTTTGGGTACTCTGACAACTTCCAAAAGGATTTATAAAAACTTACAGATCAAGATTTTGGAATGTAGCTCAGTGGTAGAGAGCACAAGCATAGCATGCTCAAGGCACAGGGTTCAATCCCTAGCACCCAAACCACAGAACCCAGCAATTCTGCTTTCAGGTATATACTCAAGAGAAATAATGTCTCTATAAAAAGTCGTACACAAATGTTCATAGCAGCATTATTCATAATAGCTAAATAGTGAAAACAACCCAAATGGCCATCAACTGACCAATGGATAAACAAATCTTACTACCACCATAGAACAAAATATTATTCAGCCACAAAAAAGAATGAAGTACTGATATGGTATTACATGGATGAACCTGGAAAATATTGTACTAAATAAAAGATGCCAGTCACAAAAAGTCACATATGATTTCATCCATAGGAAATACCTAGAACAGAGAAATCTATAAAAATTAAATTAATGGTTGCCAATGGAATGAATCTGACCTAACTTTCTTATGTACATGTCTGAATATGCCACAATGAATCTCACCATGATGTGCATCCATGAGACACTAACTCAAAAACAAAATTATGTAAATAGCAGAAAGATCAGTATAGTAGAAGGAAGGGAACAGAGAGAGGGAGAAGAAGAGGGAAAACGGAAGTACTGGGGACTAAATTAGAGCAAATTATATTCCAAGCTTTTATAATTATACCAAAATGAATCCTAATGTTATGTATGAGTAAAAAGAACCAATAAAAAGAAAAAAGAAAATAAATTAGTGGTTGCCAGTGAGGTGCTAGCCAAATGTCCACCAATTGTTGAATAAATAAACAAAATGGACTATATCCACACAATGGTATGTTATTCAGCCATGAAAAGGAATGAAATACTAATATGTGGTATGTATTGTCAGCTAGGATGACCATAACAAAATATCGTACACTGGGTGATTTAAACAACAGAATGTTACTGCTTTGTAGTTTGGAAGCCTAGGCACCCAGGTCAAGGTCAGACATGGTCAGTGTCTGGTGAGGGCTCTCTTCCTGCTTACGGTTGTTATCTTCACAGCAAGCTCTCAGCGTCTTTTCCTATAGGACAATAACCCTCCCAGATTAGGGCCCACCCTTATCACCTCACTTACTCTTTCTTGCCTCCTCCCTCACAGGCCCTGTCTTCCAAATACAGCCACAGGAAGGTGAGGGATTCAACATATGAATGGGGGTGGAGGGTTCAGTAAATAGCATGTTGGATGAATGGATGCTAACCCAAAGAACTCAGTCACAAAACACCACAGACTGCACCATCCACTCATATGAAATGTCTAAAATGGGCAAATCTACAGAGACAGAAAGTAGATTAGTGATTTTCTAGGGCTGGGGTGGGGAGGAAGCTGGAGAAAAATGGAATAACTGCTAATGGATTATCAGTTTTCTTTTGGGGGTAATGAAAATGCAATAAAATTGTGCTCATGGCTGCACATGGTGAATCTATTAAAATACACTGAAGTGTACTCTTCAAATGGGTGAATTATATGCTACATCTCAGCAAAACTGTTTTAAAATAATCAATAAGTAGACCAAACCCAAGATTACTACCCAAGGATGAAAGAAAAAAGTCCTTTAGAGAAAAGTCCTGGGCTCAAGTCCCCCAGGCCCACTATGTCCTGGGTTCAAGTTCCCCACGCTCATTCTCTGTGTGAGCCTGGCCAGTCTCCCTGACCTGTGAAGCAGGGAGCAGTCTGCTCTTGTTGGCTGAGAAGGAAACGAGGTGACACAGAGTTCAACATGTCCTGAGCACTTGGTAAGTGATGCTGTGGTTGATATTAATACATTTCCTGGACAGAACAGGCTGCTTTTTGAAATGGACAATTTCAAAGCTGAGGCACTGAATTTGACCACAAGATCTTAGCAGCTAGTGCACACCTGAAAGTACTTATTCTTCATCTCTTGATAACACAGCGAGTGCCTGCTGTCCTACAAATGTGTTGGTGACTCCAGGCGAGGCACATCAGTAAAACCAATAGGCTTTTAGCATGTCTGGTTCCAATGGAGAATTACAATCAATTTCCAAGTGGTCAAACGACCTCAAGGACAGGGCCAGAGCTAGCCTATGATGCTCAGTATCCATTCCAGGCTCATGAAGACTTTTACCTCAGCCAGCATTTAATAAATGTGGGTGAGACAGGCCCACCTCTCTGTGGCTCTCTGAGGCCTCTGGGGACACAGAGAGGAACAGAGCTGGTCCCTGCCTTCAGGACATCATAGTCTAGCATTCAGTCCTAAACTAATTTTAAGATTTATTTCCACCTTCATTTGGCCAATGTTCTGCCCTCCACGTGAATAGACAATAAAACTGCTAAGTATGTGAGAAGGCAATTAAAACAGCACCAACACTCAAGGTGGTACCCCCTCTCCCAGCTCTTCTGAGGCCCAGGTCTATTCCAAAACCAGTGGAAAGAACTATGGACCAGGGGTGAGAGGTCAGTTCTATTCCCAGCTTTGCTACAGAACAGCTATGAGTATAAACCTCACTCCTTCATGTCTGCTTCCATGACTGAAAGGCCTGGCTAGACTAAGTCAACTAAAGGTCTCCATCACTGAAGAGTGATAGACATTCCAGTTTCACATAAACTGAGTGCCAGGGATAGTTCTAGTTATCACCATAAACTGACATATTGGCACAATGTTCCAAAGAAGATGCAGAAACTGCATTCCTCCCTGTAACACACGCGTATGCACAAATACCCCAGAAAATACAAAGTGAGGTCCCTGAGCCTGCATGGCAGAACTGACCCACCATGGTCAACTGACCCATGTGAGAGAAGCTCTCTGGGAAGACAGCCCACCAGGCTGTCATCTAGAAAACACACACACCTCTTTCCATGGTCCTTTTGTGGACCCTGTGTAAGAAATGCTGTGATTTGACTTTGATGCCTAGTTTCCTTCTGAAGTCACAGTACCTTCAGTCCTCTTGAGTACACGTGGTCATAAACTAGAGTTCTCAACTGTTAAAATATATATTCCTGAAATGCATTTTACCCTCACCTCCAGCTGTACCCCAATCACAGTTCACAAGGTAACAAATGAAGAAGCTAGCCTCAAAGACAGGCTGTTCTGTTGGGAAAAAGGCAGGAACACTGAATTAGAAGACCCAATTCTACTCCTGATTAGTGGTATAAGGTTTCTGAGAGAGACTTAACTTTTCTGTGCTTTGTGCATTGTGCCAACAATGTGATGGTGACACTGAATTCAATAATGTGACTAATATAGAAGGATCTAGCAACATATCAACCAATTATAGAAAATTCTGTAAAGTCAGTTTGACTGAACCACTGGATGAATTCTTTGTAATAATCTTGGGAATGCTGGTTTTAGTGCATTCTCTGGAATTCTTAAATAACATATACTAGAGATTAATAAGTAGTAAAACGCACACATGGGCTGGGGTTGTGGCTCAGTGGTAGAGCGCTCGCCTAGCACATACAGGTTCAATCCTCAGCACCACATAAAAACAAATAAATAAAATAAAGGTATTGTGACCAACTACAACTTATATATGTATACACACACACACATATAAAATGCACACATAAATATCAAATTCCTTACAAACAACTCACACATGTACATGTTTATACATATGCATTCAAACACATACACTAGTTACAAATGGACCATCTATTTCTGTGAATTAATAAATCAGATTGTAAACAATGATAATATTTATAAATTTATAGTTTAAAAAATGAAGTAAATGTTTTGTTTTAACTCACTTTATTAAGCCTGTTTTTAAACTGTATTTTCTCGAAACACCCTTTTGTTTTAATTTTTTTTTTTTTTTTTTTTTTGGTAGCTGTATATAGACAGAATTCTTTATTTTAATAATTTATTTTTATATGGTGCTAAGGATTGAACCCACTGCCTCACACATGATGGGCAAGTGCTCTGCCACTAAGCTACAGCACCAACCCTTTTGTTTTGTTTTGCTAATATTTTTTAAAAGAACTACTACCAGAAAAGGGAAAATTACTTACTTTTGGAAATTTATGCATTCATCAAATATCTAATATGTAGTGGAAATTGCTATGCACTCAGATACAAAGATGAATAGTAGGGGACCCTGTTAGCTGGGACCCTTGAGGACTTTACAGCCCAGTGAAATCATGATAAAATTTCTTTTTCAATCAAAGATTCTCTTTGCGGGTATAAAGGTGCTCCTCGGTGCTCTAACGGCTCCCAGCCCAGTGGCTTTAGGCAACTGAAACTTTCAGGACCTCAGAGTCTTGAGCTGCACAAATGAGAACACTGGACCCAAGCAGCCCATCACATCCCTTTTCCAAGGAAAATGTGATTCTCATCACCATGTAAGCCATATCAGCTTCCATGGCCACCACCAATGTGCAAATGAGTTGATATTTGACTCTGTGTCAACCTGTGAATATGTATTTATTGCATAACTACAAAAGTCTGAGTACTTGTTGCTAAATAGAGGAAATGACTACAATCACTCAAATTGTTTAAAAACAAACTCTTTATAATCTTTTTAAAAATCCAAGTTCACATTAACTAGGAGGTTTCATTATGTGTACTCCCATTTGACTTATGTATGATTCATTTGTGTTTGGAAGAAAGCAATGAAATTAATACTTGCTTTTTAAAAAATTATACATGTACCAATTTCAAAAACTACAATTTAAACAACCTGGCAAATACTGGGAAAGTGATATACAAACTAACAATTTTCAGCTAAATGTTAGTAGTGTTATAAATATTAACATTAGTTCACACCAATATAAATGCCAATTCTGTAACACCTCTCTGGCTAAATATAACGACAAGGATGCATAATTAGACTATGTACAAATTCCAGTTTTGAGAAATTATATTTATTACCCATATCTACACAGTATTTACCCTTAATTCTATGCATCAAATATCCCACTAGTAATTTTTTCCATGTTTAAAAAATGTTTTACTGGGTCTCTAAAGAAAACAATAACAAAAAGGAAGAAATGACAGCACCATGAATGTAAAAATGCATAGTGCTTAAACACCAAAATCATCTTAGAAGCCGGGCATGGTAGTACACACCTGTAATCCCAGCAGCTCGGGAGGCTGAGGTAGGAGGATCGCAAGTTAAAAGCCAGCCTCAGCGACAGCGAGGCACTAAGCAACTCAGTGAGACTCTGTCTCTAAATAAAATACAAAATAGGGCTGGGGATGTGGCTCAGTGGTCGAGTGCCCCTGAGTCCAATCCATAGTACCAAAAAAATAAATAAATAAAATAATCTTAGAGTATCCACAGAACTACTTTAAGCAGGAATGAATTTTCTTCAGATCCACCCTGCCTCTAACCCACTTTGAACTGGAGCTCCATCTACAGAAGACCTCTAGACCCCCACCAACAGCTCTCCTTTCCTTGGCCCCTGTCCAGTAACCCATCTCGCCCTGCCCTGCCACTGTCAACCCTCCACTGCTTTCCTGGTAAAGCCACAGACTCCTGAAGTCCAGCCACAGGTACAGCTGACTGAAGGTATCACTGAAGAAGGGGCGGTCAATGAAGGAGGAGATATAGGCATTGGATATTGTCTACCGGACAGATAATTCACTCAACAATGATGAAGACAATAAGCAAATGGAGAATAGGTATAAGATCTTCACAGATAAATGGAAGTGACCATAGCCTTGGCAGATCACACACAAAAGTGATAAAGTTGGGAGCTGGATTAAATGCTCTCACTGATACCATTCATTGCTAACACCTTTGGCTAGTGGGCTCATTACTCTACATGGGGCTTAAACACATCAAGAATCCTGCTGTTGATCTCCTGAGTCTTCAGCAGAATGTTCTGGAAGGTCTACTTCATAACCTTTGCTGCCCTTCTAAACTCTCTGCTCACCTCCTCTCAATCTCAATAGGTAAGTTGGCTTCCTTCTTTAATAAGTAAAACCAAGGTCATCAGAAAAAAAAGATGCCTCACGCATTCTCCTTTTGGTTTCAGATCTTAGGTTTCTTCTCTTCCTTTCTTCTTATTTGAGAAAAATCCTTCCTGATATCTAAGATCAAATCGTCTGCCTATGATCCCCTTTTCTTAGTCAGGCATATTAGACTGTCTCTATAATCTAAACAGCTTACATATATTTATTAACTTTGTGAAAGATTATCAACCTACCCAACACTCAGTTCCCTTAGATATACGTAGAACACAATGCCCACCGGGCAAAGCAGCTGTTAGAGTTAAATACAACCACATATCAAAGCACCTAGCATATTGATTGATGGATGAGAACTGTTATAGTTGGGTAAGAGCAAGAAGCTCTGGAATATTACTGCACACTGGGATGACTAGAGACAATATTACATACTGTCTATTTCAAAACCTAGAAGAAGTGATTTTAAAAGTTTTCACCACAGGGCTGGGGATATAGCTCAGTTGGTAGAGTGCTTGCCTTGCATGCACAAGGCCCTGGGTTCAATCCCCAGCACCAAAAACAAGCAAAAAGTTTTCACCCAAAAAAAAAAAAAAAAAAAAAAAAAAAATGATGTTTGAGGAGAAATGTTTAACCCTACTTAAACATTATTCAATATATTCATGTACAGAGCATTACATGGCAACCCACAAATATGTACAACTTCTTTTTTTGTGTATCAGTTAAAAATTAAATAAAAAATTTAAAAATAAAACAACTACCACACACTAAGGTGCTTAACAAATAGTAGCTATTATTACCTTCTAAGGCCTGTCTCCCTCAACTACCACGCCCACTTCCTCTCACATTAAGATTTCATTTAGAGCCAACTTTCTAAGAGATAGTCTAACCACTGAGCATAGAGTAGTGAACAAAAGCCAAGGGAAAAATCCTTACCCTCATGAAAAGTACAAACGTAATAGGAAGAGCCAGACAATATATAGGATGCGAGGTGCTTAAGTCCTATGGAGCTCCAATTTACAAAGAGTGTCCTGGGAGGCCTCACTTCACAGAGGACATGTGAGCAAAGACCTGAAAGAGGGGAGAGGCCTGGAAGATATCTGGAGAAGAGTACCCCTGGGAAGTCTGAGGCTGACCCATCCTGCAGTGTGTGAGGTCTGAGAAAAGTGTGTGTTTGGGGTTGACAGTGGGGGATCCAGCCACACCACACAGGGCCTTGGAAGCCACTGCATTTACTCTGACTGAATAAAAGAGGAGTCCCTGGTGGATTTTGTACAGTGGCATGATCCAACCTTAGACACTGTGCTGAGAATAGTCTCACAGTCAAGGAAGGAAGGGGAAACTAGTTAGTCTATTTCAACAGTTCAGGAGCAAGAGGATAGTAGCCAATTGACAGCAGTAGAGGTCAGAAGCAGTTAGATCCTGGATATATTTTTCAAGGGAATATTGTACCAAAAGGATTTGCTGATGGGTCCAAATAGCAATGCAAAGAAAAGGGGAAGCCTAAGATGTCTCCCAGAGGTCTGGCCCTAGGACACTGGGAGGATGGAGTGGCTCTACACTGAGATGCACAAGCCTGCGGGGTGATACCTTGATCTCTCCCTGCCATTGCTTCCTGCCCCTGACAGTCAACCACCAAAGGTCTTGCTCACTGAGAAAAGAAAAGAAGGCACACTAGCCTTCCACTATTCTAATCTCTCCCAAAGCTTAACGCTAAGTTTCCTGAACAACTTCCTGCAGCCAATGCCGTTGGCTCCTTAAGAACTCTCTGCCCACCCTGCCACAAGGGACACATTCTTCCCTTCCAAAGGACACTCCTACAGGGCAAACAGGACCTCCAGTCACCCACTCCAGAGGCACCGCCTAACACTTCCATCCTCAAATTCTCTTCATATTGGGGAGACCTCCTGCCCCAATTTGCTGTGGTAGCTGTGGGCAGTCCTTCCATGTTCTTCTCTTTCTTTTTCCTCATCTCCTTTTTCTTCTCTTTTCTCAAATACTACATCCTCTGAGCTCTTCTCTCCATCCCTCTGAGCAAAGCTATCAGGACCTGACTCTCAGTCATTCGGGCTAATCTCTAAAGAGGGCCCCTAGCACCCAATTTAGTGTCTGGAACCTTGTTTATTGAACCAATGAATGAATCAACCAGTCCATCAATTGTTGGGTTTCTATACTTAGTTTTCACCTGTCTCCCAAGCTACAGCTCTATATCCACACCATGGGTCACATATTCCTGTTACCTACCAGTCATGCTGCCCTGTCAATTCACCAGCCTAAATCAAACCTCCATCATTACTACCCCTCCCCAGAGCAAGGTGCTTATTCCCACTGACCCTACAGATGTTGTAAGGATATAACAATCACCATATAAAACCTGCAATCCTCAAGCTTAGGATTTCTAGAAGGGCCTCCCTTCCACCATCTTCAATTCATCTTACAATACCACCAGCTTAATTTTCTAAAACACTATTTTGTCCATGCCACTCTTCTGATCCATTATATGAGTTTTACACTGCCTTCAGAAGTCGAGAGAAATAGGAGGAGAGAGAGAAGGACAGAGAACAAGAAAATGCTAGCTAGGGCCTGCTTTCATATTTTGCTTTTCTTTCAAATAAACTTTCTACTAGGTACATTTTCTCCTTTCAGATGGTCTCTCCATCCCTCTGGCAGCCCTGCACATTATCCCTTCTGTACTGCTCACACAGTCCCCCCTCGGTTGCGCTGTCTTCCAGGTCCTCTTCCCTGCCCTATGCTACCTACTTTAATTAAAATTGTTTTTTAGCAAACTCTTGTTTTAGTTATTTTAATATTAAATAAATAACAAAAATAATCATTTTAGTTAATAATAAAAAATTTAATATTACTTAAGTTAGCAGAGACTCTTTTTTGTGTTTTCTTTTTTGTATTTGCTCAAATCCGACCTTGACACAGGAGCCATCCATTCATATCCTCCCAAGTTTGGTGCACAGCTTTCTTGCCCCCAACACCCTAGAACCCACTGTCCTTACCATTTCTGCGTAAACTACAACAGTGATTCTCAAAGTGTGGTCCCGGGACTAGTAGAATCAGCATACCCCTGTTAAAAAGCAAATTACTGGGCTCTGCCCCAGGCCTACTGACTCAGACTCTCTAGAAGAGCCCAGCAATTTGAGATTTCACAAGCTCTCCAGGTAAAGCTAACATATGCTAAAGTTTGAGAACCGCTGTTATAAAACACTGCCTTATATTTTTTGATCTTTCCAAATAAACAATATGCAAAATGTCAACTTGCAGTATCTAGAATATAGCTGTCCTTCAAGGAACCAGTTTTGCAATACTCTTTCCAGTAGTTTCATCACAGTAAACACACAGTGAATTTTGCCTCCAAGCACTAACTTTGGAAAATAAAAGCAAAAACAAAAACCCATTACACTAAATAGCAAACATTCTGGCTTTAGGCCATGAACCAAGAAAATTAATTAAAATTGTTTTTTAGCAAAACTTGTGTTAGTTATTTTAATATTAAATAAATAACAAAAATAATCATTTTAGTTAATAATAAAAAAATTTGCCGGGCGTGGTGGCGCACGCCTGTAATCCTAGCACTTGGGAGGCTGAGGCAGGAGGATCGCGAGTTCAAAGCCAGCCTCAGCAATGGCGAGGCACTTAACAACTCAGTGAGACCCTGTCTCTAATACAAAAAAGGGCTGGGGATGTGACCCAGTGGTCGAGTGCCCCTGAGTTCAATCCCCGGTACAAAAATAATAATAATAATAACAATAATAATAATAAATTTAATATTACTTAAATTAGCAGAGACTCTTTTTTTGTATTTTCTATATATCTCAACTTTAGAAAATCGGCTGTAAAGTTTTCAGGTTGTACCTTAATGATTAACACAGGAAAAGATGACTAAATAAAAAATGCCTGCAAAGAGAATGCTAAGCCTTAATTTTAAACAATTCGCTTGTTGTAAAACATGAAAAGTAGAACGAAGCCAAACTAGACCAGATTTAACATTCTGCTTTCAGGAAATACAGTAATAATGAGCTACACACTTATGTAATGGGTTTACTGCTATAGCTGGATTTTACACTTCTTCCAAAGGCCTGTATGTTAAAGGCTTGTTCCTAAAAGTGGACCTATTGGGAGATGGTGGTGTTTTTAAGAGGTGTGGCCTAGCGGGAGGGCTTCAGGTCATTGGCGGGTACACTTGGAGAGGACAGTGAGATCTCAACCCCTTCCTCTTCCACTTCCCAGGCCATGAGGTGAGCAGCTTTATCCAATCCCCTGTTCCCACCGTAATGTGCTACAGATCCTTGCAGGCCTGAAGCACAAGGCCAACCCAAAATCTCTGAAACTGTAAGCCACAATAAACCTTATCCTTTTACCTCATCTCAGGTCTGTGTTACAGTAACAGGAAGTTGACTGACACATCCACCATGCTTGCTTTAAGTCTTTAGACAACTACTAGTTAAGAAAAAGTAAATCAAAAAGGCCTAAAATAAAAATGTCATCTTCTGGATAAAAGAGAAAATAGTAATTAACACTAAAAATACCTTGAAATGGTATAACATGCTTCATTTGTTCCCATGTCAACCAACTTTTTTCTTTCATGTCTACTACAAGCAGAATACAATGGTAGCTGCTATACCAAGTTTTAACATACTTTTGCAAACCTAGCTTCTTTTGGAGTTTTATTGACAAAATGTCCAGGGTTCCATACAAGTACATTCTTTTTAATGCAATTTTTTTTTAACTGAACAGGAAACAGATATGACAAAATATTAACAGGTGCTCCACTGAATAGGGATTACACATATTTTTGTACTATTTACTTTGTTTTTATAATAGTCAATTTTTCAATGAACACATATTAACTTTTAAAATATAAAAAGCAATTTTAAAAATATTGTGTTTTATGTAAGCATGAGTACAATAGCTGACCTCTACATTTAGAGAATACTCTTTTTTTTTTTATGTCATTTAATCTCCACAACAATACTATGAGATGGATGAAATCAATACTCTCAATTTTACAGACAAAAAAAACTGAGTCACAGAGAAATTAAGTACTTTTACATGGGATTCAAACACATGAGGATTAACAACAATGTTACTAAAATCACCCATGAGAAGACTGTCAGCTTCCACCTTGCCTCCTAGAAAAATCCCAAGACTGGTTAATTACCTCTTTTTGAGAATGCATAAGCAAAAACAAAAACAATAATAAACCTGTGGCACTGGGCGTTATTCCACATCTCTAGTCTGCATTATTTTCTGATGACTCCAAAGAAAAAATATAAAACATATAAATATAAAAATTTTAGCTGGGTACAGTGGCACACGCCTGTAATCCCAGCGGGCTCAGGAGGCTGAGGCAGGAGGATCATAAGTTCAAAGCCAGCCTTAGGAAAAGTGATGCACTAACCAACTCAGTGAGACCCTATCTCTAAATAAAATACAAAATAGGGCTGGGGATGTGACTCAGTGGTCAAGTGCCCCTGAGTTCAGTCCCTAGTACAAAAAAAAAAAAAAAAAAAAATTAGAATGTCCTGTCATGATGTTCTCAAGAAGAATAACAATAAGAGGGGATAGCTTCTCAAGACTGGAGCAAAGAGTCAAAAGGAAATAAAAGATTGAGATGAGGATAGAAATAAAAGGAAGTCTAAAAGTACAATTGGAAAACTGAAAGCAGTAAAGAACAAAACTGATACTGGAACACCATGGGGAAAATATCCATGCTGGGAAGGACAATATGAAACCCTACCAGATGCAGTTTTAAAAGTCAGAAAGTGAAGACAAAACAGTTGATACACAGGAAACTCAGGGTACAGAGACACAAACTGAGCAGATGGACATTCAACAGGAAGAAATTCAATAGTGAGGAACGGAACTAAGAATAATAGCAAAGGTAAATATTAGACAAAAACCAACTTCCAAAGCAAAAATGCACCGATTTCTAAGTAAAATAAATGCAAATAAATTCTACCTGTGCCAACACTATAATGGTCAAAGGGAAGGGAGGTGAAGGGAGGGTGCAAGGGGGGAAGGGGGGAAAAGTGGTTGAATAAGATGGATATCATTATTCTAAATGCATAATTGAAGACTTGAATGCTGTGAATATACTTTGAATACAAACTGTTTTATGTAAAAAGATGCTCTATATGTATAGTATGAACTGTAATACATACTACTATAAATAAAAATTAAAAAAAAATCTACCTGTGCCCCCAAAAAGGCAATTTTAAATATTTTTAAATTTCATACAACTGCCTAGACAGAAAAATAGGTTAACTACAAAGTGATGAATACCAAAACAGCCTTAAACCTCTTCCAGAAGTGAACACCACAAACCTATAAACCATTTACAAAGTCTGGTGGGGGAGAAGTGGTAATAAAATGATTGTACTCTTAGACAGTTTTTCATTGTTCATGAAAAAAGGTAAGAGCAAAATTTTGAGCTATATGAGAATTCATGAAACATGACACATATATAACATTCCCACAAACCAAAATTATTCAAGATATACATTTCAGCTCACTGAAAGAAAAAGCAAAACAGTGAACTCAAGTCACAGCAGGAAATGACTCATTTAATATGATAACCAATTTAATGCAAAAGGCAAAAACTCATCCTTGAAAAACAATGTTTTACTTAATATCTTTTTCATTTTCCTTTACATTGCTAGGGCCTCGTATATGCTAGGCAAGCGCTCTACCACTAAACTATACCCCTAGCCCAGTATCTTCACATTTTAATTTAAAACTTAAATCTTTTTTTTCAAAGAAGCGTATAACATTAAACTGATATAACACAATATAAACAAGCATTGGGGAGTGCAGAAAGATTAAGGTAGGGGAAATAAGGTTTCATTCAATCCTATTATGCAATGGAGATATTAAAGAATAACATTTTATTATTAATTTTCATAATTATAGAACTAGTTTAAGTACATATTGAGACTGAATTTTTAAAAACAAATTTATGAAGAAAAACAAAGGAAACACTAAAGAATGTGGAATAAATGAAATAAGAGATCAAACATATCATTTATAGCAATAAAACCAAATGGTTTAAACACTTCCTTTAACAGAAACCTCTCAGTTCAAAACCAAAATCTTACCATATGTTGCTTTAAAGAGATACAGCAAAAAAAAAAAAAAAAAAAAAAAAATCAAAGGAAGATCAAATGTATCAAGCAAACACAAAGTAAAATAAGCATAACAATATTACAAAACTAAATATAATTCCTAGGAAAAACTATCACCTGAGACAGAGTATGTTTATATCAACAAAAATCATAATCCAAAATGAAACTGTTAAAGCTTTTATGCAGCAAGTATTGCAGTACAGACATATCATACACACATACTCACACACACACACACATAAACACACACACACAAATGACAGAAACACAAATTCTAAGTTATTCTTATCTGATAATGCTTCCATATAAAATTTAGAATAATTTTGTCAGATACTAAAATGAATTCCTGCTTGATATTTTTATTGGAATCCCTCCTTAATGTGGGAAGAGTACAAACTTTTACTAAGTTTTCCTATTCAGGAACATAGGATATCTTTGTATCCATTTAGGTCTTCATTTTGTCTTGTCAAATTTAAAATTTTTCTTCATATAAGTCTTACGTATTTCTTGTTAAAATTTTTTCTAGTTATTTTACATTTTTTGTTACTATTACACAAAAGGTATCTTTTTCAAATATATTTGCTAATTATTTATTTCAGCTGTCTAATAAGAATGCTATTGATTTTGATATATTTATTTTGTATCCAGCCACATTACTGAATTATTATTGGTCTAATAATTTCCTTTCTTTGATTCTCTTATATTTTCAAGTCATCACCTATAAATAATGACAAAATTGTTCCTGTCATCTAATACTTAAAATTTTTATTTCTTCTATGACTTGTCCTTTTTCAATGGCTAAAATTCCCAGAGCATTATATATTATTGGTCCTTACTTTAACCCTGTCAGCACTGTATCATCCTTTAAAATGAATATATATCAATTAGGATGTTTGCAACTGCAGGTAAAAGAATATACAACCAAGAAGGGCTTCAACAGTGTGAACATTGTACTATGCAATATAATTTGAAGTTTGGAGTTAGTTCAGTTCCAGGGTAGATGAATTTTGCTGATCAACAACAGAGAGACCTGCCATGATTTGGATGAATGTCCCCCAAAGTTTAAAAGCTTGTTTCCCCAGGATGGTCCAACTGAGAGGTGATGGAGCCTTTAAGAGGTAGAGGCTAGTGCAAGGTCCTTAGGTCACTGGGGGAGTGTCTTGAAGGGGACTGTGAGAGCCCAGCCTCTCAGCTGCTCTACTTCCTGATTCATGAAGTAAGCAGTTGGTTTTCCAAGCACTCTTACCATGATGTGCAGCCCTCACCAAAGTGATGAGGTCACTCAATCTTGAACCTCCAGAACTGTGAACCAAAATAAACCTTTTCTAAAGTTAACTGATTCAAGTATTTTGTTATAGTAATGTGAAACTAATATAGGAGCTGAGTCAATTTTTCTTTGATTCTTCAGATCTGCCCCTCACAATTGCCAAACAGCTGCAACAAATCTAGGTATCACAGTCTTATAAATAATATACAAATCCAGGATAGGGAAAGGCTTATTTTAAAAATCCACATATAAAAGTAAGGGAAACCACCCTGTTTTCGTTAACTTTGTCACCACTGTGACCAAAAGACCTAACAAGAACGATTTTAGAAGAAAAATTTATTTGGGGCTGATGGTTTCAGAGTCTCAGTCTATGGACTTGCAAAGTAAGGCAGAACATCATGGCAGAAGAGTGTGGTGGAGGAAAGCAGCTCAGGACACAGCCACCAGGAAGCACAGAGAGAGAGAGAGATCCACTCACCAAGGACTAAATATAAACCCCAAAGGCAGCCTCCAGTGACCTACTTCCTCCAGCCACCCCCTACCTATGTGGACAACCCAGTTAATCCCTATCAGTGGACTAATCCAATTATTAGGTCACAAATCTCATAATCTAATCATTTCATCTCTGAATGTTTTTGCATCGTCTCACACATGAGCTTCTGGGGGACACCTCATATTTAAACCATAACACCACCCAAGACCACACTGAAAGGCTTCCTCTGGTTCTCTGACTGGACAGTTCTATCATATGACGTGTATAACCCAATCATCAACAAGAGGAAAGGAAGCCTAAAGACCGACTTAATCATTCCACCTCCTCCTCCAGGATGGGGTTGAGGAAAGGGTCATCTTAACTGTGAATGTGAAAGGGTAAATACCAGCAAAATTCAGAGTTCCACCTGCAAGAAAGGGGATCGGGATGACCATGGTAGGTAACAAACAATGTCCACCACAAAGAGTCTCCGGCGGTTAAAGATTAGGTGTGGGGTTGACTATTGGTTTTGGATACATCCTCGAACAACTTAAGAAGAATGCCTTTATTCCCATTCTATTAAGAGTAGCTTTTAAATCAAGAATGACTGCTATATTTTACCAATGCCATTTTGAAATCTGTTGAAATGATTTTATAGTGAATATCCTTTGGTCCACTAATGTGTTATATTAATAGATTGCCTAAGAGAGAAAGAAGGGTACTTAAGTGGCACTTTCTGTGTTTTCAGTTCCATATTGTTGACAAGCAACTTTCAGATTCTTTTCAAAGCAGGACACAAGCATTGCTGCTTATTACAAATAACACTTCATATGTGATTTTTTCCAGACCCTATGCCAGAAAGATTGAAGAGGGAAAAAACTGGAGAGAGAGGGTGACAGGCAGGAAAGATAGTTATGACAGTCCAGACATGGGAGTGATACGGCTGGTTCTGGGGTGGGGGTAGGACAGCATGGGACCTTCAAAGGCCACTTCTGAGGAAAAACTCATCCTTCATCTATATCAACAGTTAAATCACTGCTGCTCCCTCCACCTTGCTGAGAATCACTGAGAATTGCTTTAGGCCATTTCAACTCCATGGCACACCTCACTACCCACTTTGGTCCACACTCTCACCTCCCCCATCCCCATACAGATAGCCATCTACCCTGGCACTCTTATTAAACATTTCCATTTTTTATATCCCTCTCTACCACTACTAGAAGCTTCTTGAGGGCAAAATCTACTACCTCACAGACCTAAACATACCCAGTTACTTGCACCATACCAGATTAAGAATGGGCTCCCAAATTAAAGAAGTTTTGCTGGTATTAAATGTATTGAACTCTTCATTGGCCATATGGAAAGCACGGTCCTAAGTACTTTAAATAAAACATGTCTTTGTAATTACTGTCTCTATTGCACAAAGTGTAGGAAAAGCCTGGAGATTTTACATAATTTGTCCCAAGCTGAAAAGCTAGCAAGCATTAGTGCCAGAACTTCAATCCAGAGTATGACCCTGATGTAACCTCTAAGTCATTCTCTTCCTCTGACTCTGAAAACAAATAAGAAAAAACCACAAGCTCACAAATGAGTCCGAATTATTTCACTGTGACCTCTCATACAGGCAAACCTCTGTGGAATTGCCAAAAATGTTCTGGATGAATTCCCTGCCAAGGTGTTATCTGGAGAATCCTAACCAGCGGCCAGACCCATTGTCATTCATTTTTATACTTTTTGATTTTAAAAAGACTGGGAACAGGCTGAAGATTTGAACATCAACACAAATCTGCATTGGAATAGGCATTGTGTCCACCTTAACTGTCCTTTCCTGGTCCTCACACAGAACCCATGTTGTATTTGGCCCCTTGGGATCACTTGGCCAGCTTGTCTGAAATCTCAACACACCTCAAAAATAATAGTAATAATTAAATCACACCTGCGCCGGCTCCCCTCTCCTTTCATTACTGACCCCAAAGCCTATAAAAGCTTGGAATCTATTAATTCTGTTGATAGCTGGAATTTCTACTCATTATTACCGGAGAAAGGAAGAGTCAATTTAATACACTTGATTTCAAAGATGCTATCCAAGGAAGACATAGTCCATTACAGTCAGAGCTAATTACTGTAAAGTACAACAGTCTACATTTGTTTAAAAAAAAAATAAGTACCCAAGCTTAGAACATGGAAGACATGAACTGTATTTTGTAGACCTCGTTTAAATAAATAAATAAGTATCCCCTCCACCTTGCTCTAAGAATTCCATTTAACTGCCTCCTACAGCTGAAAGGAGACTACAGGAGCCAGTGAGTACTAGCTCAAGAGCATCAATATTTAGAAGCTAAAAATTAAGCAAAGAATGAAATGAGTATCAGCACAGGTAGGCAGCACAGGTGCTACCAAGACGGAAATCTAACTAACATTTGCAACTCTTTCAGAGGTTCCTGATTGCTTGATGGACTCAACCATGACAGCCAAAAAATACAGCCTGGTCCTTCCCTTCCAGCCCAGCCCAGCCCAGCCAGTCCAGGCCTCTACCCCAGCAGTCAGCAGTCAAGGAAATGAGAGAGAGAGTGAGTCTGCTACCAGGTTGGCTCCAGCACCCCAGCTCCTGTCATGCAACTGAAATCCCTAAGTCATCTGCCTTCAACCCTAGGGCTCGTGTCACCCCCCACCCTCCCTCTCTCCCTCAACCCCCTCTCCCCCTGTGTCCAGTGCAGGGGATCAAGCCCAGGGCCTCATACATGTTAGGCAAGCACTCTACTACTGAGCCACATCAACAGCACAATAGAGCCATCTTTGAACTTTACCTGATACCCTGTATTAGAGGGAAGGATGCTTCTCTTTCATGTGTTTCTTAGAAGCAAACTTAGAAGGTTCCAGATGATTTCTGTTATGGTTTGCACTGGACTGTCCCTCAAAGGTGCATGTGTAGATGACTTGGTGTCCAAAGCAGCCATATTCAGAGGTGGGGCTTTGGGAACTGAGTGGATCTCGAGGGACCTGACCTCATCAGTGGATTAATCCACTGAGAACTGAAAGGACTGCTGGGAAGTGGGGCCTGGTTAAAGAGAGGAGGTCTTGCGGGATATGCCCTTGGAGGCTGTATCTTGTCCCCAGCCCCTTCCTCTCTCACTCTCTGCCTCCTCGCTGTCAAGAGGTGAACAGGTCTCCTCTGCCACACCCTTACCCTCTAAAACAAAGGAGCCAGCTGACCATGAACCAAAACCATAAACCAAATTAAACCTTTCCTCCTTTAAGTTGTTTATGTCAGGTATTTTGGTCACAATGACAAAAAGCAGACTAACATGACCTCATTCAACAGAGCTCCAAGTACCTACCATGTGCCACTGATGACAGATGCTGAGGAAATTAGTGGCTGATGGCCAGCTAATCAGCTAGCTACTAACCACACCAAGAGGCCACACAGTGTCCTTTCCCCTGCTTTCCTGCTGGTCCTGGGGAAGCTGCCCACAAGCAGTGCCTTTCAGAGTCCAATGAACAGAAGTGGGAACACACGGGGGCGGCCCCTCACCACCACTTGTCACCAATAAGAATTCACCACTTCTCATCTACTGAGCCTGCGCGTATTAAGAGGTTTACAGTCAGCTGTGCTAATGAACGACTTTAGGGCCCGGGTTGTGGATCAGTGGTAGAGTGCTTGCCTCACATATGTGAGGCACCGGGTTCAATCCTCAGCACCACCTATAAATAAATAAATAAAGGTATGGTGTCCATCTACAACTTAAAATATATTTGGAAAAAAATGAACCACTTTTAAAGTGTAAAGTAGAGATAGAGAAGCAACAGTAAAGGTCATTACACCACTGGGGGGCGGGGGGGGCGGCAATCTGCTTCTTCCCATGGACCTTGGGAGACTCAGGAGGTTTCTGACAATGCCAACATTAAACCCCATAGCTGGGACACAGGTCATTCCATTTCTCAGGAGTTCCTGCACTTTCTAAAGGGTTGGTTTTCCAATATCACAATCCCTCCTCTCAAAGGTCAAAAACACACTAAGTTTATAGCCAGGCCCCTGTCTACTCAGTACCTAGTGGAAATGCAGGATCCAGACAGGATGATTCTGAAGAGGCAACTCAGGCTGAATTATGTATTAGAACTACTACGGGGCATAAATGCAAATCAGAGGCTACTCCTGCCCTTATGCCATTTATAGTTTAAAGCCACCAATGGTTACATTAGGCAAATGGTTTTAAAATAAAACAGAAGCCGGGCGCAGTGACGCGTGCCTGTAATCCCAGCACTTGGGAGGCTGAGGCAGGAGGATCACGAGTTCAAAGCCAGCCTCAGCAATGGCGAGGCACTTAGCAACTCAGTGAGACCCTGTCTCTAAATAAAAATACAAAAAAAAAAGGGGGAGCGGGGCTGGGGATGTGGCCCAGTGGTCAAGTACCCCTGAGTTCAATCCCTGGTACCAAAACAAACAAACAATAAAAAAAGGTTTAAAATCAAACAGAAATACAGGTTATATAGAACATGAACAAAACAAGACAAAAAAACAAAGCAGAGGTTAATTTTAACCCATAGATCCAGCTGAGGAACAACTCTGGATAATATGTTTTTCTTAAGAAGGTATCTTAATAACAGGGGCTTTTGTAAATTGATCAGGGTCTGAAATGGGTGAGTGTGGGTTTATCCAGATCAACCATCGCTCCCATGTTGGACTGGTCTTCTGACCTCATTCTCCAGGCTCAATGACAGCCTCATTCCAGCCCTAACAAGCACACCTCCGTTAAAAATTTAATTGTCCCAGATCCTTCCAAAATCAGAATTCACTTCCCTGGAGAGTAGACAATATCTCCACTACTAGAAAGGTGTTTCCTCTATATATTTAGAAAATGGGAAGAAGCACAATGCTTACATTCAATAGGTGTTTAAATCAGACCAACCCAGGTTCAAAAACCAGGCTCCTTGGGCTGGGGCTGTAGCTCAGTGGCAGAGCGCTTGCCTAGCACAGGAGGCACTGGGTTAGATCCTCAGCACATAAAATAAACAAATAAAATAAAAGCATTCTGTCCATCTATAACAACCAAAAAATAAGAAAATAAATTTAAAAAAAAAAAAAAAAACAGGCTCTTTCACCTAGGCCTCATATTCCACATCTGCAAAATTAGAACAGTACATATTTCAAAATGAGATGGCATTAATAAGACTAGAGTTTTATTATTAAAAAAAAAAAAAATTAACCTACTGCTTGACATGTGGCAAGTAGCTACAAAAATACCCAGTATATAAAATACTTGCCAAAAAAAACAAAGGTCGAATGATTCCTTTGTTATGAAGATACTGATGAAATGGTGTGAAAATACTTTATGTAAAACCAGTGACTTGAAAAATTGTGCTCTTTATATGTAATATGAAATGAAATGCACTCTGCAAGCATATATAACAAATTAGAATAAAAAATTAAAAATACCCAGTTTTTTAATAATATTATTTTAAATATTTTAATATAAATTATGCATAATACTAGTTGAAAGGACACTCACAGAGTCCACGCAAAGTCCAAAGACCACGCCACACACCGGAATCCCACACAAGAGATTTACTGTCAGTAACAGGAGGCATACTGACAAGGCTGTCCATGGGAGGACAGCAGCAGCCTGTTGGCACTCACAGAGCAGCTTTGTAGCCCGAAAGAGGAATCTCATAAGCTGCTTATGAGTTTAAAATGGGGTGGGGTTGATTGTAAGCTGTTTAAGCTGGGATGGGGTTGATTGTAAGCTGTTTAAACTAGGGTGGGGTTGATAGCAGGCACACTTCTTATGGGAAGCAGCTTTGCCTCAGAATCGAAACTTTGGAACCTCTAGATAAAAATGGCTCCCAACCTAAAATGGTGAATCTGATGCCAATACTAGTAATATAAGCATTACTGTTATTATTATCATTATTATATAAATTATGCTGCAGATCAGTTCCAAGTATATCTGTGTGTTGTTATGACCTGAGATTTGCAGTTCTAGGAACCACAAAGTTGAGGACCAAATCCTGGACCATAAAATCCTCCAGGAAAGCCCTGCCTTGGCAGAGTGAGCCACCAGCCTGACCCACCAGCTCCCAGCCACTCCACCAGCACCTGGCACAGGCAGTCCCCAAAAGCTAAGCATGTGCTCAGTCTCCACAGGTTTCATGAACCTTCTACCAAGTGTCCCAACTGTTCTGAGGGAAAGGGCACACTCTCTCTGCATCCCCAGTCTCACCATGGCCCATGGTAAAAGCCTGTTCTCTCTGGTTTTCTGATCTCCAAGGCCAGGCCAGCCTGGAAGAATGACCACAATGATTACTGATGTGAAGTGTCCTCCAGTTCCACTGCCTGCTCTGACCCTCCCAGGCCTTCTCCTCCCACCCCCACATTTCCCAGAGAGAGCTCTGGGCCACGGTGGCTACTAAAGTTTCCAGTAATTTTAGTTCCTCCTTGAATACCACCTCTTCCTGTCATCCACTATTACCTGTAAGGCTCAGCTCTTCTGCTCCCACAAAGCTGAAAAATTCTTTTACTCAAGTGAACAGAGCTCCTTTAAGTATCTTGTCCTCCTGGGATCTCTGTACACAGATATCAAAGTCATTGAACTTTGTGAAAAGTAGCAGAAGATGTGTCTAATTCTTCTGTGTTAAATAGTAAAAGATGAATAGCTGCTCAGGACCAAAGATGGGGAGAGAAAGGTTCCCAGCAGAGGTTCCCAACAGCACCCACCATTGGACTGGACAGCTACTGTATCTCATGGGTTCAAAGCTGCCTACAGGATTCTAGAATGAGCCCAGTTTTTAGTAGGTGCCTAATAAGTGAGGGAGAGGCCTAGGGCAGCTATGCAGATGTCAGGAACTGCAGTTTATCATAGTTCCTTAACAGATGTGGAAGCTACAGGGGTGCAGATGTGTGAACACCAGGGCCTGATTTACTGAATTAGAATTTGTACATTAAAATCCCTCCAGTCAAGTCTACAGCCTGAGCTAGAAAAACTGAACTTCAAACTTTCAGTCCTTATACTCTGCAAGAAATACACTCCAGGCAGGGCATGATGGTACATGCTTGGGAGGCTAAGGCAGGAGGATTGTGAGTTCAAATCCAGTCTGAACAACTTAGCAAGGACCTAAGCAACACAGTGAGACCCTGTCTCTAAACAAAATACAAAAAAGGGCTGGAGATATGGCTCAGTTGTAGTCGCCTGAAGCGATGGCCGCTTGGAGCAAAGAAGCCGCGGGAAGAAGTTTAGAGACGAAGTGGAAACAAACAGCCCTTTATTCTGATAACTTTTCTCTCTGGCTCTAACTACACCCCGACACGCCGTCCACGCTCCTCTAACCTCCAAAAATGGCGCAGACCTCCTCCGCAATCTCTCTCAAGTCCCTCGAGATCTCCAGCCAAGTCTCGCAAGATCCCGGGCCAAGTCCCGTGAGACTACGGAAGGCACCAATGCCCAAACATGTCCAAAGCCTGTAGTCAACCGCAATTTAAGCCATCTCCCCAAACAGGGCTCCTGCACTCAGTGAGTTCATTCCCCAGTACCAACAAAAATACACTCCAGGGGCTGGGGTTGTGGCTCAGCGGTAGAGCGCTTGTCTAGCACGTGCGCGGCCCGGGTTCGATCCCCAGCACCACATAAAATAAAGTGCATTGTGTACAACTAAAGCAAATAAATAAATATTTAAAAAAAAAAAAATACACTCCACACTGTGACCCAATGCACACTCATATACAATATGTGTACAGTAATATTTTTCTTCCATATTCTACCTAATTTTTTTTTCCCAAAGCTGATTTATTACACAACACATTAAACTCACTCTACAACTCAAAACAATAGTGGGGAGTGGTTGATATAAAGAGGGAGAGTGGGGGAGTGGTTGTTGTAAAGAAGTGGGGAATGGGGCTGGGATTGTGGCTCAGCGGTAGAGCGCTCGCCTAGCACGTGGGCGACCCGGGTTCGATCCTCAGCACCACGTACAAATAAAATGCATTGGATAAAACGCATTGTGTACAACTAAAAGCAAATAAATAAAGATATTTAAAAAAAAAAAAAAAAAAAAAAAAGAAGTGGGGAATGGTCAGATCACAGAAGCCCTTGCTGACTTCAAGAGTTAAGCCTTGTGCTGTGCTAAATAATGGATGTGGAGATTCCCGGAACATAGGTCTTGCCTTTGTGGCGCTTACAGTCTCCTCTGGGGTGGGGATAAAGGTGTAGACAGATACAAACAAATAAAAGATGTGTTCACAAATGGCATCATGAGGGGTCCAGAGAAGAGTTTCAGGCAGCAGAATAGTGCAGAGGTGAGGGCTGGGGTTGTAGCTCAGCGGCGGTAGAGCGCTCTCCCATCATGTGTGTGGCCCTGGGTTCAATCCTTAGCACCATGTAAAAGTAAAAAAAAATAAAGGTATTGTGTCCAACTACAACTAAAAAATAAATATTAAAAAATAAAAAAAGAATAGTGCAGAGGTGAGAGAAAACCCATTGAGAAAGCATAAAGTGCTCTCAAGGAATGGTTTCAGACAGGAACAACTATGCTATCCCTGGCTCCAAAATCCTGCTTCTTGCAGAGGGAGGCTTCATTATCTAGGGCATCTTATCTCAATGGAAGTCATTATGACTGTGTCTGTAAAATATGACAAGCCTTCCAGAATAAATAAGAGAATGAAGAAAAGTAGAAAACAGGAGACAGTACCAGAGCCCACATTCCTCCAGGTACTGAAGAGATGGGCTTTCTAGAAATACCACTTTGTGGCCTGACTGGGGAATCTGCCCCTGTGGTGTGTGAAGCTGGCCCAACTCTGAAGTGGTATTTCAGGCCTATTATATTTTAAGAACTTTATTTATTGAGGTAAAATTTACATACCCTAAAATTCTTTCATGTTACCACCATCCAACTTTAGAACATTTCTATTACCTTAAAAGATCTCTCATGCCCCTCCATAATCATACCGTTTTCATTTCCAGCCTTAGCCAACCAAAAACATACTTTTTGTTTCTATTAGATTTGCCTTTTCCAGAAATTTCATACTAATTGACTCTTTTTTTAGGTTTATCCATGTTGTGGCATGTATCAATACTTAATTCCTTTTTAGTGCTGAATGGTATTCCATGGTAGGAAAGCAGGTTTTGTTTACCCATTCATAAGTTGACAGACATTAGAGTTATTCCCACTTTGAGGCCATTATGGATCATACTGCTATGAACATGCACACATAGGGTTTTGTAGTATGTTTTCATTTCTCTTATCAGAAGCGGAACTTTTAGTTCATATAGTAAATTCTTGTGTAACTTTTTCAGAAACACCCAAACTGTTTTCCAAAGTGGCTGATCCAGATTCCACTCCCACCAGCAATATGTGAGAGTGCCACTTTATCTATACTCTCAGGTATAAAGTAGTGTTAAATTCCTATTGACATTTATTGTGATGGAAACATAGACCAAATAAAATTTTGATGAGCAGGCCTGTGAATTGTGGAGTTCACATGGCCTCATAATTGATTTGCATTCCAAATTTCCCTTCAATTTTATTTTTAAAAAAATTACCGGAGATGTCCATTTCAAAACATGGACATCATTAAAGTCATTTGGTATCAAAATGCAATACCAAACAACTAAGTAAACCTAATGGTCATAGGAAATTTGACCAAAATGTCAAAAGGAACTTATGAAGGAGCTAATAAGCAAAACAAATAAGAATAGACACTGCACATGAAACTGAGTCTTAAGGAGGACATAAATGTAATTGTGAATCCCACAAACCAGAAGCAACTTACAGAAGGTCAGAGAACTATGTCTTTAATGCTGATGCAACTTGCATTGTATGAGGTTATGAAAAACAAAACAGAGACCCTGCTGCCAAAACAGAAAAGAAATAGACCTGACCTCCAGGGGACAAAAAGCCTAATAGTCACAAGACAGCCCCTGCAGGTACCTCTGGCAAATATGCACACAAATTAAAAGAGGGCTTGGGAGAACTGGCAAGAGCTCTGGTTCAGAGATCCCAGAGGACACCAGGCTTTCAAACCCCTTCCCTTTCCAATCTGGAAAACAAACTCCCTACCTGGGACCTGGATCTCTGAATCTCTAAGATTTTATTTCAAGCTTCATACCCATTTCATGGAATATGGATGATGTCATCTCTTCACAAAGAGCTTCTTCCTGGAGAGGGACCTTTTTGTACCTACTGATGAGGACCTACAATCGGCTAGCACTTTTTCTGGTGCAATCAGTCATAGGGACGCTTAGGTACCCAGCTGGGCAGGTTCCAGGAGATTTCCCCTGCTGATTTTCAGTCACTCAAGGAAAACAAAGGCATAACTAAGATTAGGTTACAGTGATTTAAAGAAACACTACTCCTCTTCCCCTTGCCTCTCCTCCCAAATGTGTAGACATGTATATCTCACACTTTTACATCTGTTCTCCTAAAATAAAAGATGCTCGTATCTAGGAAATAATGGCTACAATACCAGCGCAAATACTTACTGTTCAAACCAAAGAGTATCAGCAACGTTCCTAGCCTTCCAGCAGCACCCAGGTATTAAGCTCTGGGACACACCACAGTGCTTTGTTTGTTCAACTGCCCAGAAGGAAAACCAAGTTCTCTCTGGTGCTTGAGCTACCAGTTTAAAGAAAAGAGACACAGGCCTGTAGGAAGAGGGAGCGCTTGGCTTTGATCTTCCCAACCATTTAGGAGTAGGACACCAGCACCAAACCAATGGGCTCCCTGTCCCCAGAGTCCCTGCGCTCTAAGGGAGCTTCAGAGTTCAACTGGAAAGCCCGGCACGCCCAAAGTCAAAGGCCTTTCAACCCAGTCAATGGCAGCACTATTATCCCCACTGGTTTGACAGGAACTGGGTAGAGAGGCTGCGAAGCCATTTCAAAGTCAGTTTTCTTAGGAAAAGCCTATGACATCACCACCTGGAAAGAAAACTGTCCAATCCTTTTAGGGGATGGAATACATAGCCCCTTCTAGAGAATAATTTAACACTCCTAAAAATGCTTAAGCAACTCCCTGACATTAAAACCACTTCTGAGAAAGTTGGATCTGTCCCTCAAATTATCAAAATTGGGAAAAACCTAATGGCTTGCAACCAGATACTTTTCACTTCTAGCTTAATGATGATTATCAAACCATCTTTTCTATTTAAAAGAGGTATTCCGGGCTGGGGCTGGGGCTCAGTGGTAGAGCGCTTGCCTGGCACACGTTCAGTCCACAGAACCACATAAAAATAAAATAAAGGTATTGTGTCCACCTACAACTAAAAAAATACATATTTAAAAAATAAATAAAATAACATATGTATTCCAAGATGGCATCTTCGAATTCATTTTTCCAAAGCACCTTCCCCAAATTTTATTCATGAAATAAAATTTGGATACCTGCTCATTACTAGGTTGTATATACAGTTGCCTTGACAACTATAATTGCCATCAACTTCCCCCAAATAAATACACACACAATGTAAGTAGTCTGCTTTTCTAAGAAATGTGGATTAAATAACAACATGGGACATTCTTTGTGGCTAAGAAAAGTTTATTGGTTGTTCCAAAGAAATTCTGTGGGATTTCTCAGTAAAGAAATCATTTACCTGGTGTCAAGATTCCAGACACCCATTCCATTTCCCAGGATTCACAATATAACCCAAAGATTTTAGCCTTCAAATAAAAGTCAGGACTGAAAAAGTTTCTGAGTATGGTTTCTTTTTTTTCAGCTTCCAGACAAAAGTCAGTATCTCTTGAGCTTTAAATTAAAAGTCCCTCTAGGCCTATAAGGAAAACTGGAAAATTAACATCAGAAAGATGTACTTTTTTTTTTTTTCTTTGTTTTCCCCCAGTATTGGGGAAGAATACAACTTTTTGATCATGGAGATGAAGCTTTTCTGCATCCTGAAAAAGTCTGCTAGCCGGGCGTGGTGGCGCACGCCTGTAATCCCAGCACTTGGGAGGCCAAGGCAGGAGGATCGCGAGTTCAAAGCCAGCCTCAGCAATGGCAAGGCACTTAGCAACTCAGTGAGACGCTGTCTCTAATAAAATACAAAAAGGGCTGGGGATGTGGCCCAGTGGTCAAGTGCCCCTGAGTTCAATCCCCGGCACCAAAAATAAATAAATAAATAAAAGCTTGCTAATTAAAAAATATTGGCGCCAGGTACAATGGCACATGCCTGTAATCCCAGCGACTCGGGAGGCTAAGGCAAGAGAATCCCGAGTTCAAAGCCAGCCTCAGCAACTTAGCAAGGAACTTAGCAACTCAGCGAAACCTTGTCTCTAAATAAAATACAAAAAAGGGCTGGGGATGTGGCCTAATGGTTAAGCACCCCTGGGTTCAATCCCTGGTTCAAAAAAAAAAAAAAAAAAAAAAAAATTGGCAAAATTGGCAATACAAAGACCAATCCAGGATTGATCATCAACTGAAAATCATAGATCTTCAACCTCAAGTATCTCCTTTCCTTACAAACAATCCAAATGCACACATAATTAGTGTGGTTTTAAATTCCATCTTCCTCAAAAAATGTGCCTTCCACAATTTCTCTTCAGCCAAAACACCTTATGAGAAGTTGCAGTTACCTTTTATAAATCACTAATTCTTATACTCCAACGTTTTCAGGCACACTCAAAATTTTGGAGATATATTCTGTGTCTTTCCAAAAGTAATCTGTATTTAATAAACCATTTTTTTTTTTTTTTTTTTTTGGTACCGGGGATTGAACTCAGTGGCACTCGACCACTGGGTCACATCCCCAGCCCTTTTTTTTTTTTTGTATTTTATTAGAGACAGGGTCTCACTGAGTTGCTAAGTGCCTCGCCATTGCTGAGGCTGGCTTTGAACTCGCGATCCTCCTGCCTCAGCCTCCCAAAGTGCTGGGATTACAGGCGTGCGCCACTGCGCCTGGCTAATAAACCATTTTTATGAGTATTTCATTAACACATCCTTCTTCCATTCATTAGCATTATTTTATTACTATATTTGCAACTTCTAGCACAGTGCTGGTCACATAGGAGTTGCTCAATAAATATCTGCTAAATGAATAAGTAAACTGGCATGAAAGAAACAAGAGGAAAGAAAACTGTCTTTTAAACATTTAGGGTAATGGTCTGAGATTCTAAAGTGCAACTGAAGGGTTGGGGGTATGGCTCAGTGGTAGAGCATGTGTGGCCCTGGGTTCAGTCCTCAGTACCGAAAACAAATAAAACCCCACAAGCTTCATAAAGTGAAACCGAATTACCAGGAGGACTTCATAATACACAGGTTGCTGGACCCATCCCCAAAGTTTCTGATTTAGTAGGTAAGAGAAGCAGACCTAAGAGCTGATTCAAAGTTACTGATCCAAGGATGTCACTTTGAGAACCACTGACTTGGAAGTAAAACTGTTAATCGGCTCCTAGAAAAATCTCAATGCATGGATTAATATTTACTCAGAATCTACAGGCTGTCTGCTTACCACTGGGTAAGCAGCCAGCAGCACAGGTCCTTGCTCCAAACACTATCTAAATTGGCAATGCATGCATATACTTGTAAGGGGACAATACACACACACGTCCAAAACAGCAAGAAATAATTAGTACAGTCAAACTAAAGATGTTTCATTTCTCCAATGCATTTCTTAATAATGTATCCTACTGTGCAATTTAATCTACTATCCTCAGATAGACATTACTAAACCATAATGCACAGCTTTTCTTCCTTGCACTACCTCACTTCATTTCACTCACTAATGGGAGTTTCATCAGAGGCCAGGGCACAAAATGTAACAAGGGAGTCCATTTTAAATCTTATTTATGTTGTTCATATTTTCACATATCTAAGCATCAAAGTCATGGTCAACATTCCATCCTCAGTAATCAGAAATTAAGCTGAGGCATCAATAAAGTACAGATATAATGTAATCCCAACATCAGGATGAACCAAAATGCAAACACAATCCAAACGAACTCCGGACTCTAACTTTCCCATCGCTGCATAGGTTTCTATGCATTAACTTTCAAATGCATGCTTTTCTCATGACCCTGCTCTGGATTTAAGTGCATTTATATCCAGATTGCAATCAAAGAAGGTATTTAACTGGATAATGTTTGCAAGTACTTTGAAGATATAAAGTGCCCTATAAATGCTAAATATTATTATTATTATTTTTTATTATTTAAATACAGTTTGCAATTACTGCTTACAACCTATTCCACCCACTACCCTGCTATAATTTGATTACAGGCAGTTAAAAAAAAATACCTAGAGGTAGAAATGATGAAACCATGTCCATGTGAAGTTCTGGATGTTTACCCTAGGCATAAATAATTTATAAGCATTTGAAATGGAGGGTTTGGTCATAAAATCCAGTAAATCAAGGGAACTGGCCTCCAGAAGACTAACAATCATAAAGTTCTGTCAGTTTTAATAGTTTCTTACTTATAAAGTAGATTGTACTCCAAAATACAAAGTTCTTTACTCTCTTGGTTCCTGAATCTATCTTCTATTTTCTCCACTGTAATCTTAAAATATCGATACTCATATGAAAAACTTAAATTACAACTCAAGATTTTGATGTTAACAACTATCTGGCAGATAAAGAGTTGAGCAAGGCCTCTGCGATCATCCTGTGATCTTCTGTGATGATCACAAATTCAGTGGCCTCCAATTCTTAAAAAACAGAGACCTCTGAGCCTGATTCCACACCTTTTCCAAACATACTTGCTGGATGTCTACCAAAAAGAATGACAGATTAACTGTAAACATCTCTACATTTTGTCCAAGGATAAAAATGCTAATCATAAACTGGTTCATAAATTATGTTTCACACATCCAGAACTGACTCTGGTTACTTAAAACACAGTATTACAAGGAGGAAATGCTTTGGAATAACGCTTGCAACACTACTAGGCTATCAAAGAGAACTTGTCCCCAATACCAAAGGTGAAACCCAGAGAGATAATGCCTTAGATAATTATGATGATATGACGAGGCTCATAAGTCAAAACAGGGTCATATAAGTCCCTGTGGGCCCTGGCTTTTGGGCCAGTCAGTCATAGGCTGGGCCATTTAGTAGCTCTATAACCTTTCTTTGCTAAATTAATTGATTTTTCTAAGCTTTGTGTGTTCATCTGTAAATGATACACATCAACCTCACAAGAAATTGGAGGGTAATTTGACAATGTCAAGAGCCTTAGAGATCAGTCATGCTCTTTCATTCCAAATTCCACATCTAAGAAATTATCCTAAGGAAAACTACACAAAGACTTAAGTACAAGGATGTTTATTGAAACACTCTCAAGAGTTGAAAAGCTAGAAGTAACCTCGAGTCACCAATAGGAGCTGGTGATATATATTATGATACATCTCATCAATAAAATGCTAAGCAGTCAAAATCATATTAGAAATTTCAACATTGAAATGGACAGGATTATAGCAGAAATAAGAGTGGTCATGATGTCATAATTAAGGAAGGGGATCATTATATTATTCTTTTTTTTTAAGTTGTCAAGGGACTTTAATTTTATTTATTTATATGCAGTGCTGAGAATCAACCCAGTGCCTCACACATGCTAGGCAAGGGCTCTACCACTGAGCTACAACCCCAGCCCCTTATTCTATTTTTTTATAATAGTTTTATTCGAGATTTCATTCACATTTTGTAAAATTCACTCTTTTGAAGTATACAAGTGATTTCTGGTATACTTACAGATTTGTATGACAATCCAGACTACCTAAATTTAGGGAATATTGGGTCACTCCCACTCTTTCTCTCCACCAACCCCAGTAACCACTACCACTGTAAGTCTCTATATATTTGCCAATTCTTATAAATGGGATCATACAACACAGTGTGGTTTGTGTTTGGCTTCTTTCAGTAGTATATTGTTCATTCAGGTTGTAGGATGTGTCAGCACTACCATTTATTGCTGAATAATATTCCACTATATGGATAAACTACATTTTGTTTTTTTTCATTAATTAGTTGATGAGACGTTTGGGAGGTTTCTTTTTTGGGGACTACTATAAAACATTCTTGTACAAGTTTTTGTTTTTGCTTTTCTTTGATATATACACAGAAGCAGATTTGTTAGGTCACATCATAACTCTATCTGTATTTAACATTTTGAGAAACTGACAACCATTTTCCAAAATTGCTGTAGATTTTACACATTCCCACCTGTAATGTATATAAAGTCCAATATTCTGTCTACTTTCACATATGTTCAAAATTCTCTAAGATAAAGAATTTTGGGGTTTTCTTTGCTTGTTTGTCTGTTTGTTTGTTTGTTTAGTACCCTGGATAGAACTCAGGGCACTTGACCACTGAGCCACATCCCCAGCACTATTTTGTATTTTATTTAGAGACAGGGTTTCACTGAGTTGCTTAGTGCCTCACCATTGCCAAGGCTGGCTTTGAACTTGTTGTGATCCTCCTCCTCAGCCTCCAGAGCCACTGAGACTATGGATAAAGAGTTTTAAAAATTATCCCAAAAAAAACATTAATAGCATGAGGGATGACTGTTCAAGTGTAAAAACACATTGCAGATAATACACACAATATGATCTTAATTTTTTAAAGCTACCTATTTAATTTTGCATAGACAAAACTACTAACCCATATACCAAAGTACATGGATTATGATATCATGATTATCCTAAGAATCATGAATTTGGATGATATGGGAACTCCTTTTGCCTTTTTTCCATTTTCCAAATTTTCTTCAATGACCATGCATTGCTTTTATTATGAGAAGAAAAAGGGGTTTTTTTTTGTCATTGTTGTTGCTTTTTAATATTTCTTTAGTTATACATGGACACAATATCTTTTTTTGTTTATTTATTTTTATGTGGTGCTGAGAATTGAACCCAGTGCCTCACATGTGCAAGGCTTATAACCCACTGAGCCTCACATGTGCAAGGCACTACACTCCCCAGACCTTTTTTGTGCTACTGAGTTGCTAAGTGCCTCCCCATTGCTGAGGCTGGCTTTGAACGATCCTCCTGCCCAGCCCAAAGTGCTGGGATTTTGCGCCACCGCGCCCGGCTGTTTTTTAATTAAACAAATTTTTAACAATTCAGTATTCTTTGCTCTCATTCACTCTGGTTTCCCAGGCCCTGGAGCCCCAGAGGTCATTCTGGCCACTCACTTGGGTTAGGATCTGACATATATTTCAAGCTCCTACAGTTGGGTTCTCAGCACAAAGAATCTTAACTTTTTAATTTCTACATCAAAGACTTTGCCATTTACCTATTCTGACAGAGATGTGCTCTCCTTTACTTACTACCAGGTCTGGTTCCTTGTCTTAAAAGTGTTTTGTACATTCAAGCAACTTGACCATCTTTATAGCCATTGCTTTTCAGGCTTATTTTTGTATGGTGGGAATAACTGCTTCACTCAAATGGCTAGGATGTTCACAGCCCCACTGAGTGGCATGCCTTAATTAGGACCTAGCTTGGTCTTCAACAAGACAAGGAACGTCTCTGACCCCCAATTTCTACTTACAAAAGGGATAAGTTAGATCATTAAACCCTAGAAGACAGACAATAGATAAGATATAGAGAGCAAGATACACAAACACAATCCCTTTTTTTTATACCTTTATTTTATTTATTTATTTTTATGTGGTACTGAGGATCAAACCCAGTGCCTCACACACTCCAGGCAAATGCTCTACCACTGAGCCACAACCCCACCCCATAATCCCCTGTTGATTTTCATTTACCCCTCCTTAACTCAATGATCTAATGACTTAATCCTATTTACAGCTTTTATCAGAGGCTGATAAAACCAATTTTCTGCAGGTATGAGGTATAATAAATAAATAAGATCCCTTCTAAATTAACTAATTTCATTCATTCAACTGATATTTACTTAATCAATATTTATCACAAGCCATGCACACTTCTAAACACCAGAAACTACATACGATCCAGTGGGAGGAAGACAAAATTTTATCTTAAATCTCTGATAGTCAAAACTGCTTTAAAGATAATAAAACACTAGCCGGGCGCGGTGGCGCACGCCTGTAATCCCAGCACTTTGGGAGGCTGAGGCAGGAGGATCGTGAGTTCAAAGCCAGCCTCAGCAGTGGCGAGGCACTTAGCAACCCAGTGAGACCCTGTCTCCAAATAAAAAATATAAAAAAGGGCTGGGAACCGGGCGCAGTGGCGCACGCCTGTAATCCCAGCACTTTGGGAGGCTGAGGCAGGAGGATCGCGAGTTCAAAGCCAGCCTCAGCAATGGCGAGGCACTTAGCAACTCAGTGAGACCCTGTCTCTAAATAAAATACAAAAAAGGTCTGGGGATGTGACCCAGTGGTCGAGTGCCCCTGAGTTCAATCCCCGGTACCACACAAAAAAAAAAAAAAGATAATAAAACACTGGAATAGGATGGTTACAGGGTAGGCGGGATTGTTAATTTAGTGGTATGTATCAAAGAAAGCCTCTCCCTGTGATAGACAGCTTCCACAAAGGACCTCAATGACACCTTCCTTCTGGTATTAACGTTCCCATACAGTCACAGAATAAAGCTGACCTGGATTACCCACAAGATAGGGTGGAAATCATGGTATGTGATTTCCAATGCTAGGTCATAAAGACTATGTTGCCTCTGCCTTGCTTTCTTGGACTGCTCTATCCGGGGTAAGGCAGCACCATACCATAGAGATGCTCAACCAGCCCATGGAAGGGCCTCCTGCCAACAGTATCACATGAGTGAACCAACTTGGAAAGAGGTTCTCCAGCCCTAGCTGAGTCCTCAGAACCCTCAAGCCAAAACCACCAGGTAAGCCACTTCTGAAGTCCTGACTCACTGAAACGGTGAAATAACCAATGGTTATAGTTGGGCTGGAGTCCTGGATCAGCGGTAGAGCGCTCGCCTAGCACGTACAAAACCCTGGGTTCAATCCTCAGTACCACATAAAAATAAATAAGTAAAGGTATTGTGTCCATCTACAATTAAAAAATAAATATTTTTTACAAAATGGTTATAGTTGCTTTAAGCCACTAAGTCTGGGGCCATTTGTTAATGCAGCAATAGACAAGTAATAATTTAGGCAGCATCTGATCTGAAACTCAAATAACAAGATGAAGCCCTCCATGTGAAAACCTGGTGAGAATGTTTCCCAGCATGGGGAACTACAAGAAAGAGCTTGTCATGCTCACAAATATGAAAGATTAGTGTGGCTTGAGTGATGGACATTAAGAATGGTCTAAGACTGCTTCTTAACCCCAACCACCAGTACAGAAACCATGCCAGAGTTGTCTACAGCTCAGTCCCAGCCACCAGTGGTCCCTGATGATCCTGTGCTGAATGACTGTACACGTGAAAAAATCAATGAATGAATGCTGGTCACCTGCCATTTGCATCCTTATCCTTCAGTTAATCACATTTCACAGAATCATAGAATAGGTGACTGCTTCCAAATTTACACTGCACCCAGACTTATACTTCTACTACATTAATCAAATGCTAGTATCATATATATGTATATATATGTGTATGTGTGTGTATGTATATATATATATAAAATATATTGTTAAAGTCTACAAATTTTCAGTTTGATGTACACTGCCAATGCTCTGATTTCACTGATTAGAGAGAACACTTAATATCTTACCCTTACTTTATTCAGAGTCTAAACAAAAGTCATCATCAGTTCTTGGTCCTATTATTCCATTTTCAAAGACCAGAAAGACATTTCTTTTTTCATTTTTTAAAATCTTATTTTATTTGATGTAATTCGTTATATATGACAGTAGTCATTATTTTATTTATTTATTTTTATGTGGTGCTGAAGATCCAACTCAGTGCTTCACACATGCTTGACAAGCACTCTACCATTGAGCTACAACACAATAACATTTTAAATAATAAATCAGAAACTACACTGGAAAAAATAACTCACCTAAAAATGAGAACAAGATATATTTTCAATTTTCAGTGATAATTCCTGGTTCTTTTTTTTTAATATTTAATTGAAATATTTGCAATTTAATTGCAATATTTGAATTGAAAACTTGAGACTTAATGTGTCAAGGAGACATGTGAAAGTTTTTTTTATATTTATTTATTTGCTTTAGTTGTACACAATTCGTTTATTTTTACGTGGTGCTGCGGATCGAACCAGGGCCACGCACGTGCTAGGCAAGCACTCTACCGCTGAGCCACACAATCCCAGTCCAATTCCTGGTTCTTTTGAGGTGCTTAGTTTGCATTATCTAGGAGTCTCTCCTAGAATAAGAATCCTCAGTTCTCCCTCTGGCTCCTTTACATATGCCAGGATTTATCACAGAAGAATAACAACTTTAGAAGTCACTTCCAATATTTTCTGGTCCAAACCATTCCTCTTACATGTGAATATACTAAGGTTCTGAGGGTGAGGAGTCAGAGACAGCACTCCGGGTTCTAACTCCCAGATGGTGTCTCTCCATTACACTTTAAGGTCTCCCAAATTTCTCCAACCAACTCTTATCTAGATAAAAACTCAAGGTCATCCTCCAGTGAGGAAATGAACAGGTACAGCCCTTCCCACTCTCTAATATTATTTAATAAAAATAGTAGTCACAAACATTAAGAGGATATTAAAAAGATTAAAATACCCTATACACACACACACCCCACTGGCTTTGAGATTCTAACCCAGAGCATTAAGTCTCTCAAAACTCAAAATATGGGGGCTTGGGTTGTGGCTCAGTGGTAGAGTGCTCATCTCACATGGGTGAGCACTGGGTTTGATCCTCAGCACCACAATGGTACTGTGTCCATCTACAACTAAAAAAATAATTAAAAAAAAAAAAAAAACTCAAAATATGGACACAATGGAAGCAATTTTCCATGGTTAAGGAAATTTTACATATAGGGATTCTTACCCAGGACTCAACAGTACATTTCTCATAATTGGTGCCCCTGGGATTGTACTCTATGTAATTGGCATCCAGTAGAGTTGTACCCTACATAAAAAGTGTCCCCTGGAGTTGTGCAGAATAGGATATAATGGAATTCGTGTTCCCTGAAATTGTGCTATGGTCAGCACTGGCCCCAGCTTTCTGGAGTTTCAATTCCTGCTCCAGGCAGCACCACCTCCAGCCTTTCTAAAAGGACTGTACATTATATATTTTGCTTGTTCAATATTTCTTTATTGAGCACCCACTGTGAAAAATTCACTGGTAGGGATCCCTAAGAAAACCAAATATGCACATTGCCTTCATGAAGGTTATTGTGTATTAGCAAATATAATCCAAGACAGAAAGTTCTGAGTTTTAGGAAAGAGGTGTGAGTCAGTTCTGAGAGAGTCTGTAAGTGGGAAGAAGAACATCTATCTGAGAGAAACCAGCAACAACTGTATGAAAAAGGTGGCCTATGAATGTTTACTGTTATGGTAGCAGGTACAGAAAAGGAAAATAAAGTAGGGTACCCCCTAAAGAGCGTCCATGGGAAGAATGAGGTTGCCCCCTGGGGTAGTGGAGGAGTGGTCATTACAACCACAGAGCTTGGTGGGAGATTCAGCTAAATTACAGCTGGTCCTGACACCAAAGTGTAGTCTTTGGTCTGTAGAATGGAGAGTAAGAGAAGACCTTGAAGAAGAAATAATCAGACTGAAACCATACTTTGGAAAACTAACATGGAGACACTAGTGATTAGAAGGCTAGAGGTAGAGACAGAGGAGGTGGGTCTTATCACAAATGCTTCCAGGGAAACAGTAACAACAGCAGATGAAGGGAAGAATAGAGACAAGGGGACCCAAGCAAAAGATACTGAGAAAGGACTTTAAAGCTTGGGATGAACTAAAATACATTTTCAGAATTTAGGGGCACCTTCTTGAGATAACAGCCATCATCCTGGGCGTGTTAAAAATGAATGAATGAATAAATAAAAGTGGATGGAATCATCTGTCTCTAGAGGGAAATAAACTTCAAACAGAATGGAAGAATTTTCAAGCAGAATTCATGCAACATTATCTACTTAAGTCCTCCCTCTCTCTCCACTAGGAACTTTATTTTTATATGCGCAGAATAACATTTCATTCAAAAAAAAAATATCATAGAGATTCTCTTGAATTCTCAGCACACTACTAACAAACTAGTTTAGGTCCTATTCTCAGAGAACTACTTCCCCCACAGGATGGAAGAACCAATTTGACATTAAAGCATCTTTCAGACTCAAGTTATCCCAAATTCTATCAGAAACAGAATCAGTCTGGTTGTGCTCAGCTGGGCATGGTGGCCACGATTCAATCACAGCAGCCCAGGCTGGGTGGACGTTAGAACCACCATGACTAGAAGAAGGGATCATTTTTAAACCAGAAGGCACAGAAGATGCATTCTAGAGCCGAAAGAAGGCCTAGCCAGCAAGACTCAAAATTACAAGATTTCAAAGAGCCTTAGAGAGAAGGGGGCAAAATGAGATATTTCCATGAAGGAAAAGTATTGGATGTTTTTTCCAGAAAATATTCCATGACCTCCAAAGTAGATAATCATTCAAACAACAAACAATGACTTAAATCAGCTTTTGTACTAAATATTACTGCAATTAGTAATGAATACTGAAAATGTTTATGCATATTTCTCTGATGTTCTGATAACTACTGCTACACCCTATTTTATTATAAGGTAGTTTCATTTCAAGAAAACACCTGTTTAATACCTCTGAAAAACATACATCTAATGAAAAACTGCCATGTTGTTGTTATCTGAAGATACTGTTATCTTATCAATTTGTGTAACTTTACTGAAATTTCATTTTAGACCAAATTTAATTAAGTGCTCTGGGGTAATGAATTAATAATGTTTCATGTTTCGCGATTTCTTTAAGACTCAGGAGAGCTCTGACCAGGTTTTAAGTACTGGGCTATTAATGTGTCATTTTAAGTGTCCCCCTCACCCTCCTAGAAAAAGAAAAGAAACACCCTGAAAAGGCCCAGGCATTTAATAAAATTGCTTGCATCTGAATAACAGTTCATCTACAAAGAGAAAAACTTAAAAAAAGAGAAGAAGGTTTGAATGAATAATGCCCATAGTTGATACTAGCTCAGAAATATGGTAATCTCCAAAAAGCTTCTGAGTCAAGCTTACCTCACATGCAGTGAATGCTGATACCCAAAGCAAAGCTCAACTGAGGACATCGGAGAAACACACAAGGTCAAATTGGCACATAAAAGGGAAAAGGCGATGAAGGCCTACTGAGGTGCTACTGAAGAAAGAACCCTTCTGATACCTTTTTCCCAGGATCATTTTCTATTAGGTGCAATCACCGGGATCAAATATTGGTGGAATCAAGTTCCCCATAAAGTTCTACCTAACATGGAATAGCATATTTGTATGGTGCGCTGGGCTTTTGAACACATTGCCATAAATATTTGATTTTTGAAACCCGTGCGCAAGGAAGGCAAGCAGTTGTGATCATTCCCATTTTTAGGTTGATTCTCACCAAATGACTTACCCCCAGTCACAGAACTAAGAAGATGTGGACATAGAACCCCAACGCTAGTGCTCATTCTACTCCATTCACTTATACATTCATTCCCACATTCATGCATTTATTTAACTTACAGGGACTTGGGACTCAAAGATGACCCTGTGGGCCGTAAGCAAGCCCAAGGTCTGGTGAGGAGACCGAAAGAAAACCTCACACCAATGGTAACACAAGCATAAAAAGTGTCGTCGAGAACATGTGCAAGATTCCAGATGAGGTCAATGCTCAAATCTGGGTTTTGATGGAGAAAGGAATGGCTAGGCCCAGAAAGCAGTGAAGGGTTAGGGGAAAGACAAGTGTAGGTCATCTAATTTCATTCAAATAGAAAAGTATGTGTGAGTCCTGGCAGAAGCCGAGAGTATGAGATCAGCAGTGGCCAAATCCTGGCCTTGAATGCCTTACCCCATGGGCCAAGCTAAAGACAGCCAAGATGCTCAGGTTCCGAAATATTTTAATCTTCAAAAAGCTTTCTGGGCTGAGCTCACCTCATGTGCAATAAAGCATCCCAGTGGCAAGTTTCATCTTTTAATATCATGATGTCTTGAAGCAAGAATGACTCAAAGCTCAGGTTTGAATGAGTAAATTGTTTGGTGTAGCCTATGTATGTATACACACATTTCCATACACCCACATGGATAGAGTTTTTATCCATAATACTATATATAATATCCGTATCCACATAGATTATACAAAACACACACAGACTCCATAAACCTCTCATGCAGCCATCTGAATAATGTGTGTGTCTAGACTGACCCTTGGGACGTGTTCAGATGGAGATGGGTTACTAGGAGAGGCTACCCGTGCAGGACAGCCATCTGCCCTGCATCATTCAGTCATCTGCCTGCAAAGGAAGCACTGGGAGGAGTGGGACAAAATGAATTTCAGAGGTGCCTTGAAGCTCCATGGTTGTCTGTATTAGCAACTTGCTTGCATGAAGCAGTTTCCCTTCTGGATAAATAAAATTCCATCACCCCACTGAAATTATTCCTCTCTGCCATTTTTTGGTGCTCAGGCAGAAAATGTATTATTGATTTCTGATTCAGCCACAGACAACGTGACTTAGAGCAAAGAGCACTGAATAAAGAATCAGGAAACCTAGATTCTCTCCTCAAACCATTCTTCTTACCTCCCCTAATCCGCATCCCCCCAACCCCAGTGGCTGTGTGACCTTGGGCAACAGACTTCACCTCTCTGGGCTTCTCCTTCCCTAGTGTTAAATGAAAGGTGTGGCAGAGCAATCTACAATTTTCTTTCAGTTCTAAATCTGTGAAAATATCCCCACCCCCAAGACTCAGTTTCCTGAGCTCTAAAAATCAAGAGTAAAATTGAATTCTGACTATTTTCTAACCAAAAAAGACCCAGCTTCGTTTCACTTTTAAAAACCATCCAAATCTTGCATAATTTAAATGATCAGTACTGTCACTGGTTGTTCTGGTTTGAATTATGCATTGTTCCTATTTGGGGAAAATTCAGACTGGGTCCAGTCTAGGATCACTGGCTGAGAACAATAAGCCCCCAAAGTGAGAAAGATAAGGCCTCTCCAGACAGGATCTGCTTTTAGTGCATTGAGCCCAGGGTTTACAAAAAAAGCATTGATTGTGTACGTTAAAGAGCCACCGAAACAGCAAGGGACTGGTAAGGCCGCAGCAAATTCTCCTAGAAGCCACTGACCTTGGCTGCATTTCAGGGGTCAGGCACTCCCCAGGAGGTACTCAGCAGGCAGGCCTTATAGAGGGCTAAGGGACAAATCAGATTTCTCATCTCCATGAGCCCACCTCTCCAAACTTGGGGAGGCAGAGATGATCACCCTCTGATTTGTGGAAATCACCTCTGGCCTTTGGAGCCACCCTGGCCTGCACACCTCCCCCACCACAAGGCTGATGGGAGACCCCATCCCTGCGGGGAGCAAATGTCTGCACATTGTCATTTAAGTCTTCCTGCCAGCAGTTCCCCAGTCACTGGGATAAACTGCCTTCCCTCTTTGTACACCTCCAGGCAGGCAGAGAACTAAGCCAGCAAGCAGCTCAGGCCACAAAGAACAATTTCCGTGAATCATGCAAAGATAGATTTTCAAAATACAGATTACCAGGCCACAGGTCTTCCCCATGTGAAACGCCCTCAAGGTGGGCCCAGGAGTCTTCATGGTTACTCTAAGCCTGCAGGCAGGCACTGTGTTTGGTGTCTCAGAAAACCTCAGTCAAGAGAAAGCCCACACGAGACAAGTCCCAGCCCAACTTAAAATCACACCAGAGTGCTTTCCATTTGGAGGAACGATGTCCAAATTCCAGCTCAGGAGAATCACCGCAAACCTTGCTCATTGTTCAGACCCCCTTCCCCTTTGCCACTCCCCTCCTCCCCAAGTCCCAGTCATCATCCATCCACCAGATTAACCCGCCCGCAGCAACTCCCATCCAGAAAGTAGGGCAAGTGAACACACACAGTCCGTAAAGCAGGAAGCCACAGGCTGGTCCAAAGCACCCACCCTGTTACCAACCCCACCCCTAGCTGCCCAGAGGGCAGGGGGTTCTGGATGTGGTATTCTGGTAATAATGCATGAATGAGCTTTGGCCACACAACTATCAGAACAGCCCATGTCAAATGACATCCTGTTTCTTCTCAACTCCAGGTCTGCCTTGGAAAACCTCAACTCCTGGACAAACAGATTAAGGGGAAGGGGAAAAGGACTAGGAAAAGAGGCAGGGAAAGAGGTTTATGGATACTAAAGAGAAAGTATCACTTTGATTAGAGAGGTAACTCTTTAAAATATCTATGGAGAGGTAATGTCAGAAGAAGCATTAGACATTCAGGTAAATGGCCCCAAGATTCAGCATCAATCTAACGATGTATTCCTTGCGAGGGCAAGTGAACTTCTACCCCTGCTGCCTGTCTCAGCCACCAGAGAGCCACCATGGCCTGGGTCTCACCCACCCTCCCTACATCAAGTACATGCATTTGCAATTTTCTTTTTAATTTTATTTTTTGGTTCATAAGAGAAAGAAGCTGTCCCCAGATTGGTGTCCAATATTTCTCAGATTCTGGCTGCTGCCACAACCACCACCCCTCACCCCCTTCCTAGCAGGCAGCATCTAATTAAAATGGCAAGAAAGCTCTGCCCCCTTCCCCGAAGGAGTGTATTGGGATCCGGGGTTGGGGGTGGGGAAGTGTCGAGGCTGCACTGGGATTCCTGGTGTTCTGATCTCAAAACAACAGCAAAATGGATTCTGTATCAGTGATGTCTTAGTCAATACAATGAAAAGCGTCTGAGGTAATTCACGTGAAGGTAAACGCGAAGCAGTAGGGCAGGGGGAAGGGAGGTGCTCTACAAAGGACTGGCCACAGACACGGGGGAAAACACACACACTCACACACTCCAGGGAGTTCCGGTCTGATTGGGAGAGAACTGAAAACACATCCCTTTCACCTGCTTAAGTTCAGCCATAAAACTGAAATGTCACAGTCACAAAGTCGGAAAGCACAGGCAGGGTTGAGTTAAAACCATAAATAAAGGTGAGTGGCAGACTGGCATTTAAGCGAGCGCTGAGAGGGAGCCAGGGTGGGAGGCAGAAAAGGGGGAGGGGGACGCAGTTGCCATCTACAAGACCCGCATAGCAAAAACTGCCCCCTTGGAGCGGTGGGTTCGGCTTGGCGGGGACAGGAGGCTCACAATGTCATCTTGCAGGTAGCTGGAAAACGTGAGGGGCCAGTGGCTTTATTCACGCGGTGATTCTTTTTCCCGAAAGGGACAGTTGGGTCTCGCGCCTTGGCAAGAGACGGCTGCCCAGGCGTGTATACACACACACACACACACACTCACACACACACACGAGCCTTTCATTTTAATGCTCTTACACCGGTCTAATTTGAAACTGGCATAAGCTTCCCGAGCTCTCGGGGAGCGTCGGCCACAGCCAAAGGAGAACGCGTACGCACAGCCCCTGCCGTAGAGGCTCAGCCAAGAGCACCTCAGCAATCCCCGAACCAAAATCCGAATGCAGGTTCCTCGGGGTTGCATTCTTCCGCTGCTGCCCACCAGCCCCAGCCCCAGTCCACTCACCTAGCCCACTCTCCCTGCCCAAACCACTGGAAAGAAATCAGAAAGCACGTTCTGCTCACCCTCAGAGCCGAGAGATCGATTTCATCCAGGCTGCGAGCCGGGGAGTCGCTCGCCATGTCTACTTCTTCGCCGGAGAAATGGACCAAAACCACCCCGAAGCTTCTCCCTTGGAAATTCCACCTTGGTCTATTTCACTCGCGTCCTCATGCGGGTGTCGCGCCACAGGCCCCGGGCCAAACCTCCCCCGCCCACCCCAGCCCCACAGAGCCTGAGCACGATCCTCCGCGCGTCTGTCCGCCGGTCCGGGAGCCCAACCTGCACGGATCTCCAAGCCCGGAGCCGCGGTGCGTGTGGGCTGAGCGCCCTGATCGGCTAAGGGCGCTGGGGCTGCGTGGGTGTATTTAAATGGGACATGCTTCTTTGCTTGTGCGTGGATGGCGGCTGCATTGGCTGTTATAATGAGACACATCAACTCCTCCACTCAGCTGGGGGGGTGGGGGTGGAGAACCACACAGAACTGTCTATCACCGCTTCCTGGGAGGAGTAAAAGCGGGGGGAGGCGGAGGAGGCGTGGTCTCCGACTGGGGAGAGGCCACGCTTCCTGACCCTGTCCCTCTGCACTAGCGTGGATTGGGGGAGGGGCGCGCGCCCTTTCCGCCCAGGCTTTTGCGCGCTAATCGGACTGGATCGGAAGAGCTGTTCCTGAACCTTGGCGTGCTTATCGCAAGGACTCAAGCTCTATTTTTGTGTGTCCGATTTGTGCACTGCAGCAAAATGGCCCTTCAGTCGCATCTTGGGGGTTCTCGGAGGGGTTCGAATGCTCTAGCGCTGAAAAAGAAGCCTGAGAAAAAAAAGAGCGACGCCCTCCCTCCCCATTAATTATTTGTGGGGCTGGAGTAAGGCGGGCTGGTGCAACCGGTGCATATAAGGACTTGTGTGCAGGGAAGGGGATCCGCCTCCAGACGCGGAACGAGTGGGGGAGAAGCGCACACGCAGGGCGCGCAGCCTGGCGCTTCAGCAATGTGTAGCGGACCCGGGGTCGGGTCCACCCGTGACCCCTAGGAAGCTGGATGACAGGCCCGGGACGCCGGTCACTGGCTGCTTCGGGGCTGGGAAGGTTTGCCAGTAGCGGGAAAGCTAGGAGATTGAGCTCCCTCATGACTTCGCCACACCCAAGACCTACTCGTGCCGCAATTCCCCACGGAAATGACCGAATTGAAACGAGAAGCTTATTCTCTGGGTGCAGTAGCTAGAACATTTCAGGTAACTCCAAGGCCGACACTGGGTAAGCCACCTCAGGATAGTATTTCTCCTTCAGGCGGCATTTCCGCGCTGACCTACCCAGATTGATGGAGAAAGTTTGGCTGGCGGATGAGATGTAACATGGAAGATGCACGCGTGAGAGCTATTTCACTTCGCCTGCTTTCTCATTTAAACGCTGGGTGTTTACAGTGGTAAACATGACATTCTGTGATCAAGAAAGTGAAGTCACTTCCCGCAGCCTCCCCGCGCTCTCCGGGGCCTTAGCCAAGCGAAAAACCTTGGAAGAAAACGCTAAATTTGAACTTTCCCCCACAATATACCAGTAGCTCTTAAAGTATTCTTTGAATTTCTGTTAAGACGGGGACCTACGTATGGCCAAGTGCAGTGAAGGTTTTTAATTACGTAGCGTGAAGATGAGCTTCAGAATAAGATTTTTGAATGAATGAATGAAACCCAATGCAGTTAGTTCATCAAGACTGCTAACGTTAAAGGACTTTTAAAAAGCATTCAGTGTTTGCTGTACTGTTTTTGTTAGTAATACTGTATTTATTCATATACACTGTGGATCAGAGACCATGAAACTTGAAAATTGTTGCAACATCTCAACAGCAATAACAGTTTGGGAGCTTTTGTCTTTAAATGTTATATGTCAAACGTGTTATATTAAAATTGTGCTCTTTGACTTTTATTTTCTAATGAAACCATCCAAGTCGATGTAATAAGTACTGTGCAGTAAACCACCATGTCAGAATTACATTAAAAAAAACATCATTTTCCATCATTATCATTTTTTTCCTTTCTATATCCTCTTTATTATTATTCATCCTTACCCTTTATCTGGACAACACGTTAATGTATTGTCTCAGTGTGAAAGAAAATTTAAGCTCAGGTATTGACATATAAACAGAACTATTTTTAAAATGTCAAACATGGAAATGTGAGATAAACTTTTTTCCACTATATAGAGCCTTCATTTTATACCACAAACTTTATCTGCAACATCATAAGCAGGTCAGTCTTTTTAACATTAGTAACCTGTTCAGGCCATAAAGATACATACAGTGACATGGCATTAAATTCAACTCTTGGGTTTAGGATGGGATTAGAGGATTGTATATACAGCACAGTGACAGGTACTAAATGGAGAAGGGCTTCCTTAGAGCTCCTTCTCACTTGAGGTGAGAGCCAGGTGAAGGTAGGGGAGCTGGCTACAGGAAATACCATAAAAGGAATGATTAGCATAGCAAATGCATATCCAACTAGTGCCGCAGGTGAGGAGGTGGAAGCTCCAAACAGTTTGTGCCGCTGGAGGTGAAGTAATGATTTTGATCCCTGGGACTTGGGAAGAAAGCAGAGGTCAGATCAGGTAGAGCTTTGCATGCCTCATTTAGGAACTTGAACTTTATCCTTTAGCTCAAGTGTAGAACAACTTTCAGCTACTCCAGTACAAACTTCCTGATTTTTTTTTTTTTTTTTTTTTTTGGCCTGGTCAGTATACTGCCTGTAACTATTACTACTTAAGATTTTTCTTTAAATCAACACTTTTATTTCCTCCTATCTTTAAAAGAAAACATAAATCACTACTATAAATGGAAAGCTAGCAACACATGCTTTAAGAAAGGAAACCTTTAAAATAAATATAATAGAAAATAAAGCAGTATTATTAAATTCTAGCTAGCTATCATTGCCTCCCCCAGGCTTCTAGCCTAAGACCTGCTCTTAGTTAAGAGAGAGAACAGCAAATGCCAGAAAGGGCATTCGAGATTCAAACAAAGTGATATTTTCCTCTTGGGGTAATCTGAAGGACTGAGGGAACTGATACCATCTATGTGCAGTTTGAAAGCCTGCAGAACAATATGATATGCTATTTGTGTCTGGTGTAAATAGGCAATAAACTATAAAAAGCACCAACATGGGCAGAAAGCATACAGATCAACTTCAGTATAGTGAGAAGGGAGGAGGAAGAGTGGCATGGGAAGGCACAAAGGAGCCTTCAAGAGTAATACCTTTTTTTTTTTTTTTTTTAAAGATCTCAAAACAAATATTGCTAAATGTTTGAATTGTTAAATCTGGATGATTAGCAATGGTTATTCATTATATTATCTTCAGTATCTTTATATATTTGAAATATTTTTATATCTTAAAAGATATTTATAAAAGAAAGAAAATCCCAAAGGAGGTTATACTCTCCCTGTTACATTCAATGTTAATTAGTGTGAAGGTATGCACCAGCTCAAACCGCACAGTAGAAATCAGAAATACCACTTGTGGAATTTCCAAAGGCACATTCCATACATCTCTGTCACCACAAATCTCTAGCAAAAAGTAGATTTTTAGACATTTGTTGGAGTTGTAAGAGACAAACGACATCAGTGGTCTAGTGATCCCGTGGACTTTGTGGATTATATAAAGCAAGCAGGACTGGATTTCCAGTGGAACCACAAACCAGACTGTAAAGGGTGGGACTGGGATGAGAGCAGGGGCAGCGTCAAGCTCAGAGAGGATGTCATTCATATGGTGAGTAATGAAAGAACAACATTAACTCACTCTTTCATTCGTTCAACAAATATGTGAATCATTCTGTGTAAGACCAGTACTAGGCCCTGGAGATAAAACCTTGGTAAAAAAAAAAAAAAAAAAAAAAAAAGAAAGTCCTTGCCTTCAAGGAAAACAATAAACTTGTAAATAAATAATCAATAACTGGGGCTGGGGTTGGTGCTCAGCGGTAGAGCTCTCACCTCGCACGAGCGCGGCCCGGGTTTGATCCTCAGCACCACATAAACTTGAAAGCAATGTGTACAATCAAATAAATAAATATTTTTTAAAAAATAATCAATAACTAACATTATTTTAGTCATATAGTGATGAGTGATATGAAGGAATGTAAGCCTCACCAGTGGACATGACTACCTTCAGCCCTGACACACACTCTCTTTTGAGTATGGGTGCTTGGGCCAATGAACAAAGTAGCACCCCAGAGACTCAATCACCAATTGCTAGGGGAAATGGGACCACATGCACACACAGAAAGAGATACCAATATCCCCTACCCTGCATCATGTACTTTCCAACCCTTTCCCATCACAATCAGCAAAACAAGATCATATAAATCAGAATTGGCACCATAGGTAGGCAAATAAGATTTTCAACACTAGGATGAGTGGACAACAAACCCCAAATCACCATTCGTTTGTGGAAATCTATTACTGTGAAAGAGAAACACTAACTTCAATCAACAAACAGAATCAACACCCAAAGTTATGATTATTACAGGAAAACAAAGTTTTTTGTTTGTTTGTTTTGATACTAGGGATTGAACCCAGAGGTGTTTCACCACTGAACCACGTCCCCAGCCCTATTTTATTTTTTATTTTGAGACAGGGGCTCACTAAGTTGCTTAGGACTTCACTAAATTGCTGAGGCTGGCTTGAACTCACAATCCTCCTGACTTAGCCCAGTTTTTTTCAGGATTGCAGGAGAAAGGATAAAGCAATAAGAGAAAATTTAAGTAACATAGCAAATAAATCCAGAAATTCCACTATCCATCTAATAGGAAATATAGATAATGGTTGGAAGAAAATACTCAAGGGAATGATAGAAAATGTTTCAGTATCTTCAGGTTTAAAGCTCTCATTTGGTGCTGAGCCAAATGCATAAGTATAAAATATCATACTTGAGCATATCATGATGGAATTTCAGAGCATGAAAGCTAAAAAGAAAACGCTAACTAAGTTACCTACTTCTTATCAGCAACAGTAAAAGTTAATATAGAACAAAGTAGTATTCCAAGGGACCTATTTTTAACCTGGAATTCTCTATCCAACTAAATTAACATTTAAGAGAGAATACAAAATAATGATAGATATTTTTAAACACATAAGGATTCGGATGGCTGACCATCTCTGAAATTATTTTTGGAAAATTCACTTCACCAAAGAGAAACTGAATCCAAAAAGAAAATGTGTGATACAATTTTTTTTTTTTTTTAAGTGTTGGGTATCCAGCCCAGGGCCTTGCACATGCTAAGTAAGTTCTCTAACACTGACCTACTCTCAACCCAGCAAACTCTGTTTACTACCCAATCAAAGCCATCTCCTTCCTTACAGGTAAAACATTAATTTTGAGAATTTATACTCCATGTTTTTAAAGAATATGAGCTCTCTCCTGCCCCTATGGGCAGGTGAATGTTATATGATGTAAACTCATCATAGAAATTCCATTCTGTCTCTTAGAGATTGGTTTAGACATAGGCATATCACATAACACTGACAAATGAGGAGGAAAGAGAAGTCTGGTGGGAGTTATGAGAATGGACTTCTCCATTGAAAATCAAAGATGAATGAAGGGAGGGAGGAAAAAGATAATCTGTCCAGGAAACTCCAGCCTATAGTAGCTATTCCTAAGATGACCCCCAAACAACCTCACCTCCTGGTATTCACACCCTCACATGGATTCATCCAACACAGAACACAGAGAAGCTCCAAAACTGGATAATAAATGGCAATTGCTGCTTTTATCTTGCTCTGTAGCAGAGTTCCTCAGCCTTAGCACTATTGACATTTGGAGTCTGATAATTCATGTCATAGGAGGCTCTCCTGTTAGTGTAAGATGTTCAGCAGCACCTTTGGTCCCCATCCACCAGAGATCAATAATACCTTCTAGGTTGTGACAACCAAAAATGTCTCCATACATTGCTGAATGTCCCCTGGTAAGCAAAATCACCCTTATGAGAACAACTGCTCTCAAAGAAGCCAGCCACTGTGTTCTGCAGACATGCATGCCCCTTGCCAGCCATGTGAGAAAGCCACCCTGAAGCAGATCCTCAGCCACAGTCAAGTCCTCAGATGACTGCCATCCCAACTCCTTCTGACCACCACCTCATGAGAGACCCTGAGCTAGAACCACCCAGCACAGCTGCTCCCAAATCCCTAATCCACAGAAAACATGAGGGATGATAAATTTTATGATTAAGTCATTTGACTTGTTATACAGCAAGGAATAACTAATACATTATATTATCTTCAGACAAGCTGAAGCTATTGATCTCTTCTTACTAGCAGGACAGACACACTTGAGGGAAAAAAAGTGAAAAGGTGAAAATCACTTGGATCCTTTGTGACATCACTGAACCGCTAAATTAACTCAGAAACAACATATCTGTGAATTTTTTTCCTATGCAACATAAGTTTTTCTCGTTTTTAAGTCATGTTTAGTTGAGTATTCTGTTACTTGCAGCCAAACACTTCCTAAAATAAAAATCAAAAACTCGGCCGGGCGCGGTGGCGCACACCTGTAATCCCAGCACTTTGGGAGGCTGAGGCAGGAGGATCGCGAGTTCAAAGCCAGCCTCAGCAATGGCGAGGCACTTAGCAACTCAGTGAGACCCTGTCTCTAAATAAAATACAAAAAGGGCCAGGAATGTGGCCCAGTGGTCGAGTGCCCCTGAGTTCAATCCCTGGTACCACAAAAAAAAAAAAAAAAAAAAATCAAAAACTTGATTAAATCTCTTATTATTGCTAATTTATAAAATAAAAATAATGACAATCTATAACTAAAAGGATTGTATCATGAGAATAAATAGAAAGGAGAGAAAATCAGGCTAAGATTTTTGACTTATTCAGAGATGCATATAGATATAGTATTATTTTTAAATACACAGAAAAATGTGTTACTGATGCAAGATTAATATAAAGGTCACCATGTAAGTGAATATAAGTTGAATATTTAAAGTATAAACTACTTGAGTGGAAAAAGAACAAGAGTAATCTGATGAATTCAATAAAGTGAATAAAAGAAAAATATAAAACAGAATATATAGCATAAAGGACATATTTTTAGGCGATTTGGCCCTGCTAGCATCCATTTTACTTTTGTGTACCATAATAGGCAGAATAATGGTTCCTAAAAGATCTCTATGGTCCAGGGCCTGAAACCCATGTTTATGTTACCCCCACAAGGCAAAGGGACTTCACAGGTGTGCTCAAGTTAAGGAATCTGAGATGGGGAGACCATCCCAACTCCTTATCAAAGTGGACCCGAAGTAATCACAGGTACCTTCAAAGTGACAAAGGGAGACAGAAAAGAACTAGAGTAAGATATGATATGGAAAAGTCACAGAGAAATGCAATTTTGAAAATGAAGGAAGGGGACCACACTCCACAGAGTGAGCAGCCTCTAGAAGCTGCATAGGACAAGGAAACAAATTCTCTCCCAGAGGCTCCAGGAAGGAAAGTGGTCCTGCTGACACCTGTGTCTTAGCCATGTGTCATGTGACTTGAATTCACCATTGTCACAAATCTACCCAGATTCAAGAGGAGGGCACATAAACCCCACCTTTCAATTTAAGTCACATTGAAAATGAGCATGTGGGACAGAGAATACCATTGCAGTATTTTTTGAAAATTAAAACTACCACATTCTTCAAACTTTACTGTCAATTCTCTGTGCTCAATATTTGGTCTTTTTGCTCATGTTAATCAAAACTGGTTTCTGCTTTTGCTTGAAACCAAAGAATAATGTAGCAAGCCTAAGTACAAGTGTATCAGAATAAGGAAAAATATTTAAATTTCTTATTAAAAGACAGAAGCTTTCAGAGTGTTCAAAAACAAAGCAAAATAATCCCAGTAAATTAAGAATACACATGCTGCCAGGCACAGTGGAACACGCCTGTAATCCCAGCGGATCAGGAGCCTGAGGCAGGAGGATCATGAGTTCAGAGCCAGCGTCAGCAAAAGCAAGGCGCTAAGCAACTCAGAGAGACCCTGTCTCTAAACAAAATACAAAATAGGGCTAGGGGTGTGGCTCAGTGGTTGAGTGCCCCTGAGTTCAATCCCCAGTACCACCGCCTCCCCCCTCCAAAAAAAAGAATACACATGGTTTTCAAATCTCCCATTGCAAATTCATGAACTTTGACCAGGTAGTCACATTTGATAATTTCCAAAAAACATCAATCATTTATACCCATTTTTCAGGTCACATCATTAGGATACGTCAACATTCATGTAATAGATTTATCTAAATATATAATTCACAATTCTTGGAACTTCTTTACTAGAATGGCCCTTGTTTTCCATTGTGCTTAAATTTACTCCCAGGAATCCAACCAGAAATTTATCATCATCTTAAACCTCTCTTATTCAGAAAACAAAACTCCAATTTCCTGTTGTCCTATTGCTCACCTTATATTTGTGACTTCCTGGTAGCCTCTTGTGCCATCGCCACTGTTTTCTGCCTCTCTGAGGTGACATGTCTGTCCATTGTAGAATTCTTCATTATTCTTCCATTGGCTTACCCCCTTACCCATTTACCTTTCCATTTCCAAGCAGGACCTCAAAGTGTCCAGGAGCCTGAATTTTTTTTTTAATATTTATTTATTTACTTTAGTTGTACACAATGCAATTGCATTTATGTTTACGTGCTGCTGAGGATCGAACTCAGGCCGCGCACGTGCGAGGTGGGCACTCTGCCGCTGAGCCACAACCCCAGCCCAGGAGCCTGAAATTTAATATACCATATTCCATGCAACCTGATCTGAGGGCAAGAACATGGCCCCTGAAACTGAACTGCTTGAGGTCAAATCTCAAAATAGAAAAAGAAAAGTAATACAGTTTTATTGTTTTCCATTGATGATAGAAAAAATGAATGAAAGGAAAAGAAAAAGAAAGAAAGAGAATGTTAAAAAAAAAAAAAAAAAAAAACAGTTACCCTTGGAACAATAATGCCAAGTGACTACATCTCTTTTGTATAAAATGAGTTTGGAGCAATTTCCTTAATTATGCAGCATCACTGAAGCCCAAAGACAAACACAACACTTTATCTAAAATACCAGTATTACACTTTCTCTAAACACAGAAAACTATTTTTACTGGAAATTTGGCATGAACTTTCAAAACATTTTCTGTTTTTATTCTTTGAGAATTTCTTAACAACAAATATGCATAAAATTTTAATATGCAGCTATAATCCTTCAATATTTATTGTAAAATTTAATTGTTTATAATATCTTGGAAGTTGCTTAATCTCCTTAAATCCTAAAGCAGTTTTAAATTTAATTGTATTCTGGCCAAATAATGGAGTTTTGGGCTTGGTTTTCCTTCAATATTTTTAGGGACTAACGTAGCATCTTGCAACAGTAACACTTCAATACGCATCTGTTCAGCGACCAAACATGCTATAATGGATGATTAAAGGACATTTATTCTGACCACTAGGGCCTGTCCAGCCCATGCCAGAAGCCTCCTGTGCTTTGCTCCCTGCTGACTCTCTCAATTTGTTTCCACTTTTTCCACATAACTTTTCTACAGAACCATGTCCTGTTTAATTTTTAGATTCCAAGTTTCCCTTATTCCATCATCCCATTCAAAATAATCTTCAGTGTTGCATTTGATAGCCACATATATAGAATGGCACAACCCCACAGGTCAGCCAGAGCTGGGGGAAGGGATGGGAGGCCAGCTGGGTCTATACATGAAGTCATAGGGTAGATAAAACTTTTTTTTTTTTTATCAGACTTTTAAAGTTAGAAGGGAGTTTAGAGATAACCAAGTCCAACCCCCTCATTTTACAGATAAGGAAATCAAGGTCCAGAGAAACTATGTGACTTGCTCAGTGTCAAGAAAAGGGTTTTGACGACTGAAGACTTTGTACTTAACAAAAAAAAAAAAAAAAAAAAGCAAGTCTGTATTTATTGTTATTGTTTCCCATGAGATTCCCAATCCACTGCTCCTTCTATGACACCATATTTTGTCCCAGACATTTAAAGTACTCTCCACTTTTGTTGTGATTTTTATCTTAAGGAAACTATAAAGTACACACCACAACTGGTTGTATTTCCTTACAGTGTGGGCATCCTGTGAGCTTCAAGCTAAATGAGTTGGTTTGCCATGCCTGTATTGGCTCTGCTGTGGGAAGAAGTTGTCAAAGTTGGAGCCAGTGCTTGTCTGAGTAGGTTCCTTGAACCCAAGGAACAAAGTGAGGAAGGAGGGGTTTTTCAGATCAGTTGGCCAAAGACGGTGGAAGCCAAACATCTCCAAAGATCTATCACACTCTCATCATGTGGTTACATAGATGAATTTTAAGGTACATACCAGAAAATACTTTCTCTTTCAGCTCCTGAGAGATTAGATTATACTGTTGGTTTTCTTTTTTACCATGCTGCTGCTGATTAGAAAGACCTTCTTGGGCTCAGCTCTATTTCTCTAGTTCCAACTATAATGCCTAAAATATTAAATGACTTCAATAAATACTTGAATAAAAGCAATGCTTATTAAAAAAATGAATAAATAAATCATGAAATCTAGTGAAGCAGCTGCTTAAAGGTAGACAGAACTAGCCACTCTGAAGCCAGTAAATTTTGGACTAGTCTTTGAAGTCCTCTAAGTGTCAACATTTTCTACGTGTTGTGAATTTGCCTGACTAGTTGATTCTGAGAATAAAACAAGAGTGCCAATGCTAAAACTGCCAAAAGTTGACAATAAAAATCAGCTGTAGATTCATCTTTCCCAGCTATTCATGAAGATTGTAAACTCATTGATTCATACCCATGTCCATTCATCAAAACATGTTCAATAGAGGGATAGAGGGGTCATCAACATCGTCTCTCCCTTAGAATTTAGGCAGGATTTCTAAAAGTGTGATCCATGGGACGCCATCAGGGCGTCCATGTGATCCATATGATTTCATTAGGGACAGGGCTTGATGAATTTGTAGATTCTCAGAATATTAGGGAGCAAGACTTAGGAATATTCACTTTTATTTTACATATATGTATATAAATATTCTGTATATCTTATATATACACACACATATGTAAGATATTTATATACATATATAATATATTTTACATATATAAATATTTTATGTATCTATACATATATAATGTTATACATATGTATGTATGAAATATATTATGTGTGTATGTATATGTATATACATATATTTTATATATGTATGTGTAGATATATAAAATATTTGTTTATATCATAATCCATACATATATTATAATCATCAGCATGTCACCATACTTATTTTTTTAAAAATATTTATTTATTTGCTGTAGTTGTACACAATGGGTTTATTTGTACGTGGTGCTGAGGATCGAACCCGGGCCGCGCACGTGCTAGGCGAGCGCTCTACCGCTGAGCCACAATCCCAGCCCTCCATACTTATTTTTATTTATCTTCTATCCCTGTATTTTTTTTTCAATTTTGGTAGACTATTTTAAAATAAATCTGACATTGTGTCATTTTATTTTTAAATATTTCAGTATGCATGTCAAAAAATGGGGAGGGACTCAAACCTAGGCTGTGCTTAGTGATGTGCTTTCAAAGCATAGAGTATGAAAAGGGGGAGGGGTGATTGCTTTACAGTGGAGAAATCTAGCATTAGCAAACAGGACCTTAGCCAATGAGCAAGGCTGACATCATCAGTGACAGCATCAGTGATAATTCACGTTGATAACAAGTACCCTATTCTGATGTAATAAGAAAAGTACTAGTAAAATCTGAGTAGCAGGTAGTTCAGTTAACAGTCATGTCACAATATTGGTTCCTTAGTTGTGACACATGTACAGGAGTAATGTAAGATGTTACAAAAGGAGAAATTGGGTAGAGAATCTATAGGACATTTGGTACTATCTTTGCAACTTTTAGTATTCTACAATTTTTAAAGTTTCTTATTTAAAAAGGGGAGGGGCAGGACAACCACAATGTCACTATCACACTTAAAATGAAAAATTTTACTAAACCATGTTGGAGACAGAGAACATTTTTGCATAACATAATTTATAACCACCTTCTGCAAAAATATTTGCATTCATAATAAAAATTGTAAAGCACTTTTCTGATGAACTTTAACAGGATCAAGGCATATTCTGGAAACTGGTTACTGATCTACCCTAATGGTGGCCAGACAAGAGTCAAGTGAAACTTAGCCTTCTTTATTTTTAAATCTGTTCTATGTTGAATATTTTACTAGTCTCTTTTCTCGTAAAATAAAATAATAAGTCTTTGAATGGGCTTGAGAGGACATTTTTCCTTGCATGGCACCAAAAATTTATGGCAATAGAGCTGCCACACATGTTAGCAATTAAGTTATTGGAAATTCTTTCTTTAAAAGCACCTAACCAAAATAACAATTTTCCTTAATGTTACCTAATACTCAGTTCTATTTTATTTGGTTGCTATATTCTGATTATTCTTACACTTATGAAAATTTGGGAAACACAGACCTCTGATGGACAGAGATTGGATGAGCTGATTAACAACCTCTGGCTCTTTTTGTCAAAGGAAAATAAAAATCCATGATCAAGGTATTGATTCCTTAATTGGTGAGTCCTGAACTCTTCTTAGTTTATGAATGCTTTCAACAATTTGGGAGCTAGGAACCATCTACCCAGAAAAAAATGCACATCTGAAGGTTCATAATTTTTGTTAAATAATTTCAGGGTGCTTCATAGAGCACTTGAAGACTATCTGAGGGTCTAGAACCTGCATTAAGAACACATGCCTTAGGCACAGTGGCGCATGCCTGTAATCCCAGCAGCTCGGGATGCTGAGGCAGGAGGATCATGAGTTCAAAGCCAGTCTCAGCAAAAGCAAAGCTCTAAGCAACTCAGTGAGACCCTGTCTCAAATAAAATACAAAAAAGGGCTGGGGATGTGGCCCAGTGGTCAAGTGCCCCTGAGTTCAATCCTTGGTACCAACACCCCCCCGCCGCCGAAAAAAAAAAAAAAAAAAAACATACACACCTTAAATATTCCTTCCCAATCTGTTATTCTATAGTGGCTATACACAAGAAGGCCACTATTGACAGGTCACATGTGTTCCATCGTTTCTTTAAGACAGGGTGCTGTGTACTACCAGTCTCCCCCCACATGGTCAGGAATACAGTCTATAGTGTTGTGATATAGAGGGAAAAGTCCTGGGTTTCTTGGCAGAAGACCTAGATGCTGAAAATCACTCTTTCAATACACTGAGAAAATTACTTAGACCTTTCAGGAGACAAAGACAGGGTTAAGGTTAGGAAGCTTATAGTGCAAGCACTCTACAGTGTTATCATTTCTACTTTACAAATTTGGAAACAGAGGATTGGAAAGGTTAATAGTGCATTCCAAGAAATACTTAGCTTATGCACATCAGCCAGTCTTCAATATTGGGTTTGTCTGAATCCTAAACTCTTGCTGTTTTTCAGATTTCATGGGTGGTTTTCAAACTGTGCATAAAGAGCCTTCTGGGAGTGGTTGGTCCCAGCAGTTTGGGGGCAAAGAGTACCTTTTTGCCTACTGGTTTTGTATATTTGAATTCTTAATAAGAATTGTGAAGTGGCAAAATGTTTGAAAACCACCATATTTCACTTTGTTTCTACACCTGTAAAAGGAGATTGATAATACCTCCTTTTTTTGTGAGGAATAAATAAAAAGATGAATGTGAAACAGCTATGTTAGCTGTTAGGCATTATTTGCCTAGATGTATTAGTGTAATTATTATATGGCAATAACAGAATTTTCCTCTTTAAAAATATTTATTATGGGGCTGGGGTTGTGGCTCAGTGGTAGTGCGCTCGCCTAGCACGTGCGTGGCCCGGGTTCGATCCTCAGCACCACGTAAACATAAATGCACTGCATTGTGTACAACCAAAGCAAATAAATAAATATTTTTTAAAAAAATATTTACTATTGAAGCCGGGTGCAGTGGTGCACGCCTGTAATCCCAGCACTTGGGAGGCTGAGGCAGGAGGATCGCAAGTTCAAAACCAGCCTCAGCAATGGTGAGACACTTAGCAACTCAGTGAGACCCTGTCTCTAATAAAATACAAAAAAGATCTGGGGAATGTGGCCCAGTGGTCGAGAGCCCCTGAGTTCAATCCCCCGTACCAAAAAAAAAAAAAAAAAAGGAAAAGAAAAAATTCACTATGACCAATCCACAGCCTTAGCATGTTTCACATACTTGATAAAGTATGTTGATTTTCAATGATTCTTGGGCAGTAGTTTAGATTTGAAAGCTTTATTTAAAGGGTGATATCTCGATACAGTTTTTGAATGTTTAATTATTCATACATTATTAAATGTGTAATTGAATTTTAAGCTACCATGAATACATCCCCTCAAATTTATTTGAATTGATCCACCTTTCATTTAGGATTTTTTAAAAAAGTAATTAAGAATTTCTGAGAAACTTCAGATATGGTTATTGGATTTGCAATAATTGAAAATACTATTATAACTTCAGTTGGGGACTAAGCTTTAATAGCTAGGATTTTGAGGCAGGTCCTATCAGTCATTCATTTGGTGAGTTGCTGGTACCATGTCAGACTCCACATCTGGAGTGGGATCTCAGGGACTGGCCTCCAGGGATCTGCTGAAATACCTGGGACCTGGCACTCCAAGTCAAAGGAGAAAACTCCTAGTTATTGTCAAGTTGACCTATGGGCAGAAATAACACCTTCTGTAATTGACAGCAGCTGATCCTAGATGTCCAGTGTTCCCCATCCCTGGATTCAATCAACTACAGGTTGAAAATATTTGGGAAAAAATGCAACTGTACTGGACACAGACAGCAGACTAGTTTTTCTTGTCATTTTTCTCCAGACAATACAGTATAACACTATTTCCATAGCATTTCCATAGCATTAGGTATTGCTAGTAATCTAGGGGTAATTTGAAGTGTAAGGGAGGATGTGTGTCGGCTATATGCAAATATATGACATTTTACATAAAGGACTTGAGCACCTGCAGATTTCAGTATCCAGGGGGGGGGTCCTGGAACCAATTCTCCCTGGATACCAACAGAATTACCATCCATTTTTTAAACATCAAAATCCCATGTTCTTTTTGTTTTTAGGTTTAACAGTGCTGGGAGCAGTGTTGTACACTTGTAATCTCAGCCACTAGGGGTAGTAGTGGGGAGCTGAGGCAGGAGGATCACAAATTTGAGGCTAGTCTGGGCAATTTAGCAAGACCCTTGTCTCAAAATAAAACATAAGCTGGGCGCGGTGGCACACGCCTGTAATCCCAGCACTTTGGGAGGCTGAGGCAGGAGGATCGCGAGTTCAAAGCCAGCCTCAGCAATGGCGAGGCACTTAGCAACTCAGTGAGACCCTGTCTCTAAATAAAATACAAAAAAGGGCTGGGGATATGACCCAGTGGTCGAATGCCCCTGAGTTCAATCCCCGGTACCACAAAAAAAAAAAAAGGTTGGAGATGTAGCTCAGTGATAGAACACTGAGTTCAATTCCCATTACAAAGAAAGAAAGAAAGAGAAAAAGGGAGGGGAGGAAGGAAGGAATGAATGAAGGTAGGTAAGGAGGGAGGGAGGGAGGAAAGGAAGGAAAGAAAGAAAAGAGAAAAAGAAAGGAAGGAAGGGAGGGAATAAAAAATCAGTGAACAAAAACCACACGCACACACAAATTCCTCTTGTATGCTTGGTACTTCAAAAACAATATCACTTTCATTACAAAGTTAACAAAACTTTCTAAGAATTTCTTTTTTAAGTGAAAAGGCCATCATTAATCTATTTTCTTTTCCACACCATCATCTACAACAAAAACAACAACTCAGAACTAATCTTTGGTGAAACTGCAAAATAGGCAAGATTTTCTATGGCTTTCTTCCACCTTCCTCTCCTGCTGCCTTTCTCCCACCGCACAGAGCCAACAGTGCTGGGGATGGAACCCAATACAGCAACATCCCCAGCCCTTTTTTATTTTATTTTGAGATAGTGTCTCCCTAAGTTGCTGATGCTGGCCTTGAACTTGTGATCCTCCTGAATCAGCCTTCCAAGTAGCTGAGGTTACAGGCATGTCCTGACCTAGAATGCTTAAAGGATACTTTCTTTGTTCCTCCAGATTACCCACCTCTGAAGTATCAGGAACCAAAAGAACTTTTTCTTTTGCTCTCTGATGAGCCAAATTCCCTCTTTCCCTGCTCTTGGCATCAACTGGGTGGAACTGTCTGAACTTTTATTTATCTCTCATTCGTTCCTTGCCACATTCTCCAACAATTCTCCTTACAACTTTCCCCCCCTGACTTCCAAACCTTACCACACACACTTAGCTTGCTATCTTTTTGTAAGTGACCCTGCTGCCACCAACACTGGTGGAGCAGATGAACAGCTTATATCACTTACACTGTGTTCTCTGCAAAGGGTGTCACAGTGGTTTTGCATTAGGTGAATGCAGGTAAAGGAGGCTGAGAGGAGTGCCAGGTCAATGTCCTGGATGAGATTGTCTAAAGAGAATGTCCACAATTTAATCCCATTGCTCCTCAAGATTCATCGTTCTCTACATTCCTTCCCCTTGAGGTTGGCACTGCCCTTTCCTGGTAAAGCGCGGCTTTAGATTTGGATAGACCTGAGTTTACACAGTGACACTGTCACTTCCTAGCTGTGTGACTTCAGGAAGTTAATCAAGTCTTTTTTTATTATTATTATTATTATTATTATCATCTCAGTGTTGGAGATTGAATCTAAGGCCTCATGCATGCTGGGCAAGCTCGCTACCATTGAGCCTTATACCCTGACCCTATTCTTTAAAATTTATTTAAAACAAAACAATAGTTAACCTCCTACCATTATCATGTGGATTAAATGAGTGCTGGTTCAGAGTGATGTTCAGCAACAGTTAGCTATTGATATAATTTTTAATTCTAAGTCTGAGGTTCTACCTATTCAGTCCACAAAGTCCCTCTGCAACCTTCTAGAAATGATCTTTCTGCTCCTCTCAATTCTCCATGTGGACTTTCATTTTTCATGCATACTTTTTTTTAAAAAAAAGTACTTTACTATATTAATAGTTGGAATTCAAATAAAGCAGACCTTGATGCTTTATAGGGATCAGATTAGTGACAAAGTCGTGGTCTCTGCACCAAGTGTCTATGTCCACTATGTTTTAGCCTTTGTGTCTCTTATGTCCTCACCCTGTGTTCTTTCTCCCTAATAATAATCACAGAAGTAGTGGTAGTAACAATAACTATCACTTACAAAGTATGTGCTATGTGTCAGACACCTTATTTACATTACCCAGTTTAATCGCCACAGTGGGTTGGCATTACTATGATTTCCACAGTATAGCTGAAGAAATTTGAGAGTTTTAAAATACTTGCTCAAGGTTTCAAAGCTTGTAATGCTGAATGCATGTATGCCTTATCCTAAAACCTATTCCCGCTTCTAGCCCCAGGCAACCACTAATCTGGGGATAAGGCCTATGGTGTTTTTTTTTTTTAAATATTTATTTATGTACTTTAGTTGTACACAATGCAATGCATCTATGTTTACGTGGTGCAGAGGATCGAACCCGGGCCGCACACGTGAGAGGCGAGCGCTCTGCCGCTGAGCCACAACCCCAGCCCCAAGGCCTATGTTTTGTATCCAGAAACAGAATCTTCATGCACACCACTGTGGATTTGCCTATTCTGACATTTCATACAAAAAGAATCATATAATATGTGGCTTCTTTCACTTAGCATGATGTCTTCAAGGCCAATCCAAGTTGTAGCACTACATTCCTTTTATGACTGAATAATATTCTGTTGCATAAATATATGACATTTATTTTATTTACCCATTCATCATATAATGGACATTTGGGATGTTTCCACTTTTTACCTAATATGAATAAAGTTTCTATGAACATTTGTCTAAAAACTTTTTATGTGAAGATACATTTCCAATCTCTTACTAGGGGTAGAATTACTGGATCATATGGGACCTGTAACTTTACTTTTTTTTTTTTTTTTTTTTTTTTTTTTTTAGAAACTGCCAAACTGTTTTTTAAAGTAGGCATAGTATTTTGTGTTGCCTCACCACAGTGTGTGAAGGTTTTCATTCCCTCAGGGCTTTCTCTGCAGCCAATGAGGCTGCCTGGCTACATTGTGTGTGTGTGTGTGTGTGTGTGTGTGTGTGTGTGTGTGTAATTATCAGATCTTTTTTTTTTTTTTTTTTTTTTGTGGTACCAGGGATTGAACTCAGGGGCACTCGACCACTGGGCCACATCCCCAGCCCTTTTTTGTATTTTTATTTAGAGACAGGGTCTCACTGAGTTGCTAAGTGCCTCGCCATTGCTGAGGCTGGCTTTGAACTCGCGATCCTCCTGCCTCAGCCTCCCAAAGTGCTGGGATTACAGGCGTGAGCCACCGCGCCCGGCTTATCAGATCTTTTTAAAAATTAATTTGTTAATCTGTTCTAAGCAGTTACACATGATCATAGAAAACTCTTTGATTCACTGTACATGGTTGGCCACATTCTTGAGCCTAGAAATAACAGAAGAAATAACAGAAGGATGGTTATTTTAGTCAGCTTTTTTGCTGCTGTGACCAAAGGACCTGACAAGAACAATTTTAGAAGAGGGAAAGTTTATTTGCAGCTCACAGTTTCAGAGGTCTCAGTCCATAGACGGTGGACTCTATTGCTCTGGGCCTGAGGTGAGGCAGAACATCATGGTGGAAGGGTATGGAGAAGGAAAGCAGCCCAGGACATGACAATCTGGAAGCAGAGACATCATGAACAAAATATAAACCCCAAAGGCATGCCCTCTGTGACCCACCTCCTCCAGCCACACCCTACCTGCCTACAGTTACCACCCAGCTAATCCCTATCAGTGGATTAATGTACTGATTATGTTTAGGCTCTCATAACCCAATCATTTCACCTCTAAACTTTCTTGCGTTGGCTCACATATGAGCTTCTGGGGGCACCTCATATCTAAACCATAAATATGGATTAGAAGCCGGGCGCGGTGGCTCATGCCTGTAATCCCAGCACTTTGGGAGGCTGAGGCAGGAGGATCGCGAGTTCAAAGCCAGCCTCAGCAATGGCGAGGCACTTAGCAACTCAGTGAGACCCTGTCTCTAATAAAATACAAAAAAGGGCTGGGGATGTGACCCAGTGGTCGAGTGCTGCTGAGTTCAACCCCCCGGTACCAAAAAAAAAAAAAAAAAAAAAAAAAATATGGATTAGATGCAAATTCCTAGGAAACCTCAGTCAAGAAGATTTTGTTATGGGTACCAAAATGGAAGCCCACTGCTTAACAAACACTGTACTGGCCTTCCTCCTTGCCATGTGTTCTTTCCTGTGGTCTTCTCAAAAATAAGCTGCCTGCACACAAGTCTTCATCTCAGCCTCTCCTTTCAGGGAAACTCACATAACTCAAAATTATAGAAATGACAAAATGGCCATTAAAAGTGATTAAAGTAGCTGGACGTGGTGGCACACGCCTGTAATCCCAGCACTTTGGGAGGCTGAGACAGAAGGATCATGAGTTCAAAGCCAGCCTCAGCAATGGCGAGGCACTTAGCAACTCAGTGAGACCCTGTCTCTAATAAAATACAAAATAGGGCTGGGGGGGTGTGGCCCAGTGGTTGAGTATCCCTGAGTTCAATCCCCAGTACCACACACACACACAAAAAAAAAAGTGATTAAAGTTGGAAAAGTTAAAAAGAATTATCCTTGAACAAACACTTTTGTTACTTCTCCACTGCAGACGTTCCGTATGTTTTAAAAATCCCCTACAAATTAATTGTTTAAAAAGTAATAATAGATGCTATTGTTTTAAGGTAAAAAAATTATGTGCGTGCAGTTTCAGTGTTTGCTCCATGAGTATAACAGCATTCTAACCAAAAAGCAAGGGAGACTGGAGAGATAATTAACTACAGTAGCCTACTTAACACCATGTGACTGAATGTGTGTGTTTAAGACTTGTTCCAATCAGTTTCCCAAATGTGATTATTATAATGTACTACTTATCAATTGGCACATCATACACAGGTGGACTGCAGAGGCTGGGAATTCCATGCTAGCAAGTTCTTCACATGAAGGACTTTTGGGGGACCAGCAGGTCAGAGAGTGCCAGTCCTTAGGTCCCAGCTATCTGACACTTTCAGATAGCTTTCACTTTATTTATCCCCTGCTTCTTTGACTTGTGACATCTCTATGTGGTTTACAGGCCATGAGCATATCATAGAACCCTTGTCTATATCTTTTTTTGTGTGTGTGTGTGTGGTGCTGGGGATTGAACCCAGGGCATTGTGCATGCGAGGTAAGCACTCTACCAACTGAGCTATGTCCCTAGACCCAATATCTTAAATCTTTAGTCCTCCTACTCAACTCAGACTTGGTGACTCTGTGTGACAATCTCTCCACAAGGCTTTTTATCCTCTGATACTTCTTTCTGTCCAAACTATAATCTTTTGCTAAATTGAGAAATAATGAGACTGGCCAAGATAGGATAGAGGACAGTGGTATGGAGTTAGAAGACCTGGGTCCTAATTCCAGTTCTGCCTCTTCTTAGTCTGAGACAAGAAATAAACCATAACCTTCCTGAATTTTATTTAGTTACCTTTAATGAAGAGATAATGTGATCAATACCAAATTCTCACAGGGACTTGATAAGATAAAAACTGTTAAAAGAAAAAAAAAAAAAAACATAAGGCAAAGAAGTAGAGTGTAGTGTTATGGTGAGAGTAAAAAATTTAAATCAGACTTAACCTACATAGGAACCTGGTTAAATACATTATGATGCAATCAACAAAATATCTGTAATCATTAAAATATTATGTTGGAGCTGGGCATGGTGGCACATGCCTGTAATCCCAGCACTTGGGAGGCTGAGGCAGGCAGGAGGATTGCGAGTTCAAAGCCAGCAATGGCGAGGCACTTAGCAACGCAGTGAGACCCTGTCTCTAATAAAATATAAAAAAGAGCTGGGGATGTGGCCCGGTGGTCGAGTGCCCCTGAGTTCAATCCCCGGTGCCAATAAATATACATATGTATATAGATATATATATTATGTTGGGACCAGTTATGGTGGCACACACCTATACACACACCTATAATCCCAGCAACTCAGGAGACTGAGGCAGGAGGATCACAAGTTCAAGGCCAGCCTCAGCAACTTAGCAAGATCTTCATCAACTTAGTGAGACCCTGTCTCAAAATAAAAATTAAAAACTACTAGGGATATAGCTCAGTGGTAAAGTGCCCCTGAGTTCAAGCCCCAGTATCTCCCCCCAAAAAATTATGTTGGAGAAAAGTTAAAGGTACCAGAAAATTAAAAACAAAAAAAACAATTACAAACCAATATATGCAAACACTGGTTACCAGAGGCTAGAGGGAGTGGGAAACAGGAAGCTATTCAATGGGTACAAGGTTTCTGTTTAAGGATAAGGAAAGAGTTGTGATAATGGCTAGTAGTGGTGGCTGCACAGCTTTGAGAAAAGCACCTAATGTCACAGAATTGCAGAAGTGGTTAAATGGTAAATTTTGTGTTATGATGTTGCCACAATATTTTTAAAAAAGGAAGCTGGAAGGGTGTAGGAAGTTCTCAGTAGGTCAAAAACAGTTTTTATGTGAAGCCACAGTGGTTTCATTTGGTTTGTGACTGTTCTGCTACTGGCATAAAACTGGAGGTGTTATGAAATTATTCACTAAAATTTTCAGCACAAACTGATTTTCAAAAAACAATACATATCTATGTATACATGTATATATGATCCATTTTGTATGTATAGATATGATCCATTTCTAAATGTATGTATATCAGCCATATCCTATATGTACATGTTATATATACATATATTTTACACACCCACCCCCCCACACTCACATACACACATATCTATGCTACATGCAAGTCTGTTTTTTCTAATTCCCTATCATAAATATATATGTTACTTCTACAACAAATGAAGCACCATGTAAGCCCCAAGGAATTTTTATCATTTGTAGAATGGCTTTGGCTTTAAATGTAGAATATTCAACTATTACCAAAGAAATATTTCTCAGGTAAATTCCCAGACCGTTGTTCACTTGAGTTTGCATGCAGGGAAAATAATTCTTATGTTTGGAATATTAAGCATGTGAGTGGGTAGTGTCGAGAGCAAAGAGCTCAGGGTGAGTCTGGAAAAGTGGGCAAGTAATGAACAAACAAGCTGGCTACATGAAAGAGTTTTGAATTTATCCTAAGGACAACAGCAAACCAAAAGTGGCATTTATTTATTTATTTAGGGACCAGGGATTGAACCCAGGGGTGCTTAACGACTGAGCCACATCCCAAGCCCTTTTCTCCATTTTTATTTAGAGACAGGGTCTTGCTGAGTTGCTTAGGGCCTCGTTAAGTTGCTGAAGTTGGCTTTGAACTTGCAATCCTCCTGCCTCAGCCTCCAAGCCACTGTAATATAAGCGTGTGCCACTTTGCCAGGTAATGAGTAGCTTTTTTTTTTTTTTTTTTTTTTTTTTTTTTTTTTTGGTACTGGGGATTGAACTCAGGGGCACTCGACCACTGGGCCACATCCCCAGCCCTTCTTTGTATTTTATTAGAGGCAGGGTCTCACTGAGTTGCTAAGTGCCTCGCCATTGCTGACTGAGGCTGGCTTTGAACTTGTGATCCTCCTGCCTCAGCCTCCCAAGTGCTGGGATTACAGGCGTGTGCACCATCCCGCCTGGCTACGAGTGGCTTTTTTAAACCAGTGGGATTATTGCATTTGCATTTTAGAAAGTGATGGAATTTCCGTCATGGTAAATGAACTAGAGCAGAACAAGACTGTAAGCAGAGGTTTGTGGCTGTTCCCATCACTTAGGCCTTCTGGATGGGGCTGGTATCCTGGGGATAAAGCAAGTGGATCTGAAACTCATCTAGAAAGCAGAGTTCTTGTAGCACTTGTTCTGATTAGGTGTGGAAGGGGAGGGGGAGAACTCTCTAGGATGCATCCCAGCTTGGGCCTTGGGAAGTAGAGAGGAGATTGTGTCACTCATTAAGATGGGAAACAAGCAGAAGCTTGTTTGAGGTGGGGCAAAGTCACAATTTCAGCCTGGGGCCCTATTGAGTTTTGGATGTCTGTCAAGTTGGAAATCTAGAAAATGGAACTCAGAAGACATAGCAAGAGTCAGTGGCACATAGAGAATAACAGAAACTGTAAGGGTGGACAGGATTTCCCAGGAAAAGGGTGTGGAGAAGAGGTTTTTAGTCTTTGGTGGGGTTGGAGGGGTGAGAATCTAATGAAGTTTATGAACATTTTCCCACAAGTATCTTCCCAGAGTTTGTCTGTTAAGATGGTGTGTGAAATCAGGACATGGTTGAAGACTGGGATAAAGACAGAATTCTTTTAGAAATGGGAGAGACTTGACTGTGTTTAGATGAGTAGGCAGGAGGAATTGGAGACCCAGCAGGTAAGAGCAATATTCAATCAGAAGAAGAAGGCCCAAATTGACAAAGAGACTCCTTATCAGAGCAAAAGGCATGGGCCTTGGGCATAAGCTTGGGTAGTCTTTTAAGTCAGGAACCAGGAAAAAGACTAGAAGAGAATGTAGGTGAGTTTTTAGGGTGCCTACCTGGAAGTTGAAAACTTTCGTATTGAATGACTTCTGTGGACTCAGTGAGTCAAAAGTGAGGTCATCTAATGTGAGTGGGTAGAGGCCCGAGATCTGAGAAAGAAAGGGCCAATGGAGATTAGATAATGAATACATAATAAGATTTCTAGGCATCAGAAGTCCTGCTGAATATGGGGACCAAGCATTTATCGTGGCACCAATTTGGGTGGTTTTTCTGCAGCAAACCTTGGGATACTTGGTGTATGTAAGAAGGCAGCAACGGTTCTATTCTTTTTTTTTTTTTTTTTGTGGTACCGGGGATTGAACTCAGGGGCACTCGACCACTGGGCCACATCCCCAGCCCTTTTTTATATTTTATTTGGAGACAGAGTCTCACTGGGTTGCTAAGTGCCTCGCCACTGCTGAGGCTGGCTTTGAACTCACGATCCTCCTGCCTCAGCCTCCCAAAGTGCTGGGAATACAGGCGTGCGCCACCGCGCCCGGCAACAGTTCTATTCTTGAAGGGCTATCCATCCACCAGGAATTGTGAATGAAGGACTATGGGGCAAAGAAGATGAGAAGTCAATTAAAAATTGATCATAGAATGATGGTGCAGTTATCAAAGCTGTGTGGAAATTATGGAACCAACCTAGGTATTCTTCAACAGATGAATGGATAAAGAAAATGTGGTATATATACACAATGGAATATTACTCAGCCTTAAAGAAGAATGAAATTATGGCATTTGCAGGTAAATGGATGGAGCTGGAGAATATCGTGCTAAGTGAAATAAGCCAAACCTGAAAATCCAAAGGTGAATATTTTTTCTGATAAGCAGTTCTAATCCATAATTGGGGGGGGGCCATGAAGGAACCTTAGAGTGTGCAGAGGGGAGTGAGGGGAGGGGAAGGGGTTTGGGGATGAGAAGGAAGATGAAATGAGACAAATATTATTGCCCTATATACATGTATGATTACACTACTGGGGTAAATGCATCATGTTCAGCCAGAGAAAGAAGTTGAGCTCCATTTGTATACAATGTGTCAAGATGCATTCTACTGTCATGTATAACTAATTAGAACAAACTAAAAGATAAAAAACATAAAAATAAATAAAAGAACACTAACAATTAAAAAAGAAGAAGAAGAAGAATGATGGAAAGAGAAAATGGAAGTATTTAGGGATTCAAAGTACTGAAGTCTATAGCTTGCCAATCAATGTGATTAGTAGTTCATTGTTAAAGGGCTTTATTTTTATTATTTTTTGAAAATTGAGTGCCCTGATGCATCTATGCCATAGTTTAGTCATAGATACTTAAATAGGACATTGAAGTTGAATGAAGCCATTTGAAATCAAATTGTTTGCCCCAATCTAATAGTTAAAGATCATTGTGTAATCTTTCAGATACAGGACCAGAAGTAGCCAGTTTAAAAAAAAAAATACACACACACACACACACACACACACACACACACACGGAGTACCAATGGCATCTATGGGTAGAAGCTAAGAATGCTATTAACATCCTATATTGCACAGGACAGCCCCCAACAAAAAGAATTATCTCTTAAAATGTCATTGTGCCGAAGCTGAGAATCCTTGACCCAGGCAATAGATGTGCAAACAGTCATGGTCTGGTCTTTCCCTTTTTTTTTTTTTTTTTGGTACCAGGGATTGAACTCAGAGGCATTCTACCACTGGGCCACATCTCCAGCCCTTTTTTGTATATTTATTAGAGACAGGGTCTCACTGAGTTGCTAAGTGCCTCGCCATTGCTGAGGCTGGCTTTGAATTCGTGATCCTCCTGCCTCAGCCTCCCAAGTGCTAGGATTACAGGCGTGTGCCACCGTGCCCGGCTGGTCTAGTCTTTCTCAACTGTCCAAAATATTATAAAGTTTTTATTAAGGGATTTTGAAGTGAAATTAAAATATGAGAAGAAAACAAAACTAGCCTTCCAACTAGTCAACAATAAAATTGTTGTTGCTGATGGTCAAATGTTTTGATTGTGATTGGCTTGCTAGTAAAAACCCCTGGTGGGCCAGCTATGGTGGTGCACACCAGTAATCCCAGGGATTTGCGAGGCTGAAGCAGGAGGACCATAAGTTCCAGGCCAGCTTCAGCAACTTAGCAAGGCCATAAGCAACTTAGCAGTACCCTGTTTTAAAATAAAAAGAACTAGGATGTAGCTCAGTGGTAACGTGCCCTGGGTCAATTCCTAGAACCATCATTACCACCACTACCACCACCATCACCAAAAATACACAAAACCCAGGGGGATGGATGAAAACCATTCCTCATTTTCTTATGGTCAAAAAATCAAAACGGGGGGCTGGGGTTGTGACTTAGTGGTAGAGTGCTTGCCTAGCCTGTGTGAGGCACTGGGTTTGATCCTTAGCACACATAAAAATAAATAAATAAAATGAAGGTATTGTGTACAGCTACAACTAAAAAAAAAAAAAAATCAAAATAGAACATTATCTTTATTTATCACTTGAATTTTTGTGCCAAATGTTTTCAAAGGGAGAAAAGGAAGTGAAAGGGAGGAAAACAGAGCACTGTGAATCCATTACTGTGACCCAGGTGTCATGCTGAGCCATTTCATACATAATCCTGTCTGCTTTGGAGTCAGCTGATATAGATTTAAGTCTTAGTTGTGTCACATGGTGACTAATTTCATTCATTCATTCAATTCTAGGCATCAGAATTTTTAATTCTGATGTTTTATTTTTTAATTAATGTGTTTTAATATTTAATTCATTCATTTATCCACTCAGCAAATCTTTCTTAGACAGACACCTAGTATGTTCCAAATACTAGGCTAGACCCAGATACCGAAACAGATAACCTTGATCTGAGGAAGCATGTGGCCTATAATGTAAGACAGACAATTTAATGGTGAGCAATGTGACATGATATTTCCCAGAGACACGGGATAGGTTTTTCTGAGCGCATGCAGGAGGGTAATCAGCCCAGGGAAGACTCTCAGATTTGGGTTAGTTGGAGTGAGTCAGCTCAAGGGGTGTTGGGCAAGGATGAGATGGGTGAGGGGTGAGGAATGTGGGGATGCATGTAGGGTTTGGATCCTGAATCAGGGCTGATTCCAAGTCAATGGAGCAGCACTTTAAAGGCCTGTGGGTATGAGAAGGAATGGAATGCCTTATACTGCTTCTGTAGCTTAAAACACCCATCAGAATCTCCTCAAGGGTTTGTTAAGGCATAGATTACCAGGTATCATCCCCGTAGTGTCTGATTCAGTGGGTCCAGATGGAACCCAAGAATGTGCATTTCTAACAAGTTCCTACATGATACCAGTGCTCCTGGTCCAGGGACCATAATTGGACAACCACTGCTTTAGAGAAACTATAGGTAGTTTGAGTGGCATTGAAGTTGAAGACAAGATCGAATGTTAGAACAACAACTGAGCTGAGGAGTTTGAACTAAATGATAGGGCCATTGAGAAGCTACTGAAGTGTGTTTTAACCACTTGAGCACTTTAATGCATAAGGCCCATTTTTTTTTTTTAATTGTAGTATGGGAGACTAGTAACTTTCAAACTCTCTCCACATTCTTCAGACAACAAAACCAAGCAACATTATGTTTATAAATTATAAATCACTGTTTAACTAGAATAGTTATGAAAATTAATTTATTTAGAGCCAAAAATAATTTCATTTTCTCAACAACAAAACTGAGTTTCAGTAGACACAGAGGGCACCAGCCAAAGCATCTTGGGCCTGACTCTTACACACTCACCACTGTACCACCCCACCCCTACCCCACCCTCAGTCTATAGGAAAGATTTCCAAACATCATAAAAACCTTACTCCATCTTCATTTTCATTGATTATAACCCACTGAGTGAGGCAGATGGTGAGGTTGGTCATCTCCATTTAGAATCTAAGAGAGTGACTTTCTAAGAAGGTGAATATGTAGCCCCCGTGAGTGAGGGCAGCTCAGTTGGGCCAAGCTGAGGTCAGTGAGTGAGCGAGGCTTATGAATTCACTGTTATGCCCACTGGACCCCACTTGATATCTAAAAACAGGTTCAGGGTTGTTCATTGCCAGAAGGAAGCTGGACCCTGAGGCTGTCTTAGTCAGCACAAGTAATCCAAAAGGAAAATTCCAAATATTCATTCTTGGAAATCTCTGTGAAAGAAAGCAAAATAGTTTGGGGAAATTGGCATCTTTTCAGTCTTCCTGTTATGAGTGGCAAGAAACCATGCTGAACATTTTTATCTTTATATCTGGATAACATCTTAATTTAGATTTGGTTTTACTTTCACTTTTTCATTTAATTCTCATGGACAGTATTATTGTTCTATGTTACCATGAGAGGCTGAAAGGCTTGCTCTGGATGACACATCCAGCTAGTCTTTGCATTCCAAATCTTATGCACTGGACTCCACTAAAACATTTATGTGAAATAAGTACGATGTGTGATAACTATTTTTAACAAATGTGGTAGATATACGTGTAGTCTGTGTGTGTGTGTGCACATATGTACATATAGATGTTTTATATGCTTTTATTTCCCCATTCTCTTCTGACAATATGACTTGGTTATTTCATCTATGTTTTTTTTTTTAAATATTTATTTATTTGCTTTAGCTGTACACAATGGGTTTATTTGTACGTGGTGCTAAGGATCGAACCCGGACCGCGCATGTGCCAGGCTAGCGCTCTGCCGCTGAGCCACAACCCCAGCCCCTCATCTATGTTTATTTGTTTTTGGAGTACAGGGGTTAAACTCAGGGGCACTCGGTCACTGAGCCACATCCCCAGCCCTATTTTGTATTTTATTTAGAGACAGGGTCTCAACTGAATTGCTTAGCACCTTGCTTTTGCTGAGGCTGGCTTTGAACTCATGATCCTCCTGCCTCAGCCTCCTGAGCCACTGGGATTTCAGGTATGGATCACTGTGCCCAGCTCATTTACATTTTTGTTGTTTGTTTTGATTTTTTTGTTTACTTGCCTTATAGTTAGAGAAATTAGAAAGTATTTTTGGTTGAAATAGTCCTTGAAATATCAGGATTTAAAATAATAAGAACTTATGAAATGAAATAAAAGCTGAAAAAAAAAGTAGGTCTAATGGTGAAAACTTGGCTGGATAAAATGAGCATTCTGTTAGTCACAAAATCTATCACTTTTTATTCCTCCACGGGGGATCAAACCCAGGGCCTCACACATGCTAAGCATGCACTCTACTACTGAGCTACATACATCACCTGAAGGATAGATGAACACACGCTGAAACCGCCATATAGGAAGAAGGGGGGGTTTATTGATTCACCAAAGAAACACGTGGAGGGGATGGGGGTGAACCGCGAAGGAAACGAGTGGGGGGAAGGAAAAAGAAAGGAAAAATGGGGGTTTACTAAGGGAAAGGGAGAAAGGGGGAAGGGAGAAAGGGGAACGGGGAAGGGGAGAGCTAGTGAGAAGATGAAGGCAAAAAGAGAGAGAGAGAGAGTTCTGGACAAGCCGGGGCTTAAGTACAGAGGGGTGGGAGCGTGACTTGTATAGTCTGGACTGGCTCAGAAAGGGAGAGCCCGCCCTGGGTTGAATTCCCACGAGAGGCGAGTATTCCCAGGATCAGGAAGGGCGGGGACCTGGAGCCCACCAAAGGTGAATTCTCACGAGAGATGGGCACTTCCGGGAAGGCGCCTGGGGGTATGGCCTGCCCGCTTGAATCTTATCCAACACCACCAACCCCATGTTTTGTTTGGTTTGGTTTGGTTTGGTAGAAAACAAAAATTCTGGATTTCCTTGAAGTATTTCCAACAAATACTTCAAATGCACACAGGACTTATGTAGGAAGAGTTAGACTGCTAAAAAATTAAAAATAGAGGCCTCAATTGCCTCCTCCATAGCCATACGAATCACTTCAATAACCTCTGAAAGTCTCAAGGTTGAGTAGAGATTAGAGTTCAAGTACCACAAGCTCCAGAAATAGCAACTGCAAAGACTTACACCAGTGACAGAGGCCAGCAGAAGGAGAGGAGCATTTCTCGCTGGAGCACTTGAGGCATTTCTTCCTCCCTTCCTAAATAACTCCTGACGTGCACAGAGACCCATGATGGTCACCAGCTTTCCCCTTCTATAGATCATACACGTATGAGCTTGTGAAAACCCTGGGCTTAACAGGGCATCTGTCTTTTTTTAAAATATTTATTTATTTACTTTAGTTGTACACAATGCAATGCATTTATGTTTATGTGGTGCTGAGGATCGAACCCAGGCCACTGAGCCACAACCCCAGCCCCCGGGCATCTGTCTTTTTAAATCCAGAGTCTGTTTTGTTATGCTTTTAAAAGATAACTACCCTGCTTGGAGTCTTAAGCCTTTGAGGCTGGGACAGAGTTTGCAGGTCACCTTGGTGAAGACTGAGTAATTTGCCCAGCAACACCTAGCCAGGTGGGACCCAGGTGATAATCGGAAAGAAATTAATGCCATAAGCAAGTGATTAAAAGCATCCAAGGTCAGACAGGCATATTTCAGGAACACAAAGACAAGTAGCCTTAGAACCCTTTTTTTCTAAAGGGTGGAGTGTGTGAGAGGACTGTATGTAGGAGCATTTAGCAGTGCTGTGCTGCAGGGGGTGAGGACAGGCGGACAACCACCACCTGAGAGCCAGTGGATGCGTGGGCTGTAGCATGTCCATCATCCACCCATCCACCCTCCCCTGTGATGTTGGCCGGAGCAGCCTCCCTTTTCTGGGAAAGTCAGCACCATTGCCACCTCCCATCGCGCTGAACAATGAAACAATTGGAGAGTACTAGCCACAAAGCCCCATGGTTGCTTCTCTAGAGGCATGGGATGAGGGTTTTTGAAGGAAGCTCAATCTTTTATTTAAAAAAAATTTTTTTTCTTTTTGTGGTTGTAGATGGGCACAATATCTTTATTTATTTATTTATTTTATGTGGTGCTGAGGATCGAACCCAGTGATTCACACCTTCCAGGCAGGCGTGCTACCACTGAGCCCCAGCCCCAGCCCCCAATCTTATTTTTTAATATTTTTTTAAATTGTAGATGGACACGATACCTTTATTTATTTATTGTGCTGAGGATCGAGCCCAGGGCTTCACACGTGTGAGGTGAGCACTTTACCACTGAGCTCAATCTTTGCCATGAAATCTCTCATCACTGCTCTGTTCCTTTTGCCTGGCTTGGCTGAGTAGCTGATCCTCAGACCTGGCCCAGAGCAGGAAAAAGAAATAAAATCAATGAGCAGTTTCATGGCTGAATGGATTCATTGCTTTCACTTACAGAGTACCTCTGATCTATTGGCTAGTTCTTAATATATGCTGTCTTAGTTCTAATGCTTGGCATTGTTGCTAATCCTTACATTATCTGTAGCTTCGACCGGAATTCTTCCCATTTTAGAGGTGGTGAAACTGAGGCTAACAGAGGTTGAGTTGCTGAACAGAGTGGGATTAGAATCCAGGCCTGTTTGACCATAAGGTATGAGCTCCTTCCAAAGCCACTGCCTCCTTCTCCATTCCTTGGGATGGCCCAGGCCTTGCTCAGTGGGCCCAATCAAGTGCTGCTGGCAAAGAAAAGCACAGGATTTGTGTCTGGATGGGTCATGAAGTAGAACCCAGGCACAGACCGTTGTCTACACGATCTTCAAATGTCCCCTGGCTGAATTACTCCCCTCTCCATGCTATTTGCCAGCACAGCAGATGTGTTTTGGCTCTGGTTGCTTTTTGCTCGATCTGTTGACTCCACACAATTCAGGGAAATATAAATTACCTGATTAAATGAGACAAAATGGAACTGAGAACAAAGTCTATTTTGGAGACAGGTTTAGATAGAGCTAGATAGAGGAGAAAAGGTAGGGCAGGTTTTCTGGAAAGTAGGCTCCAAAAACAGCACCCTGACTGTCAAATTTCATTTCCTTTTTATTTCGCATCTCTGCCTCACACACGCCCGTCTTTCATCTGAGAACTGACTGCTGTCAGTCACACAGAGAACCTCAAACAACTTCCTCAGGGCTCTTTAAAGAGGACCAGCCCTAATGTGGTTTCTGTCCAGTTAACTCCGAAGCTCTTGTAAACAACCCAATTTTGACACCAGAAAGCTTGTGGTTGGGGTAAGGGGGTGTGGTTGGAGGAGAGCTGAAGCAGGTCTGAGGAAGAGTTTGAGAGGAGATTTGTCTTCAGAAAAGAGCATGAAGTCTCAATTGAGAGTTGTTCTTGGTTTCCTCGTGTGTTGTATTGTGTGCTATTCTCTTGCCCTCACTCTGTCCTCTACGCCTGACCTTAGGTGACGAGCGACATCACAGCAATTTGTTACCCTCTTTCCTGCAGCAGGATCATTAAAGATAAGGTTTGTTACACCACACAAGAACAATTCTTCCCAGACAACTAAGAAGCCCCCTTCTTCTTCTTCTTCCTCCTCTTCTTCTTCTTCTTCTTCTTCTTCTTCTTCTTTTAATATTTTATTAGTTGTAGGTGGACACAGTACCTTTATTTTATTTATGTGGTGCTGAGGATCAAACCCAGGGCCTCACACAAACACTCTACTGCTGAGCCCTAGCCCTAGCCCAGAAGATTCCTTCTTTACCTTTTCTTTTCTTTTTTCTTTCAGTGCATGCTAGACAAACACTCTACCACTGAGATGAACTCCTAACCCCTCACCTTTTCCAGGGAAAGCTGCAACTGTTGTTTTATCTTATGCATACAGGGAAATGTATAGCTGATTTTCTTTTCTTTTTTGTTTGCTGCAAGGAAACTCACAGCCAAATTTGAGATCCCCTTCCAATAGCATGGGCTGGGCCTTAAGCATAAATTGGAACACCAGTCTTATTTATTTTGTACCTGATTCCTCTGACAACCTCTTTTTTTTTTTTTTTTTAAATATTTATTTATTTGCTTTTAGTTGTACACAATGCCTTTATTTTTACAAGGTGCTGAGGATCGAACCCGGGCCGCGCACATGCTAGGCAAGCGCTCTACCACTGAGCCACAACCCCAGCCCCTCTGACAACCTCTTTATGTTCCATTAGGTCACTTCATTTAATTGGCATATATTTTTAATCTTACATTGCTTGCGTCTTTGCAAGCTGTCTTAAATTATCCTGTAACAAGTAGGAATAACTCTACATATTTGTCAAATCACATCCTGTCCAACCTACAAATAGCTCCCCTCCTTTTAAAGAACTGCCTGAGCTATCACAGAAAGGGGACCTCTAGCAAATGTACTTGTTCTATGTGATCTTACCTATCTGGCCAACTTGCTGGAATTGAGGCAGACACCTGGCCTAAGGTGAGCCACACAGATTTTCCTCTAAGAATTTGAAGATGGGACTGACAAATGCCACAATCTGCTAGGCTGTGTACTTGACTATGTAAATGACAGCAGCGTGGATTCTCAACCTTGTCTGCCCCATACAATCATTTGGGATGCTTTATTTATTTATTTTTTAATTTTCTGGGACTGGGGATTGAACCTAGGCAGGTAGTCTACCACTGAACCATATCCTTAGCCCTTTAAATTTTTATTTTTGAGACGGGGTCTCTCTAAGTTGCCCAGGCTGACTTATAACTTGTAATCCTCCTACCTCAGTCTCTCAAGTAGCCAGGATCACAAGTGTGAGCCACCAGTGGTGCCCAGCACACCTGAACCACTTCTAAAAATTACTGATCCATCTCTGTTTATCAAGGGATTTAAAGATGCATGTATCATATGACCCATTAATTCTGCTCCTAGACATACAGCCAAACTAAATTTATTAAATAGATTTGGTGTAATTCCTCTAAAGAGTCAGTGACTACAAAATATAAGAAGTAACCCTGAAATTTTCTCATTGAACATTTTTATGCAGGAAGTACATGAAACCAAATTTCTTCCTATTTAAGAACCAACCATTTGCATGCAGATAAATAGACATTTTTTTATTTTTAATTGACACAGGATATTTGTACATAGTTACAGGATGCAGTGAGATAATTTCAGCCAACAGAACAATGGCCATAGTCTTAGGCTATAGCAATAGAGAGGGCACCAGAAGCTTGCTCCAATTGGCACTAGAGGGTTCTGCTTATCTTGTTTTATGTACAGTTATCTATTATTCTTTCCATTTGTGGAAAGAATCAGGGGTTGGCCAAAGTGGCATTTCAAATTTTGCCCATGAAGAGGTGAGATACAGCCAGCTCAGTCTCATTTGAATCTAGATAAAGCCTATCAGATATGCTGCATATTACAACTCCTATTTGAATTCCTCGCTCAGCAACAATTTTCTCAGCTGGCCTTTCTTGCCCTTCTTTTTATTGCTTATCTACCTTTGAAAATAACAAAGAAATGGAGTGGGAAATGGAAAATTACTCTGTTGGAAAAACCTACCTTTCTAAATATGAGTTTTCAACACATTTAGAAATACTCTATAGAACTTCCAAGTGCACCCGGATATCTCCCCATGCTGGTGTAACTGAAATGATTCTGGGTTAGAGAAAAAAACAATAATAGTAATTCTTAATGTTTACTGAGTACTTCCTTGCCAGACAATGGTGCTCCAAGCTTAAGTGCAATATCTTATTTAATACTCAGAAAAGCCGTTGTATGAGTCTATCTTCTCTGTATTGCAAAAGAGCAAACTGAGACTTAGAGAGGTAATAGGATGTGCCCAAGGTCATGCAGGGCATTAATGGTGGAGGCTGGATCCATCCACCAGTACGTGAGGACTTTGTGTTTGATAGTTGCTGTGCCCTCAACCCTTCAAGTAGTGCCTGACATAGGGAAGTACTCAATAAGTATTTCTTAAATGAGTAAATAAATGATTTATTATATGCCTCTGGAAGCAAATCTCTAGTAGGTGGGTAGTCACATGACTAAAAGGTAAAGCTCCTACACTATGGATTCCGGCCTTGAGTTTCATCATAGCATAGAGGTGTCCTCTTTAGGAATGAGTGGTGGCACAGAAATTGTAACCTGTGACAGAAAAGACCTAGGTCTTAATCCTGTTTTTCTAGTTGTCACACAACTAGTAGGCCCCATCATCCTCATGCCCTTCTGGGCCTTTCCTGCAAGCTGAGTCCCCTCAGAGTCCCTCTATGTTCTCTTCCAACTCTAACCGCCTTTCATTTATAAGAATTTCACACAAGAGAAATCGATATTCTGGAGAAGCCACTCCAAGGGCAAACCTCACGTGGTATCCACAGCTGTTGGAAGAGAACTATTTTCATTGCAAATGTGGCGCTACCTCCTCTGTCACTCCAGAATCCCTGCTGGATGTACATTTTGTGTTTTTTCTTTTTCTTTTTTCCATTTTTTAACTTTTAATTTTGAATTATTATTATTGTTATAATAATTATTATCATATACTTATAAAAAAGAAGTTAGGGGGAAAAAGGGGGGTGGATTCCATTAAAATAGAAGGGAAATCAGTGGAATAGAGAAAGGGGATTAAGAGGAAGGAGGAGGGACAAGAAAAGGGAGGAGCTGCTGAATGAAATTGACCTAATTATGCTATATACATATATGAATAGACCAAGGTGAATCCCACCGTATGTGTATCTTAAAGTACCAATTAAAAAAATTAAAGGCAGGAGGATCATAAATTCAAGGCCAGCCTGGGCATCTTAGAGAGACCCTGTATCAACATAAAGATTAAATAAAAGTGCAGGGTATAGCTCAGTGGTAGAACACCCCTGAGTTCAACCCCCAGTACCACAAAAACAAACAATAAATAGAAGAAAGGCCAGTAGAGTAGAGGAAGAGGAACAAGGGCAGGGAAGAAGGGAAAGAAAGAGGAAGTAGTGGGGACTAAAATGGAGCAAATTATATTCCATGCACATATGATTATGTCAGAATGAACCCCACTATTATGTAAACCTATAAACACTAATGAAAACATATTTAAAGGAAGAAGTTAGAAAAATAGCACAAAATAATTCCTTAATACCCTTCACCTAGTTTCTTCAAATGTTGACCCTTTTCATGACATAAAGAAATGTCAAAATCAAAATGTTGACATTGATAAAGTACCATCCCCTCATCTATAGTCCTCAAGTTCATACATTGCCCCACTTAATGTTCTTTTTCTGGTTCAGTATCTGGTCCTGGTTCACAGGTTGCATTTAGTTTTCTTGTTTGGTTGTCTCCCTTGATCTGCAACAGATTTGCAGTCTATTTTTATCTTTCATGCCCTTGAGGCATTTGAAGAGTACTACAAAAGTATCTTTTAGAACATCCCTCAATTTGGATTTGACTGATATGGATTGAGTTTGGTTTATGTTCTTTCAGTAAGAACACCACACAACCTGTTTTCTAAGTGCACCTCATCAGGAGCTCCATGGTATCCATTTGTCTTGTTATCTATGATGCTAACTTTGATTACTCTGTGTCTTCTAGATCATCATGTTCTAGATGTTTTAATCTAAAAAAATAATAATAGGGTAATGGTAGTACCTGTCCCATATGGTGATTGTAAGCATTAAATGGGGGAAAAATAGATAAAAATCACTTGGCACAATTCCTAGGACATAGTAGGATATTGTAATTGTCATTTTTTTTCTTTTAAAAGTACATCAAATAATTAGGAAATTGTTTAAGTAAAGACGAGAGCTGCCGAGGGAGCTGGTCGGGGGCTTTAGCAGATGCCCAGTTTGCCTGTGCATTTGCTGCTGCAGCTGTGACCCCTGAAGTCAGGAGGATTCCAAAAGGCCCAGAAGGATCACAGCTCTCCATGTTTCTCTGTAAGGGCAGCAAATGTAACTGAAGTGTCATTTGAGTGGCTATTGTACACTCAGTGGCAGGGGACATGTCTATTCAGCCCTGGATTTGGCCTACAAGATGTCAGGCAACCTTTTCAAGGCCATGAGATTTTAATAGTCTTTGAAATGAAGTTACTAGATACCATGTTTTTCCTGGGTAAGACATACAATTAATGTATAAATCTGGGTTTTACAAGTGACATCTGCATAGAGTGTTTATTTAACTTACTGCAGACTGATTGACATGTAGGCATTCTGTAATATTTTTCTATTAGACTGTGAATTGGCAGTCCAATGAATTATTTATTGAGCCAATGCATCTTGGTACTTTTTTTTCTTTTAAAAGAACATTCTCGATTGGAAGTCATGGCTTTGCTTTGTCAATTTACCTTCTCCTGGCCAGATCTCCTCTCTTGGGGAATAAAACATCAGAATCCAAAGCAACATGTCTGTGTGCAGAGCACGGGCTCATGCTTGTTCAAGACCTTAGTCCCCTCCAGTTGTAATCTTCCCCATGTCAAATATAGAACCTTATTTCTGAGTCAATTGCAGAGGGCGTAATACACAAATACCCACTCACTGTGCTTTTTCTAGAAACAAATAAAGCTTCTGTGACAGAGGGGGAAGAGAGATAGCCACCTCTCTTCCTGCCAGACTCCAGCCCCACTTCCTGAAGATAAAGAAGGATGCTGGGGGTGGGGATGACAGCAAGAGCTGTTGAATCAGAAGGTGCCCTCTACCTTCCCTTTACCCTCTGCTCTCTGTGGTGCCATTTTACCCCTATTCTCTCTTTCCCAAATCCTATTGTGCTAGCTCAACTCAAGTCATGATCATGGCTGGAACTAAAGTGGTTGAGGGGAGGTCATGAACAGTTGGGGTCAGATTCAAAGGTAGATTTTGATAGCAGTTTGTGTGTGAGTGGTGCATGTGTGTGTGTGTGTGTGTGTGTGTGTGTGTGTGTGTGTGTGTGTTGCTAGGGATTGAACACAAGGCCTCCCGCATATGAGGCAATTGCTCTACCACTGAGCTATGTCCTTAGTCTGGAGGTAGGTTTAGAGATTATTGCTGACAGGAATTTACTGATAGATTGGTTTAGGAGTGTAAGGGAAAGAGGGAAGTCAATAAAAATTCCACAATTTTGGCCAGAGCAATTAGATGGGTGCCAGTGCCACTGACTGAGGTAGGGAACCCCCCAAAAAGATGCAGGAAATTTGGGAGTGGAATGTTTTCAAGAGTTTTGTGTTATATTTAAGATGCCTATTAGAGGACCAAGGAAACATGCAACTTATATATATATATAAGCCTGGAACTTAGAGGAGAGTATAGTGAACAGAACACGGGATTTTATGATACATCTGGAGTTACAATCTTATTATAAGATTGATAATGTATTTAACTTTCTGAGTTCCAGTTTACATATTTGTCAGTTGTAAATTACATTACTCATTTTTCAGCTATGTATTGCTGTGTTAAAAATCACCCCCAAGTGTAGGGGCTTAAAACATCAAAAAAAAATTTTTTTATTCTGTAGGTTGGGGTTCACCTGGGGTTCTTTAGCTGGTTTTGCTTGAATCTCTTACTCGACAACATTCACCTAGGTGCTTGGATGGGGCTGCAATGTCCAGGATGGTTTCTCATTCTCCAGAGCCTCTTTCTAGGTAGTCTCTCATCATCTGGTAATGTAGTTGAGACTGCTATTTATTTATTTATTGGTACTGGGGATTCAATCAAGGGGCACTTTACCACTGAGCCACATCCCAAGCCCTTTTTATTGTTATTTATTTATTTATTTATTTTTATTTTGAGATGGGATCTTGCTAAGTTGCCTAGGACCTCACTAAATTTCTGAGGCTGGCCTTGAACTTGTGATCCTCCTGCCTCCACCTCCTGAGTTGCTGGGATTACAGGTACATGCAACCGTGCCTAATACTTGGAACTTTGTAAAGATGGCAAAAAGTTTTTTGATAATGGTTGTACTTCGACTATGAATACATATATGTGTATGTAGGCACACATACTACACACAGACACACACACACACACTGCATATTATGTATACCAACAAGGAACACTGTGTAGGAGAGTCCTGCTATCATTTCTAAAGATGAGAATGCATAGTCATTTGGTGTTTCTTTTCTCTTTGTATAAACAAGCTCTGTGGGTTCTGTCTGGATTCTGGCTACAAGTCCTAGGCTATTTGTATTGAGAAGTCACTTCTTAGATACCCTTCATTTTATGGATGAATATTTCTGATCTGTCTAAAAACGTAATTTATAAAACACTATCCCCTTGCTATACTCTTGAACCTATCTTTCCCTGCTTCTGTGGCTCTCCCTGACCTTCTGCATCCTGTGTGTATTTCTTCCATGTGGCCTTGGGGAAGATAACTTAGTCTCTTTCCTTTGACAAGTAATTTCCTGTTTGGAGTCCAATGTGCTTTTCTCATTGGCAGAAACTTGATTGTCATAACATGTCTGTGTAAGACTTCTAAACACCTGTCTTCGGCAGAGCAGAACTGGGACATGCCTGCTAAATCACAGTGTTGTCTGGGTAACAATGTAGAAGGACACCCATCAAAATAGGAATGGATTAATCCAGAGTCTTGGAGTTGACTTTTTCTGAGTTTTTGGTACCACTTTCAGAAAAGTTATGGTTTACTTTATTCCTGCAAGTCAAGCAATAGCCTTTTGTCACTTTACTTATAGAAATGCATTGTGAAATCATTTTCAAATTGGAAAGTCATTGACCATGAAAACTTGTTTTTTTCTTTTGCTTCTGAATCAGAGTCTAGTATTAAGTTGCACATTTTCTCAAAGTGAAATGATGTTGATCAATGTTATATCTTATTGTCATTCAAAAATACGAAGTTCTGTATCAATACGGATAATATCAATTATGCTGTAGTAAAAACCAATCTTGAATTTCATTGATTTCAAAAAGGTTTATTTCTCATGCATGCTTCTTCATGTTTGGGTTGGCTGGTGAGCTTTGGTCAAGAGGGTCATTCAGGACCCCAGGCTAGCAGAGGCTCCATCTCGTCCCGCTTTCATGATCATGCAGGCAGGAGATAGGGAATATGGCATATTAGTTCACTGACTCTTAAAGCTTCTGGCCAGAAATGACATGTCACTTCATTCACATTTCACTGGCCAAAACAAGTCTCAAGGCCAAGCTGAGATTCAAAGGGGGAGAAGTCCAAGCCCATTATATTCCTTGACAAAAATGAATTGAAATATGTGTGAATAGCCTTGCTGATTGCCACAGTACTGAAGAACTAATCAGCCTTGCAGGGCGTGGTTGCGCATGCCTTTAATCCCAGCAGTTTGGGAGGCTGAGGCAGGATTGCAAATTTAAAACCAGCCTCAGCAACTTAGGGATGCCCTAAGAAACTTAGTGAGACCCTGTTTAAAAATAAAATATTGACGGGGCTGGGGTTGTGGCTCAGCGGCAGAGCGCTCAACTCGCACGTGCGCGGCCGGGTTCGATCCTCAGCACCATGTAAACATAAAAATGCATTGTATTGTGTACAACTAAAGTAAATAAATAAATATTAAAAAATAAATAAATAAAATAAAATATTGAAAAGGACTGGGGATGTGGCTCAGTGGTTAAGTGCTCCTGGGTTCAATCCCTGGTACAAAAAAAAAAAAAAAAAAAAAAAAAAACAGCAACCAAAAAAACTCGTTGCAAATCAAAGTAATCTAAAACATTTGAATTAAAAAAAAAATCAGTGTTGCCAAAGTAACAGTAATATGAAAAGCAATTTGGAAATGTATATGTAAGAGCCTCAGCAGTTACTGGCAAACTTTGAACTTTAATTATACCTTAAGAATCTAAATTTATAAGAATAAAACTGAAAAAATGGAGAATACCTAAATATCTAACAAAGGAGAATCAGTAAATCCATACTGTAGCACATATAATGTAATATTATATAGCCACCAAATATCATATTTTTGAATAATTTATAATGACATGATATAATGCTTATGATGTAACATCAGGCAAAAACTGTAAAGCATGGGGAGTTTCCAGTGTGAGTGCATTTAATACATTCATAGTGGTTATTTCTGGGGTCAGGGGCTGTGGCTCAGCAGTAGAGTGCTCGTCTTGCATGTGTGAGGCCCTGGGTTTGATCCTCAGCACCACATAAATAAAATAAAGTATTGTGTCCACCTACAACTAAAAAAAAAAAAAAAAAAAAATATATATATATATATATATATATATATTTAAAAATAGTGGTTATTTCTGGCTAAAGCTTTTTTTTTTTTCATTTTCATATCTTGTGCACTTTCTAAAATAAATATGTAAAATTTTAAGAAAAATGTAACTAACTTTAAAAATTCACGTTTGTTTTATGGATTCATTAAAGTACAATTTATATACTTTGATATTCAACCATTTAAAGTATACAGTTTTAGCAAATTTATAGTCATGTAGCCATCACTATGATACAAATTCAGAATCCTTCCAACACCCCAAAATTCATTCATGCCCTTTTTGTAGTGCATCCCTGCTCCTATGCATAGCCTTTTTTTTTTTTTTTTTTTTTTTTTTTTTTTGTGGTACCGGGGATTGAACTCAGGGGCACTCTACCACTGGGCCACATCCCCAGCCCTTTTTTGTATTTTATTAGAGACAGGGTCTCACTGAGTTGCTAAGTGCCTCGCCATTGCTGAGGCTGGCTTTGAACTCACAATCCTCCTGCCTCAGCCTCCCAAAGTGCTGGGATTACAGGCGATAGCCCCTTTTTTAAAAAAAATAGATTTATTTATTTACTTTAGTTGTACACAATGCATTTATTTGTACGTGGTGCTGAGGATTGAACCCGGGTCGCGCACGTGCTAGGCAAGCGCTCTACCGCTGAGCCACAACCCCAGCCCTGCATAGCCCTTTGATTTGTTTTCTGTTACTGTGTATTCAGCTTTGGCTAGAGATTTCATATGAATGGGGCCATGTACTCTTTAAAATCTGTCGTTGACTCAGCATGATGTTTTTGAGGTTCATTCAAGTTGTCATATGTGCTATCAATAGTTCATTCCTTTTTATTGCTCATTGTAGCATTCTGTTGTATGGAAATACCATCTTGTGTTTATCCATTCATCCATTGATGGGCATTTGTGTTGTTTCCAGACGTTGGCTCTTATGAATAATGATGCAATGGACATGTGCATAAAAAATCTCTGTGTGGACATACATTTTTAAAAATTTGTTCTTTTTACATATACATAACAGTAAGAGTGTATTTTTGACATATTATACACACATGCAATATAACTTATTCTAATTAGGATCCCATTCTTGTGGTTGTACATGATGTGGAGTTTCATTGGTGGTGTACTCATATATGAACATAGGAAAGTTATGTCTGATTAATTTTTCTGTCTTTCCTATTCCCATTCCCCCTTCCCTTCATTCCCCTTTGATTAATCCAATGAACTTCTATTCTCCCCTACCCCCTTATTGTGTGTTAGCATCCATATATCACAGAGAACATTCAGCCTTTGGGTTTTGGGACTGGCTTATTTCACTTAGCATGATAGTCTCCAGTTCCATTCATTTACTGGCAAATGCCATAATTTCATTCTTTCTTTATGGCTGAGTAATATCCTGCTCTGTATATATACCACATTTTCTTTATCCATTCATCTGGACATACATTTTTATATCCTTTGGGTAACTATCTAGGAATGGAATTTCTCAGTCATATGGGAAATGGAAGTTTATTTTTTAAGGAACTGCCAACCTATTTCCAAAGTGACAATATCATTTTGCATTCTCACCAGCAATGCAAGAGGATACCAGTTTCCCCACATTCTGGCCAATATTTGGTATTACAGGTCTTTTTAAATTTTAGCTAGAAGTGGGTGAAAATACTTGAACAGTTCTCTTCCAGGCATTGAGCTTTCAAAAGCCTGGCTGTAAGTTCTAGTCACATGGTGGCTGAAAGCTGGGATCTTGAGTTTCCCTGATTCTCTGGCTTTTAAATCAAAAGGAAGGTTAAGTCTTCATCACCTACCAAGATCTTCACCTCCTTGTTTCTATAGACTTGTATCAAGTAGTTTTCTTACATCAATACATAATATGCTACTCAACCCACATAAAACTGACCAAAAGATACTTTTGTGCTTTTTAAAACTGTGTGTCTTGGGGGGCTGGGATTGTGGCTCACCTAGCATGTGCGTGGCCCGGGTTCGATCCTCAGCACCACGTACAAATAAAACGCATTGAATAAAATGCTTTGTGTACAACTAAAGCAAATAAATAAATATTTTTTTTAAAAAACTGTGTGTCTTGGGGGTTGGGAGGGGAATGGAGAGAGGATAGAACTGTGCTGTGAAATTTTCTCTTTTACATTTTTACATGAAAGATAAATAAGGCACAGTCTTCATTGGCTTTTTTTTTTTTGTCTGACAAAACAATGTATGGGCTGAGTTTAAAATTATTTCTTGATAACTGCAAGGACAGGAAGCAACTGCTCTAGTACTTATGGAACCCTTTGGTGTGGGTGGTGCCTAGAAAAATGGGTAAGGAATGTAAAAGAAAAAAAAAGAAACATTGTAGTGTAAGATTTGTGATGTGTATGTGAGGAGAGGTGCTCACGTGTTGTTGTTAGGAATCTTGTGCTAGAATAAAAAATTGGGTTTCAATTTAGCTCTTCCATTTATTGGCAGTGTGACCTTAGATGAGTCATTTAATGTTTCTGGCTCCCTCATCTGTAAAATGAGTACAATAATATTTGAGCTATCTGCCGGGTAGAGACCTTGGATCCAAACAGCACTTTTACCCCATTTGTAGGGCACTTTGACTTATTTGTACACAGTACATTTGTACTTTTCATGTCGTCTTTTGCCTTGGGTGATTGCCACACAATCCAGGTAGGGCAGGGCAGTTATTATCTCCATTTTGCAGATGACTAAACTTCGGCTCAGAGGCTTTGGAATCACGTGGTAAATCTGTTGCAAAACAAAGTCTTCTACTTCCCTGGACAATTGATTATTATTTTGTTATCATTCATAGATGTTATGTTATATGTTGTGCTATAATTCTTTTTTTTTTTTTTTTTTTTTTTGGTACTGGGGATTGAACTCAGGGGCACTTGACCACTGGGCCACATCCCCAGCCCTTTTTTGTATTTTATTAGAGACCGGGTCTCACTGAGTTGCTAAGTGCCTCGCCATTGCTGAGGCTGGCTTTGAACTCACGATCCTCCTGCCTCAGCCTCCCAAAGTGCTGGGATTACAGGCGTGCGCCACCGCGCCTGGCTAAATTCTGAGATTTTAATGGTTTTAATCTCTGATTAAAATTCCCACAGACTTAGTTCAGTGTCTTGCACAGAGAGGGGCCTCAAGGATGATTCCTGAATAACATTTTATAATCAGCTCTTGCCCTGGAGTCTTTCAAAAATAGCCATATATGGGTTTAAAATTTTAAAGCTATATGTGGTCCATGGTTTTCTGTGCCTCATCTGAGGTCGAGGGAGGGAGACCCAGTTGTTTGGGACAAAGTCAGGTCTCTGCGCTCTGCTGTGAGTGCCTAGCAGCACTTCAGTGGTGCTCCGTTCTCCTTCCCTGAACCTGGTGAGTCCTGCCTACTTATGGGGGCTTGGGGTCCAACCTTAGCATGCAGAAGGGGGGGAGAAAGGATCGGCAGGTACTACACAAGTAGGGTGGTGCCTCAGTGCCCGATTGAAGGTTCCTTGGGGACTGTACTGTAAACAGTACGTGAAACACAACTTTCCAGGAATGATTGAGGTAGAAATTCTATCTACTTGTCAAACCGGCCCTTTGCAAGTGAAAGCACCAGAGCCCCCGTGATGTGGGATGGAAGGAAGGATCAAATGCCCAGCAAGAACTGACATGGGCACTTCCAGCCTGGCTTCTGGCTTGACCTTGCCCGACCTTAGCAATTGTCCTAAGCAGGCTGACTTCAGACACCTGTCCCCTGTGGCAGCTGTGAACGCCAGCCCCATCTCATCCTCTCCACTGGAAGCTGGGTCTGGCCAACACTGCCAGCTGTTACCCCACAGTCGCCATCATGGGTTCCCCTTGGCTCTATCCCCTCTGCTGCACTCTCTTGCTTACCCTTCTTCCCCCTTCTATACTCCTATTCCTGCTAATTTTCATGCTGTTGAACATGTTCTGGTGCCTGAAAATTTTTGTTCTGGATATGAAAAATTTTCCAGGAAAGGCTAGGAACAAATCCTGAAGACTGGGGGGGAAAAATGACAACATTTTTTTTAAAAAGCCATTTGTGCTGGGCGCGGTGGCGCACGCCTGTAATCCCAGCACTTTGGGAGGCTGAGGCAAGAGGATTGCGAGTTCAAAGCCAGCCTCAGCAATGGCGAGGCACTTAGCAACTCACTGAGACCCTGTCTCTAATAAAAACACAACAAAAAAAGGGCTGGGGATGTGGCCCAGTGGTCGAGTGCCCCTGAGTTCAATCCCCGGTACCACAAAAAAAAAAAAAAAAAAAAAAGCCATTTGTATGTATACTGGTTTTCAAGGATTGTTGTAACAAATTGCCACAAATTGGGTGGTTTACAATGGCAGAAATTTATTATTTCAGAGTTCTAATGTCTGGAAGTTGAAATCAAAGTTTCAGCTAGGTCTTGTTCCCTCCATGGAATCTGTTTTGCCTTTTCTGACTTCTGTGGTTACCAGAGATCATTGGCATTCCCTGGCTTTTAGCCGCATCACTCCAATATCTGTTTCCATCATTGATGGCTTTTTCCCCTGGGAATCTGTCTGTCTCTGTGAAAAGAAATCTCCCTTTTCTTTTCCTCATAAAACACCAGTCAGTTACTGGATTTAGGACCCACCCTAATCCAGCATGACCTCATCTTCACTTCCTTGTATCTGCAGAGTCCCTCTTTCCAAATAAAGTCACATCCATAGAAATCAAGATTTAAGACTGGGAAATGTCTTTTGGTGAACACAATTGATCCTGCTGCAATAGACATTAGTTTTATTTAACAATGTGAAGTCACATTAGGTCAACATTGTACTGACATATGGGTTGCACTTTAAAAGCCCACCTCCAGACAAGGTAGGGAATGGATTTGGTGAGGTGGTAGGAACATAAAAGGTGAACATGAAGTGGTGAAATTGGTTTCATGGTGCCTTCCTGCCAATTTCTGATAAATAGAATTGGTTTGTTTCACCTTTTATCTTCTGCATGTTTTGGAGTATGAGAAGAACCTTGCCTTGCTAGAGTTTTGGGATGTTTCCTCTTGCAACTTGTCCATTTGCATTAGTTACTTATTGAGCACCTGTATGTAATAGATTCTGGGTAGATACTTTCTTCCCTAAAAATTGAGATAGAGCCTTTTATTTCTACTTTGCATATAAGTGAGGGTCAGAGAGGTTAAGTTATAACCTGTTCCTGAAAACACAGCTGGCAAGTGGCACAGCTGAGAAGTGACCCCAATGTTGCTAGACTTTTTAATCCATTTGCGTTAGTTAGAGCTTCTAGTCATGAATCCATCTGACTAACCATGTTTAAATATCAAGTGAAGATACACAGTGAGTTTACAAGGTGGAAATACATTCTGGGAGGGTAGACAGGAATTCATGACATGAAGAGGCAGGAGGGGAGCATGATTCTACCTAACAGAGCTAAACAGAGCACTGACGTGATCTTTCCTGGCTTTCAGGTATGTCTTAGGATCTGTAGAGGGCGTTGATCCTTAGGGGGCAGGGGCTTTGTCAGTTAAGATGGCTTAGGATGCAAACTTACTCACATCCCAGGGACTGCAGCTACCACTCTGCTGCACCTTCCTTTGCTGGTTAAGTTTCCTACCTTTTTTTTTTTTTTAAATATATATTTTTTTAGTTGTTCTTGGACCTATATTTTATTTATTTATATGTGGTGCTGAGAATTGAACCCTTGCCTCACACATCCGAGGCAAGTGCTCTACCACTGAGCTACAACCCCAGCCCAAGTTTCCTGGCTTTATACTTTTTACAGTCTCTCCTCCCTGAACTAAGTCTTCCCTGTTCTTTCTTCCAGGAATGTTCTCCCCACCCAAGCCTGACTGTTGCGATGCTGTATATCTTTTTAAGCTTAAGAAAATGAAAAGCCACATTCCAAAAAGGAGAGGATACATTGAGAATGTTGTCATGAATTCCTGCTGCACCCTGTCCCACTTCCTCCTCTGTGGCTTTTCATACTGTTATGGTGTGCTATTGTAGTTTCTTTCCTTCTTTCTTTCTTTCTTTTTCTTTCTTTCTTTCTTTCTCTCTTCACATGTCTGAAGAAAAAATATTTAAAAATTTAAGTCCTAGGTATTAATTTTGTCTCTATATAGCCCTTCGGTAAAAGTGTTTCACTTATGATGAATAAATTTAAAGAATAAAAAAAGGAAGCCGGGCACGGTGGCGCACGCCTGTAATCCCAGTACTTGGGAGGCTGAGGCAGGAGGATCGCGAGTTCAAAGCCAGCCTTAGCAATGGCGAGGCACTTAGCAACTCAGTGAGACCCTGTCTCTAATAAAAACACAACAAAAAAAGGGCTGGGGATGTGGCCCAGTGGTCGAGTGCCCCTGAGTTCAATCCCTGGTACCAAAAAAAAAAAAAAAAAAAAAAAAAAGGAATTCCTCCACCAAAGGAATAATTATTCCTATCTATGTGTCCAGACATACTATTCATTTAAAAAAAAAAATTAACTAATTAATTTTAATTAGTTATATATGACAGTAGAATGCATTTTGATTTATTGTATACAATTACAGCACAACTTTTCATTTCTCTGGTTGTACATGATGTAGCATCACACCATATGTGCAGTCATACATGTACCTAGGGTAATGATATCCATCTCATTCCTCCATCTTTCCTGACTCCATGCCTATTCCCCACCCGTCCCTCCCCTTTGCCCAAAGTTTCTCCATTTTTCCCATGCTCCCCACCCCTGTTATGGATCAGCATCCACTTATCAGAGAGAATATTCAGCCTTTGGTGTTTTGGGATTGGCTTACTTTGCTTAGCATGATATTCTCCAACTCCATCCATTTTCCTGCAACTGCCATGATTTTATTCTCTTTTAATGCTGAGTAATATTCCATTGTGTGTATATACCACAGTTTCTTTATCCATTCATCTATAGAAGGGCATCTAGGTTGCTTCTACAGTTTAGCTATTGTGAAGTAATCTGCTATAAACATTGATGTGGCTGCATTATTATAGTATACTGATTTTAAGTCCTTTGAGTATAGTCTGAGGAGTGGGATAGCTAGGTCAAATGGTGGTTCCATTCCCAGTTTTCCCAAGGAATCTCCATACATGTTGCACCAATTTGCAGTCATACCAGCAATGTATGAGTGTGCCCTTTTCCCCCACATCCTCGCCAACACTTATTGTTGTTTTTATTCTTGATAAAACTGCCATTCTGACTGGCGTGAGATGAAATCTTAGTTTTGATTTGCATTTCTCTAATTACTAGAGATGTTGAACATTTTTTCATATATTTGTTGATTGAATGTATAACTTCTGAGAAGTCAGACATACTATTCTTGTACAAAATTGTTTTTCTTTATTTCTTCCCTTAGAAGATTGAAAAATCAAGCCAGAGCATCTTGGAGAAGAAGTGAAAAAATGCCATTGAAAGTGTGAAGAGAAAACCTACAGAATGGGAGAAAATCTTTGTCAGCTACTCTTCTGAGAAGATTAGTATCCAAAATATATAAAGAACTAAGCCTGGGATCAATGGCACACACCTGTAATCCCAGTGGCTCATGAGGCTGAGGCAGGAGGATTGTGAGTTCAAAGCCAGCCTCAGGAAAAGTGAAGTACTAAGCAACTCAGTGAGACTCTGTCTTTAAATAAGATACATAATAGGGCTGAGGGTGTGGCTCAGTGGTTGAGTGCTCCTGAGTTCAATCCCTGGTACAAAAAAAAAGGAAGTTATATACGCTGTTGGTGGGAATGTAAATTGCTACAGCCACTATGAAAATCATCATGGAGCTTCCTCAAAAAACTAAAAATAGAACTACCACATTGTCCAACTATACCACTCCTCAGTATTTATGCTAGAGAATTAAAGTCAGATTCTAGAGGTACATGCATACCCCTGATCACTGCAGCACTATGCACAATAGCCAAGTTATGAAACCAGCCTAGGTGTCTGTCAACAAATGAATAGATAAAGAAAATGTGCTATATATATACACAATTGAGTTTTATTCTTCCACAAAGAAAAACAAAATTATATAACTTGCAGGAAAATAGGTGGAACCAGAGTCTATAATTGTAAGTTAAATAAGCCAGACTCAGAAAGACAAGTATCATGTAGTTTTTTTTCTCATATGTTGAAGCCAGAGGGAAAAGAAAACGAAGGACACCATAAAAGTAGAAGGGAGACCATTAGGCTAGAGGAAAGGGGTCAGGGGGAGAGAAGAAGGGAGGGTAAGCAGGGGTATTAGGAAATACATTGGTTAAATTATTATGTTACATGCACATATGATCATGCCACAATGAAATCCACTATTCTATATAATTAATATGTACCAATAAAAAAAAGGATAGACCCCCCTGTAATAAAAGACACACTAGTTGTAATGGGAGATTGATAGTCCAAAGCTGAACATCATCCACTGTTTGATTTTGTGTAACTTTTAAGTCCTGGGTCATGAGATCCAGACTTTATATTTTTTTTAAAAAGGAATTCCAAGAATTGGTTTAACTTTCTAAAAAAAACAATAAAGAGGCTCTACTTTATCTAGGCAGTATTTAATAGTTTTTTTATTCATTATCCCTAAATCCTTCCCACCACATACACTTTCTGGCATCTGGCATCTGGCATCCCAGCACTGCACCCAACTAAAGAAAACTGCCTTTGGCCCAAGAGGGTGTTTTTATCTTTCTCAATATTCTTCACCCTTCTCCTTCCTGGTTCTTTATCATGTACATGAACTTGGCCTCTTTTTAATCATCTCTTCCTGGTCTTTCCCATTTTCATATCACAAAAGCCTAGGGATATTTGTGGCAGAGAAATCTACCTTCTTGGAAAGAAAGAGCAATCCAATGTTTGTTTAAAAGAGAAGTCTAAAAGAAAATTTTAAAAGGGGGACAGGCAGGAAAGAAAAGAAAAGAAAAAAAGATCTCCAGTCTCCAGTCAAAGGAAAAAAGATGGGAGAAGGAAATAGGGGTCCTACAGTCCAGTAAAAGTTTCAGAGCTGGTTTTAGTTTTTGCCTTGTTCCCAACTTAATATTTGGACCCTGGAAGACTTCAAAGGTCAATATTTCTTTCTTTTATTATTTTATTTTATTTTATTTTATTGGTACTGGGAATTGAACCAAGGGGCAGTTGACCACTGGGCCCCATCCCTAGCCTTTTTGTATATATTATTTAGAGACAGGGTCTCACTGAGTTGCTAAGTACCTCACCATTGCTTAGGCTGGCTTTTTTTTTTTTAATATTTATTTATTTGCTTTAGTTGTACACAATGCGTTTTATTTATTTATTTATTTTTTAACTTGGTGCTGAGGATCCAACTGGGCTGTGCACATGCTAGGTGAGCCCTTTATTGCTGAGCCACAACCCCAGCCCCTGAGGCTGGCTCTGAACTGGAGATCCTCCTGCCTCAGCCTCCCAGGTGCTCAGATTACAGGCGAGTGCCACCACGCCCAGCAAAGGTCAATATTTCAAAAAGTCTAAAGAAAAGTTTCATTTTCCCAAAATTAGTCTACATAGATTATACAGATTATGGCAGTTTCTCAGAAGGTTACCATATAACCTAGAAATTTCACTCCTGGGTATGTGTGCAAGAGAGTTGAAAACATATATTCACACAGAGGCTTGTACACAAACGTTCATGGCAGTAAATATTTCTAAAAGCCCCAAAGTGGAAACAGTCCAAATGTCTGTCAACTGATGAATGAATGAACAAAATGTGGTATATCCATATAATGGAATATTAGTTGTCAATCAAAAAGACTGAAGTATTGACATAGACTACAACATAGGTGAATTGTGAAAACATTACACTAAGTACAAGAAGATGAAAAAGACCTATATGATTCCACTTAAATGCAATGTCCAGATTAGGCAAATCCATAAAGACAGAAAGTATTTAGTGTTTGTCAAGGACCAGGGATGGGAGGTGGGAAGTGACTGCTAATGGGTTTCATTTGATATAACAATGTTATACAATTAGTGGCAATGATAATAACTTTGTGAATATATTAAAAACCACTAATCTGGACATTTATAAAACTAAGAAAGTTAAATTTGTTTCATGTTTCATTATTTAAAATGGGTCCATGGCAAGGGAATTAAATGAATCCTTGGGAAGAGGTCTGGAAACATTGCTATACATAGATTCAATCTATATTAAGAATCAGCTGTTCTGTATCCTGAATTTACCCACCTCCATGCAAACAAGGTGGCATTCACACTGCTTAGAATTCAAAGGTTCACTGCCCCTTCCTATGTCACACCCTTGGTACCCAGACAGGCCTTCTCTGTGCCAACTATAAAGAAATCCAGAAAGAAAAAAGAAAGTGACCGAATCCTTCTTTAAGTCTCTACCCCTGAAAGCCATACTGCCTATTCACCAGAGCCTCACAAAGAGCTTTTGTGAGTTCTTGCATTTCCACCTGTAGCTGCTGTACCCTCTCCTCAGGGTTCAGACCAGGTGGATCAGCACAGCTCAAGACTTGACTTGGGCTGATCTCCATCCTCAGCCATCTCTGTCTGCAGGATTGTGCGACCGCGCTCTGATCCAGTTCATCAGACACAGTTCAACTCAAGCTCAAACTAGGGTTCAGCTATAGCTCCCCCTGCATTTTTATAGTATTTCATTCTCATCCCATCCATCCACGTCAAACATTCTGAAGATAAGCTTGGGAAAAAAGAAAAGAAAATCAAGGAGTAAATTTTAACATTTTACTCTGGTTCTCTAGAATCCTCTTTAGTCCCTGACAAAACGTCAGTTTGCCAAAATAGGAAGGAAAGGAATCCAACTCTTAGGGATTATTTGAATTTCCCAGGAAAACACAATGTCAGAGAGAACAGGGATGGAAGGAGATTTGCAGGGCATCTGGTACAATGTCTCGCTGACTGCAGGAATCAATTCTAGTTCATTCTTGATTGGCACCCATTAGCCTGAATTTGCACACATCTCAGGAAGAGGTGATGTCTTCTTTTACATGGTTATATAACCTTCCATGGGACCATGATTTCTTCACAACTAAAAGCCCACCCTTTCTATACTACTCTGTCACTAAAAATATCAAGCTCATATACCTTGTTTTATTTTATTTTTCATCAATCCTGTAGGAATACATTGTTATCTCCACTTTACTTTTGGGGAAATTGAGTCTCAAAGAGTTGTCCAGAGTTGCAGAGTGGCGAGTCAAACTCTGAGCTTCTAACTCCAAGCCCAATGTTGTTTTTACTCTAAACTTCAGCCTTCTAGAGGTTTTGGAGGATGGTGACCAGATGTTTGTGCCTTTTTTGTACAATGCCTTGATAAATACTATTTAGATAAATTAACTCATTTTCTACAGACAATTTAACTTGGTATATAAAGCACTGTATAGTGGACTCATAGAGAATTAGATTCATTCGTCCATTCATTTATATGCTAATCTCCAAAGATGGTCCCTCAATGAGCCACACCTTTTAGAACCTCTCCTTGGGGGCTGGTTCTGTAATTTACTTTTAACCAATAGAATTGTTGGAGATTAACTCAGTATGATTTCTGAAGCCAGGTCAAAAGAAGCCCGCAGCTTCTACCTAGATCCCTTGGAACATTTCATTAGGGGGAAGAAGCCGCCATGTAAGAAGTCTAACTACCCTGAGGTAGCCATGTTTTAAGGAAGCCTTCACTGGCCTGTCAAGAAGACCAGGTGAGAAAAGATACCGAGCCAGCCCCTAGGTGTTCCCACTACCCCAGCTAATGAGGCAGACCTATAAGTAAAGAAGCCTATATGCCAGGTATATTTGGTCATCAGACATCTCCACCTCCAGCTACTTCTTTTTTTTTAAAAAAATATTTATTTATTTGCTTTAGTTGTACACAATGCGTTTATTTGTACCTGGTGCTGAGGATCGAACCCGGGCCACGCACGTGCTAGGTGAGCGCTCTACCGCTGAGCCACAATCCCAGCACCTTGAGCCACAATCCCAGCACCTCCAGCCACTTCTTATAGCTACTGCCTGAAACCCCTGAGAACTGCTCAGCTGAGCCCAGTTAACTCAGAGAATTATGAGACATGAAATGATTCCTGTAAGCGGTCAGCTTTGGAGGTGGTTTTTAACATGTCAATAATTAGGGAGAATACATGAGGATGATCATCAGACCTGTGATATAGAAAGAGCATGAAGATTACATGTATTTAGGTACCCAGATCACAGCAAGCAGTCAGTAAAACATAAAGCATCATTATTATTGTTAAACTTGTTTATAGGCCTTACTGAAGTCCTATTTAAGATAGCTAACTCATGCAAATTTGTTCCACACATGCACATTTTAAAACCCTGAGAACAAAGAAAGCATTCGCCCCCTGGAAGGTAAACCTACATTAGCCAAAAGCCCTAGGGATTTCTGGACTCCCTACCCTTTGCTGTGAAGTCTTTTTCTCTAATTCTTTAGATCTGGATTTGTTGGGCTATTTCTGCCCACTCCAGTTTCAGCCTGGGACTAGGATCTTATCTGCTGTGCTTATGGTGTTCCTTTGATCCACCAATACAAACCACTTAATGTTAATTACCGTACACAACTGTGCTAGTTACCCGTTGGCCTAAACTCCTTCTCTCAGTCTTGCTTTTTTTCCAAATTGGAAAAGAATCTTTTAAAGTCTTTTTGTAGTACTAAAGACATTTATTAATCACAGGACCAGAAGCATTTATTCTGGAATATTTTAACCATAATGCAATCTAAGAAGGAGTATTCCCATGCTTTTAAATGTATACAAAGATATAGTCATAAATATGTCAGGTCAGCATTTATCCAGTATGGCTGAAGACTGAGAGGACAAGATTCACAAACGGATATTGAGGAAGTTGGGCCTACATGAACTAACGTGGTGTGCATTTTTTTTTTTTTTTTTTGGTACTGGGGATTGAACTCAGGGGCCCTTGACCACTGGGCCATATCCCCAGCCCTTTTTTGTATTTTATTAGAGACAGCCCTTTTTTGTATTTTATTAGAGAGGCTAAGTGCCTCGCCATTGCTAAGGCTGGCTTTGAACTCGCAATCCTCCTGCCTCAGCCTCCCAAGTGCTGGGATTACAGGCGTGCACCACCGCGCCCGGCTGGTGTGCATTTTTTTTTTAAAAATATTTATTTATTTGCTTTAGTTGTACACGATGTGTTTATTTGTACGTGGTCCTGAGGATCGAACCCGGGCTGCGCACGTGCTAGGCGAGTGCGCTACCGCTGAGCCACAACCCCAGCCCTGGTGTGCATTTTTAAAAAAAATATTTATTTATTTGCTTTTAGTTGTACATAATGCATTTATTTTTTACGTGGTGCTGAGGATCGAACCTGGGCCACGTACGTGCTAGGTGAGTGCTCTACCGTTGAGCCACAATCCCAGCCCCGGTGTGCATTTTTTTAAAAAAATATTTATTTATTTACTTTAGTTGTACACAATGCAATGCATTTATGTTTATGTGGTGCTGAGGATCGAACCCAGGCCGCGCACGTGCGAGGCAAGCGCTCTGCCGCTGAGCCACAACCCCCGCCCCGTGTGCATTTTTTTAATTGGAAAGATTTTTTTTTTTTTTTTTTTGTAAAGGACACCAAGGAGTCAGATAGCTTGGCTCTGTTAATCATATCTGATATTTTTACAATGGTAAAAGACCTGAAGAGAAGAGACCAATCTAGCAGCACCACATGTTCCTACTACCCAGCTAAGGAGACAGACATGAGCAAAGAAGCCAGCAAATGTGTCTGGTGCAGGTGGGTCATCAGATGTCTCCAGCCTCAGCCACTTCGTGTAGCCACTGCTTGCGGCCAGTGAATTCAGAGTACCACGAGAGATAAGGAATGATTGTTGTGAGCCAGAGTTGGGGGTGGTTTTGTACATATCACTAAATAGGCATAGTATGTGAGAATGTGACTCTCAAACATGCCTGGAGGAAATCCAGGACCGGGATTTTCATTCCCATTTCACAGATGGAGATGCTGAAGCTCAGAGAAATTGATTTCTTTCAGGCTTCCAAGCTCACAATCAGGAACCAGTTCCATGACAACTAAGTAACTTTTCTTAGGCCAGCAAACAAGTTCCAATCCAGCATGTGAAAGAAATGAGAATTCATGAACATAAGATGGAATAAAACTTTTCATTTGTTATTAAGTAGGAATTTTTATAATTTTTTGTGCTACGTGTCTACAATTCCTTATTGATGATCCTTGGGGTTATATGTGTTTTGATATTTAGACTATTTCAGATGAATACACACACACACACACACACACATACACACACACTTCAGCAGGGAATACCTTATAATTAAACATATTATTTCTTGCAGCACAATGTGTAAATATGCATTCTAAATGAGGTAAAGCCTATAAAGATGATAGTTTCATGCCAATTCAGGCAGATTTTACCACCAAATAAGCTTGCTGCAAATTTTTAAACAAAATGAAATAAAAGTCTTTGTTTTTCAGAGCTTTTTAGTCTTTAGAGTTGTGGGATCATATTCAGACTATGAAAATGATCATGGCCTCCATGCTTTCTGCTGCTGGGAACGTCACTCGCAGGCCTGGTAGGGCTTGCTCTCGAGCTTTCTGCAGGACAGATGACTTGAACAGTTTGCACCTGCTTGTCTGTTCTTCTGAACTTGGCATGCTTACAAAGAAAGGCATTGGCTAAATTTGAAGTATAGTTTTGGGCTTTGGGGAGACAAACCCGTGCACCTAGCTAATAAATTCTGTTATCCAAAATCCCTAAGGGTGAGAAGAGAAAAGAAAAAAATTAAAATGGAATCGCAGCCTGCTTTCAACTCTGTGAGAGTTGATCACCTGATGAAGCCAGAGGCATCTCATCAAGAAAGTCCACACTTGATGAGGCAATTTTGTTCTGGAAGCTTTGGACTAGTCAGACCTGCAATGAATCCCATTATAAAGTCATAAAGATGGGTTGATGGAGGTGGAATCCTTGCATTAATATTAATGGCAGTAGTAATTATGATACCACTCCCCATTTCAGTCCCTGCCCATAAGATAAGCCTGGGCCCTGTCCTACATCCTATGCCAAAAGGAGACAAATAATATTTTCCAAGGTCAATTAAGGCTTGCTGCCTTTTCACCATGGGCTCTTCTACACACTTCCAAAGGAGCTGTGTAAGTCGTGCTGTCTGGGCCTCATCATTGTGTCTCCAAGGTGACATCTCTCACTGGGGAAAGTAAATGATGTAAGGAGGTCAATGACTGGTATGGGGGAGAGTTGAGGGCTACTGAGTCGAGCAGGCGTGGCCTGCACCCTGAGATGTGGTCTGCTGTCTTGTACTGTCCCAGCGGGGGCTGCTGTGTGGCTGACTCTGTGGGTGACTCAGCATGTACTGGGATGTTTGAGCAACTGCTGGGCAAACAGTGAGAAAGTGTCTACCTCTGATAAAGGAGAGAGAAAATGCACTTTGAATATGAGTTTTTCAAAATGTCTAAATATTGTTTTTACTCTCTGTTTTCATTCATCTCCCTTGTACTTCACCCACAATGATCTTTGAAATCTAATCATTTATTTGCTCTCTTCCTTGTTAAGGAAAAAGAACATCAGGACTTCTCTCAATTCTGACTTCTTGGCAGAAGAGCCTGCTTATCTCTTGGTGCACCTGTTTCAGTGCAGTTCTTGAACAGCTCCCTGTGTGTGCACCTCTGATGCCAGAGATGACCCAGCTCAAGTTCCAGGCTGACCATTTACTACCACGTGAATCTTCATGAGCTACTTAATCACCACAGGTTGTAGTTTGCCATGGCGTGGTAAAATGGCAATGGCCTGCGAGGAGCTTGTTGTGAGAAAGAAGTGAGGTGTTAAGAGTGTTTTTTGAGCCGGGCGCAGTGGCTCACGCCTGTAATCCCAGCACTTGGGAAGCTGAGGCAGGAGGATCGCGAGTTCAAAGTCAGCCTCAGCAATGGCAAGGAACTTAGCAAATAAGTGAGACCCTGTCTCTAATTAAAAAAATAAAAATTAAAAAAAAAAAAAAAGGGCTGGGATGTGGCCCAGTGGTTGAGTGCCCCTGAGTTCAATCCCTGGTACCAAAAAAAAAAAAAAAAAAAAAAAAAGAGTGTTTTTTGTACGACACATCCAAGGAAGGCTTGTTCTCACTGGATGCTATAGGGAAACTGAAGGAGAATAAAACACACACATACTTTAGTGCAGGAAAAATATGTAAAGGATTTTAAAAATGTCTTGAGAGCACAGAAAGCAGAGCAACTAATTTAAATTGTGCAACAGAGGGTGAGGATTTGATTTAGACCTGGGCAGACAATTGGACAGTCAATTGGTTAGTGAATGAAAATGAGAAAGACAAAGGGAAGCCATGGATGCTCCTAGGCAGGACAAACAAAAAACAACAACAACAACAACAATCCAAAGCAAAACCCTCAAAACATGGTGACAGAGACAGGAAAGAACTGGGAAGAAGAAATTTAAGCAGAGGAGCCAGACTTTTCCAATACTGTAGGGACTGAAGACTTCTTATCCCAATATCTTCATATTTATTTAATGTAATCAAAGCAAGTATCTTGATTTGGGTTTTTGAAAAATATTCACTCTAGCACCTATTCTAGCATTATAACGTAAAATCGGTTTGAGAGTTCATGGGAGAGGAGAATGAGAGGTTAGTTGATTGACATTGCAGAGGGCCTTGAATGTCACAAAAGTAAATGAGACTTCCTTAATGTGTTAAATAGTAAGGAGTCCTAGTAGGCTTTGAACCTGAGTGGCATGAGTTTGAAAGATTGTACCACCAAGGTAAAGAATTAATCAGAGGAGAGAGAGACAAAAGTGGGACAAGGGGTATATTAATTATGTTATATTATATCATATTATTAAAAGCAAAGGGTTATAGCTAAGATAGGAGAAATGGAATAGATGTGGAGGAAGACACAGATGTTGTAGACAAGGGTTTAGCTATCTGTGCTTATTGACTGGATGGGGAAAAAAGAAAGGTATTACAAATAATGCTAAGATTTCTAATCCAAGTGACAGAAGAAAGGGGTCAACTTTATCTGGGTAGAAGAATAAGAAGGCATGGGTTCAAAAGTGAGTATAATTACTTCCGTTATATTTGTTCTAATTTTGAATTAGATATATGTTCATAGGGTGGCTTGGAGCTCATGAGACAGTTGGTGGCTGGAGCTATGGATATAGCAGTCTTCTTACTTGAGGTGACAGAAAGAAGTGCAACATCATTAGATGACTTCAGCAGTGTGGAGGGAAAGTTGCTAGTACTTAGAGGGGATGGTTGAGTGCAAACTCCCTCTTCCACAGTCTTGGCTTGTCACCAGAAATTCTCAATTTCATTGATTCACATCAAAGACAGAGTAACTGATAATAGCATAAAATATCATGCATCTTATGGATATTTAAATTTTATTACAGACCAAAGCCTGGAACTAAGAAATTAAGTAAAAAAAAGTTCAGAATGGGAGTCCGACAGCCTCTGATGCTGCCTGCAGGTCTGGGAACAGGCCCCGGCTGAGGAAGGCCGCCACCACCCACCTGTGTGTCTTCTGCTCCGCCCACCCACTCCGGAGCTGTCTACAGGTCTGGGAGCAGGCCCAGGGCCAAAGAGGGGCCCAACCGCCCAACTGCCCAACCCCCTCCACCACACCTGGACTGGGAGGAGACACAGGAGAAGAAAGTGGGGAGAAAAAGCCAGACCTCCTGCTCCACCACACTGAAGCCAGGAGGAGATCTGGAGAGAGAGGCCTGTCCCACTCCCACATCGTGCACCTGCTTGGAGAGGCACTCTGCACTGGGGTTCCATGGCTACACAGCCCAACGTCAAGATAATATATAGGCTTGAGGCTGCCACTGCCACAAAACTGAGAAAGCACTGCTCCTATCAAGGAACAACAAAAGGTAGTGGTAAGGCATCACTAAGGTCCCTGTGGACCAGGCTGTACCAGAGGGGGCTTTACTAGAGATGCTACCAGTTATCCTGTTATGAGCTAACAGGGAGTATTACATGGCGATGCCTATCTCTTGTTTCTCCTACTAACACCCAAATTCTCATGATTACCCTCACACTAGTCAAATAATCTAATACCTCTATTTTCTTACATCCTACCTCACAAATGTCTTAGCCAACCCCTATGTCCCCCCTTCTACCATTAGATACTGTAAACCACCATGCAAACATACTGACTATATGGTAGAGGATAACTGATATCATCATTTATGTTTAAATTGTCAAAACTGTAAATATAAAAATAGAAGCTAACTGATGTATGGCAACACATTGGGTACATTGAATGCTGTAATATTGATCTTTCCCTTAAAAGTGAGGCATCAGGTAACCTGTAGGAATGCTATCAAAAAATAGGGCAGAAGCAGTAATACCTCAGACTTACACTGCAAGAGAGGAAAACACATAGACATCATGAAAAAACAAGGGAGGTAAATGCCCAAAACAAACCAAGATACTACAGCAATAGAATTCATAGAAAGCACAGTAGGTGAAATGTCGGAGAAGGAGTTCCGACTATACATGATTAAAATGATTTGGGATTTAAAAAATGACCTAAGCGAGCAGATACAGGCAAAAGTTGATCTCTCTAAAAAAGAGATAAGAGATCAAATACAGGCAACCTTTGATCACACCAACAAAGAGATAAGAGAACAAATACAGGTAGCAAAAGATTACTTCAAGAAAAAGATAGTCTGAGAAAAAAACAAACAGAAATACTTGAAATGAAAGAAACAATAAGCTATTTAAAAAACTCAATACATAGTATCACCAACAGATTGGATCACTTGGAAGACAGGAACTCAGACAATGAGAACAAAGTATATAATACTGAAAATAAAGTTGACTTCATAGTGAAGATGGTAAGAAACTATAAAAAGAGATATCCAAAAATTATGGGGTACCATCAAAAGACTGAATATAAGATTTATTGGAATAGGGGAAGGTGCAGAAAATCAAACCAAAGGAATGCAAAATATCTTCAATGAAATATCAGGAAAATTCCCAAGCAATACTTTTCAAACTATTTCATGAAATAGAAAAAGAGGGAACCCTTCCAGACTCATTCTATGAGGCCAATATCACCCTGATTCCAAAACCAGGCAGAGAAAAATCAAAGAAAGAAAACTTCAAACCAATATCTCTAACGAATATAGATGCAAAAATTCTCAATAAAATTCTGGCAAGTCGAATACAAAAACATATCAAAAATATAGTGCACCATGATCAAGTGGGGTTCATTCCAGGGATGCAAAGTTGGTTCAACATAAGGAAATCAATAAATGTAATTCATCACATCAATAGACTCAATGATAAAAATCATATGATCATCTCAATAGATGCAGAGAAAGCATTTGACAAAATACAGCACTCCTTCATGTTCAAAATGCTAGAAAAAATAGGGATAATAGGAATATACCTTAACATTGTAAAGACCATCTATGCTAAACCCCAGGCCAACATCACCCTAAAGGGAGAAAAATTGAAAGCATTCCCTGTAAAAAATGGAACAAGACAGGGATGCCCTCTTTCATCACTCCTTTTTAACATAGTTCTTAAAGCCCTAGTCAGATAAATTAGACGAAAGAAATTAAAGGGATACAGATAGGAAAAGAAGAACTCAAATTATCACTATGTGAAGACGATATGATTCTATACATAGAAGATCCAAAAAATTCCACCAGAAATCTTCTAGAACTAATAAATGAATTCAGCAAAGTGGCTGGATATATAATCAACACCCATAAGTCAAAGGCATTTTTGTACATCAGTGACAAATCCTCAGAAAGAGAAACTAGGAAATCCACTCCATTTACTATAGCCTCAAAAAAACAACAACAACAACAACAAAAACTTGGGAATCAACTTAACAAAAGAAGTGAAAGACCTCAACAATGAAAACCACAGCATGCTAAAGAAGAAATTAAAGATCTTAGAAGATGGAAAAATCTACCTGTTCATGCATAGGTAGAACTAATATTGTCAAAATGACTATTCTACCAAAATCACTATATAATTTCAATGCAATCCCAATCAAAATCCCAATATCATTCCTCATAGAAATAGAAAAAGCAATCATGAGGGGCTGGGGTTGTGGCTCAGCGGTAGAGCTCTCACCTAGCATATGTGCGGCCCGGGTTCAGCCCTCAGCACCATGTAAAAATAAATGCATTGTGTACAAGTAAAGCAAATAAATAAATAGTTACAAAAACAAAAAAGAAAAAGCAATCATGAAATTCATCTGGAAAAATAAGAGACCCAGAATAGCCAAAGCAATTCTTAGCAAGAAGAGTGAAGCTGGTGGCATTACTATTCCAGACCTTAAATTGTACTACAAAGTAATAGTAATAAAAACAGCATGGTGGGGGGGAGGGGGCAAGGGGATAGGAATAATGGCAGACTGAGTTATTCATGACTACCCTAAATACATGTATGGAGACACAATTGTAAAAATACTTTATATAAAACCAACAACTTGAGAAATTGTGCTCTTTATATGTAATATGAAATGAAATGTACTCTGTCAACATGTATAAAAAGTTAAAATAAAAAAAAGAACATAAAAAAATAGGACATAAAACAAAACAAAACAAAAAAACCCAGCATAGTATTGGCACCAAAATAGACCAGTAGAGCAATGTTATAGAAGACACAGAGACTAACCCACACATCTACATGCAAAAAATGAGCCACCATTCTTAGCTACTACTAATAAAGTTATTCTCATACCAATAGGCCCCAAATAGGGAAAGGATCTAACAAGGTCAGAGCATTTGAAACATGGGATGAAAACCAACAAAATTTAGAAACTGCAACTGATAGAGTATAGCTAGTTCCAGAGCCACCTCGGTAAAATATTTGATGTGATTAGAGGAAGTTTGTAGTTAGTTGAGGTCACTCCATTCATTTTATTTTATTGGAGGTTCAGATGAAAAGACTGGGGATTAAAGTAAATTGAAAATGGGTTGAAATGTGCTACAATAAGATGGGAACTCTCAAAAACATTAAAAGGCCTTCTTAAAAGCAGATCATTTTAGGGATGAGAATTTTTCCATTCCCTCCCTGCTAAACTATAACAAAAAAGATTTTCTGCTGAACTGACCAAGACTAGCAAAATGTTTCTAAATCCATGCACCCGGGAAAACTTTCCCAAAACTTTTTCTGGGGAAAAAAATTCTGCTAGTCTCTTCTCCAAAGTTCAGACCCAATCATACAACAGAAATTGCCTGCAGCTAACCTATTCAACCTAAAAGAACCCAAAAAAGAAATTAAATGTGTTCAGAAGATCATCTCTCCTCTAAAGACATGAACAGGGACATGAAGCACCCTGTGAAAGGTGCTCCAGGAATTTGCTACTCCATGATTACAAGGCAAACCCCTGGCTGCTTGATGGAGTAGGCAGTAGAGATGCCATGTCAAAGAAGACAGTAGACTTCTCTGGCCCTGTGTAGTCACCGTTATATGTCTACCCTGGATTTTTCAGGGACTCACAGAATTTTCTGTAGTCCAATTCTTCAAAGCAATTGAATTTGGGAAGAATTTTGTATGAGGTTTGGCACAGTGGCACACTCCTGTAATCCTAGCGGCTGGGGAGGCTGAGGCAGGAGGATTGTGAGTTCAAAGCTAGCCTCAGCAAAAGCAAGAGACTAAGCAACTCAGTGAGACCCTGTCTCTAAATAAAATACAAAATAGGACTGGAGATGTGGCTCAGTGGTTGAGTGCTCCTGATTTCAATCCCCGATACCCCTACTTCCCCCCCAAAAATTTGTATGAGATGCTGTGGCATGTGTTGACATACTTTGCAAACAAAGAAAGCCTATAATTTCTGTTACCTATTCAAATGCACACACATGTGCACACATGCATCTACAGGCACATGTATGTACATATCCACACATGCACATGTATACATTCATGCACGTGCGTGCACAAGCGTGCACACACACACACACACATACATCATCCAAACATTTGAAATTGCTTTTCATTCCCAACATTCCCATCTACTTGCCATCTTCCTACCTTTGCTTATAAAGCTCCTTCAATCTGGAAGGCACTCACCATTCCTACCTTTTCTGCCTATTAAACTCCTACTTAGCTTTCAATGCTCAGTTCATGTCATAGTCTTTTGTATCTGCCTTCTTTCACTCAACATAAAATTTGTGATTCATTCTTACTATTGTATTAATCAATAGTTTGTTCCTTTTTATTGCTAAGTAATATTCTACTGAAGAAATGTACCATGGCTTATCTGTTTTCCTATTGATGAGCATATTCTGCTTCAGCTGACTAGTCTCACACCAACTGAGTGTACTGCAAATCAATTCCAAATGAACTACCCAGAGTTAGAACAAGTTCTACACATCAAAGACAAAATCCTCCAGAAGACTGCCCTCAGATGTCAGATGCACTTTGAGGGTCCACAGTATGAAAATAAAAGGAAAATCACAATGACAACAACTTTGAAAGAACTTTTGAAAATGGAGTTGGGAAACCATGCTGGGAACAGGATTTATGTATGTCTCAGGCCACTGGCTGCAATGCAAATTTTGACTTTTAGCATCCAGAGCAGACAGAACAACTGGACAGGTTCATAGAGCCTAGAGACTCAAGATGCCTGTCAAGAGGTTATTGCCTCTTGTCTTATGGACATTTCCCTTTGGTTTATATATTCTTTTCTTTATTTTGTATTGGTTACATAGCCCAATTAAGTAGGCCTTGCTTTCTTTTCCAATTTCAATAGGAGTTTCTCTAAGCAATTTTAATTATCTGGTAATGATATAAGAGCTTCTTGCCTATATGAGTTCCCACTTTTCCTACCTTCTTCAAAACACTGATTCAGGTTATTTGAACCTGTGTCTTCTGAACGGTAACTCGTAAGACTCCAAATAAAATGCTTTTACTTTTTATAGTTTCTTAATTTGAATTGATCAACACCTATACTTCTGACCAATTTGCTATATATTTGGGGATTCTTACAACTACCTCAGGTTTGATAATTTGGTAGAACAACTCAGAGAACTTAGGAAAGCACTATACTTATAATTTCAGCTTTATTATAAAGAATTCTATAGCATAAGCCTTGGGAGGGAACATAGAACTGCCAAGTTCCCACCTGGTGACCTCAGAACATGTTACTTCCCAGCATATCAACGTGTCCACCAACCAATGTGTCTGAAATTTTTTGGAGCTTCATTATATTAGCTTCATTGTATGTTATATTATTATAGAAGTATGGTTGATTAAATCATTGTCCACAGGATCGAATTCAATCTCCAACTCCTTACCTTGCCCAGAGGTCAGGCTGGATCTGAGTTCCAACTTGTATGTGACTGATTTTCTGGTGACTCGTCCCATCCTGAAGCTATCTAGCCATGCCCCTGACCTCTGCCTTGTGTACCTCATTAGCATAACAACAGCCCTATTTCACAGGAAATTCCAAGGGATTTTGAAGCTCTGAGCCAGGAACTGGAGACAAAGACAAGATACATACTTTATTATACCAGAGAAATTTGGGATATTTTTGGTGTTTGGCTATTATGATATAAAGTAGTTATAACATTCCTGTACTAGAATATTTGGGGATATATGCTTCATTTATCCTGGGAGCAGAATGGTGAATTTAATACAACATTCTTTTTTTTATTATTTTTTATTTTTTTAAATATTTATTTATTTACTTTAGTTGTACACAATGCAATGCATTTATGTTTACGTGGTGCTGAGGATTGAACCCGGGCCGCGCACGTGAGAGGCGAGCGCTCTGCTGCTGAGCCACAACCCCAGCCCAATACAACATTCTTTGGGGAGACTTTTCAGGGAACCAGTGTCAACCTGAACCCTGTATCTCTCCAAAGATGTGGTTATTCCTTATTTCTTAATGTATGATTTCTTAAATAAATGGTCATAAGCCTCTTGGGGGGAAGGACTAAGGGAATCACTACTGAATTCCCTGCTATGGGAAGATCCTTTCTCATGGGAAAGTAGCCTATTGATGGAGGAATTTTGGCTCTGAAAACTAACATAAGTCAAGGAATGGGAAGAAATTTTGTCTTTCATTCGGTGGTTGAGCACAGTCTTCTACCCATCATTTTTCATCCCTTTTTTTTAGAGTGGAGGAATAGATAGTGTATTGGGCAGAGTTCTACAGAGAAACTGAACCAATAAGTTATCTATCAATCATCTATCTATTAGGAGAAATTGGTGCATATGATCAAGGAAACTGAGAAGTCTCCTGATCTGCTTGCTGTCTATAGGCTGAAGACCCAAGGAAACTAGTGGTGTGATTCAGCCCAAGTCCAAAGGCCGGAGAACCAGGGGAGCAAATAGTATAAATCCCAATTTCAGGGCAGGAGAAGATGAGATGTCCCAGCTAGAGTAATGAGTCAGAAAAGGGGGGGGCACATTCCTTCCTTTTTTTCTCTTTCATTCTATTCAAGCCTTCAACAGATTGGATGATGAACACCCATACTGGAAAGGGTCATCTGCTTCATTTAGTCCACCAATTCAAATGCTGATCTCATCTAAAACACCGCCACGAACATACCTGGGTGTTCTATGGCCCAGCCAAGTTGACACATAAAATTAAATACCATAGACTGTGGGTATAGCTCAGTGGTAGAGAGCTTGCCTAGCAAGTGTAAGGCCCTGTGTTCCACTCTCAGTACTCCAAAATAAAACAAAACAAAGGAAAACCACCACTAGCTTCCTCCTTGTCAACTAAGCACCCATAACACAATGAGCCCTTTGGGTGGTGACAGGGGTGTCTGGGGAAAGAAGTTGACTGGTGTCCATAAAATGGGTCTTCCTATTCATTTGATTACTAAAATCCCCCTCTGCTAAGTACACTGTTTCAGCAAGGGTTCTCCCCAAGGATAGAGGAATCGGTGTCCTCGTTCATTATGGAGGCCAAGATGCCCCACAATAGACTATCCACAAGTTGGAGAGTGAAGGAAGCCAGTAGTATAGCTCAGTCCAAGTCTGAAGGTCTCAGAATGAAGGAAGCCAATGAAATAACTCTCAAAGGTTGAAGGCACAAGAGCCCATGGGACCCTTGAGTGAGTCTTAGAGTTCAAAAGTCAGAGAACCTAGAGTTCTAATGTTCAATGGTGAGAGAAGAAGGGCGTGCTGGCTCCAGAAGACACAACATGGATTCGCCCTTCCTCTACCTTTTTGTTCTATCCAAACCCCCAGCCAATTGGTTGGTTCCCACACTAATTTAGAACAGGTCTTTCCCACTCAGTCCACTAACTCACGTACCAATCTCCTCCCATTATATTCTCATAGACACACACTGGGGCAGCACGACCATTCTGATCAAATGCCAAACCACCTGGGTTTCTCTCTTAGCAGAAGAGGGATGGTATGAGTATTTACTGAAGCATTGCATTGAGAATAATTAATAGAATGATTGAGAAAGAGTAATGCTTTACCAGTTGTCTGGGTATCCTTTACTTTAGTCAGGTTGATACTCAAAATCAGATTTACTGTCATCCTTTGGTAAACATTCACATAGGACACCAATATCATATATTTTGCTCATTAAGAGAGGCCTATCATCTACATTTTCCCCAAATTTTTTTGTCACCAATTTTGCATTCATATTCCTTCCAAGTACCTGATCATTTATCCAAACCATTGGCCATAGCCCATGAATCACAATATAGTTGCATGTCTGGTCATTTCTTCTGCCAAGCCAAGTGAACAACCAGTTTCCCTTCTTGAAGTAATGCCCACTGGGAATATTTTCCTTCACAGCTGTCCTTCAGTAATGTCCCAGAGAGGAGCTGTAGTGCTGCAGCTGTCTATTCTTGGTTGTGCAGAACTATCTAGAAGCCAAGCCTCAGTCTTTTCCTGCTCTGTAAACTTGTTGTAGGCAACTCCCAACAGGTGCAGGCTGGGAGAGAGAAGGCAGGAGTGGGGACCATGTTGATGATGGAGTGTTGCCGTGCATGCCCAGCTTTATGGCTTAGGGCACCACATACAAACCCCTTTGTGACGGTCAGCTCAGGTTGCATGGTAATTTGGTGGCCCATGTTTAAGTGTTCAGTTTCTATTAAAGCCTAGTGGTAGGCCCAGAGCTGTTTCTCAAAAGGAGAGTAGTCATGTGTTGAGAGAGGCAGGGTTTTGCTGCAAAATCCTAAGAGCCTGTGCTGTAATTCACACGTGGGAGCCTGCCAAAAGGCTCCAAACAGCATCCCTGTCTGCCACTGCCACATCACACACCATTGGATCTGCTGGCTTACATGGCTCTAGTAGCAGAGAAGTTTACACAGCAGCTTGGAACTCTTACAGAGCCTTCTCTTGTTCTAGGCCTCACTCAAAACTAGCAGCTTTATAGATCACTTGGTAAATGGGCCAGAGTAGCACACTCAGATGAGGAATGTGTTTCCCACCAAAATATCTCTCATTCCACAGGTCAGGGAACAAATGTGGGATTCTGTTCTGCCAGCTGCTGAATATATTTATGCTTATTGTGTATTCTGGAAATGGGGATTGTCTTGGAAAACAGGATCATTTTGGGGAATTGGATGGAATGTGATTTGTAAAATTGATGATAAAGAAATTTTGAAAGAGAGAGAGAGAGAGAAGCATGTGTGTGCATAAAAGTAATCCTTGCCAGTGGCCCATCTATCTGGTCTTTAGAACACCACCACATTCTATTAGTCATCTCCATTGGCCCCATGGATCAGACATGCCAGGCTTCCATTCTGACCTTACTGCCCATCATCTTCATTATGTCCACCTTGTTATGATGGCTAAGTGTTTCCATTTGTCTTCTGCTTTTCTGGATCCTATATCTGTTATTACCAGGGAACCCTGTCCAATAAACCTCTAGTTAACAGAGGACAGCTGCTACTGACTTCTCAATAATGCTGGCAGATCATTTCTGCTTGCCTTGGAAGTCAGGGTATATTTTAGGCCCTCTGGTTCACTAGGACTGCCAGAACAAAATATCGTAGTTTTGTTGGTTTAGACAACAGAAATTAATTTTTTTTCATAGTTTTTGAGGTTGGAAGCCCAAGATCAAGGTGTCAACAGATTTGGTTTCTAGGAAGACCTCTCTTTCTGCCTGACATTTGCTGCCTTCTTACTGTTCTTGGATGGCCTTCTATGTGCATATATAGAGAGATCTCTGCTATCTCTTCCTCCTATAAGGGCATCAGTACTATTAGATTAGGACCTCACTGTTCTGACCTCATTTAACCTCAATGACCTCCTCAAAGGCCCTTTCTCCAAATAGAGTCACATTGGGGTTCAGGACTTCAACAAATGAATTTGGAAGGCACAAAATTCAGTGCCTTCCAATGCTTCAAGGAACCTGTCTGCTGGTTGCCTTTCTAGTTTGATATAGTAGATCCTTTCTGTCTGCCTCACTTTCTGTGCTTTTTGATTTTTCTCCCTTCATGCTTGTTTTAATGTGAGTCATTGCTTCTTTACATGATTCCAGGGGTCTTCCTAGCAGCAGATTAAACCAGAGTATTAAATCCCGTTCTATAGGAGGTCGATCACGTATTGACAAATTCTCCATGATGCAACTTGATATTCCGCTCTACTCCTCTCAAACGTAGCACTCTCATGATCCTCTCCCAGGAATGCTCTATCGATTCCTGATGGCCTTCGCCATCTAGGTCTTGTAGCTCCTGTGGCATGTAACCCTTCCCCTTCATTTGCAGGCCCAGCACTTCTTCGGTTGGGTCATAGTTGGCTTTGACTCTGTGCCAGGAGAGGAGAGATCTCCACCCTAAGCTTTAGATGCCCACCTCTCCCCCATCACGGCTCTGACTTTGGCCTAGGACTTGACTGAAGGAGCCTATAATCAAGGAGATAGCTAAAGATTGCAGTTAGCTGAGAGACATAAAAGATGTTCTAGTTTCCACCTGATATTAATACATTATTCAAAGAATCTTTGTATGCCCGTGAACACTGCGTGACGCACCTGTAAGCTTGAGCTGTAAGCACGTGTCCTTGTTAAAGCTATATGTATATAACTGGGTGAGGTTCGTTAGTGTGTGTGGGAAGAAGAAGGTGGTGGTTGGAGTTAGAGCATTTGGAGTGATTGCTGGAGCTGGAGAGAGAAGAAGAATAAAAGACCTTTTTTCATTTTCATCCTGCCTCCGAATTTTCCTGTGGCGTTCGCTGCTCCAAGTGACTTCCGCTTCAGGCAGCGACAGGTGGTGGCCTGTACGGGGAATTCAGCGGCCAGGTAAGAAAAAAGAAAATTTAAAAAGATGGGAGCAAATATAACAAAAAGTCGGTTTATAAAAGCCATGAATGAAATTTTTGATATTGAGAACTCAGATAGTGAGAAAAGTGAACAAGAAAGCATATCCTCTGATTCAGTTGAGACCAGCAAGGAGAGTAGGAATGTAAATTCAAAAGTAAGATCTGCAAAAGCCATCAGAAGCTTAATAAAATTAGCTGAGGAGTATGTACTCTCCTTAGAAGCTGAAACCAGGATACTAGTGAAAGTAATAATAGTAACAAGGAGCCAAACCATGAAAGTACGGTCTCCTCCACTGAGCCGGTTAGGAATTATGAAGCTAGTAGTGAAGAGGAATCAAAAAGCGATTCGGAGAGCACAGTCTCCAATAAAAAGAACAAAAAGAAATTAAAAAAGAGAAAAGACCGTCAAACAGAGGAACCACTAGTGCCCTCTGCTCCTTCATGGATAGAATCCCTAACAGAAACAATAAAGAGTATTGATCAGAGTGTACGTGTCCTTGAGGTAGAAATTGGTGGCCTTTCTGAGAGCTTATATGCTCTCGAACAACATAGACCGCAGGAGCACCTAGAGCTGCCAGTATTTCAAAATGAAGAGGGACAAAGGTATCACGAGTCCCTAGACTTTAAAACAATAAAGAATTTTAAAGAGGCGGTAATGACTTATGGGCCTCAAGCTCCATTCACATTAAGTATGATAGAGTCACTTAACACCCTAATCTTAGCCCCCTCAGATTGGAAAAGTCTATGCAGAGCGGTACTAAGTGGGGGACAATACCTAATCTGGAAAACTCAATTCCAGGAACTTTGTTCAGAAATAGCAAAGAGAAATGCTGCAGCAGGTTTCCCTCAACGCAATATAGATATGCTCACAGGGGAGGGTCAGTTCGCCGAACTACAAAATCAGCTACAATACGATCCCGGTGTGTATGCCCAGATACACACTGCAGCTGTGAAAGCCTGGAAGACAATATCAGGCAGGGGATCTGCAAGGCAGCCTATCAAAAGTTATACAAGGGCCTAACGAACCTTACGCTGATTTTGTAGATAGACTCTTAAAAACAACATCTAGAGTTTTTGGCGAAGTCGAGCAAGCTATGCCTCTAGTTATCCAATTAGCATACGAGAACGCTAATAAATATTGCCAGGATGCAATAAGGCCGTGGAGAAGTAAAAAAGACTTATTAATTTATATCAGACTGTGCAAAGACATTAACGAGGCTGTTATCACAGGCAACGTAATTGCTGCAGTGATGAAAAATTCCTCCCCTCAAAATTCCCAAAGGATTCAACCTAGAACAGGATATTCCAGACAAAATTATTATAATCAACCAAGATATGCTAAGCAATATCCCCCAAGGGTAATAAAATCAAATTCATACCGTGCTCCAGGCCGATGCCCCAGGTGCAAAAAGGGTATACATTGGGCCAATCAATGCCATTCTAGATATGATATATATGGAAATGATTTATCCAGGATTTCAAAAAACGGGGCACGGGGCCCAATGCCCCGGGGCCCACAAATGTACAAGGCACTAGAGGAGGAAGGCCCTCAGATTCAAATGATTCCTCGTCACAGTCCCTCCTACCCATTAACTCCCTTATCAGAGGGACAAGAGGAAGTGCAGGATTAGATCTCTGTTCTACTGCCCGGATGGTCCTGACACCTGAAATGGGGGTTCAGCTGATTCCTACGGGAATCAGGGGACCTCTCCCTTCAGGAACTGTGGGACTAATCCTTGGGCGTAGTTCCAAAAGTTTATTAGGCTTTAATGTTATACCAGGGGTTATTGATTCAGATTATAATGGAGAGATTAAAATAATGCTAAGTACACACAGGGGCATCATCTCCGTAAATCAAGGAGACAGAATCGCACAGCTGCTCCTCATTCCCAGTCTCCATAATTCTTTCAAAAGCATGCCACAAAATAGAAATAGCAGAGCATTCGGTTCCACTGGTTCAGGACCTATGGCTTTCTGGGTCCAGGACTGTTCACAGAGGCCTATGTGCAAATTAAAAATTCAAGGTATAAACATGGAGGGGCTGATTGATACAGGAGCTGACTCTTCCATCATAAATCTACAACAATGGCCTAAGCACTGGCCTCTACAGAAAGCCTCAACCAGTTTAAGAGGCTTGGGATACAGTAATACCCCAGCTCAAAGTGCTGTAATCTTAAATTGGCAAGACAATGAAGGCCATACAGGAACATTCAAACCCTATGTTTTAAACAGCTTGCCAGTTACCCTATGGGGAAGAGATATCTTACATCAAATGGGGCTACACCTAGTGACCAAGCCTGCAGGTGTTAAGAATAAAAATCCTAATCATAATAAAAAAGGCAAAGGACATTTTTTCTAGGGGCCACTGAGAAAACAATTTTAAAAATACCATGGCTCTCTAATAAGCCAGTTTGGGTCCCTCAGTGGCCCCTATCCAAAGAAAAATTGCAAGCGGCCCATCAATTAGTTAAAGAACAATTAGAAGCAGGACACATAGAGCCTTCCACCTCTCCCTGGAATTCTCCCATATTTGTAATTAAGAAAAAATCAGGAAAATGGAGACTATTACAAGATCTAAGACAAATTAACAAAACAATGCAAATTATGGGCCTTACTCAACCTGGACTTCCTAATCCTGTAGCTATTCCAAAAAACTATTACCTTATAACCCTTGATATAAAGAACTGTTTCTTTTCCATTCCCCTACATCCTCTGGATGCCCCCAGGTTTGCTTTTTCAATTCCTTCTATTAATAATAATGGCCCTGCATATATATCCACATCCTTCAAACAATTTTGTACAAAGTTCAATATTATCCACAAAACAGGTATCGCTTATAATCCTCAGGGACAAGGAATAATTGAAAGAGCAAATCAGACACTTAAAAATATGTTACTAAAGCAAAAAGATGGAAACTGGAAAAATCCTAAGGACAGATTGGCAGTTGCCCTGTTTACCCTAAATTTCTTAACTTTAGATTCTAATGGACATTCGGCTGGAGATAGACACTGGAACCCACACCAACAACATAAACCTTTGGTTTACTGGAAGGATGTTCTCTCAGGTACATGGAAGGGTCCAGACCCAGTATTAATTTGGGGGAGAGGATCTGTTTGTGTTTTTCCAAAGCACGAATCCTCTCCAATATGGATACCATCTAGATTGATAAAGCAGGTACAAAGTCAAAAGGATCAAGACGAAGTTATTGAGGAGTCTAGATTGAATAAACAAGTACAAAATCAAGAGGACCAAAATGAAGGTATGGAGTGATTCCCTTAAAAGAGTCCTCCATTAAATTTACAACTTAAATTTCATTCTTCCCGGCCGGGACAAGAAGATCTCTCTTCAGTGTATACACAATTGTACTTTTTTTTTCTCTTTTATATATGTCTTTATGTCTGTGCATTTGTCTAAATTTCATGTTAATGTGATGTCACAAATATATGTTTATATGTGTGTCTGTCTAGTGTGACGTCACAAATAATTAAGCGCTTAAAAAAAAATAGGTAGATAGATATAGATCCAAATAACAAATAACGTTAATTCATTTAAGCTTAGAATATTCTAATTTGATAATCAATAGATAGATAGATAGATAAATAGATATTCATATAAGTTCAGAATATTTTAATTAGATAATCAATTATAATGATAATCAATTTTGATTTATAGTTGTCTCCGGGACGTCTCTTCAGCTGTGAATATGTTTAATGTTGTATAACCTGATATTTTGGTGTTCCGACAGAGGATCATTTATTTGTTATTAACTTCATTTGTTTAATAGCTGATTAATTTGAATTATTTCAACAGGTATAGGATTGCTGTGTATATAGAGACTCGAGGATTACAGCTAACAAATTATTTTTCCAAAATGCCTTTAGCTTTTCTTTATCTTTAATGCAGTAAACACCCTCAGTTTCTCTTTGATTATTTCTGAATGTGATATTTTGCCAGCTTATGTTTGTGGGAGCTTAAGCAGCAATGTGTGTGAGCAGAGATCAACTTTTATTTTCTACTCTAATAATTCTTTTTTTAGTTTGACAGCTCACCTTTTGATCTCAGTGCTGGAATAGCACTGCCTTTCCCTTAATAATGGATGCTTGAGTTTTTAGGTAGCGGGCCCTGAAGATTTGCCGGTGGAAATGTCTAGACATAAAAAAGACGGCTGCTGCTACAACTGCAGGGACCGCGGTCGCTGCAAGCATCCCTGCTGCTCAAGCGTCAAACAACCTAACCAGCAGTGTGGCCTCTGCTCTGCATGCATGGGGCCTCCTGAATCTTTGTGTTATAACTTATGGACATTTTGATTTTCCATTATTTTGGGACATTACGGGACAATGCCTTGCGGGTATTTGTCTAAGAGAACTCAGTGCGTTACTTGATGAAACTAAGGGCAGCTGATTGGCTTAAAGAACTTGATGCACTATGGAAACTTGGCTCGTCAGCAGTAGGCTTACCGCCTTAAAGCCGCAGCATCTCCTAAAAAAATTGGACGGCTGTTAGTCAACACACAGTCGATCCTGAAGGGCTCTATTGGATGGCTGGTTAGCCTATGACGGGTAAGATCCCCAGAAGGGGACAACCTAAGACACGGCACAGTTGCACGGGACAGTCTAATGTGGCTGGCATGTCAACCTAAGCCAGGAGTCAGGACAGCCTAGACTCCCATGACGGGTAAGAATGTCGGTTGCACATGGACGTCCTAAAACATCCCCTCTTTTAAAACTAAAAGGGGGAAATGAAGGAGCCTATAATCAAGGAGATAGCTAAAGATTGCGTTTAGCTGAGAGCCATAAAAGATGTTCTAGTTTCCACCTGATATTAATACATTATTCAAAGAATCTTTGTATGCCCGTGAACACTGCGTGACGCACCTGTAAGCTTGAGCTGTAAGCACGTGTCCTTGTTAAAGCTATATGTATATAACTGGGTGAGGTTCGTTAGTGTGTGTGGGAAGAAGAAGGTGGTGGTTGGAGTTAGAGCATTTGGAGTGATTGCTGGAGCTGGAGAAAGAAGAAGAATAAAAGACCTTTTTTCATTTTCATCCTGCCTCCGAATTTTCCTGTGGCGTTCGCTGCTCCAAGCGACTTCCGCTTCAGGCAGCGACACTTGACTGCTCTGAGAATTCAACTTCTCTTAGAGTTCTACTTCTTTTACAGTTGCTGTGCCTGGCACTCAGCTCTCTTTGCACCTCTGAGTGAAGGAAGTAAGGGTCCTTAAATGCTGTCCGGGAGTCCCTCTGACATTCACACTTTGTTTTAATTCTGCCACTCAATTCCATAATATTTAGAATTAATTTCCCTCATACTTTTCAAATGTACACACACTAGTGCAGCTCCTTCACCCTGTATTCCATCCCTGTTCTCTACGAGTGAAAGTTTGGACGATTACTCTTACAGCACGACAGAAATTATGGGTACCCAGCACCACTGATGAAGTCCTCATTGTCATCTGGTGGGTGAGAAACCAACTTCAGAATCCCACCATTGGAGTCTGATTCCCAGAGTCACTCTGGGCACCAACTGCCTTAGGTCAGATTCCCTCCAAGATGCATGAGGAGAGGTGTCTTACCCAAGTAACTTGGTAGCGTTTTCCTATGTGAAACCTTCCAAGAAGCTAGGGAAGCAGAACACAGCAGGGGAAGGAGCCTGCAGTGCACCCAGCCGAAATCTCATCTCAATCTGACCCTCCTCCCCCATCCTGCAAGGAAGCTTTAGAATGTGAATGGCCCCAGGGATTTGTCTCACCTTGATCAAGAGTCCTGAGTACTTACATCAGACAGCCACTGACTGTACAAGCATCCTGGGAAGGTGGTGGTTTAACCTCCTGTGGACAAAGCGAGCTCTTATGAGAAGGTGCCACCATTGTTAAGAGCATCGTCATCCAACATAGCTGGGGAATAAGGTGACACGGGTGGGCATCTCAGGATCTTAGCCTCTGTAACCCCTGGTATACTTCTATTCTGTGCTCACCATGTTATGTGTTGGGAATGTATCATATTTACTTTTCCCAGATATCATATTGTTAGCATTTTCATTGTTTTTTTTTTTTCTAGATGACCTTTGTACTGGCCACATAAATATCTTTAAATCATCTAGCCATTCTTCTGTTGATAGGTCATTTCAAAGTTTGCCACAGTAAAAAAAAAAAAATGCTAAAAAATTGTCATTAGTCTGGATGAATTATTATTTCATGAATTGTTGGATTCAGTTTGAAACACATTTTGATAATTTTGCATTTATATTCAGTGAAGAGATTGGCCAGTAGGTTTCTTTTATTGTAATGATTTTGCTTAGTTTGGGTATCAGGGTAATGCCAGATTTAGAAAATAAGTTAGGGAGTTTAATTTAGTCCCTTTCTTTCTGGTAAATTGTGACTTCAAATAAAATTTTCCATGATTTCTAAGTTATGAATTTGTTGTCAGATATTTATTTATGGTATTTTTAAATTATAATATATTATCTACATGTTATTATTTTATGTATATTTATTTTTATATTTAGTGCTATATATTTATTTTACTAATAACTAATAAGATCTTCAGTGATAGTCCTATTTTATTCCTGATATTGGTATTTTTCTCTTTTTTCCTTGATCAGTACAATTAAGAGTTTATAATTATATTGATCTTTTCAATGAACCAGATTTGGATTTATTAATTTTATCTACTGTTTTTGTTTTCTGTTTCCTTGATCTCTGTTTTTTACATTAGTTTTTTTTTTTAACCTTGAGTTTAATTTTTTCTTATTTTTCTAAATTCTTCAGCTGAACACTTAGACCATTGACTACTTTGATATTAATAATCACTCTAGCTTTTTTAAAAAACTTTTTGTAGTGGTAGATGGACAGAATGCCTTTATTTTATTTGTTTGCTTTTATGTGGTCCTGAGGATTGAACCTAGTTCCTCACGTGTGCCAGGCGAGTGCTCTACTGCTGAGTCACAACCTCAGCCCAAGCATTTTTTTTTTTTTTATTAGTGTTCATATAGTCATCTTTTGTCATTCTTTCCTTTCAATCTGGTTGTGTTGTTTTATTTAAAGCATGTTTCTTAGCGACAATGTATAGTCAGTCTTACTTTTTCTTAATCCAATCTGACAATCACTGTCTTTTAACTGGAATATCGTGTTAGCTTTCTGTCATTATGACAAAACACTTGAACAAAACAACTTAAAGGAGGAAATATTTATTATTATTATTATTTTTTTTAGAAAAACTCAACCCTTCACCAAAGATTTATTATAACTAATACATTAAGTTAACAAAGTTTTAGGATACAAGACCAATATACAAAAATCAGCAGTATTGCTATACACCAATAGTGAATTATCTGAAGCGGATTAACAAACCAATCCTATTTATAATAGCAACAAAAAATGCATAGGGATAAATTTAACAAAAAAGATGAATGATCCCTCCATTGAAAACTACAAAACATTGGTGAAAGAAATTGAAGGGGACACAAAAAGTGGAAAGACATCCCATGTTCATGGAATGGGAAAATCAATTTTGTAAAATGCACATTTTACCCTAAGTGATTACCTCCTCTTGCTTGCAGGCTTGTGTTGCCAAGGGGTCCTTTTTCTAAACTGTTGTCCTGCTCCCAATCTTATGAGAAGCCAGTGGAGGCTTTTGAAGAAGAGCTGTGACGAACAGAAAACTGCTTTTATGACTGGAGCTCCCAAATATTCCACATTGACATAGTAGCCCACATGTAGCTTTTAAGAATTCATTGAGAATTATATGATTTCATCTTGTAAACTTGTATGGTACCCATGTCTTCCTCACAGGGACTGCCAAATGTGAAGGACTTGTCACTTATGGAAAGAACTTATCACTTGTGGAAAATGGCTCACTTGGTAGTGACCATAGGTTTATGATGGGTTCAAGGAGGATTATTCTTTTGTAGATTATTCAGCTTTTTTCTTGTCAATATAGGAGAGAGATTCTTTGCAGTTTTACACATCCTAAACAGAAGCACATACACATAATATTTTTCTTTATTTAAATTTTTAAAATAGGTTTTTTAGGTGTAGTTTTTATATATTGAACTGCATGAATTTAAAGAGTAGAATCTGATGAGTTTGACACATATTTGTACCTGTGAAATCATCCCCACAATCAACATAATGACTATATCTGTCACCACAAAAGTTTCTTCATTTATTTCTATAAATCATCTCTCTCTATTTCCACCCTAACTCCCATCTCTTGGCAACAAGTGATCTATTTTTTTGACCCTAAATTATCTTCAGATGAAACATTTCAGACTTTATACACCTTTGGGTAATTGTTGACAAATTGCACTGGAACTAACATAAATTGTAAAATGGTCCTAATGACTAATAATTCACAGCACATATGTACTAGATATGAATTTGGGTAACCTAAACAGGTTAATACTGTGTTCAATGTGATGAGCTTAATAACCAGAGGCTTGGATGTTAAATTATAATGTCAGATGGCTATAAACATATCTAAATGCTTATTTGTAATTCTTACACTTATTTCATCATGCCTGGGACAGTGTAAGCACTTCGTGGACTGCATTAATTAATGATTCACACTTTGAGTAGTATTATTGTAGAGTTTCCTAAATTTAAATTTGTTGGTTATATTCTTTTTTTTTAAATTTTTATTTATAGTAGTATGTATTACAGTTCATACTATACATATATAGCATCTTTTTGCACAAAACAGTTTGTATACAAAGTATATTCGCAGCATTCAAGTCTTCAATCATACATTTAGAATAATGATATCCGTCTTACTCAACCACTTTTTTCCCCCTTCTCCCCTTGCACCCTCCCTTCCCCTCCCTTCCCTTTGACCATTATAGTGTTCCTCTAATCCTCGACCCAACAATACTGTGAACCGGCTTCCTTATATCAGAAGAAACATTCGGTATTTGGATTTTTGAGATTGACTGATTTCACTTAGCATTATATTCTCCAACTTCATCCATTTACCTGCAAATGTCATTATTTTATTCTCTTTTATTGCTGAGTAAAATTCCATTGTGTATATATACCACACTTTCTTTATCCATTCATCTATTGAGGGACATCTAGGTTGGTTCCACAACCTAGCTATTGTGAATTGTGCTGCTATAAACATTGAGGTAGCTGTGTCACTGTAATATGCTGTTCTTAAGTCCTTTGGGAATAGACCCAGGAGTGGGATGGCTGGGTCATAGGGTGGTTCCATTCCCATTTTCCCAAGAAATCTCCATACTGCTTTCCATAATGGTTGTACCATTTTGCAGTCCCACCAGCAATGTATGAGTGTGCCTTTTTCCCCACATCCTCTCCAACATTTATTGTTGTTTGTGTTCTTGATAGCTGCCATTCTGACTGGAGTGAAATGAAATCTTAGAGTAGTTTTGATTTGCATTTCTCTAATTGCTAGCGATGTTGAGCATTTTTTCATGTATTTGTTGATTAATCGTGTATCTTCTTCTGAGAAATGTCTTTTCAATTCCTTAGCCCATTTATCGATTGGATTATTTGTTTTTTTTGGTGTCAAGTTTTTTGAGTTCTTTATATATTCTAGAAATTAGTGCTCTATCTGATGTGCATGTATTAAATATTTGTTCCCAGTTAGTTGGTTCTCTATTCACCTCACTGATTGTTTCTTTTGCTGAGAAGAAGCTTTTTAGCTTAAATCTATCCCATTCATTAATTCTTGGTAATAATTCTTGTGCTACAGGATTCTTGTTAAGGAACTTGGAGCCTAATCCGACATGTTAGAAATTGTAGCTTACTTTTTCTTCTATTAGGTGTATTGTTTCTGGTCTAATTCCTAAGTCCTTGATCCACTTTGAATTGAATTTTGTGCATGGTGAGAGATACAGGTTTAATTTTATTTTGTTGCATATGGATTTCCAGTTTTCCCAGCACCATTTGTTAAAGAGGCTATCCTTTCTCCACTGTACAGTTTTGGTGCCTTTGTCTAATATAAGATAGCTGAAATTATATGTATTAGTCTCTGTGTCCTCAATTCTGTACCATTGGTCTACTAGTCTGTTTTGGTGCCAATACCATGCTGTTTTTGTTACTATTGCTCTATAGTATAATTTAAAGTCTGGTATGGTGATGCCGCCTGCTTCACTTTTCTTGCTCAGGATTGCTTTAGCTATTCTGGGTCTCTTATTTTTCCAGAAGAATTTCATGACTGCTTTTTCTATTTCTTTGAGAAATGTCATTGGGATTTTGATTGGAATTGCATTAAATCTGTATAATGCTTTTGGTAGTATGGACATTTTGACAATATTAGTTCTACCTATCCAAGAACAAGGTAGGTCTTTCCATCTTCTGAGGTCTTCTACGATATCTTTCTTTAGTGTTCTATAGTTTTTGTTATAGAGGTCCTTCACCTCTTTCGTTAAGTTGATTCCCAGGTTTTTTTTTTTTTTTTTTTTTTTTTTTTTGATGCTATTGTAAATGGAGTAGTTTTCATCATTTCCCTTTCAGAGGCTTTGTCACTGATGTACAAAAATGCCTTTGACTTATGAGTATTGATTTTGTAACCTGCTACTTTGCCAAATTCATTTACTAGTTGTAAAAGTTTTCTGGTAGAGTTTTTTGGGTCTTTTAGGTATATTTCATGTCATCAGCAAATAGTGCTAATTTGAGCTCTTCTTTTCCTATCTGGATCCCTTTAATTTCTTTCGTCTGTCTAATTGCTCTGGCCAGAGTTTCAAGTACTATGTTAAATAGCAGTGGTGAGAGGGGGCATCCCTGTCTTGTTCCAGTTTTTAGAGGGAATGCTTTAAATTTTTCTCCATTTAAGATAATGTTAGCTTGAGGTTTTGCATAGATAGCTTTTATAATGTTGAGATATGTTCCTGTTATTCCTAATTTTTTTTAGAGCTTTGAACATAAAGGAGTGTTGTATTTTGTCAAATACTTTTTCTGCGTCTATTGAAATGATCATATGGTTTTTATCTTTAAGTGTATTGATGTGATGTATTATGTTTATTGATTTCCGAATGTTGAACCAGCCTTGCATCCCTGGGATAAACCCCACTTGATTGTGGTGCACTATCTTTTTGATATGTTTTTGAATCCAATTTGCCAGAATTTTGTCGAGGATTTTTGCATCTATGTTCATTAAAGATATTGGCCTGAAGTTTTCTTTTTTGGCTGTGTCTTTGCCTGGCTTTGGAATTAATGTGATATTGGCCTCATAGAAAGTGTCTGGAAGAGCTCCCTCTTTTTCTATTTCTTGAAATAATTTGAAGAGCATCAGTATTAGTTCTTCTTTGAAGGTCTTGTAGAACTCAGGTGTAAACCATCAGGACCTGGACGTTTTATTTATTTATTTTTTTTGGTGCCGGGGATTGAACTCAGGGGCACTCAATCACTAGGCCACATCCCCAGCCCTTTTTTGTATTTTATTAGAGACAGGGTCTCACTGAGTTGCTAAGTGCCTCGCCATTACTGAGGCTGTTTTGAACTCGCAATCCTCCTGCCTCAGCCTCCCAAGTGCTGGGATTACAGGCGTGAGCCACCATGCCCAGCTTGGACGTTTTCTTGTTGGAAGTTTTTTGATAGCATCTTCTATTTCTTCACTTGAAATTGATTTATTTAAATTGTGTATAGCCTCCTGTTCCAGTTTGGGCAATTCATACGACTCTAGAAATCTGTCTATGCTTTCAGTAGTTTCTATTTTATTAGAGTACAATTTTTTGAAGTAATTTCTAATTATCTTCTATATATCTGAGGTGTTTGTTGTGATATTTCCCTTTTCATTACGGATGCTAGTAATTTGAGTTTTTTCTCTTCTTCTTTTCATTAGCATTGCTAGGGGACTGTCAATTTTATTTATTTTTTCAAAGAACCAACTTTTGGTTTTGTCAATTCTTTGAATTGTTTCTTTAGTCTCAATTTCATTAATTTCAGCTCTGATTTTAATTATTTCCTGTCTTCTACTGCTCTTAGTGTTGATCTGTTCCTCTTTTTCTAGTGCTTTGAGGTGTGATGTTAAGTCATTTATTTGTTGTTGTTTTTTTCTTTTAATGAAGGAATTCACTGCAATGAATTTTCCTCTTACTACTGCCTTCATAGTGTCCCAGAGATTTCTATACGATGTATCTGTGTTCTCATTTACCTCTAGGAATTTTTTAATCTCCTCCTTGATGTCTTCTTCAACCCCTTGTTCATTCAGTAGCATGTTGTTTAGCTTCCAGCTCTTGGAGTAGTTTTTTTTTATTTCTTGTATTATCATTGATTTCCAATTTCATCCCATTATGGTCTGATAGAATACAAGGTAGTATTTCTATTTTTTTATATTTGCTGAGAGTTGCCTTGTGACATAATATATGGTCAATTTTGGAGAAGGAGCCATGTGCTGCTGAGAAGAAAGTGTATTCGCTTACTGAGGGATGAAATATTCTATATATGTCCATAGACCTAATGTTTCTTTATTTAGCTTTTGTTTGGATGATCTATCCATTGGTGAAAGAGGTATGTTGAAGTCCCCTAGAATAACTGTGTTGTGGTTTATTTTACTCTTGAACTTGGGAAGGTTTTGTTTGATGAATGTAGGTGCTCCATTACTTGGGGCATATAGATTTATAATTGTAATATCTTGTTGATGAATGGTTCCCTTAAGTAGTAAGAACTATCCATCTTTATCCCTTTTGATTAGCTTTGGCTTGAAGTCTACCTTATTTGATATAAGAATGGAAACCCCTGCCTGCTTCCGCAGCCCATGTGCGTGATAAGACTTTTCCCAGCCTTTCACCTTCAATCGCTTGATGTCTTTTTCTATGAGGTGTGTTTATTGTAGACAGCAAATTGTTGGGTTGTTTCTTTTAGTCCAATCTGACAATCTGTGTCTTTTGAATGGTGAGTTTAGACCATTAACATTTAGGATTATTATTGAGATGAGATTCTTATTTCCATCCATTTTTAAATGTATTATGGCATTTAGCTTGATTTGGATTCTCCTCTGGTTGGTAATTCCTTTAGTTTACTATCTCCCTTTGTTGGTTTTCATTGTTATTTTTCTCTTCTTCTTTGTGGAAAATTTTTCCCAAGATGTTCAGAAGTGCTGGCTTTTGAGTTGTGAAATCTTTTAACTTTTGTTTGTCGTGGAAGGTTTTTATTTCATCTTCGAATCTAAAGCTCAATTTTGCTGGATATAAGATTCTTGGTTGACATCCCTTTTCTTTCAGAGCTTGAAATATGCTATTCCAGGATCTTCTAGCTTTTAAGGTCTGGGTTGAAAAATCTGAGCATAGTCTGTTTGGTTTCCCCCTATATGTAATCTGCTTCCTTTCTCTTGTGGCTGTTAGTATTCTCTCCTTGCCTAGTATATTAGGCAATTTCATTATAATGTGCCTTGGTGTGGATCTGTTGTGGTTTTGTACGTTTGGTGTTCGGTAGGCCTCTTGAACTTGGTTTTGCCATTTGTTCCTCATGTTTGGAAAATTTTCTGCTATTATTTCATTGAATAAATTACTCATTCCTTTGGTTTGAAACTCTGCACCTTCTTCAACACCAATCACTCTTAAGTTTGGTCTTTTTATGCTGTCCCATAATTCCTGAATGCTCTGTTCTTGTTTTCTTACTTCTTTTGCCGTTTCCTCTAGATTTTTCTCCAGGATATACATTTTGTCTTCATTATCTGAGATCCTTTCTTCCAGGTGATCTAATCTGTTGGCAATGCTTTCAATTGAGCATTTAGTTTGGTTTATTTCTTCTTTCATTTCCAGAATTTCTGTTTGATTTTTCTTTAGAATCTCTATCTCCCTATTGAAGTAATCTTTTGCTTCTTGTATTTGTTTTTTGAGTTCTTTGTCAAAATGCTATTTTACCGCCTCTATTTGCTCTCTCATCTCATTTTTGAGTTCATTCTTAAGATCCATAAACATTTGGAATATATAATTTCTAAATTCCGTCTCTGGCATTTGACCAACTGCGCTTGCCATGGAATCTACTGAGGAGACATGTTGGTTGGTTTCAGCCACTTTCTTCCTTGCTTCTTCATAATGCTTGTGTGTCTATTCTCCTAGCACTGTGGGACCTTGCCTATTTTGATTTCACCTTATAGCCTTATGTTTCTCCTGTGGTACAATGCTGTCAGGTCCCCTTATAAATACTTTACAATTTAAGCTCTAACACTTTCTTTACAGCAAATCCCAGTTTGATCACAATGTACAGATTTAGTTAACTCAGGTATTGTTTCCAATCTACTCTGTATGCTTGCGTTGGGGTTTACAGTTTCAGTATTGGACACAGAGATGATATGTTTAGGAAGAAGCAAGTGAGGTTACCGAGATGTTCTTTCTTAGGAAGTATAAAAATAGAAGTCTATGGAAGCGGTTTAATATCAGCAGACAGGAGAGAAAAGAGAATGGAGTGAGCGATTTAGAGGAAAGACGATTTATACATAAACCAAACTTATTTAGCCTTTGAGAGAAGAAAAATAAAGAAAGATGGAAAAGAAAAAATAAAAAGGAACAATGAGAGCCGGGCGCGGTGGCGCATGCCTGTAATCCCAGCACTTTGGGAGGCTGAAGCAGGAGGATCGCAAGTTCAAAGCCAGCCTCAGCAATGGCGAGGTACTTAGCAACTCAGTGAGACCCTTAGCAACTCAGTGAGACCCTGTCTCTAAATAAAATACAAAAAAGGGTTGGGGATGTGACCCAGTGGTACCAATCCCCGGTACCACAAAAAAATAAAAAAAAGGAACAATGAGAGATAACAAAGAAGTAAGAATTAGCATAAGAGAGAGGAGAGAGAAACTGAGTCAAGAAAAATAGACAGTAAACTGTATATAACACCGCTTTTCTGTATATTTCAATTGCCCCAGGCCTAGAAGTCCCAATTTCTGTGTATACCTTTTTTTCGCCTCTGATGAGTACACAATGACAGGGTGTAAATAGATAAGATGAGGGCAGAAGAGACTAAAGTGAGAAGGGAAGAAAGGAAAGAGGAACACAGACACACAAATAATCACACTATCAAACAGAACAAAAACAAACAAACAAACAAACAAACAAAAAAACCAGAGTCAAACCCAGGAACAAATCTCAAATAAACAGGACCCCGGAAAGCCCTTCCAGTTTAAGCCAGTTGTCCTGGACCACACCCAGACAGTCACAGTGGAGTCTAGTTTGCAGCTTTGGCCAGCGGCAGATTGGAACAGAGGAATAATGGCTGGGGGGTAGTGGGGGTGTCAGTACGTGAATAGCACCAGGAAAAGGTTCATCCAAAAGGCGCTCATTCCCCACGCCCGCCCCCCCGGGTTATAGCTCTTGTGGTTGCTGCGCTGGCCTCAGGCAGGCCCTTCCCTGCGGGCTGCTGCTGCGCGTCTCACCCAGCTGTGTGCTGTTCCCCGGGCCCTGGACCGATCCTTGGATGTCTGCAGTCAGCCGCAGCCCTCCTCCAAAATGGCGGTGCCTTCCCAGGTCCCAACAGCAGTACCCGGGACCTGTGTGTCACTCTGAGGCGTGCAGGTCCTGTTCGGCAATTTACACAAAAGAACTCTGTGAGGCCGCTGCTCGTGTCTGGCTTTCTTTTTATTCTGCGCTGTTGGATGCCGTGGTCTGTACTTCCCGTACTGCAGTGCTACCCCGGCAGCTGCGCCGCTAATGCTGGTTTGGTTTGTGGGCCGCTGGCACTGGACTCCGTGGAATTCGTTGTATTGCACCATGTAGATGTGCACAGATGTCTCAGCTCCCTCCCAGTTGCGGGAGTGTTGCTAGGAACGCGTTCAATCTTCCGGTAAGCCTCTTTTAGTGCCAGTCTCCCGAGAGTGCTTCTCTGCTGTCCGCCATCTTTTTCCTCCTCCCGGAAATATTTATTTTGGTTCATAATCTCAGAGGTTTTTGTCCATGGTTGTAAGAGCCTTAATGAGGAGGTAGCTAAGATGGCGGCTGGCTGAGAGCCAAAGAGGAGGCGTCTAATTGTTTTCTCCTGACCTTAATGTAATCAACTAAGAATCTTTCTGTGCCTGTGAACACCTGTGTGACGCACCTGTAAGTTGAGCTTGTGACGCGTGTTATACTTGTTAAGGTAAAGAGTATTTAACCAGGAAGGGCTGGCGAGAGGGGTGGTTGGAGTTGGAGAGAGAATACAGAAGAGAAAGCAGAGGAGAAGCAAGAATAAAGAACCTACTCATTTCCAGTCTGCCTCCAATTTCTTTCCTGCGGTATCGTTGCTGCAGGCGGCAATAGCTGCAGGCGGCAACACGTGGTCACTTGGCTCTGTTGATTCTGGGACTGTGGTGATGCAGAACTTCATGGCAGGAGAGCATGTAGCAGAACTGCTCGCCTCATGGCATCCAGGAAGCACACACATAAACACAGAGTAAGATAGATAGATAGACAGATAGAGGGAATGAGGGAGAGAGACAGAGGGAGTATGTACTATGGACATGACACAATCTTCAAGGACATGCAACCAGTCAGTGACCTACCTCCTACTTCCTCCACCTAGGCACTGCTTTCTAAAGTCTCCACCATCTCCAACACCCACCACAAGCTGAGACCCAGTCCTCAATACATGAGCCTTTGGGGGCATATTTCAGATCTTTGTTTCTTTTTCTTTCTCCTTTACACCTTTCTTTTACTTTATTTTTTTATAACTCCCTTTTATTTTCACTATGGGTTTATTAGTTGTTGTTTCTTGCATTTTGTTGTTGTAGGTTATTTGTTTACTTTTTTTTTTTTTTTTTGGTACCGGGGATTGAACTCAGGGACACTTAACCACTGGGCCACATCCCCAGCCCTTTTTTTGTATTTTATTAGAGACAGGGTCTCACTGAGTTGCTAAGTGCCTCGCCATTGCTGAGGCTGGCTTTGAACTTGCAATCCTCCTGCCTCAGCCTCCCAAGTGCTGGGATTACAGCGTGAGCCACCATGCCCATCACTTGAAAATTGATTTATTTACGACTCTAGAAATCTGTCTATGCTTTCAGTAGTTTCTATTTTATTAGAGTACAATTTTTTGAAGTAATTTCTAATTATCTTCTATATATCTGAGGTGTTTGTTGTGATATTTCCCTTTTCATTACGGATGCTAGTAATTTGAGTTTTTTCTCTTCTTCTTTTCATTAGCATTGCTAGGGGACTGTCAATTTTATTTATTTTTTCAAAGAACCAACTTTTGGTTTTGTCAATTCTTTGAATTGTTTCTTTAGTCTCAATTTCATTAATTTCAGCTCTGATTTTAATTATTTCCTGTCTTCTACTGCTCTTAGTGTTGATCTGTTCCTCTTTTTCTAGTGCTTTGAGGTGTGATGTTAAGTCATTTATTTGTTGTTGTTTTTTTCTTTTAATGAAGGAATTCACTGCAATGAATTTTCCTCTTACTACTGCCTTCATAGTGTCCCAGAGATTTCTATACGATGTATCTGTGTTCTCATTTACCTCTAGGAATTTTTTTAATCTCCTCCTTGATGTCTTCTTCAACCCCTTGTTCATTCAGTAGCATGTTGTTTAGCTTCCAGCTCTTGGAGTAGTTTTTTTTATTTCTTGTATTATCATTGATTTCCAATTTCATCCCATTATGGTCTGATAGAATACAAGGTAGTATTTCTATTTTTTTTATATTTGCTGAGAGTTGCCTTGTGACATAATATATGGTCAATTTTGGGAGAAGGAGCCATGTGCTGCTGAGAAGAAAGTGTATTCGCTTACTGAGGATGAAATATTCTATATATGTCCATAGACCTAATGTTTCTTTATTTAGCTTTTGTTTGGATGATCTATCCATTGGTGAAAGAGGTATGTTGAAGTCCCCTAGAATAACTGTGTTGTGGTTTATTTTTACTCTTGAACTTGGGAAGGTTTTGTTTGATGAATGTAGGTGCTCCATTACTTGGGGCATATAGATTTATAATTGTAATATCTTGTTGATGAATGGTTCCCTTAAGTAGTAAGAACTATCCATCTTTATCCCTTTTGATTAGCTTTGGCTTGAAGTCTACCTTATTTGATATAAGAATGGAAACCCCTGCCTGCTTCCGCAGCCCATGTGCGTGATAAGACTTTTCCCAGCCTTTCACCTTCAATCGCTTGATGTCTTTTTCTATGAGGTGTGTTTTTATTGTAGACAGCAAATTGTTGGGTTGTTTCTTTTAGTCCAATCTGACAATCTGTGTCTTTTGAATGGTGAGTTTAGACCATTAACATTTAGGATTATTATTGAGATGAGATTCTTATTTCCATCCATTTTTTAAATGTATTATGGCATTTAGCTTGATTTGGATTCTCCTCTGGTTGGTAATTCCTTTAGTTTACTATCTCCCTTTGTTGGTTTTCATTGTTATTTTTCTCTTCTTCTTTGTGGAAAATTTTTCCCAAGATGTTCAGAAGTGCTGGCTTTTGAGTTGTGAAATCTTTTAACTTTTGTTTGTCGTGGAAGGTTTTTATTTCATCTTCGAATCTAAAGCTCAATTTTGCTGGATATAAGATTCTTGGTTGACATCCCTTTTCTTTCAGAGCTTGAAATATGCTATTCCAGGATCTTCTAGCTTTTAAGGTCTGGGTTGAAAAATCTGAGCATAGTCTGTTTGGTTTCCCCCTATATGTAATCTGCTTCCTTTCTCTTGTGGCTGTTAGTATTCTCTCCTTGCCTAGTATATTAGGCAATTTCATTATAATGTGCCTTGGTGTGGATCTGTTGTGGTTTTGTACGTTTGGTGTTCGGTAGGCCTCTTGAACTTGGTTTTGCCATTTGTTCCTCATGTTTGGAAAATTTTCTGCTATTATTTCATTGAATAAATTACTCATTCCTTTGGTTTGAAACTCTGCACCTTCTTCAACACCAATCACTCTTAAGTTTGGTCTTTTTATGCTGTCCCATAATTCCTGAATGCTCTGTTCTTGTTTTCTTACTTCTTTTGCCGTTTCCTCTAGATTTTTCTCCAGGATATACATTTTGTCTTCATTATCTGAGATCCTTTCTTCCAGGTGATCTAATCTGTTGGCAATGCTTTCAATTGAGCATTTAGTTTGGTTTATTTCTTCTTTCATTTCCAGAATTTCTGTTTGATTTTTCTTTAGAATCTCTATCTCCCTATTGAAGTAATCTTTTGCTTCTTGTATTTGTTTTTTGAGTTCTTTGTCAAAATGCTATTTTACCGCCTCTATTTGCTCTTTCATCTCATTTTTGAGTTCATTCTTAAGATCCATAAACATTTGGAATATATAATTTCTAAATTCCGTCTCTGGCATTTGACCAACTGCGCTTGCCATGGAATCTACTGAGGAGACATGTTGGTTGGTTTCAGCCACTTTCTTCCTTGCTTCTTCATAATGCTTGTGTGTCTATTCTCCTAGCACTGTGGGACCTTGCCTATTTTGATTTCACCTTATAGCCTTATGTTTCTCCTGTGGTACAATGCTGTCAGGTCCCCTTATAAATACTTTACAATTTAAGCTCTAACACTTTCTTTACAGCAAATCCCAGTTTGATCACAATGTACAGATTTAGTTAACTCAGGTATTGTTTCCAATCTACTCTGTATGCTTGCGTTGGGGTTTACAGTTTCAGTATTGGACACAGAGATGATATGTTTAGGAAGAAGCAAGTGAGGTTACCGAGATGTTCTTTCTTAGGAAGTATAAAAATAGAAGTCTATGGAAGCGGTTTAATATCAGCAGACAGGAGAGAAAAGAGAATGGAGTGAGCGATTTAGAGGAAAGACGATTTATACATAAACCAAACTTATTTTAGCCTTTGAGAGAAGAAAAATAAAGAAAGATGGAAAAGAAAAAATAAAAAGGAACAATGAGAGCCGGGCGCGGTGGCGCATGCCTGTAATCCCAGCACTTTGGGAGGCTGAAGCAGGAGGATCGCAAGTTCAAAGCCAGCCTCAGCAATGGCGATGGGTACTTAGCAACTCAGTGAGACCCTTAGCAACTCAGTGAGACCCTGTCTCTAAATAAAATACAAAAAAGGGTTGGGGATGTGACCCAGTGGTACCAATCCCCGGTACCACAAAAAAATAAAAAAAAGGAACAATGAGAGATAACAAAGAAGTAAGAATTAGCATAAGAGAGAGGAGAGAGAAACTGAGTCAAGAAAAATAGACAGTAAACTGTATATAACACCGCTTTTCTGTATATTTCAATTGCCCCAGGCCTAGAAGTCCCAATTTCTGTGTATACCTTTTTTCGCCTCTGATGAGTACACAATGACAGGGTGTAAATAGATAAGATGAGGGCAGAAGAGACTAAAGTGAGAAGGGAAGAAAGGAAAGAGGAACACAGACACACAAATAATCACACTATCAAACAGAACAAAAACAAACAAACAAACAAACAAACAAAAAAACCAGAGTCAAACCCAGGAACAAATCTCAAATAAACAGGACCCCGGAAAGCCCTTCCAGTTTAAGCCAGTTGTCCTGGACCACACCCAGACAGTCACAGTGGAGTCTAGTTTGCAGCTTTGGCCAGCGGCAGATTGGAACAGAGGAATAATGGCTGGGGGGGGTAGTGGGGGTGTCAGTACGTGAATAGCACCAGGAAAAGGTTCATCCAAAAGGCGCTCATTCCCCACGCCCGCCCCCGGGTTATAGCTCTTGTGGTTGCTGCGCTGGCCTCAGGCAGGCCCTTCCCTGCGGGCTGCCTGCGCGTCTCACCCAGCTGTGTGCTGTTCCCCGGGCCCTGGACCGATCCTTGGATGTCTGCAGTCAGCCGCAGCCCTCCTCCAAAATGGCGGTGCCTTCCCAGGTCCCAACAGCAGTACCCGGGACCTGTGTGTCACTCTGAGGCGTGCAGGTCCTGTTCGGCAATTTACACAAAAGAACTCTGTGAGGCCGCTGCTCGTGTCTGGCTTTCTTTTTATTCTGCGCTGTTGGATGCCGTGGTCTGTACTTCCCGTACTGCAGTGCTACCCCGGCAGCTGCGCCGCTAATGCTGGTTTGGTTTGTGGGCCGCTGGCACTGGACTCCGTGGAATTCGTTGTATTGCACCATGTAGATGTGCACAGATGTCTCAGCTCCCTCCCAGTTGCGGGAGTGTTGCTAGGAACGCGTTCAATCTTCCGGTAAGCCTCTTTTAGTGCCAGTCTCCCGAGAGTGCTTCTCTGCTGTCCGCCATCTTTTTCCTCCTCCCGGAAATATTTATTTTGGTTCATAATCTCAGAGGTTTTTGTCCATGGTTGTAAGAGCCTTAATGAGGAGGTAGCTAAGATGGCGGCTGGCTGAGAGCCAAAGAGGAGGCGTCTAATTGTTTTCTCCTGACCTTAATGTAATCAACTAAGAATCTTTCTGTGCCTGTGAACACCTGTGTGACGCACCTGTAAGTTGAGCTTGTGACGCGTGTATACTTGTTAAGGTAAAGAGTATTTAACCAGGAAGGGCTGGCGAGAGGGGTGGTTGGAGTTGGAGAGAGAATACAGAAGAGAAAGCAGAGGAGAAGCAAGAATAAAGAACCTACTCATTTCCAGTCTGCCTCCAATTTCTTTCCTGCGGTATCGTTGCTGCAGGCGGCAATAGCTGCAGGCGGCAACACGTGGTCACTTGGCTCTGTTGATTCTGGGACTGTGGTGATGCAGAACTTCATGGCAGAGAGCATGTAGCAGAACTGCTCACCTCATGGCATCCAGGAAGCACACACATAAACACAGAGTAAGATAGATAGATAGACAGATAGAGGGAATGAGGGAGAGAGACAGAGGGAGTATGTACTATGGACATGACACAATCTTCAAGGACATGCAACCAGTCAGTGACCTACCTCCTACTTCCTCCACCTAGGCACTGCTTTCTAAAGTCTCCACCATCTCCAACACCCACCACAAGCTGAGACCCAGTCCTCAATACATGAGCCTTTGGGGGCATATTTCAGATCTTTGTTTCTTTTTCTTTCTCCTTTACACCTTTCTTTTACTTTATTTTTTATAACTCCCTTTTATTTTCACTATGGGTTTATTAGTTGTTGTTTCTTGCATTTTGTTGTTGTAGGTTATTTGTTTACTTTTTTTTTTTTTTTTTGGTACCGGGGATTGAACTCAGGGACACTTAACCACTGGGCCACATCCCCAGCCCTTTTTTTTTTTTGTATTTTATTAGAGACAGGGTCTCACTGAGTTGCTAAGTGCCTCGCCATTGCTGAGGCTGGCTTTGAACTTGCAATCCTCCTGCCTCAGCCTCCCAAGTGCTGGGATTACAGAGGTGCACCACCATGCCTGGCTTATTTGTTTACTTTTAGTGTTTGCTCTAGTTTTTACTTTGTACATCTTACCTGACAGTCTACCTTCAGCTCTACGGATGGCTGAGAATCTTCCTTCTATTTCCCCATTAGTCCTTGACACCATGTTTTTCATTTCCAGTGTTCATTACTCCTTTCTTAGATCCAAATTCCCAATTCATTTCAGTTTATTTCTGCCTGAAGAGTTCTTTTAACATTCATTGCAGTGACTATCTGCTGGCTTTTGTTTATATGAAAAAGCCTTTAATTTGTTTTTATTTTTGAAAGATATTTTCAGTGGGAATGCAATTCTAGATTTATGTTTTTCTTTCAGTGCTTTAAAGATATTATTGTATTGTCTTCTGACTTGCATAGTTTATGACAAGAAATATGCTGTAATTCTATCTTGTTCCTCAGTATGTAAAGGGACTTCTCTTCCCAGCCTGTTCTTTGTCACTGTTTTTTAGCAAGTTAGCTACAACTTACTTTTTTGTATTTTTCTTTTTAAAAATATTTATTTGCTTTAGTTGTACACAATGCGTTTATTTTTACGTGGTGCTGAGGATCGAACCCGGGCCGCACACGTGCTAGGCAAGTGCGCTACCACTGAGCCACAACCCCAGCCCGTGTATTTTTCTTTATGTTAAATCATTTGAGGATTATTGAGAATCTTGGACCTATACATTTGCCATTCAGTATTTCTTCAAATATTTTGTTTCCTCTCTTTCTTCCTCTCCTCTTGATATTTCTCTAGATGTCATTGTGGCTCTATTCCTGAAAAAATATTTTTTCCTCCTTTACTTCATGTTGAGTAATTTGTGTTCTCCTATGTCTTTATGTTCACTCTTTTTCTATTTTTAGTATTAATCTGCTGTTACTTCATACAGTATGATCTTATTTAAAATATTTCATTTACATCTCTAGATGTGTCTTTTACGTTTTAAAAATATCCTCAATTTTTTTATATCATTAAATTCATGTTTTCTTTACATCTTTGAGCATGTAGAGAATATTTTTTAAAACTGCTTCACAGTCAATTCCTCTGATTCCATCATCTCTGTAAATTCTAGTTTTGTTTGTACTCATTGATTGTTATCTTGATTATGAATCCTATTTTCCAGCTTATTTTTATGCATGGTAATTTTTATTAGGTGACAGATATTGTGAATTTTTTCATTTGCTTGTGTTCTTTTATTTATGGTGGCTGGGCTTTGTTGTATTCTTTTGAATAATTGTGGGCTTTGTTCTGACATGTAGTTAAATTGCTTAGAAATAACTTGATTTTCTCAAGCCTTGCTTTTAAGCTTTGGTAGGTTAGATCCAGAGAAGTTTTTGCTTTAGGGTTAATTTTAGTCTCACTAGGAAAGCAATACCCTCTGAGTGCCCTGCCAATGTCCCTTGAATTATGAGGTCTCTATTGTGACTGATGGGAAAGTGGACATTTCTCAGCCTCATGTTTTTGTTTTTTGTTTTTCTTCTTTCATGGGGGAGGCTACTGGGGGTTGAACTCAGGGGTACTCTACCATATCCCCAGCCCTATTTTTATTTTATTTAGAGACAGGGTCTCACTGAGTTGCTTAGCAACTCGCTTTTGCTGAGTCTGCCTTTAAACTCACAATTCGCCTGCTTCAGCCTCCAGAGCTGCTGGGTTTACAGGCCTATGCCACATGAGAGATTCTTGACAGAGTTTGGATGGCAAGGAATACCTAGTTATCTGAATCACTTTGTCAAGTATTAACTTTTAGCTTCTGAATGGCAGAGATAGGAGCAGAGAAGAGTTTCTGTTAAGTTCTACCTTGGCCCAGTCAGAAAAAGACAGTACATTCAAAGGGTTTCATGGAAGAGGAGTAAAGGAAAACACTATTTAGAGATTGATGGGCAAAGTTAAGGGAACCAACAACAACCCAAACACCAGTACCAACAAGAAGCAGTTAATATCCTCAGTCCTAAGGGAGAAGCTCGTTTCCAGAAGCTTCCATGACAACTGGAGTCCTGGGAGGTGAACCATCCAACAGGCTCTGTTTTAGACAGCTTTTTCATGGTTTGACTGAAAGAACTGACAAGAACAATGCAGAGGGAAAAAAGTTTATTTGGGGCTCACAGTTTCAGAGGTCTCAGTCCATTGATAGCTGACTTCTTTGCTCTGGGTTTGAGGTGAGGCAGAACATCATGGTGGGAGGGTATGGAGGAAGAAAGGAGCTCAGGACATGGCAATCTAAAAGCCGAGAAAGAGCTCTGTTCACCAGTTACAAAACAGAAACCCGAAGGGCATGTGACTTACCTTCTCCAGCCACACCCTACCTGCCTAGAGTTACCTACCACCTAGTTAATCCATCCAAGTGGATTTATGCTCTGATTAGGTTCAGGCTCTCATAACCCAATCATTTCACCTCTAAACTTTCTTGCATTGTCGCACACATGAGCTTTGGGGGGATACTACATTTCCAAATCATAACAGGCTCTGTGGCTCTAGAGGGGCTCAGCTGCTGCTGAGGTTGTGACCCAGTTCTGATGGGATGACGATGGGGCAGATCTTACTGAGGTAGACCCTGAGACAAGCATTTTTGTGTAGATAAATAACTGTGTGTATAAATGAATAATCAAGACATAAGAGAATAGCGGATCCAAGATGGGAAAAGGACAAAGTTTTGCAAGAAAGCAAACTCAAACAAAGCCCAATCGTGGTCCAACCTTACAGGTTGCTCTGAAGTGAAATCATATGTTGAAATTGTCACATGCTAGAGTTTGTCCCACCTCAAGACAAAGAAACTGGGCTCTCACACTCTATACCAGTTATTGGTTCATCTCCAGAAGGGCATAAGCGCCTATGCACTCCCAGATCTCTACCTGTACTACAAGAAGTGGCTCCAGTGGCCTATAGGTGGCTTCCAGAGGAAAGCTGCAGGAGCCAGCCAACAGAGGCTAAGGATAAAAACCCAGGAAATTGACACATGGAAGCAGGCGTGTGGGTAGGGCACTAGTAGCACTCACACAGGGAAGGAGGGAAATAGATACCCCAACACACTCACCATTGATATCCCATTGGCCATACCTAGTGAAAAGCTGGAAGGCAATGCCGCTGAGGTAATTCAGCCTAAGTGCCAGCCTCTAGGGGCAAAAATGTAGGGACTGGAGGGTGGTAAAGGAATCTGGAGAGCAAAAGGAGAATAATTAGAACAGAAGGAATAAATCCCACATTGTCCACGTGTGTGTTTGGTCCTTGAGTTCACATAGTGATAGTTTGAAAGCAAGAGATAACAGTGTGCGTATGCTGTGTATTTAACTAACATTTACTGGACTTAAAACCCATACTATGATGGCATGGATTCTACTTTTAATGTTATTTCTGTGAATTAATTTCTCATTTACAGATATTTTTTAAAAGATATACACTTCCTATCTCCAGGAGGGAATGGTTATGACAAAAATCATGCCAAGTGGTTGAAATTAGAAGAACTAACTCTGAATCTTGCTTGACACTTGAAAACCTCTCACCATTTTGTGTGAATCTAGGCATCAGTGAGATAGAAGTAAAACAGTATCCTGGTACTATCTTTGGGGAGTTTAGATGCTAAAATGAATTGAACAAAAGAACATTGATACTTCTGATTTTGAGAAATCCTGAATGAAATCACTGTTTCCTGCTTTTCGGAGCACTTAGCATGTATTCAATTCCTGCCTCTCTGATACTTGGCACTAGATCCAGCAAAATAGAACTCTGGCAAAGGCCAAGATTTCAAAGGCCTGTCATGAGCAATAAGTTTACATTAACCGGACATGGGTCAGGTATAAAGTTTTGGAGATGTTAGGATCATATCCATGACTCAGTGCAAAGGCTGTGTCCTGTAAACCACAGTGGACATCATTCCTGATATAGATGCTGATGTAGTCTCTTCTTTAGCCCTCAAATGCCTATCAAAAATCTGGATCCTTTATAAACAGGTCTCTGTGTTAGGGATCTCTAGAGAAACAACCAACAGAATATGTAATTATAAACAGGGATTTATTAGATTTGCTTTATATCAGAAGCTCGATAATCCACAATGGCTGTCTGAAGGCTGGAGAGCCCAAGGAACAAGTAGCTGCTCAGTCCAAGAAGTTAAAGCCTCAGAACAGGAGGGACCAATGTGCAGCCATGGTCCAAGGCTCAAGGCCTGGAAGCTCCCTGGAGAGTCAGTGGTGTGAATCCACATTGAAAGGCTGAAGTCCAGGGAGTCTGATATTCACGGGTGATGGCAGCAACAAAGGTGCCCCTGCTCAAGAAGAATTGGGCTGGCCCGCTGGCAGGCGTCCTTCTTCGCTTTTGTTCTTTCCTGGCACTGAGCCTATTGGATGGTGCCGCCCACATTCAGGGCAGATCCCTTCCCTCAGTTTGCAATCCCTCATGTCAATCTTCTTGGGAAACTCCCTTACAGACACACCCTGAAATTTGCTTTACTAATTTCCTAGGTATCTCTCAATCCCTTCAAGTTGGCAATCAAGATTAATCATCCTAGTCTCTATGCATGTGCTCCTGGAGACTTATATAGGCCCAATGCTATGCACTTACCAAGATGCTCTGTGGTGGTTTTGTGTGTGCACAGTAGCAGAAAACTCATATCAGCTTAGGCACAAATGGTTATTCATTGGTTTTCTAACTATACTGGAGAAATGGCAGAGGAGCTACTAGAACTTGGGATGTTTTAGACCTGAGCATTTTCTCCATTAGCTTCCTCTGCTTCTGTCTTTGTGTTGATTTCACTCTCCTGTAAGGTTTTTTCCCCTTGCAAGGAAGCACAGTCTGGCCCCATCTCTCTCCTTTATTACTCCCAAAGGGCTGAGACTCACCTTCTCTGGTGCCAAGTGAAAAAATCCCAGAGAAGAGCTTGGTTGGCTTGATGTTAATCAAAAAACTATGGCCAAGGAGATTGGCAATTCTTATTGGTCCTCTTTTAGGTCATGTACTCACTCTTTGGCCAATTAAAAGGGTACGATATGGGCACTGTGAAAGAAGAGAGAGCCCTCTTTGGACAGTGTGTTTGGAGTCAGAAGGAGGAGCCACGAAGAGGGAAATGTTCAGGTAACCCTCTGCAGTGGCTAGCCAGAGTCTCATCATTTTAAAGATGAGATAACCTAGTCCTGGAGAGGTCAGGGACTCATTTTTTCAGAGGTAATAAGTGGCATAGCTGTGATTGATGAAAAACCATATTACAGAGATTTAGAAATCAACATCTAGAACCCAACAGACCTGAGCCCAAATCTCAATTCTGCTACTTTTCAGTGTAACTTGGGATAATTTATTTTACTCATCTGTCTCTGATTTCTCAAATTAAACATGAGCACAATATTAGTATCTCCCTCATAAGGTAGTTACAAGGATTAAATGAGAAAATGCACAAAAAGGGCTTTATGCACTACCAGGCATAATATAATTGCTCCTTAAATATTTGCTGTTATTATTGGATAGGATTTGAACTTAAGTAAATGTCTGTTTCAAAGTTGTGCCTGTGTGGTTTGTGAGTCTCATGGAAATCCCCATAATTATTTTGCTCTGTTTTTAGACTCAGTAGCTTTGAAAGTTTTACATATGGTCCATACCAGGCTCCATCATCATGGAGCAATGAGGCCACTACCAGTCACTAAATGGGCTTGGACAATTGACTAGAATTCCAAATCAAGCCCCAGCCAAGTCCTCTCACTGGAGGATATTCCCTAAAGAGCTCATGTGGCTTCCTACCTCACAGTGCTTATATCCCCCATGGTCCCAAACTGAACTCAGGCAACTGTGGCCAGCCACCTACTCCTCCATTCAGTCAACAAGTGTTCATTGAGCATTTGCTATATGCATATCCTGAGCTCTGAAAGATATTTGATATTCATACATCAAAAGAGTCCCTCCTACCCAGTAAAACATAAGGGTAGTCGAAGGAGCCCCAATCAGGGAGACGGCTATTGCAGTTAGCTGGAAGCCATAAGTTCCACCTGATAATAATCATACATTAATATGCACGTGACACACCCGCAAAGCTAAAGGTAACCGGGTGAAAGCGGTCAGAAGCGGCATTCATTCAGTCAGTCGGTCGGTGGGAAGAAGAAGAAGGTGGTGGTTGGATAGAGCGTTTGGAGTGATTGCTGGAGCCGGAGAGAGAAGAAGAATAAAAGACCTTTTTTCATTTTCATCCTGCCTCCGAATTTTCCTGCAGCGTTCATTGCTCCAAGCGGCTTCCGCTTCAGGCAGCAACAGGCAGTGAGTTCTTGGATAGAGGACCAGTTGAAGAGGAAACTTCCTAAAAATATGCACCATCTGACAAGGTTCTCTTTGAAACCAAGCCTGAGGAAATTTGAAGTTTTCAAAGGTAAGAAATTATAAGTGAAAATTAAGTATGTAGTATCCATTATTATTGATTCATGGCATATAAAAACATCAATGATATTGTCTTAAAAAGTATAAAATGCACTCACTGTTTTGTATTGGACAAAATTCCCATAAGCAAATTACACAGAGAGCATTTCTGGAAAAAATAGCTAATGGAAATGGACTTGTGTGAATGGACTCTGTTTGAAAATCTGGGAAGCAGGCCCATTATTCTTAATCATGGTTCATTGATAGGCATTCATTAATTATAATATTTTGTGGATCCTGAATCCTTTCATCCCTAATTTTCAAAGTGTTTTACAACTAGTAATTAATTCCTGTAACACCCTAGAGACAAATTCAAAGGTAACTTTCAGGTAACTTACACTGGTGCTCAAGATGCCTTACTCAGGAGTTTTATGGCTCTGTTGCCCAAAGTCTTGGACTGAGGGGAACTGGTTCCCAACTGTACCCACATGGGATCCAAAAGAGGGACCTGTTTACATGCTGTCAAAGAAGGAATTCAGAGTGTGAGAAAGGCCATCAGTGGTGGTAGCACGTATAGCTGGCATTAATTGCTGGGTAAACTAGAATCCGTGTGGAATTACCGAAATAAATTTCCTTGATCTCACTAACATGCCCAATATCAGCTTTCAGAGTAGAAAGAGGGTCTCTCTCCAGTGACACCCAACTTCTGTCCAAGGTGCAGGAGATGGATGGCAGGATATGATGGGGAGAACCCTAGGGACTGAGCTGCCATTGCTGGTTCTGCTGCTACTTGGCTCTGTGGCCTTCAGTGAGTCACTTCACTTCTCTGAGCCTTTATTTCTTCATCTGCAAAATTAATGAGGATTATCTGTATGTCACACATGGGCAATACAAATGACGGTATGTACTAGTAGCTGTGTTTTCTTTGGCCCTCATGATAGTTTTGAAAATGCATGGCTTTCTGATTTGCTGCAGCCCCTGACATCCCTTATTATCTCTTATCCATCCTTCTTCGTCCATTTAATGTCATTTTCCTGGGTCCTGTATGGCATTGGAGTTTGCAATCCCTGGGCTATCTCAGTCATTCTGCTTCCCACACTGATCCCCAGGAAGTCTAGGTCCTCGGAGGATACTAGGCCTCAGCAGCCAGATAGGAGAAGAATTACAGGACTCTGAAGCTTTGCAGTTCCTTTCTTAATACTTTCCAAGCTTTCCCCTCTGAGAGCTGATGATGTAATCTCCTAGGTCTCTTCCTATAAATCCCCTGAAGCCAAGATCTCCATTATAGTCACAGAATGAGCCTTTTCAATCTCTTGTTCATAGTAAGGGATAGCACACAGCTTAGGTCCCTGACTTATTTTCCAACTCTCTCTCCTTGATTCTTGGAGACCAGTTAAGGACAAAGAAGTTTTTCTTAGGAGAGAGGCCTGAATCAATGGTGGGGAAAGAAAGCAGGAAAGAAATGGTGAATGCAATGAGAGATCCTCCCTAACCCCTAAATTTAAGTTGGAAAGGAGTCTAACTGTAGGCTAGTTATTATAGGGTTTGCTTCTGTAGATTTCAAAGTTGTTGAATTTTTATAGCAGATTTAGCCTTTAATGAGCACATTCTTATTGAGCTATCAAGTGAGGTTCCCTCTCGCAGGGAATTTGTTCATGTTGACCTAGGGGCACGCAGCTGCTATGGGCATCCGGGACACACAGGCTCTCCTTACAAAGCAGCCTTGTATTGTAAGAATTTCCCCACACGTGTCCACTTGCAGGAGTTCTGTCATTGACACGGCCTTGGCCACTGGCAGGAATTCGGGAAGGGTGGGGAAAACGGCTTCTTCTTCAAAAGCTTTCTTTTTGTGAGTTTGTCTCCCCGACAGCTGGAATTTTCTGTTGCTGCTGAAAAAACATATTTCTCTTAAACGTGACCCAGGCAGTTGTGTGTCCTCAACTATCTGCTGACCATGAGATAAGTGAGACATAAGTTTAAGAGGACTTAACTACAGATCAGTTTGCTTCAGTATAGAGTTTGCCTGACTACAAAATCAAAAAGCTGATTCCCTGAGCCACAAAATAAATGTAGTTCAACAACCAACTGGAAATCAAGTAGTTAATTTCCCTGCAACAATAAAGCCATTAATTTTCCTATTGTGGAAAATAAAAGAAGTAAATAGCAATCTCCCATAACCTTACCACCACCAGATTTCATTTTAGCACATTTTCTGGAGATTTTTTTCCCATGCTTAGGCATATCTGTTAAAATGTAGTTGAGCACCTCATCTCTTAAAGTCTCATCTCTTAAAGTCATACTTAGATTTTCAGTACATTATGAAATCTCTCAGAGGGAAGATGGAAGGCTATGTCTTTTAATTTGCTTGTAATAAAAATCTCAGTGGCTTAAGGCTGGGGCTGTAGCTCAATGGTAGAGTGCTTGCCTCCCACATGTGAGGCACTGGGTCCAATCCTCAGCACCACCTAAAAATAAATAAATAAAGATATTGTGTAAAAAAAAATGTATATATATATAAAATCTCAGTGGTCTAGGGGAGATAGGAACATTTGTCCAGGACAGAGTTTTGCAGACTGAGAGAAGAGATTCAGTACTTCTGAAAAAATGCCATGGGTTAGAATTTTACTGGACTTACGCCATGCAGCCCAAATCTCATATTCTTGCCCATGTACATCTTAGATATGACTTCTAAGTATCTGTTTCAAATTACAAACAAAAAAATTACTTAGCAAACAATTCCAATTTTCTATTCCTTTTGTTATCTCCTAGCAAATCTCTGATTTTTTGCCTTAGAAGCACTAGTACTAGGATGAAAAACCCAGGGGTGCTCTACCACTGAGCGACATCCCCAGCACTTTTAATTTTGAGACAGATTTTCAACAAGTTGCTGAGGCTGGCCTCAAACTTGCAATCCTCCTGCCTCAGTCTCCTAAGTGGCAGTGGTGAGCCACTGTGCCCAGCTAAATCATTAGATTTTAAAGAAGCCTTGGGAGACTATCCTGATGTACCTCTCACATCCCAAGGATTTTGCTCTGGGACTACAAATGAGTGATTTCTGTGGGAAGAAGGTCCACATTGGAGAGGACAGAGCAAAGAAGTGTTTTCAGTGTAAAAAAAAAAATAAATCAAAAAGAAGCTCATGCTAAATGGCCATATGTTCACCCTCACGTTTTAAACAGACTGGGTGGCACCAACTCTAACCCAACTGCTGCAGCAAGACGGCTGACACCCAACGAGCACATTTCCTATCATGTTCTATCCAAGGTGAAGACTCCAAGGTGAGCGCTGGGTGAGGAACGCCTCTCCAAGGTGGAGGGCAGCAGTGCCAGGAGTTCCAGTCTTGCTTTGGTCCAGTCTGGCCAGATTCAAGGCACGGGGACCCCTAATGCTGTCACCCAGTGCGTCTCTCGAAAGTGCAGATGTGTCCAGGGCTCTTTATCCCCGATTAGAACACGCCCCAGAACCACACAGATGACTGCCCTTCCGTGAAGCAGTTTCGGAGATGAGTGTGGTTGACTCCCTAAGTGGTTTAGAGCAACAGAAGGAGGCAGAGAAAATGAAATGCAAAGCTGCTGGATGAGGAGAGTAGCACTCTGGGCAGTTATGCAAACTTTCTAAATAGCCCAGAGAGAGGGCAGCTTTCAAAATCGTTAGCAGCACATTTATCCAGGCCTTGGAAAGCAAGTGACCTGTCTGAAGCTGGTCATTTGGTAGATGGACTTAATGCTCTGGGGCATAAATGCTTAAGAGCTTTGCTGAAACATGGAGGACAGTGACTTTGATTTACCAAGTCCAATTGGCAGTAAGGCCAGGATTTTCATTAACCAGAATCCACCTATTTATAATTCCCTGTTAACCAAAACCCTGGTCTCCTGCTGATTTTAGGTGAAGGAGCACATAATAAGAAAATGAAAATTAGGGAGGGATAAAACTCTTCTAATCCTATTCCATGTGCCCTGAGATCAGTGTAGCAGTCGGTCTTATTGATTTCCTCACCTGCATGGGTGGCAATGTGCAATGGAAATGCCCTTTAATTGATTTTAAGCAACTTGAATGTGTGAGGCTGAGCACTTTCCTTTTCTTATCCTCTGAGCAACCAACAATAAACATTTCTTGGTTAAAAATGACAGCTTGAGTTAGTCACCTGTTTCACCTTTATATAGGACTTTGAAATCTCTTAAAGAACACTATGGTCGTAAAATGCACCCCTCAGATGTGAGTGTGGGAGCTTAACAAACCTCTACCCTCAGCTGCTGTGTTGCAATCTATCCATTGACGCCAAAGCCATGTGCCCCACAGGTCTGCGGAAGGACTGAGTTGTGTTGCTAGGGAGGCCCGTCCTGGGAGACCACAGGGTGGGACAAGAGGTTGTATTTTTTTTTTTTTCTTAACCCAGTCTTCCTTCCTTTCTTTTCCTCTTCCCTACACAAGGCTCAGATCTGCATCTTTGTTCCATGACTTTCCAGCCTCCCCACTACCCTTCTTCTCTGCCAATTAATCCCCTGCACACGTATAGGTCTCAGAAACCCCTCACTAACCATCCTCTTTGACAGCCATTGTCTAAAGTGGAAGTCAGATCCTCACCATGCTGAGTGGGAAATGAATTTTGAGTGGGATGTTAATGGGTCAGATCACAGAGTATTTCCGTTCAGCCTATAAGCAGGCTCCAGTCACCCTTGCACTTAATGATCTGTTCGACCTTAGAGATTCAGCCCATATCTCACTGGACTTGAGCGTGCTTGGTAGGCTGATCACACGTGCTTTGTGTTTGTGTGAGTCATGTTGTTGGAATCTTTCTCCTAGTCCAGTCCCCCCTACATGTTGCCATCACACAGGGTTCTTCCCTGGTCTTTTTTCCTTGATTTCAACGATCCCCCCACCCCACCCCACCATGCACTGACCACTCCCTGATCAGTATCTTCTGTTGGGTGGAATGAATGAATAAATTAATGGCAGGATTGGGACTGAAGTCCAAGCTGAGCTCAGAGACCCTTCCCCTTTCCATGTGGTCATCTGATTGGTTACAATGATCCTTCCTTGCTACAAGATGTCTGGTTATCAGAGAAAGGAAAGTTCTGTTCACTGCCTAATATATTCTAAGGCAGGAAGGGAAGGTGATTTTTTTTTTTAAGTAAGATTCTCCAAGTGATTAAATAAAATTTTTTTTAGTAAAGTATTAATGAATCTATTAAAAATATAATATATATCAAAAGCTTGTTCTGTGTATTCCAGATTGTTCTATGTGCAGGAAATACTGTAATGGAACAGGCAGACAAGATCGCTTGCTCTCCTTGAGTGTCTTCTCTACTGAGAGAGAAAAAAAAATGTATACACAGAAGAATTTCAGATGGTGATATAAATACCATGAAAGCATAGAAAAAATATATAGAGAATGGTAGAAGTTGCAGGAGGACTCATTAAATAAAGTGGTCAGGGAAGCCCTTGCTGAGGATTGAGATCTGAACTGGAACCTAAATGGGGAAAAGTGAAATATGCAAATATCTAGGAGGAGATGATTCTAGGGAGAGAAGAGAACAAGTGCTAAGGCCTGGGCTGAAGCAACCTTGACATGTTAGAGTGACAGCAAGTGGCCCATGTGACTGAAACATAAAGGGGCAAAATAACATATTGCTATGGTTTGAGTATTCTCCAAGGGTCCACGGGCTAACGGCTTGATCCTAGGGTGGTAGTGTTGGCAACTTTGGAGAGGTGGGGCATCCTGCGTGGTTATAAATGGAAAAAGTTTTGCCCCTCCCCTTCCTGCTTCCTAGTTCCAGATGTGATGCCTCTTCTCACACAAGCCCTATCATCTGCATGAGGCCCTGTGCTATGCTATTTAGAATTTCAGCCCCCAAAACCATGAATTAAATAAACATCTTCGCTTTATAAAATTGGATTGTGTCAGGTATTTCATTATAGCAATGGAAAGCTGACCAATACAGAAAGTTTTTCCCTTCTACTTGCCTAGTCTTCCCTTTTGCAGAGGGAGTGTTTACTGTGTGCTTGTCCCACCTCTGCATATTGGAAGTAGATAACTTGATCTTACAGGCTCAAATGGCAAGGAATTTTTCTTGAGTATCAGGTGAGGCTTTGGATTTTGAACTTTTGAATTAGTGGGACTTTGGAACTATTTGGATGGAGTGATTGCATATCGTATGTGAGAAGGATGTGAGTTTCAGGAGGTCAGAGGTAGAATACTATGGTTTAAATAGAGGTTGTCACCACAAACTCATGCGGAAGTCTATGCCCCAAATCTTATGTTAATGGTTTTAAGAGAAACTTAATTTGACTGTGGTAAGAGGTGGGGCCTGTAAAGAAAAACAAAAAGAGACAGGAAGCTAGGGGCAGGGGCAAAGTAAAGGGGTTGCTCATCTGAGCTGCCAGCTTTATCTATGTCCGTAGGTTACATTAGGTCATTGACATCATTAGTACATATTGCTCACGTATAAAGTTACTGTTGTGTGGGCAGGTTAAGGCTCAGTAACACACTGGTGTTGTCTAAGACTGTTCCTTTATTCCCAGAAGCTGAGGGTCTGAGATTAAGGTCGAGGCTGATAAGACTCTAGAACAGAGCCTCCTTGAGAAGGACATTACCATAGCAGCTAGGGCATAGAGCATGTATTAGTCATCTCACTAGTTCCGGTGAGAAACTGTAGAATATTCTAAGTGTGGGTAACAGGGCTCCTGTTACCCTCCAGGAGTTTGCTCACCAGAGGAATGCTGCCTTGTACATTTCTACAGCCAGAATCCTTACAGGGGCTTTCTGGAAGTGCTTAGGATTAGATAAGGTCATTATTAAATGGTAAGAGGTAGAGCCCACATAATTGCATCCTAGCAGTTTTATAAACAGAGGGACACACCTGTACTCCTGAGTGCCATGTGATGCTCCATGCTGCCTTGGGACTCTGCTGGCAAGAAGGCCATCACCAGTTGAGATCCCTAGACCTTGCACCTCTAGAACCATGAGTCAAAATAAACTCTTTTTCTTTTTAAAGTAGGCTGCCTCAGGTATTTCATTATAGTAATGAAAACAAACTAATGAAGATATGGAGAGAGAAATATCATGGGTGTCTCATAGGCCTGTTTAAATTTCAAACATCATTCTGAGTCATTAGAAGGTTTTAACCATGGGAGAAATAGGATCTGATTTATGTTTATTTGCTTTCTTTTTTTAATCACTCTGGTTGCTGTTTGGAACAAGGAGTGAAGAGTGGGAAAGGATAGATACATGTATGACTGCACATATGGTGCAACACTACATCATGTACAACCAGAGAAATGAAATGTTGTGCTGCAATTGTGTACAATGAATCAAAATGCATTCTGCTGTCATATATACCTAATTAAAATAAATAAAAAAATTTTTTTAAAAGAGTGGGAAAGGAGGCTGAGAGGTTGAGAAGTTGATGGTGGCATGGATCCAGTAAAGCTGTAGAGATAGAAAGGAAAGGCTGGCCTAGGATTGTACATTGGTGCTAAGAAGTCTTGATAGTTGCATGTGGAGAATGAGAAAAAGAAGACAGGCCTGACCCTTTCATTCTTGGCTTGAGCATCTGGGTGGATGAGGAAACTGGTTGTTGATGTTGAAGACACTGGGGAAGAACAGTTCTGAGAGGGAATGCAACAGTTTCATTTTGGACTTGTTAAACTTGAGGAATCTGCTAGATATCCCATAGTAGGGTGTATATGCTTAGATGTCAGGTGTGAGATTGGTTTTGAGGAGAAAAGCCAGGGTTGGAGATATATTCACATCACTGGATGAAGTCTTTTGGAGTTACAAAGACACCTCTGAAGTTAGGAAGCAGAAAGGAGACAGGGGACCACTGGATTTAGAGAAATACTTGGAGTGGCCACAAAATGCCATGTGTTCTGAAAGCGTTTCAGGAAGGAATAATGGATCAACTGTGTCAGATGTTGCTTGAGAGGCTGAATAAGCTGAGGCCAAAGAAAGCAACTTCGGTTTCAACAACACAGAGATTGGAGTTTGTATCAGTCAAGGTTCTTAGGTGTAATCAAAAGAAAAGGACTCCTGCTGATTGTGACAGAAAGAAGTTTACTTTTAAAATCTTGATTGGTTTGGTGGGCACAGTGCTACATTCCTGTAATCAGCTACTCAGGAGGCTGAGGCAGGAGGATGGCAAGTTCAAAGCCAGCCTGGGCAACTTAGTGAGACCCTGTCTCAAAATTAAAAAATAAAAAGGGCTAGGGATGTGGCTCAGTGGTAGACAATCACTGGGTTCAATCCCCAGGACCAGGCTTATAGAATTGTAAGAGGAGCTAGTACACCTTGGCTAACAGGCTACCCAGGAAGGAGCTACACTGTGATTTCATAGTAGGTGTGGGGAGGACACCACTGCCACCATGCAGTGGGGCATCTGCTCTGCTATCAGGAGCTCCACCTGGGCTGCCCTTTGGAGTTAGCTGGAGGATTGTAAAAAATACTAATGCTCAATCCCCATGCCTAGAGAGTAATTAACCTTCATAACACACCCTGTTTAAGTTTGGCTTAAACTTTGAAAAAAGGAGTTTGTATTTAGAATCAGTCAACTTTGATATACATAATTTATGTGATCTGAGGTGCCCTCGCTCTCAGGAATGTGTTCTACCATGTCCCTTCATGTTGCAGGGACCATTTACTTCCCAGCAACCAGCTGCTGATCATTGGTGCACACTAGCCATCTATTTCTTCAAAGCTGGTGGGGCTGACTTTCCATTGTCCTGATGCTCAAGGAGGGCCAGAGAAACTCCCTTTCTTCATGCTTCCTTGAGGATTCCAGAGATCTTCCATGTAAAAATAAGAACCTCTGAAAATATTTCTTTAGCATCTTTCTTAGCCCATCTGGAGGAAGGTTTTCCATAGGTGGGGACATGAGGAGGGAGCATTGTACTATGAGTATTTGGGGTTGTGCAAAGTGCCAGCAGCTCCTCTTGCCTGCCCCATGTTGCTAAGAATAGAGCACATTTGGCACTGCCAACCAGTGACATCTATGCTAACATGTGCTGCCCCTTTACAACCTAATCATGAGGTAAAGGGAAGACTGTGGAGCTTTCTGCCAAGGACAGGTATCCAGGCACCACGAGACAGTCCAAGGAAAGGCATTCACAGACACAAAATGATGGACAGACCTAGGAAATGCTTGTGCTTCTCAGAAGAAACTTCATGTGACAGAAAATAAAACCAGAACGCCAGAGGATCATCCAGGGACCCATCTCCCAAAGCTTGCATACATAAGCCACGCCCCAGAGCCTAGACAACAGCAGAAGGGGCTGCTCAGGGCCAGGGAGTCGTCCTACTCAGTGAGGTGGAAGCAGGATGGTGGCTTTCATTCAGGTCAGCCATTCCACGTAGGCCACGCCCCCTCTGCCTGCATGGGGGCAGTAGAAAAGACCCACTGGAAACAGGAGTGCTCAGAAAGATTGCAAAGTCTTTACCAAGAAAAGATAACTGTTGAGGCAAACAGATGATGCGACCCAAGCCCCGCACAGAGCAGGGGGTCAGAGCCTTTGGTGGGAGAAGCTATGTGGCTAATCCCGCTTAAAACCTACCAGCATCATGACTGCTCTTGAAAGTGCACACAATGCTGCTGCCTCTCCGTGGCAACAGACTTCCTGCCTGTAGGTAAACCTGGGGCTTAAAGTAAACCCTGGGCTTCTGCTTTTGTTTCTGCTCAGCACTTAACATGTGATGGCGAAATGCCTGAAAAATGTCCCTTCTCACCTTTTTGACCCATGTGGAAAAAAAGGTCTTCAATGAATGGGGATGTTAAGATTGAGCCAAGATTTTATTACCTGCCCAGCTAATTTTGTCCAAGCAGAAATTTTCTTTCCCAGCTTTGGAATTAAGCCAGGCCAGTGATTGTAACTGGGCACTTTTAAGGAACCAGCCAGTGTTTCCTTGAGAGGTGTTTCTGCGTTCTTGCTTTGCTTAATAAGAGAGACTGCTAGGACTTGGCTATCCATTGTGTGGGTCAAGGTGAATGTTAGCAGCAAAAGTTGTAATTTCCTTTTTAAATATGGTTGTTTGAGTCACCACAGGAACAATGCTCTGGTTCTACCGACAATGTCATCCTTGATACCTTTGTGTTGTAATCTCTGATTTCTAACTGGCCCAATTTTGGGAAGAGATAAAATGGAACAGGTATTTTATTAGAAAAACAGCAACAGTCTGATCATTGATTCTGATAGGAACTTTTTAAGAAACCAAGGGATGGAAAGTCAGTTTTTTATGTGGATCCAACCTTCATCGATTCACTCAACAATTCTATGTGAAGCTTTGCCACGGTGTGGGGTGCTGTAGGAAATGCAATGATGGACAAGGACACAGCTCTCTCCCCTGTCATCTAGTAGGGAGGAATCTAAGGCATGTTCACAAGCAAGTATATCGTCTAAAAAGAGTTTTAAGAGAAGTAAAGGCAAATTCTATGAGGAATTCTTAGTTAAAAGGATCAAGGAAGATTCATTTAAAAGCTGGACCTCAAAAAATGTGTGCAAATGAGCAGGAGGTATTGCCAGCCAGCAGGAACTGCAGAAGCAAAGGCAGAGGCAGAGGTGAAACGGTTTGAATCTGTGGCAAACTGTGAGTCTTTTGTATGACTTGAGTATCAGGTGCATGAAGGCAAGAGTAAGAAATAAGATTAAAAATAAAAGTTGGATGTTTATTTTCAGGACTCTTTTCTCCAGGGCTAAGGAGTTGGGGTTTTATTCCTACAGCTGCATGACAACCCCAGATCAGGGAGTTAATGTCATGTCAGAGGGGTTCATGAACTGGAAGAAAATGAGGGATTAGAAGTGGGGAGCCACCTGGCAGGAGTTAACAGGGCCTGAACCGGGACAAAGACAGGCCAACCAGTAGTCAGAGGCAGAATCTGCAGAGTTTAACAACTAATTAGATGTAGAGCTAAGGATTTATGCCAATGACATTCTCTAGGTCAGTGATTTTCAGGTTTAGTGTATCAGGATCTCTTGGAGCATTTGTTAAAATGCAGATTGACGACTCCCCCATCTCCGATTCAGGTGTGTGATGGAGCCTAAGAAATAAGGTTCTGAGCTGGGGATGTAGCTTAGTTGGTAGAGTGCTTGCCTTGCATGCACAAGGCCCTGGGTTCAATCCCCAGCACCACCACAAAAGAAAGAAGATTCCAACAAATTTCCAGGAGATGACAAAATTGTTGGTCTGGGGAACAAACTTGAAGGACCTTCTGCTCCAGGTCCCCTGTGGCACCTTTGTGACTGTGCAGAAGCAGTTACAAAGGAAGGAGGAAGACAGAGGGAGCAATAATTAGTCAAAGCAAGTGAATTGGAGGAGACTTTTCTTGTTCTTTGTATTTATATCATCTCAGACACCTGCGGCAAAAGGGCTCCATTAGATGTTGATAAACTGTGTTAACCTATACATTGGAACCCAGAAGGATGCTAAGTAAGGGCTCAGCTATTTTTGTTTTTTGTTTCTATGAAAATACACAGGTCCTAGTATTATGGGAGGCAGCATTATGATGTAACATTGTAATCAACATTTGTTGGCTTCAATTCCAATTATTCTATATTAAAATTGAAGTAACATGCTGGGCATGGTGGCACACACCTGTAATCCCAGTGGCTCAGGAGGCTGAGACAGGAGGATTGTGAGTTCAAAGCTAACCTCAGCAAAAAAATGAGGCACTAAGCAACCTAGTGAGACCTTGTCTTTAAATAAAATACAAAATAGGGCTGGGGATGTGGCTGGTCAAGTGCCTCTGAGTTCAATCCCCAGTACCCCGCCCCCTAAATTGAAGCAACACAACCACAAGAATGGGATCTTAAGTTATACTCCATGTATGTATAATATATCAAAATGCACTCTACTGTTGTGTATATTTAAACAGAACAAATTTTTAAAATTTTTTAAAAATCAAAGTAACAATGGCCAATGTGAAGAATAAATATGGAAACCCACAGAGAGTGCTTGGCACTTTGCCCAGCACACAACGGGGCTCAATGAATTTGGGTTTCGTCCCTACTCGGACCCTTCCAGTGGGAGTGAAGCAGGCATGGCTTCAGGAAAAGCTTTGGGGACACCAGTTGGTCAGACAACCCCTCAGGGACACATGGGTACCACAGTTAGTAATGTCTGTGGATTAAACATTGCCCTCATCTCTCTGCAAATGTCAGCAAAGAATATGGGAAAAGTTGTTTGTTAGGTATTTTTCTGCCTGCAGGGGGAGCTCTGGAAAGGGAAGGAAAAGGAAGGGAAGGCGCATCTGAAATGGGACTTGGACTCAGAGGCAGGGGTCACCCAACAAAGGAAAGCTTTGTCTCCTTTGGAAGTTGGTTCTGCTAGGTCAGGCCCTGGCCAGAGCAGTTGTCCCTGCAGGCTTCAAGGCTTTGATCCTGACAGCGAGGCCTGTGTGAACCTTGGAGGATTTTCGGAGGGCAACTGTGCAGCTCTTGTCTCCAGTAAAGAAATGAACCAGTAAGCATTTTTTGTTTTACCAGATGAGTCTGGTGTCTTACCATCCCCAGACAGGAAAGCAGATGCAGACTGGAGTGAGTCACACACAGAGGGAGGGGCCTCCCAGATGAGGCCTGCCTTGTGGGAACTTGATGACAAACAAGGCCCTGAGGCTCCCCTCTACCCTCACCTCTGAGAAAGGTCTTGGGAAATAGACACTCCCTTCGATTCAGCCTGGCAAGTGGGGGTGGTGGAGACAGCTTGGGCCGTACATGGTGGTTCTCCTGCTTTAGGCTGCTCAAGTTGAAGTTGTGACAGGTTGGTAAGAAGGTCAGGACCCTACTCTTCCATTTAGCCGAGAGGTGGCAATTGAGGCCAGATGGGTGGGAGTGCGATCCTTTGCATTATAGGATATTTAGCATCATCCCTTGCTTTTAACCATTAGATACCAGTAGCATTTCCCAGCCCCAGTTGTGATGGCCCAAAATGTCTCTAGGCATTGCCAATATCCCTCCTGGGGCTAAAATCACCTGGACTGAGACACACTGCTCTGTGGTGGTGTTCTCCAGGGATGCCCTTGGAGCAATCCTTCCCTATTGTGTACGACTGGAAAGGATCTAAAACATGCTGAAAGAGGAAACAGGAAGCAGAACAGATGAGGGTATGTTACTGAGTGTAGTCTCAAAACAGTGCGGTGTGGAAAGGCAGGGAGGGAAAATGATAAACTAAAGCCCATTTTTCAGATAAAGAAAAACGAGACAGGAAATGTGCAATTTGCCTCAGACACTAAGATGAGTCAGAGAGAAACCAGTAAGAGAAACATGAATTTAGGGTCTGACCTTTAGAAAGGAGAAAAACAATTTTATCCCCAATCCTTCTCCTCCTTCAATCCTGGGTCTTTGTGAGAACAAGGAAAGAAAGCGGTGCCTTCTAGACACTGAAGAAATGTTAGGAATTCATGAAGGACAAAAGTTGAGGGTGGCCAGGCGCGGTGGCGCACGCCTGTAATCCCAGCACTTTGGGAGGCTGAGGCAGGAGGATCGCGAGTTCAAAGCCAGCCTCAGCAATGGCGAGGCACTTTGCAACTCAGTAAGACCCTGTCTCTAATAAAAATACAAAAAAGGGCTGGGGATGTGGCCCAGTGGTCTAGTGCCGCTGAGTTCAATCCCCGGTACGAAAAAAAAAAAAAAAAAAAAAAAAAAAGTTGAGGGTGGTGCTAGAGCCACCAACTTAAGAAAAAAAATAGCCCCTGTGGAGGGAGCTCTGTGAGTTCCTCACACAGCAGTTCCTCAGTCCCACCTGCTCCTGGAGTTGGGCCCTGCCGTCGCCCCCATGTGACAGATAAGAAGCTGAGGATCTCCAGTTTGGTGACTTGCCTTTGGTTGGCAATGAGGCCCAAATTTCAAACCAGCCTCCTGATTTTCAAATCAGGGCAGGCACCTCTTGTCACCTCTATGCCTCCAACAAAGTCCACTTCTGAGATGGTCACTGTCTCATTTGGGGTGTTTTCTAAGACACCCCTCTGTGCACCCTAACATGAACATGGACAGGTGTACTTGAGACTCGGTGACAGAGGCATCCAACCTGGAGGCTTCCCCTGGGGTCGCACCTACTGTTAGGACTAATAGCACAGGAAAATCAAGAGGATATCTCTGTGGAGTTAGACAGTGTCTCACCAAGTGCTCTCAGAGCCCTGGTCCTCCCAGGCCCCTCGCTCTGGGCCTCTTATAGCACCCAGAGACTGGATCCCACCTGGCCCTCTGGAGCCTCAGCTGCTGGGCACAGGTTTCTGGCGTGATGCTTTGGTTTTCTTTTTAAAAATCCAATTAGGCAGGGCATCATTAAGAAAGACAGGCTTTCCTTTCTTTCAATAAAACAATTTTTTTTGATAGTGTATTTGGTATCTTTTAAAGGAGTTTTTATGGCATCATATTTTAAAAGCTAATCTGTTTTCAATACAGGAAAGACCTCAGGAGGCAGGAGCTGTTTTTGAAATTCCCCTAATGAAAAAATATTTTGCGAGTTATTTGGACATTCAGGACAAATGTTACCTTCCTCTGCCTGCCTCTGGATGGCTAACAGTTATGATAATAATAAAATCAACAAATAGTATAATCTGTTTACTGTGAAACATGTACTTTTTTTTTTTTTTTTTTTTTTTGTACTTGGACTGAACCACCCAGGGGTGCTCACCACTGAGCTATATTCTCAGTTCTTTTTTATTTTGAGACAGGGCCTTACTAAGTTGCAGAGGCTGGCCTTGAATTTGTGATCTCTCTGCCTTGGCCTCCTGAGTGACTGGAATTACAGGTGTGCACCATGGCACCCAGCCAGCCATGCCCTCTTGCATACATGAAGAAATCCGGGGACCAGAGAAGTGAAGCCACGTGTCTGAGGTCACACAATTAAGAAATGCAAAGCCTTAAAAAAAAAAAAAAAAAAAAGTGGAAATCTTTCAATCTGATTAAGAAGAATTTCTGCTTTCAACACAAGCTGCATGCAGGCAGTTCTGAGAGTGCGAACTGGCTTCCTTTCACAAATATTGGTTGAAAACCTACTTTCAGCCATTCACAGGAAGACGGTGCCTCAGGCAAGATTACAATTCCTACTCTGCGATTTCAGCACTGGATAGAGACATGCAAAGTCTCTGCAATATGAAAAACCTCTCCCATTCAATGTCCCATTCAATGCGTCCCGGTGGCAATGCCCCTCCCACCCCACCTCCCTCCCTAGGAGCAGGCCTGCGGCTCACGGGTCTTCTTCCTCCCTAAACCCACCGCTTCCCCGCCCACTCTGCGAAACCACGCCCCAGGGTAAAATGTGACCCGCTAGGGGCTGGGCCTAGTGGGCATCGGGATCCTTATCTTATTCATCTTCTCTGAGACGTTTGGCACGTCACCAACTTCTTCCTCCTTGAAATTCTCTTTCTTGAAACAATGGAGACTTTCCAAGACTTCCCTTCGACCACCCTGTCCCCCATTCCTCTTGCACGCACTCCTCCGTTGCTCCTTTTTAGTTTCTTTCATTGGAATTATCCGAAACTTGAAACTTTAAATGTGCTTTGAACAAAACTCTTTCCGTGAACTAAAAATCATCATCGTCCCCACCACGTGATACGAAAACTCTTGACAATCGATTTGCCCAGTGACTCAATCGGAAGTCACAACGATAAGTTTGTGTCTTTTCTGGACATTCACTGTTGATCTTCAAAGCAGGAGCAGCTCGTGGTTTGCTACACACTATATCTAGAAAGGACAGAGCCATGAGGTGTGGAAAGACAGCACGTTTGGGCAGAGAGCTGGGTTTAATGACCCGGACTTGTGAACATCACCTAGTTCGTTAGGTGTTAATTTGAAGTGTGTTATTTCTAACACAAAAACCCCAGCTTCTGCTGGCCCTGAGGGCTACAGGTTTTCCCTCCCAGTGACAGATTGCTCAACGACATCCAAGAAGATAAAAAACTCCTTCCAGTCATCCCAGAATTAGGCCCATAGATTTCCAGTTATAGAAGAGAGCCATTCTGGGCAACACAGCAGATGTAAATTATGTGCCTGAATTGATTTTGCATTACTTTCTTGTAGGCTATTTTCATGCTGCTTAAATACCACTTTTTAAAGCTACTATGGTATTGTCTTTTAAAAGCTGATTTGTTTCCATGCAGAGAGTGCTCTAGGAGGCTGGAGCTGTCTTTCAAACTCATCTCCGTGTGCGCTTCTATCAGGGAGGAATTCTTGGTAATGTGCTGTCTGTTGGTATATCTCCCAAGTGTGGCTCTCATGCTGCTTCAGCATTCTTCCTTTTGCAAGATGCATGGTGGGACACAAGCTTCGGCTTTCATACTCCCTTGAAAGACCAGTCCTGCTGCCTGTTGGAACAGAGTCAGTCCTGCTGCCTGTTGGAACAGAGTAAAGTGATCATGCAGGAGTTCAGGGGTGCAAATAATGGCACTGTGTGTCCTTGTTGCACAGCAGGTCCCTCTGTGTCTTGTGCCATGGACTTGGCTCTCCTGCTTGATCTGAATGCCTTTAGGAACCATCAGATGAGGGACAATCTATAAACATTTATTTATTTTTAATAGAAAGGTAGAACTGTGCTCAACACTGAAGTCCTGAACATAACATGGAAGCTCTTATTGCAACCTTGAATGCATGAACTTTCTTATATAAAAAGCCACACAGGAGCCCCTGGATTCCATCTCTGGCACCAAAACAGATGGCACAGGCAAGGGCACTTTGGTTGCCTTTCTTTCTTTCTTTCTTTCTTTCTTTCTTTCTTTTTTTTTTTTTTGTACTGGGGATTGAACTCAGGGGCACTCGACCACTGGGCCACATCCCCAGCCCTTTTGTGTATTTTATTTAGAGACAGGGTCTCACTGAGTTGCTAAGTGCCTCACCGTTGCTGAGGCTGGTTTTGAACTCACAATCCTCCTGCCTCAGCCTCCCAAGTGCTGGGATTACAGGCGTGCGCCACCATACCTGGCTCGCTCGCTTGCTTGCTTTCTTTCCTTTGTTTTTTTTGACACCGGGGATTGAACTCAGGGGTACTCCACCACTGGGCCTCATCCCCAGCCCCATTTTTGTATTTTATTTATAGACAGGGTCTCACTGAGTTGCTAAGTGCCTTGCCATTGCTGAGGCTGGCTTTGAACTCGCCATCCTCCTGCCTCAGCTTCCCAAGTTGCTGGGATTACAGGTATGTGCCACCATGCCTTGCTTGGTTGCATTTTTTCCTGGATATGGTCAGTGCCTGTATGTTTGAGTTTATTTGTGAGATCAGCTTCCTTATCCCACTTCCATCCCAAAGCATTGAGAGTACTGAAAATGTAATTAGATAGCAATGTGTACTTACAAAAGAAATTAAAGTTTCCATGAAAGTTGAAAGGAATGAATAATGAATGTGGTTCCAATAGGACAGAGGGAATCATACATCTTGGGACTGTGTGACTGACAGCTAAAAAATTGTGAGTGTGGCTAGAAGACTGGAACTGAAGTTGCACATCTGTTATCCTATGGGCAATTCAGAAGAAGGCTCTGGATTCTAAAGACAATTGGGTTGAAAACTCCCTTTAGGGACAGAACTTCTTAGGGAAAGGTGATTTTTGTAAAGCCTCCACATTTGCGAGGGGGCTGCTCATTTTTAGATTCTAGCGCCACCTAGAGGCAAGTACGAGATAATTTCCATTCCCTGCTTAGTGGAAGAAACCAATCTATTATTAACATTTTCCAGTTTTCAAAGCACTTTAATTTGAATATCTCACTTAATATTCAGATAACGGTCTTTGAGGTAAGAATTTCTATCTTCCCTGTACTGATTAAGAGATTAATCTCAGCACCTGACTGTGCAAAGAATTTGACCCATGTTTTGTGTGACTAAAAATGTTATCCTTGAATTGATTTTTTTTAAAATAACTTGTATCAAATGTCATTTATATACTGTGAAATTCACTAATTGCAAATGTACAATTTAATAGTTTTAGTAAATTTACTGAGTTGTACAGTCATTGCTATTGTCCAGTTCTAGAACATTTTCATCTCCCCCAAAAGATTCCCCCCTGCCTCTCTACAGTTCAATCCCTCTAGTGAAGAGTCTGTCTTATATCCAAAAAGGCTTTCATGTTTTCTCTTTCTGGGATCTTTGTAAAATTAAATTATACATGTGCTCTTTGGGGGTCTGGCTTCTTTCGCCTCGCATAATATTTTTGAGGTTTACCCATGTGGATTGTTTATCAGAATTCCATTCTTTTTTATTGCTAAGTAGTATTCCATTGGACTGATATACCACACTATGTTTGCATATCTACTAGTTGATGGGCATTTGGATTGCTTCTGGTTTTTTGCTACTATGAATAATGCTGCTATGAATATTTGTATTGTATTTGTCTTTCCAAGCAAGAAATTTTCATTAGTAAATAAGGCAATAAATAAAACATCTGGAAGAAGAATGCTTATATTAATTATATGTTTTGGGAGAAAACTTAGGATAAATAATCTGGAGATGTTCACTATGGAGGTATCTGGGTCCTGGGTTCAATATGCACACTAGGGATTCAAGGGACTCTGCAAACTATATTCTTGCAGAAACACAGGAGCTATGTGGGGAAATTAGTCAGGATTTGCTCTAATGGGTTAGTAGCATCCAAAGGCCGTTCTTAAAGAATTTCTTCTTGTTGGGTCTTGTTACGGTATGTAACAGATGCAGACTTTGGTAACACATCTGAGGTTGGGTTTGGAGTTCCATTATAATCCCTTCTCACATGAAGACAGAAGTCAGGGAACGGTTCAAAAGTGAAAAAACTATGGAGTCAGATGAATCGGAGTCCAAATCGAGGTTCTGCCAATATCTACAAGGGCTCAGCAGGTCAGATTTCTCATCAGTATCTTAGGAGGCAAAAACACCTATTTCACAGGGTTCTTGTGAGAATTTGTTAGGATAGGGACTGTTGCACAGTGAGATCTGATGTTATTTTTGTAGGATTGGATTGTGCCCAAGATACCTAAATACACTGACACTGACCTCTGTTTATTCCTAGGAATCTTTCACATTTTTTATTTGAAAGTTTTTGGCCCAAGATCCTGGCAAACAGAAGCATATACTTCCTATAGAGGCAATATAATATTTGTGGAAGTGAAAGCTCATAAAAAAATTACTTATCACCCAGAATGCCATAGGCTGGTAGATAGATTTAGTGCAAATCTGAAGGGAGCAGTTAGGACTTAGGGGGATAAACACCGGAACAATTAGCATGATAAGTTAGTAACTCATTTTGCATATAAAAACATTGCCTAGGACTCTACAGAGTTCTTCCTATTTATGGGAGATAGTCAGAGGTCCTTGGGTTTAATCAAAATTTAATACCCTGTGAGGAGAAAGATGAAGAATACAAATTCTCAGTAATAGGCAATATGTCAAAAGCCGCAATTGCCAGTTTTAAATAGTCTTTCCTCCCTGTCAGACTGTGCAGCCTGATTTGTAGTAAGGAAAACATGGCCAGGACCTTATTAAGTCTTTGGGAAAACAAAAGAATGAGACGTGTATTCTGTTGCAGGAAAACACATCAAAGATTCCACAAAACCATGATCTCTAAAAATGGCAAAACAACATGTTCAAAAATAATTAAACCAGGGTATTTTTCTCCAAGAAGGATTGGAAGCTCATATTTAATTTGGGGCAGGACAGGTGAGTGCTGTGAGGACTTGAACCTGTGGCTTGCTGTGGCCGATGGGACAGAGTGAGCAGAGTGACAAGGTGTGGCTTTTCCAGGCCTTGTCCTTAACAGGTACTTGGTTCTCCATCCATGGCCTTCAGTGCTCTGCCCTTGTCAGGGGAAGGACGCGCTTCGTCCAGCCCATGGTTCAAGGAGAAGCAGGAGAGACACGAAGCAGCCTGACTCACTCAGCCCAGGTCAGCTGACCCCCGTGCAACCACAGACACACAAGCAAGAACAAGGGATCCTCATTGCCAGCCACGGGGTTTTGAAGTTGTCAAGCAACACAGGTAGCTAGCTGATGGCTGTTTTATAGGATAGTTGAAAAGGAGGCTGAGAGACTGTTAATCTCAGGATTATCAGATCTTTGTGTTCCCATGTGCTCTGTTTGGATAATAGAAAGTTAGAATTTCAATAGGTTTCTATAGAAACATGAGCATGTTGGGGCTGGGGATGTGGCTCAGGGGCAGAGCGCTCCTAGCATGGGCAAGGCCCTGGGCTCCACCCCTGCACCAAAAGACAACAACAACTATGAAAAGAGAAAGAAAGAAAGAAAGGGAAAAAGAAAGAAAGAAAGAAAGAAAAAAAAAAAAGAAAGAAAGAGATGAATGAATCTGAGCATATTCTGTATCGAAAATCGACAGCTGGACCATTTGAACGATTTCTCCACTGATTTATGTAGATTGGGGTCGGGAAGAAGTATGCTCTAATTTTTCATTTTTTTTTATTATTATTTTTGGTACTGGGGATTGAGCGCAGGGCACTTTACCACTGAGTCATATCCCCAGTCCATCTTTAAAATTTTTTATTTTGAGACAGGGTCTCACTAAGTTGCCAAGGCTGTCCTTGAACTTGCCGTCCTCCTGCCTCGGCCTCCCAATTCGCTGGGGTTAAAGGAGTGCACTACCAAGCCCAGCTTCTGAGTTTTCTTTAGATAATTAATTATACCTCATACAGCACACTCTGTAGAAATGTCTCTTTTTACACCCCCTTCCCCAAATGGCAGAGGACTGGAATGAGAAAACTTGTCAGTTTTTTTTCCCCCCATTTGTAGTTCTTGCTTTAAAAATCAGGCTAGTATGGGGTTGTACTACTACTCACTGGTCAGCCTTGTGGAATAAACCTGAAGGACTCTTAAGAGTGGCAGAGCCACACGGGAAGCCCAGGGAATCCCTGGCAGAGCTGGTTGGACACAGGAATTGGATCAAAGATGGAGTCCAGGTCTGGGTTGGAACTCTCACCATTCCTGGTTGCTGGTGAAGCCAGCAGTTCCAAATTGGCTATCCCATATATCTTACCCTCATGCTGGATAAGTGGGGATCCAGGCCTCCTAGTAGGAGTCTCAGAACCCTGGGTTGGGTATAAGGATCGGGTGGGCAAGAACTACAGAATTCCTGAGCAAGGACCAGTCTTAAGCACAGTGAGATAGGACTGGATAACATGCATTCTGAAAAATGAGGGAAAGAAGTAAGTGGTAGGGAGGCCAAAGGACAAAGAAGCATAGTACTCATTTTCATTTTCATTTACTACCTGAACTCAGTAATGGACTGGAGAAAAAGGATTTTTTTTTTTTTTTAAAAAACCAATTTTGTGAATTGCCTTAAGCTAATTTGAACCTTCACATATACCAGGTCCTACGGTGGTATTGTTTTAGTCAGCTTTTGAGACACTGTGACCAAAATACATGGCAAGAACAACTTAGAGGAGGAAAAGTTTATTTGGGGCTCTTGGTTTCAGAGGTCTCAGTCCTCAGACAGCTGACTCCATTGCTCTGGGCCCAAGATGCACACATCTTGGGAAGGGCCCAGTGGAGAAATGCTGCTCAGCTCAGGGCACAGTCAGGAGAGAGAGCAGAAGGGGCAGCAGGGAAGAACAACCTTTCCAGGGCAGGCCCCCTGTGACCCACCTCTCTAGCCATCCCCTACCTGCCTACAGTTACCTCCTAGTCAGTTCATTCAAAGTAGGATGGAGCGATTAGATTGTAGCTCCCATAATCCAATCATTTCACTTCTGAGTACTCCTGCAGTTAACAGGAGCTTTTTGGGGGGACACCTCATATCCAAGTACACTCCACCACTCTCTTCCCTACTGGGTGGTTTGTTACAGCTAAAGGAAGTCTCAGATGAAATTCTCAGCCATAACAGAATTTCTTGGCAAACAGGCACAAAGCAGTCCTACCTGTTCTTTAACCTCAGAAAAGAGCTCATGCCTTCTTGCCAAAGGCTTCAATAGTCTTCCAGAGTCTTCCATTGGATCATGCCACAGAATCATCTCTTAATGGTTGGATCACAGAACCAAATAGTTCTAAAGGTGGAGCATTACTCTGAAAATTTGATACATTAGAGGTAAAGTTGAGATCTTCACTATGATGCTCACTTTTATTCCCAGAAGCAAGCACCCACTATCTCATGTGCATCTCCATACAGCCTTTCTATGCATTATACAGAGATGTTCCTTATTTCACCATAGGATTATGTCCAGATAGACCCATTGTTTGATGAAAATATCATAACTCAAAACAATGAATTAAATGCACAGAACATCATAGCACAAACACTGTAGAGGGTTGGTTGTTTACCCTTGTTGTCTTCACCCTTGTTGTCAGACTGGGGGCTGTGGTTCACTGTCACTGGGGCCACCTCCATCCAGTGTCACACAATACATGTCACTAGGCTGGGAAATATCAAAACCTAAAGTCAAAGTACACTTGTACTGCATGTGTATCACTTTTACACCAGCATAAAGTCAAGAAGTTGTTAAAGTTGAACTGTCATAAATTGGGGACCATCCGTACTCAGATATGCACCTTCAGACATTTTCTTTTTTCTTTTCTGCTTAAAAACCTTTAATTCACAGTAATGCAGCAACCTTAGAGAAAAAGAGCTGACCCACTCATTACCCATGGCAAGGTTGTGTTGAATTTTAATTATAAAGATCAATTCAACATTTGTATTTTCCAGGTCAGCAGAATTTGTCCTATATAGCCTTTCACAAACTTTTTAAACGTTTAGAGCTATGTTTTTTCTTTATAAAATGGGAATGCTTATATCAAAGAGTAATGAGGATGAAAATAAATCACAAGTCCTGTATATTCAGTGCCTAGTGCATAACAGGTATTGACAAAAAGTGTTAATGATCAGACATTGTAGTATCTCCCTTCAGAAATTTTCTATAATGTTTTTATATTGTCATGTTATTAAAGATGAGTTTATTTTTATCTCCTCAACTTTTATCATGAAAACTTTCAAACATATTAAAGTTGAAAAAGGAGCAGTCTTCATATACAATATCACCTAGGTTCAAAAATTGTTTGCTTTGTGCCACGTATACTCTTTCTCTATAAATGCATAGTTTTTATTCTGTACTTTTTGAAAGCAAGCTGAAAATAACACCACATTTCCTCTTTAAGTGCCTCACATGCAGTTCTGGAAAATATCTCTTTCATCTTACATAATTAACAAACTCTCTAATTTTGACTCTAAAAGTATCATAAAATCTTTGGGAAATCAGAAAAGCATAAAAAAGAACAATGAGTTTTTAGCAGAGATAAGCTCAGCTAAGATTTTCCTATTTTTAATTCCAATCATTTTTCTCCTTTGTAAATACATATTTCTTAAGCAAAGTTGATTTTAAACAAAAATCAGCATCTCCTAAGGTGAATTGTATGAGAGGCAAAGAGGCATTTTGTGACAAAAAGAGTTTAGTGGTCTAATAAATTTCAAAAACACTGTATTTATGTCTACTTCTTTGTGATTAATAATCTCAGAATAATATTAAGTTTCTGGAAAGATTGAAAGAAAATTATAAACCAAAAACTTCTTACCTACAGAACACTTTTTTCATATTAAAATCTCATGGGGGTGCTGGGGTTGTGGGGTTGTGGCATGTGCTAGCGCTTGCCTAGCACATGCGTGGCCCTGGGTTCACCATGTAAAAATAAATAAATAAAATAAAGATATTGTCCAACTACAACTAAAAAATAAAATATTTAAAAAAAAACTCATGGGATTCTATAGAGTACCTTTTGGGAAACATTGGTTTAAAACATTTATCTCTTTCAGTTTATTTTGCTTGACAGTAATGATTTAAGTTTTTTTTTTTTTAAGATTCAGGCTTTTCTTTGGATTAGTAAAGTTTTCTTCTGTTATTTCTTTAGCTATGGCGTCTGCTCTGACTTGTTCTGAAAGTTTTAGCATAACATTGCATTTCCTGAAAATTTTCTATATATCTTGCTTTATTATCATCATCATCATCTAATATTTTTTCTCCATCTAGCAAAATTTCAAGATTGTTTTCTGCTTGACTAATTTATTTATCTATAATAGTCAATATGCAGATATTCAATTATGCATAATTTCAAGAAGTCTATTTTCAAAAAAGGTGTACACAATTTGGGTGGTTTATTTGCAATGCAAATCAATTTTCACTTACTTCCTGTCAGAGTTTTAATTTAAAAGTTAAGATCAAGGTGTTTGCTTACTTTTTTTTAGTATTTATTTTTTAGTTGTAGTTGGACATAATACCTTTGTTTTATTTATTTATTTTTATGTGGTGCTGAGGATCAAACCCAGGGCCATGCACCATGCTGGGCGAGCGCTCTATTGCTGAGCCATAACCCCAGCCCTGCTTACTTTTTTTTTTTTTTTAATTATTTATTTACTTATTCATAATGCACAAGTATAGTATCTTTTTACATACAACTGCTTGTATACAAAGTATATAAGTACCATTCAGATCTTCAATCATGCATTTAGGATAATGATATCCATCTCATTTAACCACCAATTTTTTTCCTTCCCCCCGCCCCCCTTGCTTCCTCCCTTCCCCTCCTTTTCCGTTGACCATTCTAGTGTTCCTCTGATCCTATGTACTCCCTTCCAACAACACTGTGAACTAGCCTCCTTATATCAGAGAAAACATTGGGTATTTGGATTTTTGAGATTGACTAATTTCACTTCTGCTTACTTTTTTAATAGTTTAAAATTTGCAGTTAAAGTTTGACATTTTGTTTGGATCTTTCCCTCAATGAATTAGAATAAGGAATAAAAACCTAGTTCTGTGGAAGAAAATGAGCTCGTCTATGTGTTAGGGTCTGTGTAAACATGGCTCATCAGGATGGGTCTAAACCTGGCTGAGACAGTAGCCTGCAAAAGGCCTGGCTTCTAATGGAAAAGGGAACCTGATATTTGGCAGGCTACGAGAAGCCATCTGTGAATCACTTGACGGTCTTCCCTCGGTATCGTAGCCAGGGAGATTTAGGTTTGGCATTGCGATCTATCCGAGGCTCTCTCCCAGCAATAGAGTGCCCAATGCACGTGACCTTTATCTCTGCTCTACTAGGAAGATCCCTCATAGTAGCTCTGGAGATGGGCATAACCCGTTGGGAACTGGACAACCCACCTTTAACCTCTTTTGGTGAAGAGCATTCTATGAAAGGCCTTTGATGGTTCCTGATATAAATAAAGCAGGCGTGGGCTCCATTTGATTTCTAAGGTCTTTTTGCTTTCTCCAATCTACTTTGCAAAAGTTCCTAGTGTTAGACCCCTTGTTACCCTAACAATGTCTCCTCTCTCTTAAATGAGCTTTTTGTATATCTGTTTTCTCTGTCCTAACACTTTTCAATCTTTGCTGACTCTGTTCTCTTTCACAGTCATGTTAATGAGAATAATACTCAGATCATTTATGATTTTGACATGAAGATTTATTTCTTTAAAAAAAATTTTTTTTTTTTGTGGTACCGGGGATTTGCTCTAATTAGTTATACATGACAGTAGAAAGCATTTTGACACATCATACATAAATGGAATATAACTTCTCATTCCTCTGGTTTTATATGACGTAGAGTTACACAGATTGTGTAATCATATGTGCATATAGGTAATTATGTTCAATTAATTCTACTATCATTAATACCCCATGTCACCTCCCTTCCCTTCACTCCCCTCTGTCTAATCCAAAGTACTCCTATTCTCCTCCCCACTTATTGTAAATTAGCATCTGCATATCAGAGAAAACATTGAGGCTTTGGTCTTTTGGGATTGGCTTATTTTGCTTAGCATGATATTCTCCAGTTCCATCCATTTACTGGCAAATGCCATAATTTCATTCTTCTTTATCCATCCATCTATTGAAGGGCACCTAGGTTGGTTGCATAGTTTAGCTGTTATGAATTGATCTACTATAAACATTGATGTGGTTTTGTCACTATTTTTTTTTTTTTTTTTTTTTGGTGCTGGGGATTGAACCCATGGCCTTGTACATGCAGGGCAAGCACTCCACCAACTGAGCTAAATCCCCAGCCTGTTTTGTCACTGTTGTACGCTGATTTTAAGTCCTTTGGGTATAAACCTAGAGTGGGATAACTGGGTCAAATGGTGGTTCCATTCCAAGTTTTATGAGGAATCAAAGAGTTATTTCTTAATAGACACCAGACTGAAACAACTCAAACATGAAACAATCCCAGTAAGAGCTCAAGGTGTAACTGTATTGCCATGCCGTTCCAGTATCACATAGACTTCATGGGCATTTTGAGTTTCCATCCATAGAAGAATGAAGGCAGCTTTGATGACAATACCAGTTACAACACAGGCTTTACCATCTTGAACCTTAATACCAAAATATCCTTTTTTTGAAAGCTCAGATTAATGGCACTCATTTTCAAAATGTTTACTTTCTTCTTCAAAGCAACATGATATTTCAGAGTAAAGTTTAAAGTAGAACAATTTCTAGAAACAAATAGCTTACTGCAATCTAACTGTTATTACCTCCTATGAGCTAAATATTTGCTTTTATAGTTCCAATTATCTTTGTTTCTCTTCCAGTCCCAGGGTGCTCAGATGCCCTTCACAGTGCTAAACTCATGTGCTTTCTTCTTATCTTCAGTCATTTTTGAGGTAGTGTGACTAGATAAAATGCAGTGTGCCCAGTTAAATTTTAAATTTGAGACAAACAGTGAATTTTTTTTAGTATGTCACATACTTTAGAATAAGTATACATGAGGAATACTTATACTAAAAATATATGCATTGTTAAATTTAACAAAAGAAGTAATAAACTCTGAAAGCCTCAAAACATTGCTGAAAGAAATTAAAGAAGACATCTTTTGTTCATGAATGGAAAGATTTAATATTGTTAAGATAGTAATACTATCCAAATTGACTATAGATTCAATGCAATCTGTATTTGAATACTAGTTGGTTCTTTGTAGGACCTGACATGCCAATCCTAAGATTTAGATGGAAATTAAAGGATCCAGAATAGCCAAAACAATCTTGAATAAAAAGAACAAATTGGAAAACTCACTTCCCAATTTCAAAACTTACTACGAAGTCACAGTAATCCAGGCAGTGCAGTATTGGCATAAGGATAAACATACAGATTAATGGACTAGAACTGGAAGCTCAGGAATGAATTCATGTATCTATAGAAATTGGTTTTCAAGCCGGGCGCGGTGGCGCAAGCCTGTAATCCCAGCACTTTGGGAGGCTGAGACAGGAGGATCACGAGTTCAAAGCCAGCCTCACCAATGGCAAGGCACTTAGCAACTCAGTGAGACCCTGTCACTATTTAAAATACAAAAAAGGGCTGGGGATGTGGCCCAGTGGTCGAGTGCCCCTGAGTTCAATCCTGGTACCACACACAAAAAAAAAAAAAAAAAAAAAAAAAAAAAAAATTGGTTTTCAATAAGAGTGCAAAACCCATGGTGAAAGACTAGTTGGAACTCAGAAAATGACACCCCAAAGTATGGCTTTGGCATGCTAAGTACTTTTAACTAAAGGAGATTAAATTCCTCAAAAATAGCCTCAGAAGCAAAGGTTCTGACCTCCTGCCCTGCTGTCTCCCAGCTGTTTTTTCCCCACTGCCCTGAAGCAATTCTTAGAAACCAGAATTTCTCTTCCCCAGGAAGGGTCATAGAAACTAGAGATAGTACTCTAATCTAATCTTTCCCTGCTTTTCTGTATAAGAGCTGATGGTAAAGAAATTCTCTGAGCTAACTTGCCTGATAGGAGATTGTAAGACCCTTGTTCTAGAAGGGGCCCTACCCCAACCCCCTAAGGAAGGAATGCTGCACAGAGAGAGGAAGAAGAATCTGAACAGGCAGGACTTGGTAGGGTCCTCCCTCATCTATTGCCATTAGATCATACTCTCTCCTCCAATCACATGTCTACAAGGCTGTTCATTCCTCATGGAATTTAAGCATAATAATTAGACAGTTTTCCTTGGGTCTCCAGACCTTTATTTCTGAAGTCTCCCACATCACATAAATTGATTCAATAAATTGTTATGCTTTTTTCTTGTTAACCAGACTTGTTATAGATGACCCTTATGATGGGGAGGAAAGGTATCACACCCTTCTTCCCCTGTAGTCTTTTTGACAAACAGTGCTGAGACAACAGGATAGCTACATGCAAGAGTGAAGCTGGACACTTATCTCACAATATACAAAATTTAAAATGGATCAAAGATCTAAATGTAAGAATCAACACTATAACACTTGTAGGAAAAAAAAAGCATTGAGATAAATCTTTATGACCTTGGAAATGGCAATGGATTCTCAGATATGACACCAAAAGCACAATCAATAGCAATGCTTACTGTCAGATGGTGGAACTCTTGGCATCCATAAACTCAAGAGCCAATTCCGATAATAACTCTCCCCTTAGGCTTACCTGATTAATATCTATAATGTGTTGCTGGCATACTCTGTTGAAGACTCTGAAGTGGTAAATGAAAAGCAGAATAGTCTGTGGAGAAAACACCCATTCATACACCACTCCATGTCATCTGAGGCCCAAACTTTTCCTGGCTTAGATTCCTTGCTGTCAAGTGGAGAAGATACATTTACCAGAAAAAATTCAGGGTGCTTGGTTTTGTTGCATGTTGTCTGGCATTGCCAAGCCCAGTGCAGTTTTCCTAAAGTAATTCTGAGGATACTTCTATCTGTGGGCATAGGCATTGTGATAGTTTGCATCTTGAATATCCCCAGAAAGCCCAGGTGTTAAAGGATTAGTCCCAAGTTTGGTGCTATTGGAAGGTGGTGGAACCACCTTAGGAAGTGGGGCCTAGTGGAAGGAAGTTAGGTCATGGGGAGTGTGCCCTTGGAGGTACTGGGAGGAGCCTGCCTACCCCCTCAACTTCCTCCTTCTTTGTCTTCCAGTTGCCAAGAGGTGAGCAGCTTGTTCTGCCATGTGCTCCTGCTTTGCTATGCTACCTCACCACAGGCCCAGAAGCAATGTGGCCAGCAGACATGGACAGTGAGTCAAAATAAAACTCTCCCTCTTTAAATTGATTTAGGTCAAATATTTGCTACAGTGACAGAAATCTGACAAACAGGCCTTTTATTATAATTGCCTGTACAGTTTTAGAGCCCTTTTACTTATTAACTCATGTATTCCTTACCACAAATCCTAACTTCCTTCATTCAACAGGGGAATCAGAAGCTTGACCTGTAATGGATGTTGTTTATACCCTCTGTCTTTAATTCCTCCAGTTTCCCATTCCTTACTACAAATCTCTGGAAAGATCATGGAAGGAAAAAAAAAAAAAGTTGTATAGTCTGGCTTGAGTAGATGTGCCATCTATGAAGGGCGTGTGTTTCTGCCTCAAGTCAGACATAGGTTGAGCAGTGTGGACCATGCTTACCCAGAGGGTAGGTTTCCCTTAGGAGGCTGTTAATGGTCCTTCATATGCTTATTTCAACACAGAACAAAGGGCTCTTTGAGGCCCTCAAACATACTGTGAACCTCAGCAGGAAAGGAATGAGAAACCAAGGTAAAGATTATATTATAATAAGACTCTGAATTGTGGTGACTCTACAAACCCAGGTGAGACTCTCAGTCAATAGGCTGACTCTTTGGCCAACGTCATGGGAGAGATACTCAGGTAGAGTGACTTCTCTTTCCCCTTGGAGTCTCAGTGCTCGTATTTGTCCCATTTTGATGGTAATGCCTGAATTTGTGCTGACAATTTTTGCTTCAACAGGTTGAAAATAGCAGGAATAAATTTACATGGCTTTTATTTTCCTAATGAAAAACAAATATTTGATTCCCCATTGCTATTAGTCATGACTCTTCATCTTTTATTTGATGTGCATCAATATCTTCATTTGTGAAAAACTCAAGGGCCACAAACCAGCAGAAACACAAACAACACTTATTTGTTTTTGTTTTCCATGCAGTATCATTTCAGAGTTATTATAATAACCATTTTTTCATTTTTGTTTTCAATAAAACATTATTTTAGAAACCTATAAAAGGGTTAAAGAGGATGTCTCTCCCTTTCTATACCTCCTTTGTCTTCTAGAAATGGCCAAATATCTTATTAATATAGAAGTATTTGAAAATATGAAATCAAGTGAAACAAATCCCACAACTTACAATGATAGAAGAGTTGAGGTTGGCAAAACTACCGTGACCGAATTGAAATTCAGAGTCTCGAATATGATGGGCTTCTCTTCCGGGTATTGGAAATCTATCATGCTTTCCCTCTTTATGAAAAGGCATTTGGCAACCATTTGTCAATTCTTATAATAGAACTCAGTGTGAGTGTGAAGAAAAAAGGCTTCAGAGGTTTGACAAGTACCTGGGAAGCAGAGTTATCACAAGACCTAACCAACTCATGCAAATAGCAGAGAACAAAGAAGTATCTACCTGGGAAAGCAAGAAATCTGAAGGAAAAAAGGACAAAGTAGTGGCCAAGGTGTGTGGCAGTTATCCTCCAAGAAGGCTCCAACACTCCCTCCTCCTTGTATGTACGCCATTGAGTAGGGCTGACCTACTGATAACCAGGAGGATATCATTGTCATGATGATCTGTGACTTCCAAGTTTAGGTCATAAAAGACTCATGGCTTCGCTTTGCTCTCTCATGGACCTGGGGGATGCCAGTTACCATGTTGTGAGCTCATGCAAGCAGCCTATGGTATGGTGGTAGGTAGCTGGTATTAATCTGGATGTCAATTTTTGGAAAAGTAGTGAGTGATATTATACTGGTTGAATAACATTAAACGCAAATGATTTAATGCAAGAAATTAGACCTACATACCTCAGCATGGCTGTTTTTTGTTTTGTTTTGTTTTTAGTACCAGGGGTTGGAGCCAGGGGAATTAAACTACTGAGCCACATCCCTGGCCCTTTTTATTTTTTGAGACAGGGTCTTTCTAGGTTGCTTAGGACCTCACTAAATTGCTGAGACTGGCTTTGGGCTTGTGATCCTCCTGCCTCAGCCTCCCAAGCCATATGGCTAGACCTTAAAACTGCTTTGTCAGAAATAGAATGCAACATACTCATGAAAATGAAAATTAACAAAACAACAATGCATATTTTGCAACAACACATTTAAAGATACACATAAAATACATAAAGATGTTTGTTTATGGCAATGAGGAGAAAATGAATGAGATATGGAGATAAAAAAAAAGAACAAATTAAGCAACAGAAGGGATCTTAATTGAGGATGTGGTCAACTTTTTTTTTTATACTAGAAGTCCAAAACTAAAGTTAAAGAAAAAAGCCTGGAAAGATAAATCCAGATATTGAAAAGAGAAGCATATGAAAGAGTGATAATAAAGGAGAAAGGTAACATTCAAAGACACTCTGGACAAGTTTCGAAACAAAGAGGAGTCTGTGCACAGAGCCGGTTATTATTCTGGGTATAAAATCATGTAATTAGTGGAGTACGAAGAGGGAGAGTTTAGCTGCCACTCAACAACTTCCTGATTTTGGCTTCCACCATGGGGTCTCTGCATTTTTATCTAGGGAATGTATTGCAACATTAAATTTCTTGTGAATGAAGAAGAGTTATGAAAAAGAGACTCCAAAAACAATATGTCTTTATTTTCAAGGACTTCTTTGGTTGTTTCTCATAAATCACCAAGTGTTTGCCTACTGAGTTATCTGGTACAATGCTAAACCAACTCTTTTGTCTATTGTCTAGAAAGTGAATAGCCAAATACCATGGGAAAAACTATTAATTTTAATTTTCCAAAATCTTTCAAATGAGATTTTGACCTGACATTTAATTCTATTATCACAACTTTAACTGTATTTTATATTTACAAAATAACAGATGAATACCAAAGAAAGATTTAGAAATCCATTTCTTGTTGCAGCACTCTACTATGAAACAGCTTTTATTTCTTTGGGTTCTCCTCCAAGCTTTATGGATTGGCCTCCTGAGCCTCACATTTCATAAGCACAGGAAGCCATGGGGGGAAGAGGGTAGAAATGGAAACTTTTCAATTCAATTTCTGTAAAGCCTGAACAATAGTGTCAACATTGTGAAAAGTTCAATACAGAGTATGAAAAAAATGAGAAGATCCTTAACTTCAGGGAAATTACACACTTCTAGAATGGCAAGGATTACCATATCATGAATCCCTACTTCCAGTCTTATTTAGGTTTAATTGACAAATAAACACTATATTCTTAAGGTATACAAGGTGATAATGTGAGATATGTTATGGTTTGGATATGAGGTATTCCTCAAAAGTCATGTGTGAGACAATGCAAGAATTTTCAGAGGTAAAATGAGAAGATGGTGAGAGGAATCAATGGATGAATCCTCTGATGGATTAACTGGATGTAACTGTAGGCAGGTAGGTTGTAGCTGGAGGAAGGAAGTCACTGGGGGTATGTCTTTAGGGTTTATATTTTGTCCCAGTGGGCAAGAGCTCTCTCTCTGCTTCCTGGTTGCCATGCCCTGAGATGCATTTCTGTGCCATGCCCTTCCGCCATGATGATTTGCCTCACCTTGGGCCCAGAACTGTGGAGTTGGTTGACCACGTACTGAACCGCTGAGATTGTAAGCCCACATAAACTTTTACTCCTCTAAGTTGTTCTTGTCGGGTCTTTCGGTCACAGTATCAAAAAGCTAACTAAAACAGATGTTCCCCCAAAGCGCCCATGTTAGTGCAGTAATGTTCAGAAGTAAAATGATTGCATTCTGAGAGCTGTAACCTAATCAGTCCACCCGATTTTGAATGGACTGAGTGGTAATTGTAAGGCAGTTGCCATGTGGCACGAGGAGGTGGGTCACTGGGGGTGTCCCTGGAAGAGTTCATTGTCCCTGTGATCCCCTTCCCCACTTCCCTCTCTCTGCTTTCCAGCTGCCATGTCCTGAGCAGCTTCCTCTGTCTCACTCTTCCTCTATGATGTGCTGCATTACCTTGGGCCCAGAGCAATGCAGCTGGCATGGACGAAATCTCTGAAACTATGAGCCAAAATAAACTTTCCCCTTCTAAGTTGTTCTTGTCAGGCACTTTGGTCATAGCAACACAAAGCTAACACAATATGCATAGTGAAATTTTATTACTATAATCAAGCTATTTAGCATACACATCATCTCACACAGGTTTTTTTTTTTTTTTTTTTTTTTGGTTCATGTGTGGTGAGAATGTTTAAGATCTCTTACTAAATTCCAAGTACATAATACAGCATTATTAACTATAGAAACTGTGTTAGATTTTAGATCCTCCAAACTTGTTTATCTTATAACTGGAAGTTTGTACCCTTTGACCAACATCCATCCACTTCCTCCACACCCGGATCCTGGCAACCACCATTCTACTCTCTGCTTTTATGAGTTCAACTTTTTCTGATTCCACATGTAAGTAAGACAATGCAACTTTTGTCCTTTGGGGTTTAGTTTATTTCACTTAGCATAAATGTTCCACATTGTGCCACATTGTGCCACAGTGGCAGGATTTCCTTCTTTATTGTGGCTAAATAATATTCTACATAGTATATATTCTACAATATACACAATATACAATATACACACCACATTTCCTTTATCCATTCATCTATTGATGGTTACATAGGTTATCTTAACTATTGTGAATAATGCTGTAATAAACATGGAAGTGCAATTATCTCCTTGGCATACCAATTTCCTTTCCTTGATATATACAGTATACCCAGAAGTGGGCTTACTAGATCATATGGGAGGTCTACATCTAATTTTTTGAGGAGCAGCCATAATGTTTTCCATAATGTCTGTACTAACAATCATGAAAAATTAGAGGCTTGTTCTGCCTGGCGATGTTGATGCCCAATTGCATAAACCCTCAGCCTGCCTCTGAGTTCACCTGTGGTCACAGAGGGCAGTATTCTCCATGTTGGCAGCTTCACCCTTGATTAATATCTCTCTGCTTCTCCATCCTCTCTCTTCTCCGTAGCAGCTGGCTAAACCTCTATATAGGTAAGATCCAGAAGTGCTAGGGATTTGACACCCATAGATAAACTTCAAGCTCTGTCTCCCCAGTCCTCAGATGCCCTATGGAATTAGGTCCTATTGCTTTCACTGATAACTTGCTCTTTAATGCACCATATACTGGCTTGACCCTTCCCTGTGTAGCTTCACTCACTCCCTCAAAAGTGCTTCTTAAGATCATATCCTAATTAAATCACCTTCACTCAAGTTATTGTTTTAGGGTTTGCTTTGGGAGAACCCCAATAAAATCTATCAAGACAGAAAATAGTCAAATGCCAAGATGTATAAAAACAAACTTTTCTTCACTAGCCCACAACTTTTCCTCCCCTCCAGCTCTTCCACTCCTTCCCAATTTCCTAGTTGCAGCAAAAGTCATAAAACCCATGTTATTAGCACAGGTTCCCACTTGCCTGACTTCTTGCTGGGTGCCCTTGACCATTTGAGATGCTGGCTGAGGATGAGGTTGCATGGTTGACAGCCCTCCTGCATGCCTTCTCCTCTTCATAGTCAATTTATGCTTGGCCTTTCTAGCTTAGGTTGTGACACAGTTCAAGCACATCTATTCTAGATGTGCTAGATTTTGGCAAGTATCCATCAGTTTGCTAACTTTCTCATTTTCCCTCCACTTTTTTTCCCAGATCTACTAATTTTCTCCAGATTTACTCATTTCTGTGGTATGTCTAGAGTATATTAGGGGCTGGGGGCACCCCAACACATAAGATAGTCATGGTCCAAGCCCTCACACTGCTTAATGTGCAGGGTATTACTTAGCAGGTGTTATATGTGATATGTGAACATCATGGGAAGTATGGCATGCTGTGGATACACAAAGGAGACCGTGGAACTACACCAGACTTGGGGAGGTTAAGGAGTTTTAAGCTTCCTGAAAAGCCCAAAGAGAAGGATGTGGAGGAGGCAAATTAAGTATTGCTCAAAAGAAGAGTGACATTTGGGAAAGATTCAGCAGCAGCGTTAAAGAGGGACCAGACTATAAGGAGCCATGTAAAACCTTATTAGGACTTTATCTTAAAAACAGTCTCCTAAAGGGATTTTTATGAGCGAGAGACATGACCTGATTTGCATTTTAAAAATTATCTGTGATGGGGCTGGTGTTGCGGCTCAGCGGTAGAGCACTTGCCTAGCACATGCGCAGCCTGAGTTCGATCCTCAGCACCATGTAAAAATAAAGGCATTGTGTACAACTAAAACAAATAAATAAATATAAAAAAATTATCTGTGACTGCAATGAATGGATTTGGAAGGGGCCAAACTTGACAGAGTAGTAAATCCAGATGAGGTGATGGTGAACAAGATGAAGTAGGAAGCAGCATTGGGTGGGGTTGAGGGGGGATAAGTGGAAGAAACTGGGAGACATTTAAATAAGGGAACTGATGACTTGATGACTGATTAGATGGAGAGGGTGAGAGGAGCAGGAATCAAGATGATAATTATATTCCAGTTGGTAGTTGGTGTACAGTGGGGCTGGTTCCCAATATGGAGAACAACAGAAGGAGCATTGTGAGATTATCAGGTTGGGGGTGAGAAGAGAGTGTTGACCATGGCTGCCATTTTGGATAGGCTATGTTGTTGAGATGCATGTGGGAAAAACAAATGGAGATATTTAACCCCCCGATATGTGTTTGGAGCTTAGGAGAGAGATCTGGGCTAAATGTGGGCATATAGATGATAGTGAAGCCCTGGGAGTCATTGGGATTGCCTGGGCATTATGTAGAACAAAATGGAAGTTCAAGTCAGAACCTAATGAGGTGAAGTAAAGAAAGGGGAGCCTACGTGGATTCTAAAAAGTTACCAGTGACCTGGATGGGAAGCTTCGGAGAGGTCTAGTAAGATAAAGACTGAATGTGTCCTTATTGAAAAAGTGAGGGACAAAAAGAACAAAGCTAATCCATGGTGCAATAAGTCAGGAAAGTGGCTGTCCTACAGGGAGCAGGTGGTGATTGGAAGGAGAGGGGAAGCAGGAGTATATTTTTCCTCTTGGTTTGGGTACTGATTATATGTGTTCATTAAGCTTGTGAAATTCACCCAGCTATATAACATACACATTTCCTGAAACCATGTAAGGTATTAATAAAAAAATGTAAAATCATAAGTAGGTCAGTTAAGGTGCAGTGGCCAGAAGCCAACTGAAGGAAGGTCGCAGAGGTGTTAGAATGTGCAAAAGGAAAAGCTTCCCAAGAAGCTTGACTCTCTCCACGATCTATTGCTGTGTAACCTGTGTGACAAACCATTCCAAAGCTTCATTTCTCAAGACAATGACAATTTTATTTGCTCATAATTCTGTGGGCCAGCAGTTTGGGCTGGGCTCAGCTGCGTAGTTCTTGGGCTGGTTTCCTTGGCAGTGTGACTGAGGCTGGATGGTCTCACTGACAATCGCTGTTGGCCATTGTCTGGTCCTCCCTCGGGTCTCTCATTCTCACGTGATAGCAGTATACAAAAAGATAAGAGTGGAAGCTGTAGTGCTGTTGGGCCTGGATTTGAAAGTTGTACAACATCACTGCTGTCACATTCTACTGACCAAAGAAATCACAAGCCCAGATCCCAACAGGGAATGGTAGAGCCAGCCTGTAGTGACCTGGACAGCACATGTCCGTGTGAAGGGGACAGCAGTTCATCTCCAGTAGGAATTGATGCATATGCTCCACTATTCTTAGATATTCTGAATTTTCATAAAAATCAGAAAAATCAAAATTTAAGATGAAATCTCCCCATTTTTATATTTGGCACCTAATATGAAAACCTACGAAAGCAACATTATATGGTCTAACTAAACATGCCTGTGAGCTAAATGTAGCCTGAGAACCTCAAACTTACAAACTTTGAACCAGGTAGGTAACAAAATTGAAAGCAACAGAAGTTCCCACTTTCTAAAGAAACGTGGAAAGGAATTTTAGAAATTCATATTCCCTCTTTGTCCTGTGAGGCATCAGATTAGACTTATGGTTAATTTCTCTGACATAGGAAACCCACCATGGATGCACAATAGGAATTGTGATAAAAAACAAATCTAGTATCTTCTCTTAGACACATTTCTCTGCCCTCCTTCCAGTTTAGAACCTCAATCCCTCAATCTGGGATGGATTATTTTTTGATTGCTGTCTTGCTTTTTTTTTTTTTTTTTTTTTTTTTTTTTTTGCTGCTAGAACTAGAAAGCTACAGACTGGGTAATTTATAAACAATAGAATTTCATTTGGCTCACAGTTTTGGAGGCTAGAAAGCTCAAGAGCACGGTGCCAGCATCCAGCAAGGGCCCCCAGGCTGCATGAGAACATGGTGGGAGAGAAAGTGAGCGCACTAGAGACAAGAAGAGAAAGACTGGGCTCATTCTTACCAGGAATACATTCCTGCAAGAACTCACCCGCTGCCAGATAACAGCACTAATCCATTCGTGAGAGCAGAGACCTGATAACCTGATTTCCTCTGAAAGGTCCCACCTCTTCATCTTGGCACAAGGGAAATTAAACATCAACGTGAGTTTTGGAGAGGACATTCAAATCATAGCGATTGTTTTCTGGCAGTGTGAAAAGAAGTCCACTTTAGGGTGCAGCTGGGGTATGTGTGTGTGTGTGTGTGTCCTCCTCCTTCAAGGTGTCCCCACTCACTTTCAGAGAGTAAATGAAAAGCGGCTGCTGGAGCCAGCACTGGTTTGATAGAAATCATCACATTTTTATGCAGATTTTACTAGGCCTTATTACTATGCATTCAAAGACCTCAAAGAGGGTCACCACGAGGAGGTCCCACTATCAGCACTTAGCAGGGCTGAGCTTGTAGGGAGCTCAGTTTGGCGTTGAAGCCCAGTGCTTGTCCCACTTGGACTTGCTGATCACTTCCACACCTCTGTTTCATGAGCCTGGCAGCTGAACGTAAGGCTCCAAGGGCTTGAAAAGGGAATATAGGACAGTCTGAAGGCCAAGGCTGTGTTCAGAGAGCATTGGAGCATGTCTGGCTCCCTCAGCTGCAGAGCACCAGCTGTAGAACTGTGGAATGAACTCAAATGTAAAGTGCTTAGAAGAGATGGTGGTCAACAAAGCCACTAATATTAGCTATTATTATTTTTTTGTTGTTGTTGGCAGTGGTAAGATTGTTCCCTGGTTCTTACTCTGGTGTCCTCAGAGAATAGTGTTTATCAGACTGCAGTCTTTGCTGTTCTCCAGGACTTGCAACCTATTGCATCTTATTTCAGGCACCTCTGTGCTGTCCATTTGCTAAAATATGACCCCCATGAAAGTAACCTGGAACCTTCCCTGGGAGTCCCGAGGGAACCTGGTCTGCATGTTCACTGGTGCACCCTCAGCACAGGCCCTGCTCAGTATGTGCTTATTTAACGCCATACTGGTCTTTTAGAAGAAATTTGCTCAGTCACTACCTCTACTGTGGGAGGAACATTTTGGAGTGGAGAACTCTGTAATCTTGTAATTGACCTTCATGGGAGTCTTCACCCTATTCTCAAGAGGATGTCAGAGGCACACATTTCTGTCTCCATCGTAGACATAACAGCATACTGGCTCTAAAAACTCCACAGGCAGAATGAGGAATCATTTTCAACTAGAGGAACACTGACGACTTCACAGTTTTCATTGTTCAATGAATAAATACTGATATCTAAAAGAAAGCAGGTAAGGGACCAGGTAGAGGAAGCAGAAATTGTGAGGCAAAGAAAGGATACGGGGATCATTCCAGCACTTCACAGAAGGAAAACCCAGGGAAACAGAATTTCTAGATTTCACAATTCTCATTCTGAATACAAACTCTCAGGCCTCTCCATCATTTATATAACACTTTAGTTACAAACATTTCCAACCATGTGCGTTTGCGAGTGCTCAGCTGGAGAAGCCTGCTGTAGCTGACCACATCTCTTTCCAGAACCCAAATCCATGTGATTTGCATTCCCAAAAGGACATGTTCTTAGGATAAACACATTGTAGGATTTTGGGCCCTGATAGGGAGATTTGACAACCCTGTTGATTGAGAAAATTAAATTTCCTCCAAATTGGCTGGTTTGAGATGCTGTTTGGATATCCCCTAGAAAGATTGGCAAGTTTTTTCTTAAGGATGGTAAATATTTTAAGGTCTGTGGGGTATACAGTCAAGAAGGTATATAAGTGAGAAAGTGTGGCAGTGTTCCAATAACAAATTTACAAAAACAGGACACCAGCCTTAATTTGCCAAACCATATGCTAAATGAGAGGCTAGGACCCCAGTTCTCTCCGCAAAATCTGAATATTCTGAATGGATATTCACCACTCAATATTTACTTTTTATGTTCCAGTGAGTGTGCTCTGACTGCAACACTTTAATATGGATTTTTAAAGTGGAGAGTATGAGTACTTTTGATTCCATCCAATTTATGTTAATAATCCAAGTGAAATATACATTAGATGATGTTGTATTTCCTAGAGTCAGGTAGAGTTATGATGACACTCATTTAATGCACTTACCTAGAATAAAGTGAAAAATTACTGTTGCTTGGGAATAGGGAAAGTACGTATGTAAGGCCATTTTTTTGCTTGAACTTTAAAATAATTATTGCAATAAATCTTCATTTATTCAATGATGATTACTTCTTACCTTAAAAATCATAAATGGTAGGAAGGAGAGACAGAGTCTTGCTAAATTATCGAGGCTGGCCTCAAACTTGCAATTCTCCCACCTCAACCTCTCAAGTTGCTGGGATTATAGGTGTATGCCTCCATGTCCAGCTAGGCCACAAAATTTTTTATTCCTTTAATTATCCTTCCAATTTCAAGTGAAGGCCAAGAATATCTCAAATGTGAATTTTAAATTGCCATTAGTAATCACTTTATATAGTACTTGCCCACCTTTAAAAGTAAAACAAATCAATTTTTTTCTATATTTATATTATGGATAGATGTTGGTGAATTCCTTCTTTAGCAAATTTTTAGATTCAAGAATTTTTTTAAGGCCTGGGTAAACTTGTTTTAGTTCTCAAAACTGCCAGAGTAATTGACCTGAGAGAGTCTTCTAAGGAAATTAAAATATATTCCTGGACACACTTTCCTTTAGTTTTTACTCATTTTATACAAGAGAACCAGAGAGGGATGAGGCCTACCAGTGGTGTATAAGATCACAAAAACAAAAAAGAAAATGGTGACCTGCATTAAAAAGAAAAAATTTTGACAGTCACTTATGAGTTAAACAAAAGATTTATTGCAGAGGCTTGTCATAGACTGATCATTTGTATTCTCCTCTCTCAAATTCGCATGTTGAAGCACTAACCCCAAGGTGATGATGCTTGGAGATGGGACCTTTGGGGAACGATTACTCAGAGGAGGCCCTGAGGGTGGGGCCCTGCTGAGGGACTAGTGTCCTTATAAGAAGAGACACTGCAGAATTTGTTGGTCTCCCTTGCTCAAAGAAGGGTTCACACGGTGAGATGTCCACCTTCCACAGCTAGCAAAAGAGCCTTGCTAGAAAATGACCACTTCAGAACCCTGATCTCAGACTTCCTGCCTCTAGAAGTAGGAACAAATTAGTTTCTGTCATTGAAGTCACTCAGTTTGTGGCATCTCAATATGGCAGCCTGAGCTAATGCCAGGCCCAATTTTATTGTTTTTTTTTTTTTTTTTTTTTTTTTTTTTTAAGGTAACTTTTTCTTGTCCTCTAAAATAGTTTTTATATAGTAAGGAGGTGCTCTAATTGGAGATAGTAGTTGAAGGAGTAAGAAATAAGTACAGATTTATTGTATATACATAAAATCTATTCTCCCTTGTCTCACATTTGCAAAATGACTTCCCAGCTTGCTGTTGTCATCTAAAAGACTAATTCATTAGATCATGTGCCAAGTTCTTATGTAAGAAATGAACTGTCCATATTTTGAGTAGCTACAAAGGTGAAATGAAAATCAATATTTTGTTTTTACGATATGCTACACAATGATCTAATGATCAGCTCTCCACACCCCTTGGTAATACATTGTGGCTTAGAATTAAGAACAATCCACTGGAGGGTGAGTCACGGCTGGACACTTGATTGAGAATGACTGTCTGCCCTGGACTTGCCACGTGAAGGGTTTCCTCCAATGATTATGCTTGGCCCATCAGAACAGCTCCAACGGGCATTACCACTCTCCACCTTTCATTTCTTACAAAAAGACATTTTCCTTCTCAAACAGAAAAAAAAAAAAAATCACAGAGATTAGCAGGGTGTCAGGTATGGCATTTATAGGCATTTCAAAAGAGTATAGTCAATTTGAAATGTTGAACAGAATCATAATAGCTTTTCAAGGTTTTAAATTATTTACACTTTAAAGTTTTTATCAGACATTGCAATGTTAAATTATCTGAACTTCTAGCTATTAGTTATGGTGTCAGAGAATGACAGGTAATTAGTTCATACAGTACATCTCATGCCCACATTCCATGTATTCTTTGTAGAATGTTGCACTATGTAAACGGCTACTGTAAAAGAGGCAATTATTGCACTGAATTTTCCATATGATCCCTCCATGGAAATCTTGTTGCCTCTTCCCAGATCAGCATCTTGCCTTTAAGTAGATGCATGGAAACCAGCAATGATTTCTTGCCCAAGACTCAGTAATTTCTTCATCTCATTAGCTTTCTCCTTTATCTCATTTTTTTTTTCAATCCACAAACATTGATTGACATCTTCTATATGCCAGGCACTGTACCAGGCTCTGGAAACACATTATAATCAACATACAGTGAAGTCCTTGCCCTGTGGAGCTTCCATTCTAGTAGGTGAGATAAACACGTGAATACGTAATGTGACAATGTTCAAAATAGCTTAAAGGCATCCCATCTGAAAACTATTTATTATATATTCTCATTTTTGGGTATTGATGAAGGGAAGAGAGGCCAAGAACAGAATGTAGTTCCACCATGGTATATGTTGGGTGGGTTTAAGCCAGTCCATCATTCAGTCTGAGCCTCAGTTTCCTCATCTAGAAAATAGGAGCATTTGAATTAAATGGCTTATTAAGGAAAACAGACCTTTCAGGCCCTTCTATTTTCCATGGTTTTATGAGAACATCTTGCACAGAATCAAGAGCCAGTTTGTTGACTGTTCTAAGGTTTAAAAAATATTTAAGATTAAATATAAGAAATTCTTATGTATTCTATATACACTGAATACTTTGAATGCCAATCTAACTTCTTCCAGCAATGTAAGATGTCTTATTTACAAGGGCTATAGAATTAAGTCCTTTTGTTATCTTTTGCTATGAGGAATAAGTTATTTATTCATAAACACATTTAATTCCATTGTTGGTCACAAAATCCCACTTCACTTGGGAAATGATCTCTAGCTGTGAAATCCTGTCTTGGGTGTAACTCTGTCTCCTACTAAGCTATATCACTGACTTTTGTGGTCCTGTGTAATATTTTTTGACTGGACTATTAGCTCATAAAAAACAGGAATTGGGTGCTTACTTTGAAGAACAACCCAAAGGAGGTTCTGTCCTGGCAACCCATTGATGTATGTAATTGCTGCACCGATACCATATTCCATGGTCACAGGCCTCTTGGGAACCTACCTCAGCTCTTGGGGCTGTCAGAATAGTTATGCTTAGAAAAATTAGAGCTTGGTCTACCATCTGAAAGGGAACATGGGTTTCTAGAACAATTCGCAGATGAGGACAATTTGAATTAGAAAGTATCCTAACTTTTTCAGAAGTCCTGGTGGAATGTTAATGTGTATTTAATAATGCAAGCAAAGAAGCACATACTTTTTATGATCAATTCTTTTTTTCTTAAGTAAGATAGCATATTGGGAGAGTTTAATGTCAAATAAGGTTAGCTTCATACTTATTAACTTGGTAGGAGTTATGAAGCCTGTGATTCTCTTGAAAGACAAATTGCATTCACTGGTTTAATTATGAAACAGAGAAATTCAAATTTCAATCAATCCAGTGGCTAAGGATGACAGGAAATTTTTTACAGGACTATAAGGAATCTTCTTTTCTTATCTGGATCAGATTCCCGCTGACATCTTGGAGGTTCTGAAGGCTGTGTGTTCTTTTATCTGGTTGCTGTGTAATTGAATATCCTACAAATGTTTTCAAATTTGATCAGGTGGGCTCTATCACAAGGACACATCTTTGCAGTGTCTTTGGGAGCAAAGTTAAATCTCTCCTTCAATATTGGAATTTAATTCCTTCCTATTGCTCTGCGATGTCAAGATATATTGTCAATGCTAACAGAAATACCTGACACAGGCTGCTGTCAAGTCTGTTCTGTCCCTATAGTGACTGAAAAGGAATAATGACTGTATCCTGGGTTGGATGCTACTACTTCAGGACCAGATGGGCAGGGGCATCCCACATAACTTGAAGAATTTTGAAGCAGCTCCATAATACCATCTAGCAATAAATGATATCTCAAACGGCGCTGTACAGACTACAAGATGAGGGTAGGTCTGCAGACACTGGATATATAAAGGAAGATCAGCAAGAAAAGGGCAAATATATGGCAAAATTCATCACAGTCACAGGTAAATTCTTGTTAGCAAAGGAAATGGATTGGGGTGTATATCATGGAATTCCTTTATGTGTTGTTGAGTGCACGCTACCAACAAGAGAGCAGCCTCCTCTCATGAGGATGGGCAGGAGGAACTACAAGCCTTGCTGACGTTCAGTGTCCTCACATCAGTACGACCGTGGTCCCTCCCGGCCATTCCAAAGGGTCCATGTGTTGCAGACAAGAGTGCATCAGGCCTGGCTGTGGCTGTGAGGTCCCCATGAAGTCGCTGTATGCAGTCCAGTCTTCAGGGTGGAAGTCCTTGGCTGCAAATGAGTACATACATCTCTTAAGTCCACACCTCCATGGGCACTATGGCTTCTTTGGTTCCAACAGATGGCAGTAGGCTTTCTTCAGACAAGAAATAGAAGGGGAACTGCACCAAGAACCCACGGATCTTTTTCAATTCTTCCTCAGCTCGAATGGGATCTTCCTTTGCTAATATGGGCTTGTTTATAAAGTCTCTCAGCTGAATTAAATTGTGTACTTCATCATTGGGAAGGCACCGGAACACCTGAATAAAACACAAATTGGAAATGTAGTGATAGGTTTCAAAGAATGCGATTGCCCTTTATGGAAGATACACATTCCAACAGGAAAATTCTTTGTTTTATGAAACACATGCGTTTTTGTTTTTTGTTTTTATTGTACTGGGGCTTGAATCCAGGGGTGCTCTACCACTGAGCTATATATCTCCAGCCCTTTCTTATATTTTATTTAGAGATAGGGTTTCATTGCATTGCTCAGGGCCTTGCTAAATTGCTGAACTCAATGGCTTTGAACTCATAATCCTCCTGCCTCAGTCTCCCCAGCTGCTGCTGGGATTACAGGTGTGCACCACCGCGCCCGGCTAAAACACATAAGTTTTAGTTCAAAGCACAGACTTAAGATTTGCTATTCTTATTTGCCACAAAGCAACTGCTAGACTTGCTTCAATTAAGAAAACCATAGCTAGATCCTTATTGCTCATCTATACAGGTCATTAATCACATGATAAAGTCAAGCTAGTGGTGATGCTTGACATGGCACTGATGTTACCCCATGTGGAGGTTAATTTTTTTTGATAATCATCATCCCTAAATTTCACTGGTGATTCTGGCCTAAGAGGAAAGTTGCATTATTATATTTTTTCTAGCTTTACATTCTGAAAGATATCCTTACCTTTACTTAATATTATCAGTTGCTAACATGTAACACTTTGCTGACTAAAAATGAGTTTCAGACATCATAACATCTTATTCCTGAAAATTTCAGCATGTACTTCTTAAGGACAAGGACATATGGCTGTATAACCACAGTACCATTCTCACACCATGAAAATGAATTCCATAATGTCATTTAAGATAGGTCCATATTCAGATTTATTATAGTGTCCCCAAAAGGCCTTTTATCATGGTTTTCTCTTCAATCCAGGGACCAAATAAGAATGTGCCTTGCATTTGTAAAATTATATTTTAAAAGACTCCTTACATATAACCTATTTGATCATGGTCTTGAGTCCTCAGTATAAAATAAGGATAAAGATAATCATCACATTTCATAAAGAAAGACGATGTTTCCACACTGGAAGTGACTCTGGAAGTCGTGAAGAATATACTATACTCTTTCCCAGCTTCTTATAGATGGCCAAGGAATCTCAGTTTGAATATTTTCCATGACTGGAAGTTGGCTATTCACAGGGTAGTCTGTTCTATTATCAGACAATACTTCATTTTTGTAAAATCTTTATTGTAACTGATGGATAGAACTTGCCAGGAGATGCATTTGCTATGCATCCAATGGAGCTGGGTAGAAAAATCTTTTCTGAAAATTAGAGCTGTCCAACAAAGGACAGGTCTTATTAAAAAAAAAAAAAAAAGAAAAGAAGAAACAACACTTCAACTACTTACTATGCATGGTGTGCTAAATACATTTAAGAGAAAATTTTTTTTTTATCCACATAACTGTTCTGATGAATATCCCTCCCAATTTATAGGAAGGACAGGAAGGCCAAGAAAGCCACATCACTCTATAGAAGTTACATCCCCAGCCACTGGGTAAGCTGGGTTGAACCCACGTCTGACTCATTTTGGGATCCCATCTGCCTCTCTTCTCTTCACGTTCAAGGGCTGGGTAATCATGAGCCAAGGATGCTCATGATGAGATTCCTGCATCAAATGAGTGGACAGGATGCCACCGAAGTCGCTTCTGAACTATCATCCCTGAGGCTTTTTGACCTTTGCTTTTCAATGTTCACAAAGAACTATTTTTATAACCTGGAGGTATGTTGGTTCTTTTTAAACTCATTAAGAATATTCTGTATCAATAAAATGCAGAAATAATGATGCACTTTCTGTGATGAGAGTCAGTGGAGAAAAGGGCGAGGACAGACACAGGTCAAGTTTACCTTATCATAAATTGTAGCATTTCGAGCTGCTGTTGAAACCCATACCTCCTTGAAGAACTTGTCACTCACTGGATCCTGAATATCCTCGCTTGGGTCAGAAAGATAGCCAAGGACAACCCTGAAATACAAGAGCCTCCAAATTGAGTAACTAGGATGAAGAAGTTTGTTGCCTGCATTGTTACTGATGGTAACAGATACTCAATCGTAGGAGTCAAATTGTCTTGTTTATATTTTTTGATTGTTTTTGGAAATCAAAGGAAGCCATTAAAATTAAATACATATTCTATTTATATTTAAAATATAAATAGATGTCTCCTTAGTGGCAAAACAAAACAAACATAATAAAACAAAAACCTAAGTTTCCCTGATGCTTAAATGTTTGAACTGTTGAGATAGAAAGACATCAATTTTGTTTTAAGAGCATCCTTGTCATTAATATATAAACTCTATAAAATATATAGTGGCCAGAACCTTGGAAGATAGGATTAGTGCTCAAACATGTGCCAGAAAATGTGCTAACCCCTTTCTAGGGACTATCTCACTATATCCTTAAGAAACTCTATACAAAAACAACTTTTATTATCTTCATTTTAGATATAAATTCACAGAGATTAAAAAACATGTTCCAAGTCAACTGTTAAGTGGTAAAGCTAGGACTTCAATCAGGGCCACAGACTCCCAAGCCTGTGCTCTTAACCTTGACATGTCTGCCTCCCTTCCCTCCCTCACCTTTTCTTTCTTCCCTTCCCTCAGGCTGAGCACTATGCTTACCTCTTCGGTACATAAATAAATAAGAAAAACAGAAAGTCCTTTTGGGTAGTTAAATTTGGTGGCTGAGACAAAAACTGAAGAAATAATCATTCCTGAAAGGAATTAATTACAATCATCATAGATACAGGGTATCTTTTTTTTAAATAATATTTTTAGTTGTTGTTGGACCTTTATTTATTTACATGCAGTGCTGAGGATCAAACACATTACCTCACACATGCTAGGCAAGTGCTCTACCACTGAGCCACAACCCCAGCACACAGGGCATCTTTAAGACCATGAGATGGGTGTGGTCAGGGAGATTTGTCCTTCCCCAACCTGTTTACCTAACTGTACTTACCATGGTTTAAGATTCAGTACAAGACCAACTCTATAAAACTTTTGAAAGCTCTTGGGTCTCGTATCTCCTAGTTAATCCTGGGAAAATTCAACATTCTTCCATAATTCCCTATTATATTTCACACATGCTTTGTTTTCATCAGAGCACCTGCCATATTTAATGTACTGTTTTTAACAGGCCCATCTCACATTTATGGAATGCCAGTTCTTTGAGAGACTAGGACGTGGCTACCATCATTTCTTCAGAGTACCTGGTATAAAACAAGCCACACACTAGAGGTTGTCTGAATTGATTGTGAACAAGGGATTAGAAATATGAAGAATTAAGCAAAGCAAGACAGGTTTCAGAGGTCAGATTTGAAAATAACAATAACTATTGTTCATACGGAAGACAGTTGGATTCCAAAGCACGTCTGCCTTTATCCTGTGAGGGGGATGGGCAAGATGATTTTCATTTTGGAGATTGGAAATTGAAGTTTGGGGATATACTAGTAATTGAATTAAAATGCAAACTGAGGGCTGGGGTTGTGGCTCAGCGGTAGAGCGCTCGCCTAGCACGTGCGCGGCCCAGGTTCGATCCTCAGCACCACGTAAACATAAATGCATTGCATTGTGTACAACTAAAAGCAAATAAATAAATATTTAAAGAAATGCAAACTGAGTTCAAAGCCCTTTCTCACATGCCTTATTGGTTCAAATACCAAGAAGGCCTGCAGTGACTGGAAAGAGCAATGGGAAAACAGGCCATAGTGAAATGGAGACCCACTGTAGACCTCAGGCAGAGGAGTAATGGGATCAGACTCACATACTAAAATATAGTTGCTGTACTGAGAATAGACTGCAGGGGGGGCTGTGGTTGTGGCTCAGTGATAGAGTACTTGCCTAGCAAGTGCCAGGCACTGGGTTCGATTCTCAGCACCACATGAAAATGAATAAATAAAATAAACGTATAAAAATGTTGTATCTGTTAAAAAAAAAAAAAAAAGAATAGACTGCAGGACAAGTGGACAAGGGTTGAAAACAGAGAGACCAGTTAGGAGCCACTGCAGGAAGCTGGGTGAGATATGACTGTGGCTATGGCCCTGATGGTAGTGGAATGAAGAAAGAGCCAACAAGTTTTGTTGGCAGCAGATAGAGGGTGTGAGGCATCAAGGATGATTGAAAGGTTCTGTCTCAAGCAACTAGAAAGGTGTAGCTGCTGTTAGCTAAGATAGGGAATCCTGCGGGTGTGCACAGTTGTTGGATGAAGACTGGGAATTGCGTTCTGGAGCTATTGAGGCATTTATGAAACATCCAGGTGGTTCTGCTCTGTAAGCATCTGGAAAAATGGATCTGGAGTTTGAGAGAGAAGGCTTAGCCAGAGATATAGATCTGAGAATTGCCCTGATTTATATGCTCACAACACCATATGTTTTTTATAAAGCTCACTAGAGGAGTATAAACGGAGAAGAGGAGCTAGAGTACCCCACCAGGAGGGGAGGGGATCAACCTGAAAGGCTGGGAAAAGCCAGAGGATGTGGTATCCCTTATCCACTCAGAAAAGAAGGCCAAGGAGAACTGAGTTTAATTCTCCAAAAAATTGACCATTGGGTTAAATAATGCGGACACTGTGGGACTGTTATCCTCTTTGTATTTAAATAATGTAGATTTACATCATCATTTTTAATGGCTCTTGTTTCCCAGAATGTGAAATTTATGTAACCAATTATTTTATTACAGACATTTGCATGGTTTCTACTAGTTCATTATTATGAACAATGCTACAATGAACATAATTTATTCATCACATATAATACTTTGTGAATTTTTATGACTATTTCATTAGGAGAAATTCTAGAATTAAAATTGCTGGGTCAAAGAATATGTAAAATTATTCCAGAACAGGCTGTACCAATCCACATTGTCTTCACATGCATTTCTCTCCAGTCACTTCCAACATCATTGGCTTACAAAAACACTCGTCAATTTTATAGGGATATAAAGGCAACCCATAGGGGCTGGGGTTGTGGCTCAGTGGTAGAGTGCTTGCCTAGCGTGTTTGAGGTACTGGGTTTGATTCCCATGCACCACATATAAAAATAAAGGTTCCTTGGCAACAAAAAAAAAAAAAAAAAAAAAAAAGGAAAAAAAGAAAGGCAACTCATTTTAGTTTTAGTCTGTGCCTTTTCTACTGTATAAAAATTCTTTAAAACAAAAGGAGATATCATGGGCTCACTAGCATTCTTGAGTTATATAACCTCAAAAATCCCATTTCTACTTCAAATAATGCCTCCTTCATGGAAATAACTTTGAAAGAAAGATTTAAGGGATGATTCATGCACATACATGGTGGCTCCTAATGGAGACCCAAAGCAAAATTTCATTGCACCAAATCTAAAGGATAGTACAGGTTGTGACAATAGCCAATTACAATACCTTTGATTTGGGCCAGGTCTAAGGAGCTGAAAACTGAGCAGAGAGTATTTCTGTTATGTTGCTTTTAAATTAGAACAAATACAAAAAAAGAGGGGAGACAATGTGTCCACCAGGTTATCAGTTAAGAACTTGTTTGCAGAAAAACTATTTAAAATAAGCCTGCAATAGTCACTATTTAGCAATACAGTACTTTTCCCTGTTGGCATTTTAATTACGAGAAGATTATATTAAAATGCACAGTAAAAATAAAATCAAGTATTCTGGAAATTCTTTTGAGGACTGAAGTTTCAGAGAAAACTACTTTGATTTTGTGTTAATATGTATAACAACACTTATTTAATTTTAATTGCTTATGTATCACAGGAAATAACAAAGTGGAGAAACTGCAGAGTTATCAGTGTTCCTTGCATTCCTCATATCTATCACTTTAAAAGATTCTGAGCTCTACTTGTGTGGATAATAGTTTCTGTTGAGTGATGGTTTTATCTGTAAAGTTTGGATAATTTTCTAGTACGTAATGAACTGTTCGTCTCACAGTTGTGACATTCAGTGCAGTACCCTGATGGTTGATTCTGTCTCTATTTAGAATTGATTTCACATTGAAATGTGTCTCTCGATTTCTATTAAAAAATAGCCCAGATGGAAAATGGATTGAAGCTGCGTTTTTTTCAAGTGAGAAAATGGCTGTGCTCTAGGCCACAATATTTATCTTTGGGAACATTTCCTAATAAAGACAGGCTAAAATTGACACAAGGTTGCTGTGGTGCTTTTTAATATAGTATCTGTGTTTGTCATTGGGAGAGTGGAAATAATTGTTCGAGAACAACCGTCTCTTTAAGACAGTGTGAAAATTACCAAGAAAAATAAAGTTCCTAGGAATAATAAAGGATCCATATAAAAGAAAAAAAAATTGAGTGATTTACCAAAGAACGTAACAAAAACCTAAAGAACAACAACAAATTGGAATAAATTGAAGTCCACACCTTGTTCTTCAATAGGATGACTCAATATTATGTCAACTCTTATATTGGCCTATAAATTGACTATATCCCAATTTTTTTAAAAATACTAATAAGGACTTGAAAGAACTCAAGTAAATGATCCTGAAGTCTTGTGGGAGAATAATATTTAAGAATAGCCAAGGGCCGGGGGTGTAGCTCTATGGTAGAGCACTTGCTTAGCATGTGTGAGGCCCGTGGGTTTGATCCCCAGCACTCAAACAAAAAAAGAAAGGAAGAAAGGAAGGAAGGGAGGGAGGGAGGAAGGAAGGAAGAAAGGAAGAAGGAAGGGAAGGCAGGCAGGCAGGAAGGAAGGAAGGAAGGAAGGAAGAAAATAGCCAAAATCGTTCTGAAAAAGAATACTAGTTTGAGGAAGTGATATGGCAAAAAAGATAACTAAAATGCATGGACACAATAATGAAAATGGTGTCACACTGGCATGCATGTAAACAGACTTTCAATAAAACCAAAGAGAAACTGACTTACATAGTCAGAATATATGGCAATCCCACGGGTCATTATTGAAAGGTAAAGGTACTTATTACACATGACACAGTTCTTGATCAGTTGGTTAGTTTGGAGGGAAAAAACTAGAGCCCTGAATCATTTTTTAAAATGTTAAAATAAACTGCATGTTAAATGTAAAAGGTAAAAATCAAACCAATACTAGAAAAACATATAAGTAAATGTTTGATCTTGGGTTGGGGAAACAAGTCTAAGCATAGAGAAAAAGGGGGAAAAATAAAAATACCTGATATGTTTGGTTAATAAGATTTAAGAATTTTCCCCCAATATTGTATTAAATAGGCTTCAAAGGCAATCAATCAATCATAAGATATGTGACAAAGGAATTAGCCTCCTATATATTTAAAGTTCTTATAAGTCATTAAAAGAAAGTTGAACATTTTAGTACAATGCAAAGAACATGAATAGGCTAGGCAACTCACAAAAGAACAATTACCATGACTAAAACACATTTTTTAAAAAAACCTAAAAAATGCAAATTAAAAGAATGAAATTCCATTTGAAATCCAACAAATTGGCAAAGATTACCTGAAATAATAGAATGCAGTAGAAATAGAATAAGCATTTTAAAACACTGCTAGGAACTGAAAAGAAATTAGAGGGCAAAGGGAGCTTCCACAGTCTCAGGAAACAAGAAGGTGAACATTGTGGTGTCTGAAAGTATATCCACATTTTTACATCAGCAAACAATCCGTGCATATGAATAGAGAAACATCACATGGTACCCCATAAATATGTATAATTTTATGTGTCAATTAAAAAATAAATTTAAAACATTGTTAGCACTGGGCAGTGGCATTAACAACAAATTTAATTTTCTTCTTGGTTTCCTGCATTTGCCAAATTTCTACAATAAAAACATGTTGTAGATCAGAATGCTTCCCTCTATAGTCATTATATATTATAAAATTTATAAAGAAGCCTAGCACTTTGTAACTTAAGTTCTCATGGAACTGAAAAGATAGGATGTACATTTTCAGCTTACAAAAGGCAATATTTGTTTCCTTATTTATTTTTCAGTGGGCAAAATCAGTGGGCTGATTAGCAGGGTATTAATTTTAAATTCCCCCCTGCTAAACAAAATAAATGAACATTAGCATTTCATTGAAATGTCAATGGCTTGAAAAAAATCTTACCTGTAAAACAATTCCTCACAAAGGCAATAAATACAGCAATAAATCTGTTAGGAGGTATTGACAGTCAGATTTTTCAGGGATGGTTTTACTGAGCTTGAGCAAAAGGAATGTCTCTGGAATCGACATGCTTAAATCTGCTGCCAGCAGGCACTGGCACACTCCTTTAGCAATTTTTACTTGATCATTGTATTACGGAACTATTTTGATATTTTAAAATAAACTGACTTTTAACAACTTACACAGGCACAAGATGGTTTGACCTGGCCTGGCCCTAAATCAATGACATATTAAAATGCTAGTATGTTCTACTTGTTTCCCCATTTATTACTCTGAGAAGCCAAAGTCTGGACTGGTAGGAATTAGGGAAATGGCCATCTCATTTGCAAGGAGTGACATTCTCATCATGGCTTCTCTGCAAGTGAGAGTTTCCAGAACGTACCATTAACATGCAAAGGATTAAAACACAAAGCTGCAGTGTAATGCCCTTCCCCAAATAGCATAAAGCACAACTCCCAACTACGTCAGGGACACTTCCTGCCTCTCACTGTTGAAATGGCAGCACAACAAGGACAGTTCTACAATCATATATTTGTGGATGCCCCGAAGAGGCCTAGAGTGGGAGAGGGTCAAAGTGTTCCACAGACAGCAGGGAGATCGGGGTGTTTGCAAGGATCTTACTTGCTCCTTGGTTGTGAGATGAGAAACCACAGGACAGTAGTGAGCTGAAGAGTGACATGATCTAGAAGGTTCTAGAAAGATCACCTGCTGAGGAGAACAGATTACCAGAGCTGATGGCAGTTAGAACCCAGCCCTCCAGGTTTCTCAACAGGTCATACAGCCCTTGCTTCCTAGCCCAGGGTTCTCTTCACTTGACCACAGATGTGTTTGAAACTCACATCTTCTTGTCAAAGATCAGGGATCTTCCATATCTGAAGTCATGATAAACCTGAGAACTGCAGTTTCCACATTTAAATCTGACACTAGCGGTCACTGGCATATTCCTTTCATATTTTTTTTTTTTTTGTGTGTGTGTGTGTGTGTGGTACCGGGGATTGAACTCAGGGGCACTTGACCACTGGGTCACATCCCCTGCCCTTTTTGGTATTTTATTTAGAGACAGGGTCTCACTGAGTTGCTAAGTGCCTCGCCATTGCTGAGGCTGGCTTTGAACTCGCAATCCTCTTGCCTCAGCCTCCCAAAGTGCTGAGATTACAGGCGTGCACCACCCCGCCCGGCTCCTTTCATAGTTTTTACTACACCCTTGCATGACTGAACTATTTTGATTTTTTTTAAAAAAGAACTGACTTTTAAAAACTTAAATAGGCACCAGATGATTTGGCCTGGCCTTTCCCTAAACCAATTCATATATTTAAAATGATAATTTGTTCTGTGAAATACAATAAATACCACTGAAGTAAGAAACGTTCGTGGACTGTGTCAAGTCGTTTTGCCTACCGGCATACGCATCCTCCGTTCTGGGAGGCACTGTTTTAGACAAAGGAGAACCGGGCACTACCGTATGCTAAGGTCAAGAGGTCAGCCTGGGCCCAGTGCCTGTGGCCGGGAGCCTGCATAAGAGTGAAAGCAGCTGGTGAGAACCCACCTGAAGCACTGGAGCCGAAGTCCTCGGGCAAACTGGCCAGCTTGGTACTCCTTTCCGTCCATTACCGAAGGGACCATCTCTGTGTCCTGCACAATGACAGCCATTTCACTGTCACGCTTCCCCAGCATGCTTCTGTCATTTATGTTGGCGGAGCCTAGAGGAGAAACACCGAAGCTGAGCGACCTCCTTGGGGTGGGCCCTGCTGGTTGCCTCCCCACTCACTTTTTCCTGGCTAATAAAACTCAAATTTTAGCCGGGCGCGGTGGTGCACGCCTGTCATCCCAGCACTTGGGAGGCTGAGGCAGGAGGATCACGAGTTCAAAGCCAGCCTCAGCAATGGCGAGGCACTTAGCAACTCAGTGAGACCCTGTCTCTAATAAAATAGAAAAAAGGGCTGGGGATGTGGCCCAGTGGTCAAGTGCCCCTGAGTTCAATCCCCGGTGCCAAAACAAAAACAAAAACAAATTTTGCTCGGGTTATCAAGGCAAGTTGTACTTTGGGGCCCTAAACCACTGGGCAATCTCATTCAGTCTAAGCCAGTCGTGGCAGTTTCATTATTTCTGCCAGTGACTGGCTTAGGAATTGGCCCTTGGCATGGTTCTAGTCAACGCAACAGGAAGAGAAGTCTTCCAAGGGCTTCCAACAAGGTCTTCCTCCTTTGTCAAAAGAACAGAAGAAATGGATGCTGTCTTTTCCAGGCCTCAGGCACTTGACTTGAAAGGTTGGGTAAGGACGTGACTCTGGGAACTGCTGCAGCCATTTGCAACCTCCAGTGGACAGACACACACACTGAGGATGGAGAGCGGAAAGACTCTGGATCTTTAGGTCACTGGACTAGCCAATGTTAGAACTTTCTTACCCTCCTTTCTTTGAAGTAATGCATTTTCCTTACTGTTCCACACACTTCTAGTTGTGTTTTCTACCTCTGTCTCAAAGGATTAAAACTGATACAATCATGAATCACTTCAAGAAAAAAAGGCAAGCCTATCAGTTCAGCACAGAAGATGGGGTGGCCGGCAGAGTTAAGAATCAGAGTCCAGAGACTTTAACTCAGTCACCTAATGAGGAATGTTAAAGCCCTGGAGCCACCTCCACAATCACCAGAGCCTAATCTCAGATCCAGGTTGTCAATGGTGGCTTTGGACTTTCCACTCTGGCGGTATGCTCACGTCTTCCATATCAACTTCCTTCTATTCTATTTTTAAATCCAGAGGAGCTGAGAATGTTGACTTTCAAATATGAAGGGCAAATCTTTTCATATTAGTTCATCCCGAGCTTTCCACGGTCCTCTGATGTGCATTCAGAAACCCCAGCACGTTTCTGCATTAATCGCTGCAGATTCACGCTTTGGAATCCTTGATGTGTCCTACCCACTACAGAGGGGCCCAACTTTTTTTTTTCCTCCTTGTTCCTCTTATCCTGGCTGCAACACTCTACGGCTTCTGCAGACATGGAGCAGAAGGGTCAGGCTGAACAGGTGCACTGGCTGCCCCTGTGCCACCAGAGCAGTAAGGTGACAGTAGCCCTGCCTCCAGTCCCACTGGTGGGACTGTGCATTAGAGAAAGCTGCCCTTTCCTCAAGAGACTTAACCATCATGCTCCTGAGTAGCGTCACATAATCAAATTATGTGACGCTACTACAATCTACAAATCTACAATGACTATGGATACGAATGGTGTCCCATGGGGGCCCTGGTTGAAAGAATTAAGCACCCCATACAAATGGGGGTTGCTGCTGGAGTGCTGTAAATTAGGAACCTTCGAAACATTTTGATGTGTAAGCAACACATTTTCCTTTATACACACACTTACATTTTCCTTAAGCTGTAAAATCGGCAGGCATGTCTTCAGGCTTGACAGTTGGCCAGCATTAATTGGGCAAGTCATTTAATCTTTCTCAGCTTAAATTTGATCTTTCATAAATTGAGATAATATCGACCTTGTAGGGTTGTTGTGGGAATTAAGTAAGACCACGTGAAAGCACCTGCTGATTCATGAGCTGCTCTATGAATGTTAATTATTATTGGCATTATTATCAGATGGCATTATTATCAGATACTTGTTAACCCTAAAATATCAGCACCAGAGCACATTGCTATGGGATGGGAGAATTTGCTAGAATGAGCATTGGTTTCAAAGAAGCCTCCTCTCTGGCTTATTCACACCCACCCCCTGTGTGTGTTACCAAGGACACTAGGAATGAAGATCTCATGGTGTTGCTGCTTTGGGATTTCATTATTTCCTGCCCTGGGCAGAGGCTGCTCTTGGGCTGGGGATGATGGACTGAGACATTGATACTCTGTTCCTTGTCAGGAAAACTGGGATATGAACCAGCTTGGAAAATCTCCTCCACACCATGTGTCTGCACAAGTGCATGTGCGCACAGACACACACACACACACACACACACATACACACACACACACACACACACTGTTAAGCCAGTCCCTAACCCTCTCCTATCACAGTGGCCCCACATTTCCCCGGGTAGGAATGCATTCCTGGCATTCTGAGCTGAAATTCTTAGAGACAGGGTTTGGTTCTTGAATTTCAAGGGCTGATCTCCCTCTCAACTATATTAGGTAAGTGACAGGGCTACAATGTAACAGTAGTATGAAGAAAAAGATGAAAAAAAAATTAGATGAACTTAATAAATGTGATATTGATAGATGTAAATGCTACCTCCAGTCTGTGGTAAAATGTTCCTAGATGCTGAAAATCAAATTCATAACAGCAAAGAGAGTACTCAGGCATGTTCTCATTTCCATAAAACATATGAGGAGGAAGACAGAACCAGGGACCAGAAGGATGCACACTGGGTCATTAATGGCAACGGGTCCCTTTTGGGGAAGAGATAGGGACATTTCAGGGGATTTTTGACCCCTTACTCTATCCATGCTCTCAGATTTGAATTGTTCACAACAAATATGCTTTACATTCATGTATTACTATTTTTTTCAGATGGTGTTCACTATACTGCCCAGGTTGGCCTTGACCTTGTGATCCTCCCACCTCAGTGTCCTGAGTTGCTGGGATCACAGGTGTGCCCAGCTCATGTATAACTTTTTATGACAACTGCAAAACCTTGTTCTAATAGGGATTGTTGCCTTGATCATTTAAAACCACTTCATTTTTAGGATTTTTTTTTTTTTTTTTTTTTTTGGTACTGGGGATTGAACTCAGGGGCACTCGACCGCTGGGCCACATCCCCAGCTCTTTTTTGTATTTTATTAGAGATAGGGTCTCACTGAGTTGCTAAGTGCCTCGCCATTGCTGAGGCTGGCTTTGAACTCACGATCCTCCTGCCTGGGATTACAGGCGTGTGCCACTGTGCCTGGCTTAGGAAATGATATTTTCTAAGGAAACTTAAAAAAAAAATTTGAAAGACAACAAAATACAAAAGAATATATGAAAACATATATATGTGCCTTAAGCAATAATAAAATAAACATCACTGAATTCATCACCAGGCTGAGAACATAACTGCATCCCAGAAGCCCTCACGCACCTTCCTGTGCATATCCTTCCCTCTCCAACAGGGAGATGATGTTGAACTTTGTGTTCATCATTCTCTGCATGTTTTCCTAAACAAAAACAAAATGCTTCACTTTCGACTTATTTTAAATTTTTATAAATGGAATCATATAGCAAATAATGTTTTGAAATTTACTTTTCATTCAACGTTATATCTTTGGGATTCATCTGTGCATAATGGTGATGGATGTATTTTTCTCAAATGAGCACATCAGGGATTTATTTATCCATTCTACTATTGATGGATGTTCGGGTTGCTTCCAGAATGTTGCTGTGATGCACAATTCTGCTCTATATAGTTGCATATTTGCTTCTTGGTATGCACATGTGAAAGTTTATCTGGGTTCTGTATGCAGGAGTATGACTGCTAAGCTGCAGAGTAACTTAACTAGGTAATGCCAGAATATTTTCCCAAGTGGTTTTCAATTTGTGCTCTCTAAAGCTGAGGATATTACTCCACAGCCTTGCCAATACTCAAATTGTCCAACTTTGTAAATTTTGCCAGTCTGGTATTTTTTAAAAAAATATATTTATCTCATTATTATATTGATGAGCATGAACATCATTTCATGTTTATGGGCCTTAGGTATGTTCTCTTCAGTGAAGCTCCAATATAATTCCCTTGCATATTTTTCTTTGAATTTTGTCTTTTCTTGATTTAGAGGAGTTCTTTATGTGTAAAAATCTTCTTTCAAGTTGTAGTTTATCTTTACATTTTCTCTTAATGAATAAAGTTCTGAGTTTTGATACAGTTGCATTTACTTGTCTTTTCCTTCATGATTTGTGCTTTTTATTGTGTATTATTTAAGAAATTATGAATCCTTCTATAGTAGGCAGGATAACAGCCCCCAAAGATGTTCATGTCCTAATCCCAGAAACCTGTGAGGGTTATGTCACACGGCGAAGTCGAATCAGGCTGCACACAAAGTTCAGGTTGCTAATCAGCTTAATCTTAAAGTAGGATGATGGGCCTGTATTATTCAGGTGGACCAATACAATCACAAGAGTCCTTAAAAGTCAAGAGGAGTCACAGGGAGATGTGATTACAGAGGAATGGGTTGAATCTTCCTAGAATCCTTAGAGATGGAAACTTGCTAGTTTCAAAGATGGAGGAAGGGGGCCAGGAGCCAAGGAATGTGGGTAGCCCCTAGAATTTGGAAAAGGGAAGGAAATGGATTCACCCTGAGAGCCTCCAGAAAGGAGTGCAACAGTCCTGCTGACATCCTGGATTGAGACCCATGGTGGACTTCTAATTCACAGGAGTGTCACATCATAAATTGGTGTGGTTTTAAGCCACTAAGAGCATCGTCATTGTGTTGCCGCCTGAAGCAATGGCCGCTTGGAGCAACAAAGCTGCGGGAATAAGTTCAGAGGCAGACTGGAAACAAATAGGCTCTTTATTCTGCCAGCTTCTCTCTCCAGCTCCAACAACACCCCAACATGCCGTCCATGCTCCTCCAACAACCACAAAATGGCACCAACCCAATCCACCATCCCCCGCGCCAAGTCCCGCGAGATCATGCAAATGGCACCGACCCGATCCACAATGTCCCGGGCCAAGTCTCATGAGACCATGGAAGGTGGTAATGCTTATGGCTCACAGCTAACCACAATCTTAGCTATCTCCTTCATTAGGGCTCCTGCAGTCATTGGTTAGAGCAGTAATAGAAAACTGTTATGGATCTAGAGTCCCCCAAAGGCTTGTGCACTGAAGGTTTGGTCCCCAAATGCAGCAATGTTCAGAGGTAAGGCATTTGGGAAGTGATAGGATCATAAGGACTCTGATGTCATCAGTGGATCACTCCGTTGATGGGTTCATAATTGTATGGACAGTTGGGAGGTGGTGGAAGCTGTAGGAGATGGAGCTGGAGGAAGGTCACTGGAGGCATGCCCTGAGGGTATATCTTATCCCTGGATGCTCCCTCTCTCCTTGTCTCCTTCTGTCTGCCTCCCTCCTTCTTTCTGCCTCCCTCCCCATCCTTCTTGGCCACCATGATGTGAGCAGCTTTGCTCTACCACACCCTCCCCGCCTGACATGCTGCCTCACTGACAGGCCCAGAAACAATGGAGATAAGTGACCAAGGAATAAGACTGCTGAAACCATGATCCAAAATAAATCTTTCCTGTTTTAAGTTGTTCTTCTCAGTTGTTTTGTCACAGTGACAGAAAGTTGACTAACACACTAACACACCAACTCTACCCTACTTTGGTTTGTTTGTTTCAAAATAAAACTTTTTTCTATTGAGTCCCAATGGGCTACCCTGTAGTCTCCACTCAGTTGTATTTTATGTGCCTCCAGAACCAAAGTACTCAGCTCTGACTACACATTGACATGCACTTAGGAAGCTTTTTCAATATATTGATGCACAAAAGAAAATGAAACCCCCCAAAACTAGACTCCCAATCCAGACCAATTAGATGAAAATGATGGGAAGTAGAAACCAGGTACTGGCCTATCCCCATAGCCATCAAAAATCCATGGTTACTTTTTTGATACCTTTTAAAGTACTCTGAAGAATGAGTAAACCTTCTTGGAAATGATACATAGATTTGAAAGTTCCCCAGGTGATTCTAATATAGCTAGGGTTGAGACCCATAGGAATAGATACTTTAAAACAAGTATAATCCCTCTTCATGGGGGCAGTCCTTCAACAGATCCTCATCTGCCATTCTCAAGCCTGTCTTTCAAATACTGTTGCTCATGACCTCTGCGTAGTTTCCGCACCCTCCACTCCCACCCACACTTGCTGATTGCCTCCGGACCTTCCTGCTGCAGTCCAGCAATATCCATTTCAATGTTTGTGGTGTCAATTGGAAAGAATAGCTGTCTCTCCTCTCGCCTGGGAGCTCTGAGAGGGCAGTAGCCCTGCTTTATTCATGTTTGACATCTCTCTATTGTGCTTTGCAGTGGACTAGTGAACACCAAAACAATTTCACTTAGTCATCAGAACAGACTTAAATTCCACTTAAAGGATATTCTTGTTTTGTTTAGGAGAGCAAAAGAAATGTTAGCTTAGTTTAGTGCTAAAATTATGGTGAGAAAAATGGATTCGGGCACCAATTGCATGTCCAACAGGGCTACTCAGGGCAACTGGTAATCAAAGCTATATATAAAAGAGATCTTCAATACGAGAAAACAAATGTTTCATTGTAAGGGAAAAAATGAAGATAAACAAATTAGTCATTTGTTTTATGTCAGCAATTCAATAATTCTGGTATAAGTTCGTCATGTTAGAAAATTAATCACAAGTTCCTTTAACCCCCTTTAAGCTTTTAAATGATTGCTTAACATCTGTAAAATGTTCTCAACCTAGCTTAAACTGTTTTCTGTGAATTTCATTTTTGCAGTGCTGGGGATGGAACCCAGGACCCTGCACATGCTAGGCAAGTACTCTACATTTCCCCAGCCCCTTGTCTGAGAATTTTAAATATTTTTTCTCTTTGTTATGGACTTAAACAGGGGCGATGTGTTAGAGAAGCAACAAACCTACTCACTCTTAAGATTTCTACTTAGATAAAAGGAACATAAGACCCTTTTGACTTTTCCTGGGGAGAAATGTATTATTTGAAGCACAATGCTCTTAGGGAAGGGAAAAAAAAATCCAACTTTCAAGGACTAGCAAGTAGACCTCTTCCTAGGCCCACGGCCACATCCTCAGTTTCAAGAAAGCAGATAAGAATTCTGTGCATAACTGATCAATTATTGCCAGCCTAAATAAACTATAACCATCAAGGGTTCAGAAACCTTTCTAGAAAGAAAATAAATCAATTAAAAAAAAAAACCCTCAACAAGCCAATTTAACTGTTAGCTCTATTACTAAACAATACCTTGCATTTACTTTTATGTAAAGCAGGCTAAAAGTCAAAATGACATTTCAAAGGAAAATATTTACATCTGTCAATTTTTACTTTAGAGTAATTTTGCTAAAACAATAACTGAATTTTACTTGGCCTTGTTTATTTTTCCATTTTAGCAAACATCAGTATTTTCAGCTTCCAATTGTAGTTAGCAAATTTTATATAAAAATATTCTGATGTTGGCTTTTGAAGAACAAGGGCAGACCAGCTTGGGGGAAATAAGATAAACCTTGTGTAATGGAGGACAAAGAGGAGTAAATAAACCCCTATACAGCAACAGATGAACAAGATATTTTTTAAATGCTCTGTACAGATATTAAGAGAATCACTCTCTCTAATCTCACACACACACAGTGGCCTATACATCTTCTGGTTTTAGAACTACTCTTCCTTTCTTTTCAAATCACACTCCAGATAAGACAGCCTCATTACTCCTAGATATGAGATTTTTCCCCCCTTTTCTCAGTGGAGGATAGAGATGGAAAAGGAATATTAGCTGCCAAAAAATTTCAAAACACTTAATTGACATTTAGTTTCTTAAAGAATAGGGAATTATCTTATTATAGCTGAGAAATTACATTTTATTTAAAACAGATGAGCAGAATTCCCAATAGTGGGACCCGTCACATCTCTCAGTAACACACCTTCGACCCCCTCAGCTCATTCATCCTGCTGATTATTAATTCTCTGTTTCTCATCCTGGTCTTCCAGGGTTCATGTGCCATAATATCCAAAGGCAAAAACATTCAATGATGGTAAAATGAAGCTTTCAGTGTGTATAAAAGAATGAAGCCAAATATCCACCTCTCTGGTCAAGTAGCAGATCTAATGTGGGGTAGAATGGATAACCAGTAACTCTCTCCTAAATCTGTCAGTGGGGAGAGGTCTTTAGGGAAACCCACTGTGAATTCTTGAAAGAAAAAGACAGTGGACCTTAGTGTAGAGTTCAACATATCAAGAGCATACAGTCTCTGCCCCCCACCCTCCACATTAACAAAGCTGGCCTGGTCTACACCCTGATTAATGACACCCAAAAAACAGGCATTAGGAAAAATAACAGTAATCACGCAGGCAGTAATATTTTAATGTTGTTCTGACTTGGACTTTCATGTAACTTCAGGTCTGTGGTACTGGTTAGGTGAATATGGTGTAAACATACAAATTACCACGAGGTATTCTTACAACACAGTTTTCCTCCACATTTCTGCATCCCCGCCCTCATTTCCAGAAAACTAGGTATTTGGATTCAAAATAAAAATAAGGAAATAACAAAGAATTAATGAGATCAGGCAGACTATTGACTTCTGTATTAAAACACTACTTTTGAATACTGTAAGTTGCACACAATCCACTTCATTACTCTGGGTTTCTGAACTTTAGAGATAAAGACAGACCAAAAGGTCATAGAGAAAATGATTGCTTCAGAAGTATTTTAGATGTTATATTACTGTCTTTCTTTCAATTGCAAAGGAAGTGTGGGAGTAATAGCAAGAAAAACTGAGGCATGGGATAAGTCAGCTGACAAGGAACACAATCACAGACCACATACTTACCAATAATAACAGTGTCATCGTCAGCAATTAACAACTTGCTGTGGACATAGATAAGCTCAGTGACCAGGTTTCCTTCAAGTTCTGCATGTGTTCTAAGACCACAGAATGAAATATAATTTATCCACTGATTACCAACTGGAAATTAAAAAAGAAATTACTAAAATTAATATGACCATGCTCTAAAAAGGCACATTAAATTTTACTGTTTTTCAAAACAAAATATATAATCTAAACATGTTGTTTAGAATGTACTGTATTTTGTGTGTGTGTGTGTGTGTGTGTGTAAATACTCCCTCAGAATTCACTCAGGATGGGGGCTGGGTTTGTGGCTCAGAGGTAGAGTGCTCGCCTACCATGCACGAGACACTGGGTTTGATTCTCAGCACCACATAAAAATAAAATAAAGATATTGTGTCCACCTATTAAAAAAAAAAAAAAAAAAGAATTCACCCAGGATCTACTTTCACTGTCTGAGGAGTTTTATAGTGTTCATCTGGATGGCTATACATTTTTAAAAAATTATATCAAAGTGTTTTATGCCTTGTCCTTGCTGAGGTAATTCAAAACTATATTCAAATGTGAACCTTTTATTTTAATGATTTCGTGAGTAATTGCTGAAGAGTGATGGTTAAAGTTAAGGCAGAACAGATAATCCAAGATTTCTTGGTTGACACCTGCTGCAGTTCAATCAGAGGCAAGGTATGTGCCCAAACATACTTTTGTAGCATGTTCCACCCTAATCAGCTGTTAAATTTTACTGACTTGGAGCAAATAAAAATGTTGGCAATTTAAATACCCTCCCCCTTTTAGATCATTCAATTTAGGAACTGAAAGAATCTTTACTACATGAGACGTAAGGGGATTTTCTTCAGAGCAAGCAGTACCAGGCTTGTACTTGGAAATGCTGCCCTCTCATCTCATTATGTGAGGGTCACTCATGTGATAAAAAGGAATGCATTCCATACCAAGACAACCCATAATCACTACCCCAGGATTAATGCTAGTCACAAGATTTTATGGTCCCTATTCCACACAGCAGTTGTCCTGTACAAGCAAAGTCTTATCAAGTTTGATAATAAGAATAAATGGACTAGAACCAAATCGTCATGAATTCTAATAGGGAGTATAAGTCTTTTTTTCTTTAAAAGAATCTGAAACATACTAATAGAACCAGTAGTCATTCACATTTCATTTACTGAAGTTTCCATTTATAACTGAGGTTTTCCATTTTACTATTGATGCTATTCAATGTTTGTATTAAGTTTAGCTACCTTAGGAAAAAATTCAGTCACAGGTTCCATACGGAGCTTTCTTTACTGACAGCTAACCCTTCTCTCATATAGACAAGTGATCTTACATAGCTGTGTTTGTTTGGCAAGAGCTGATGTGGTGGCATCATGTGTAGGAGAGGCATTTCCAAAAAGTTCAATGTGAATGAGATCTTTGTAAATCAATTTCTTTCTGTGTCAGTGTTAACATTGGAAAGATGCTTCATCCAAAGCATCACCTCCTCTTTGCAGTCTCCTCTTTTCCAGGAGGGAGGAACATTTCCTCTTTGGAGCCCCTCATGCCCATAAAATTCCTAGAAAATATTTCCACTATAATACGTAGTTTTTTAAAAAATATTTTTTAGTTGTAGGTGGACACAATACCTTTATTTTATTTATGTGGTGCTGAGGATTGAACCCAGGGCCTCACACATGTGAGACGAGCGCTCTACTGCTGAGCCATAGCCCCAGTCCCTATAATATGTAGTTTTTACAAATATTTATATATTCTTCTATTTCTCTTTATAACAGTACAGGAACTAGTCTGACACATCTTGGTATGCTCATCCTTGCACAGTCCTAAGAAAAGTTGAATAAATGAGTGAACAGATCAATGGATAAATATTCAAGTGGCAGATAATATTTCAGCTGTGGATTTTTCTGTATCATCTACAGCTGGCTTTTAACCTAAAATGTTAATACACAAACCAATTTTTTAAAAGAATCATGGAACAAATCCTTTGCTAAAATAAGTATTTTTTTGCAGTAATTCCCCTCTTACAAATCACAGTGACCAACATAGGAGACCAATAGTTTTTGGTGTGCATAAGAACCACCTCTGTGGGACTTATTAAAAGCAGATTCCTGAGACACTGCTCCAAATTTTGATTCAGCAAAAATCATCAGTAAGTGCCCTAGAGGACACTATCTCTGAACGACACTGCTACTGAGTGTTGGTACTTATAGATTTAAGATTAGTAGTGCACATTAAGAAAATAATACATCATGACAAAGTGAAATATGTTGCCAAGACACAAGTCTGCTCAATGTGAGGAGGAAATGTGTTAAAACAAGACAGCTTCCTTTGACCAATCTAGGGGGAAGATCACATAATCATCTCAACAGATGCTAAAAACCTTTTGAGACAATTTAGCATCCATTCATCATAAAAACAGTGAAGTAGAAAATGATGTCTTCTAAATGTATAAGACGTATAAATAATAGATGTATATGCATGTGTGTTATATATAATCAGTACAATTTAATTTTGCCTTGGAAGCATCAGTTAACACAGCTAGTCAAGAGAAATCATATAAGAAATAAAGCAATCACTCATTTGCAGATATGATCATAGTACACCCAGAGAACCAATGATACAATGATCTTAAACAATGAAATAATTAATTATGGTAACAGGATATAAACTGACATATAGAAACCAATAGCTTTCATACATACAATTGATAACCATCTAGAGACTCACAGACAGAACTCCATTTATATAGGTACCTACAAAGATAAAATACTTAAAGATAAACTTAACAGGATATGTGGAAAGATTTAGGAAGAAAAATTTAAAACACTATAAAGACACAAGAGTAGACAAATGCAAAGACACCCCTTGTTCTGGGATAGAACAATTCAACGCTGAAAGATGTTGACTTTTCCCAGGCTCATTTATATATTTAAGGTAACCTCAATAAAAATAGCAACATTTTTAATGGAGTTAGACAATCTGATATAATAGTTCATGAAGAAAAATATATATGCAAGAATAACTAAGAAATTTTTAAAGAAAAGCTATGAGGAGGCCTTAGCTCTATCAGATATGAAGACATGCTATAAAGTCTGTATAATTCAACAGTATAGAACTGGTACATAAATAGATAAGCCAGTGGATGGACTAGAAAGCCCCAAAATAGGCCAAACTGTACATGGAAATTTTGTGTGTGATGAAGGCAGCATCTCAAGTGACTAGGACTGAAATTTCAAGTAAGAGGTGCTAATGAAATGGCACAGCCACTTGAAAAAGGTAAAAGTCCAAGAATTTCATCCTAAATGCATGACTGAAGACTTGAATAGTGCGAATATACTTTGTATAAAAACAGTGTTATGTAAAAAGATGCTCTATATGTCTACTATGAATTGTAATGCATGCTACTGTTATAAATACAACTTTGAATATAAATAAATAAATACCAAAAAACAAATAAACTTCAAATGGATCAGAAATGGAAATGTAATCATATGAAATTAGACAAACATTAGAAGAAAATAAGAGTGAATTCCTTTACAACCTAAGTGAAGGGAAGGCTTTTTACTACCCAGCAGCAGTAAAAGATTGATACTTAATAATGTTGACTGGATTACATAAGAACATACTTGCATAGCACAAAACACCACAAGCAAAAACCAAGGGCAAAATGTAAACAGGAGAGAAAGTATTTGCATAAAAACCTAAACCATGCACACACACACACACACACACACACACACACACATACATATACACATATTATATAATATGTATAACATATATCTCAGATAAAATGCTAATAAGTTCTTTATAACATATGAAGGACTCAAAAATTGAATGGAAAAGACCAAAATCTTGATAGAAAGATGGGCAAGAGACATGAACAGGCAATTCACACAGACAAAAGATACATGTGAAAAGATATTCACCCTTAGTCAAAATAATAGAAAAGCAAATTAAAATTACACTGAGAAACCATTTCTTACTTATGAGATTGGCAAAAATGAATGAATAAAGTGGGAGAACATATTTTGCTGGGTAGATTGGGCTGGAACAGGCTCTCTCATATATTGGTGATAGGAACGCTAATTCCTAGAGGGTCACTGGGTGATATTTGAAAAAGCTACCGAGTAATTCCACTCTAGAAATTTCACCAAAAGATATACCTCCAACAAATAAGAACATATATGTACAAAGTTATTCATTGTCCAGTCCTGACTATTGAAAGCATAAAATCTGTTTTTAATTGAGAAATATAGAAAACATTCTAAATGCCCATATACAATGGAGACATGGAATAAACTATGGCAAATCCACACTTGGGAGACTCTGCAAAAGTGCAAAGGAATGAAGATTTTGGTGAATTGGCATTAAAGTGATTTCAAAATCATGAAAATTTTGCCCCTCCCCCCAACTAAAATGACTGAAGAATCATTTCAGATTAAAGAAAAATATGGGTAAAGGGCAACCAAGTGTTACACAGGATTGTGAGCCGAACACGCCCCCAGAAGCCAAAACCTTTCTTCCTCTTCTGCTTGAAGAAAATTAGTAAGACAGTTGGCAAAGTTTTGGTAAGGGCTATAAGCTAGAAAATAGTATCATATAAATGTTAATTTCATTTATTTCAGTAATTGAACTATAGCATTATTGAACTATAGGTGCTTAGGAAAGTGTCCTTATTGAAAAATAGTACTGAAGGGTAAAGGAGCATCCTTGCTACAATTTATTCCACAATGGTACAGAGTAAAAAAAAAGAACCAAAATCCCATTAACGTATAGATCTACTGAGAGAAAGCAATAAAACAAAGGGGGTGATAACCTAACATTTGGGAAATGAGGATGAAGGGCACATGGGAGTCCTGAAAACTGTTCTACGAATCCAAAATCATTCCAAAATTACTTTTTAAGATTAGTAATACTGACTAGCTATTATCAACCTGAAGGTCTAACACCTGTTTTAGTGTGTAGTTTTCTGAAGCACAGGGATGCACCATCCCACAGAAAGGCTAGGGAGCATCAGCAAAGTACCAGAGACCACCCTGCCTGCAGCCCAGGCCTACCTCCCACTCACCTTCACCAACACAATAACTCTGATGCAGTGATAGAACCTTTATTTCTTTGCGAAAAATGGCCCTCAAAGGAAAGCTAATGGTACCAGCAACAAGATCTAAAAGAAAGATAATGGCTCCTAGCCAGAAAGTGGACCATTTTGGCCTGTCCAGTGCAAGGCGGGGCCACCCATCTATGGCATGAAGGAATTCACTAAGTGCTTTCTGTGGACATAAGAAAAAGAAAATTGAGAACCAGTACTTCATTGTTTGAAGAAAATTGGCTCTACATGTAATAGGTACAAAGCTGGTGATGTTAACTTGTGATTTAAGGATATAACAGGGAAACAAGTGCCTTTTGAAGAAAATTGTTGCAACAGATGGAAAAGAATCAGTGATGTTTCCAAATAATTATACATCATGGAGATATTTGAGAATTTGGAGACGTATACAGGTCCCAGGACATAGCTGTTATTAACACTGGTGTATGTGTACTTTGAAAGAAGTTCAACGTGATAAACTCTTGACATTTATAAAGCAATTTTGTAAAAGGACATCAAAAGTGAAAAAACAGGCTTTTGTTGCTTAAAAACTTGTGGCACTCAGTATATGTACATTTCTAATCCTGATTTAATACCTCTGGCCTTTGTGTTAAATTATATTAACTTGGCTGCTTAAATGCTGTAATTTACAACAATTATAAAAAATGGTAAAGAAATGATTTAAACTAAACATTAAATCCCGGAGTCTGGAGAATCAGATAATTATACACTAACAGCTACCGGATTTCTTTCCAGGAATTTTAACGTTATTCGCAGCAGCTGTTTTTTTATTCTAACTAGTTGAAACAGTAGAGAACTCTATTTCTCTATCCAATTAGAGATTAGCTAGTTCTTGTCTTTAAAACCCACTATGCATTTGCAAAAACAAACCCAATAATATAAGCTTGTACTTCAGAAAGGGGCATTATGTAATTAATCTTTTCTGTGTTTAGAATATGAACGTTTTCCCCACTGAGATGCTTTCTTTTGACTTGCTCCCAGGGTTCTTAGAAATCTCTTCACAAGCGGGCTTACCATTGAACTTGAGTCTTGTGTTAAAATCCAATTTATTTCCCCTGAGTGGCAAAGGCAGGAAAAGGGTCCAGAGCCAAAGAAAATGCTTTATAATAAGCCCAGGACATTTTTATGGCTGAGACTAAATAATAAGCTTGTTTTGATTTTTTATTTTCTATAACCTTACCTTTCCATTTTTACAAGCCACTACCAGCCAGTATGAAATGACTTTCCCAACCCCACTTTATCAATATGTCTGTTATAGATTTACTCATTCACTGTCATTTAAATAGAGATAGAGATGATGTTCTGTCAAATCTTCTTTGTCCTGGAAACAATTATATGCAACATATGGAAAGTATTTGTCATTGGTGGTGTACATATCTAATGTCTCAAGTTGTTTTCTAAAGTTTTGCGGACTGAGCAAACCATCAGTGAAAAATTACTGAACATTAAACATCAATATATATATATGCGTGTTTGCATAAAATATACATGTACTGAAAACTTAAGTCATTATTTTGAAAGCTTCCAAATCACTTAAAAATTCATAAAATTTGTAAATTTTGTCAAAAAATTGTATCATAAAATTCATTCTTTAAAAATGTACCATTTAATCGTGGGTTGCAGATCAGTAGTAAAGTGTTTACCTAGCATGTACAAGGTCCTGGGCTTGAGCCCCTGTATTGCAAAAAAATAAAAATAAAATGTACAATCCAGTACATTAAGAAAAAAAGGTGTATTCACAAAGTCGTGCAATCATCAATGTTTCTAATTTTAAAACATTTTATCACCCCCCTCCAAATGCCCATTTTTATTAGCATTCATTCCCATTCCATTCTCTCACCAGACACTGGCAACCATTAATCCACTTCCTGTTTCCATGAATTTGTCTATTAAAGACATTTCATAAATATGGAAACATATAATATGTGGCCTTTGTGCCTGGCTTCTTTCACTTAGTGTAATGTTTTCCAGGTTAATTCATAATGTAGACTATATTAATACATTTATTTTTATACCTAAATAGTACTGTAGGATTATTGAGTGTAGATATACCACTTTTTGCTTATACATTCATCAGTTAATGAACACTGGATTGTTTCCACTTTGGCTATTCTGAATAATGCTGCTATTGTGACCATCAATGTAAGTTTTGTGTGGATGTATGATTTTGATATACTTGAATATATACTTAAGATAACTGCTGGGTTATATGGTATTTATGTTATATTATTTCCCAAAGAGGACACAGCATTTTGCATTCCTAAAAGCAACATATGTGGGTTCCACCATTTCCAAACCTATACCAAGACTTTTATTATTATTTTAACCATCTCAGTGAGTATCAAAGGGTGAAGTTGTATCTCATTGTGGTTTTAATTAGAATCTCCCTAGTGACTATTAGTATATTTCCATGTGCTTATTGGTCATCTATATAATCTTCTTTAAAAAAAATGTCTATTTAGATTGTTTTTCTATTTTAAAACTGAGTTATTTTTTATTATTGAATTTTAAGAATTCTTTATATGTTCTGAATACTAATCCCTCATTGTATATCTGATTTGCAAACATTTTCCTCATTCTATGGGTTATTTAATTTTCTAACAGTGTTCATTAGAGCACAGAAGCTCTTATGTTTGATCTAGTTTTACATACTTGCTTGGGATTTTGGTAAAAAGAAAATCTAAAAAACCATTGCTTAACCAAGGTTAAATGATTTTTGCCTGTTTTCTTGTAGGAGATTTGAAGCATTAGGTTTTTGATCCATTTTGGATTAATTTTTGTATATTGTGTCAGGTGTTCAGCTGCCCCCCCTCTCTTTTTTGCATTTAAATTTTCACTTGTTCCAATACTGTTTGTAGAAAACACAATTCTTTCTCCAAAAAAAAAAGAAAGAAAAAACTATTCTAAAAAACGATTCCAATGAATTGTCTTGATACCCGTCTGTTGAAATCAATTGACCATAAACAAACGATTTATTTCTGAAGTCTCAATTCAATTCCATTGATCTATACGTTTAACCTTATATCAATAATATACTGTCTTTACTACTTCCTCTAGGCTTGTGGGAAATTTTTAAAATCGAAAGTATGAGTTATCCAATTTGTTCTTACAGTTGTTTTGGCTATGCTAAATGCCTTGAAATTCCTCATATATTTTAGGATTAGCTTGTCAGTCTTTGCAAAAAGGCAGCTATGATTTTTTGTTTGTTTGTTTTGTTTTTGGTGCTGGGGATCGAGAAACAGCTGTGATTTCGATAGGGTAGTGTTGAATCTACAGACAATTTGGAGAGTACTGCCATCTTAACAATGTTAGGTCTTCTAATCAAAATATCTACTTATTTAAATCTTCCCTAATATCTTTCAGTAAAATTTTATAATTTTTAGTTCACAAAGTTTTGATTTCTTTTGTTGAATTTACTCTTAAGAATTTTATTGTTTTGATGCTGCTGTAAATGAAACCTTTTTTTTTTTTTTTTTTGGTAGCAGGGATTGAACTCAGAGACACTTGATCAATGAGCGACATCCCCAGCCCCTATTTTGTATTTTATTTAGAGACAGGGTCTTGCTGAGTTGCTTAGGTCCTAAGTTGCTGAATCTGGCTTTGAACTCATCATCCTCCTGCCTCAGCTTACTGAGCTGCTGGGATTACAGGCATGTGCTACTGCACCTGGCAATGGAACTTTTTTCATAATTTCATTTTCAGCTAATACACCTGATTATAGAAATGAATTGATTTTCATATACTGATCTTGTATCCTACAACATAGCCAGACTAATTTATTATCTTTAATTGTATGTGTATGTGTGACTTCTTTAGGATTTTTCTGCCTATAAGAGTATGTCATCTGCAAAAAGATTGTTTTACTCTTCTTTTTCTTCCCAATCCCTTTTTTAGAATTTATTTTTTCTTGTCCAATTGACTTGGCTTAAACTTCCTTTTTAATGTTTGACAACAGTAGCCATTCTCATCTTGTTACTGATCACAGAGGGAAAGCTTTCAGTCTTTCTCCATTTAAGTATGATGCCTGCTGTTGGTATTTGAATATATCCTTTATAAGGTTGAAGCAGTTCTCATCCATCCCTAGGTTTTTTTTCTTATTTGTTTTTCATCATGAAAAAATTTTGGATTTTGTCAAATACTTTTATGGGTCTAATGAGATGGTCATGTGTGGTCTGTTAACACTGTGTATTATACTACTGATTTTACTTTCAGATGCAAAACCAATGATTCTTAGGGTAAATCCCATTTGATCATGGTTCATAATTCTTTTTATATTGCTTGATTCAGCTTAACAATATTTTACTGTGGAATTCTGTGTTTGTATTATAAGGAAAATCCTTTCATTTTTGTGATGATTTTGATATTGGTATCAGGGAAAAGTTTGTGAAGGATGAGTGTTGATTCTTTTTTTTTTTTTTTTTTTTTGGTACCAGGGATCGAACTCAGGGGCACTCGACCACTGGGTCACATCCCCAGCCCTTTTTGTATTTCATTAGAGACAGGGTCTCACTGAGTTGCTAAGTGCCTCGCCATTGCTGAGGCTGGCTTTGAACTCGAGATCCTCCTGCCTCAGCCTCCCAAGTGCTGGGATTACAGGTGTGCGCCACCATACCCGGCTGAGTGTTGATTCTTTTATGGATGGTAGGAATAACCAGTAAAACTGTCTGGGCCTGAGCTTTGTAGAAACATGCTGATTATGATTTAGGTCTATTTGGAGTTTCAATTTGTCCTGGAATCAGTTTTGGTAGCTTGTGTCTGTGGTGGTTAATTCTATATATAATCTTGATTGGGCCAGGGGTGCCCAGATTAAATATTATTTTGGGGTGTGTCTGCAAGAGGGTTTCAGATGATATTAGCATTTTCTTCAGTAAACTCATTAAAGTAAATTTCCCTTCCCTTGGAGAATATAATGCTAAATGAAGTTAGTCAATTTAAAATATCCAAATACCAAATGTTTTCTCTGATATAAGGAGGCTGACTCACAGTGGTGTTGGGTCGGGGTACATAGGAGGATTAGAGGAACGCTAGAAAGGTCAAAGGGGAGGGAGGGAGCAAGGGGGGGTGGAAGGGAAAAAAGAAAAGGTGGTTGAATAAGATGGATGTCTTTATTCTAAATGCATGATTGAAGATTTGAATGGTACGAATATACATTGTATACAGTGTTTTGTAAAAAGATGCTCTATATGTTTATTATGAATTATAATGCATACTACTATTATAAAGACAACAACTTTGAATAAAAAATAAATTAAAAAAAATTTCCCTTCCCATTGTTGATGGGCACAATCCCAACCCAATCCATTCAGGTCTGGATAGAACAAAGGGCAGATGAAGGAGGAATTCACCCCTTTTGTTTTCTACCTGCCTACTTTAGATGGGATATTGGCCTTCTTTTGCTCTTGAACTGGGATTTACACCATTGGCCCCTCTGGCTGTCAAATATCCAGACTTGGACTGAAATCACACCAATGGCTTTCAGGAGTCCTCCAGCCCACAGACAGCAGACTGTGGGACTTTTTATTTTCCATAATCATGTCAGCCCATTTCTCACAATTTCGACACACCTCCCTTCTATCATTCTCTCTCTCTCAATTCAGTTTTTCTAGAGAACTCTGGCTAATACAATGTCTTCAGAGTAACTTTCCATCTATTTAGGTTAACTACTTTGTTGGCATACAATGATTAAAAGTATCCTTTTATTTTTATAAGATCTACTGTTCTCTTATTTCCTGATTTAGATCATTTGAATGATCTTCCTTTTTTACTTAGTCTAGTTAAAGATTTGCCAACTTTCAAAAATTTTTCCAAAGAATCAATTTTTGGTTTTGCTGATTTTCTCTATTGTTTTTCTTATTTGACTTCCCTCCAATCTCCATTTCTTCTTCCATTCTTCTTGCTTTGGCTTTAGTTTGCTCTTTTTTATATTGTTTCTTAAGATGTGGGTTTAAGTTATTGATTTGAGGTTTTTCTTCTTTTTAAGATAAATGTTTATGGCTATATATTTCCCTACAAACCTTGCTTTAACTATGTCTCATAAATTTTGATGTTTTCATTTTTGGTCACCCCAAAATATTTTTGTCTATCCTTTGCAATATCTTCTTTGATTCTCTCATTATTTAGAAGTGTGTTATTCTCTACCTACTTGTAGATTTCTTTTCTTTTTTTTTTTTTTTTTTTTTTTTGTGGTACCGGGGATTGCACTCAGGGGCACTCGACCACTGGGTCACATCCCCAGACCTTTTTTGTATTTTATTTAGAGACAGGGTCTCACTGAGTTACTAAGTGCCTCGCCATTGCTGAGGCTGGCTTTGAACTCGCGATCCTCCTGCCTCAGCTCCCAAAGTGCTGGGATTACAGGCGTGCGCCACCGCGCCCGGCCTACTTGTAGATTTCTAAAATCTCCTTTTGTTGTTTATAATTTCATTCCATTGTGGCATGAGAATATACTTTATATGATTTCTTAAAATTCCTGGAACCAGTGAGTCTCTTACATTTTACTGAGGGGCTGTGAAGGGGGCATGCATTTTATAATGCTGCCTTGGGCTTCACTTTCTCTTTGTACCTGGACTTTAAGGCCTGCCAGAGGTAAGAGTTTAGAGTGTTCTCAAGTCTTTCCTGAGCATGGGCATAGCCTTGGGCATGCATACATATGCACAGCCTTTTAGATTCCCAGGGGTATGTTAGAGCTTCCTGATGCCCACTATGGGAGTCTCCTTCCCCAGGTTTCCCTTTTAAGTTTCTTAGCTTCTTGTTTGCTCAACTGTTATCACTGCCTCAGGCAGCTGTGATGTTAAATAATTGTTGCTGCTTGTTTTGATAAATATCTAGGTCAAAGGTTATTTGCACTAAGCTCATTGAGCCAGGTGAAATAAATGTAAGTCCTCTGAATGATGGTGTAAAGGGAACTTCCAGACAGGTCTGTTAATGACAATGCTCTGAGCACTGTCAGGGGATGGGAGCCTAGACCCTGCCCTGCAATCCCCCTCCCCCCCAGGATCCTGGTGTTTGCCATGATTGAAGGCCTGTTGGTTCTGAAGACTGCTGTGGAGTTGGTATATGGCAAGAAAAATGCCTCCAAGCTAGCTGTTTTGACCAAGATGTAGCTGTTTTTCTTGAATAAACACCCTTGGATTGTTACAAGCTTTTGGTTAACTTCCAGGATCTGAAAAGTTGATTGCAAGGATTTCTGTTAATGTTTTTGTTACTTTTATAGAGGAGTATAATTTTGGAGATCTTTACTCTGCCATTCCTGCTGATGTCCTAATTTTATAATTTTAAGTTAAAAGTATATGTACTAGGAATGTTTAAGGTTTTTCTCCCCATGTTCCAATACATCATTAAATGTCCACATTTAGGAGGCTTCCAGTGTAATGTACAAGCCCCCCTCAAAACTCAGTTGAGGTTTATATGTATCTGGAGCTCATATCACATAGTGTCACATGATCAGGATGGCTCCTTCTGTCTTTCCCAGACCTCCTTGTGGCATCTCCATTCTCTCAGGTAAGTGGGGTCAAAACTCTTGGAATTATCTGACTCTTCTCTTATTCTCCTGCCTGCTTTCACCTCAAGTCTTTATCCACAAGCCCTCCTTTTCTGTTGTAGCATTATCTCTTGCCTATAACAGTCTCCTTTACCTCCCTCCCTCATAGGGTATGAGAATGTATATAAACACCACTTTGATGAGCTTGCCTCTTGTCTTTTGCATGGCCACCTAGGTTTTCATAATCAAGGCCCAACCTGATCTAGACATCAGATAAGTTGGGTTCTGACTCCAGTTTAGTTCTGTGAAATCTTTTTTACCTACTGTGTTGAGAGCCATCTGTGGGCTGTGGATGGACTACATTGTGCATTAAAACATAATGAATAGGAGAATCTGCATGTCTGGGAACTTGCAGTGGACTATTTCCTCTGGTTGACTGCCCAGACACATTGTGAGCCCTATTCAGCTCTGCCTGGTCCTACACAGCACCAGAGATGGGGTGACCTGCTATAGCCACAAAGCCCCTCTGAGATGGGTGTGAGCTGCCAAGATGTCAATCAACCTGTGGACTGCAAGACATCATGAAGCAAGACTCCATGCTTGAAACCTTATCCTTGCCTTTGATGTACCGCCTTAAATAAGCCATGGGAGCTATTTTCTAATTGTCTAGCTCCAGCTCCTGTGTGGACTGGACTTACCAGGGGCTCTACCTTTTTGAAACTATCTTTCTAACTTTGTCTTTTGTTCTTCACTAATTATTCTAGACTTTAAATTAGGGTGGCTTACACCCTCCTTGGCAGGAAGAAGAACCCCCTAACAAGGCCACAGGCTGCCTCCCCATATTATTGCACAAATTTATAGAACATTATTGAAAATCCACTATGGGATGAACTTAGAGTTAGTTCAAGGAGATATAAGTAAATCCCTTGTAATATACTGTAGTGAAAAACTATGTATAAGGATCAATTAAGAGGACATCTGAGGGGTGGAGTTGTGGCTCAGTGGTAGAGCACCTGCCTAGCATGTGTGACCCACTTATCCCACTCCTTGGCATATATCCCAAGGACTTAGAATCAGCATACAACAGTGACACAGCCACATCAATGTTTAAAGCAGCTCAATTCACATTAGCTAAGCTATGGAACCAAGGTGCCCTTCAACAGATGAATGGATAAAGCAAATGTGGCACATATACACAATGGAATATTAGTCAGCTGTCAAGAAGAATGAGATTATGACATTTGCTAATAAATGGATGGAACTGGAGACTATTATGATAAGTGAAATAAGCCAGTCTCAAAAAACCAAAGGCTGAATGTTCACTCTGATATACAGATACTGACTCACAATAGGTAGGGGGGAGTGGAGGTTCACCAGATTGGACAGGGGGGACTGGGAAAGACAGTAGAATGAATCAGATATAACTTTCTTATGTTCATATATGAATACACAATCAGTGTAATTACACATCATGTAAGACCACAAAAATGGGAAGTTGTATTCCATGAATGTATGACAGACTACATTCTACTGCGTGTATAACTAAAAAGAACAAGCAAAAATTTTAAAAAAGACATCTGAAAACATGCCTTTAAAAAGCAGGCTTTCTTTGCTAAATAGAAGAACATGTTGTGAGAACCTGAGACGTCTGCTGCATACATAAAATGCACTACATATGTCTTGACCTTTAGCATTTCTTTCCTCAACTTTTAAGCAGAAGTGCCCCCTGTCCTGCTTACTCTCTAAGACTGTGTTAGAGAATGAGCAGAGAATATACATGTGTGGTCTTTGAGAAGCACTTTACAAATTTCAGTTATTGTTAAAGCAAAATTACTATAAATAAATAAACAAATAAAATTATATGGACACTCTCATTTTTATTACCTATGCATCTCAAGTCTCAAGCATCTGCATTAGAACATTGCTTTGGGCAAGTTAATAAAAATAAGTAGTTGACCTCAGCTGAGCACTTTGTAGAGAAATTTTTGAGAGCAGAATTCTAAAAACTCTGTGAAAGCATTCATGATTACTGATAGTTCATCTTCACACCTAATCTTACTGATAGTTTCATGCTTCATAAAAACAATGGGGGGGCGGGGAAGGAAAGCAGTTACTTACGCTCTGTTTTTAACTGTCCAAGGATGGAATTTTCTCCTCTGCACATGGTTCTGAAAGTATGTAAAGAAATAATTATGGAGGTTTCAAAACAACCAATTCCAAATGCAGTATGTGTGGGTGTAATCCTACTCCAAGCACAAACAGAAGAAGTGTTCCTATGAGAAGGTACCTACATATTTAAAAGCTAAACACATGTGAACATCAATTGCTTTTGTAATGTAACTAAGGGGACAAAGCAGTTTTGAGGTGGATAAATGGAAAATTTATAAAATTAATGTTAGATTTCACAAGGAGAAGCTATTTTTAAAAAGATGAGTTATAAATGAACTTTCCCTCTTCTAAATTTGTTGACAGAAAAGATAAATCTAGAATGCCTCAATAGATAAGAATACTTAAAGAGTATCACATCGCTTTCCAAGGTGAAAAGTTCAAACCTTTGGCAGAGTGATTTAGGAATTTAGCAAACTATTACACTGCATTGTCTGTATAAACTCAACAAAACCCCTTAAATGTAAAAACAAAACCAGACTTGACTGACTCTGCTTATGATTTTGTTTCTCAAGACTCTGATAACAATTGATGAATTATACAGACTAAAAAAAATTCTATGCTCCATCTGCTTGCTTCATGAAAGTAATTAAAAATACAGTTATGCCTGGGAAATGCTGATATTATTAAAGATGATGCCAGCAAATAGAGATGTTTTTGCATAATAAAAGGTTATAGTTTGGGTTCTGAACAAGAGCCAAACATGTATTTCATTCAGCTGGTTCAAACTCAAGAAAACAGTCATAGGAAATAATTACAACTGACAATATTCCAAAAATAATATTAGAATGGCAAATGAAGTAGATGAAATCCAATTAAACATTATGTCAGTGACTTAAATACTTGAAAAGCTTTATGTGTCGTGCTCTAAATCAGATGACATTAGAAATGGCAAATCTTCAATCCAAGTATATAGACCAAAACAATTCAAGTTCTCTCATACTATAACTAGGCAAAATCACCCCAGGGGAAACAGAAAGATCCTTATTTACAACCCTGGGAGACAGACACAATGGCAGAAAACTGATGCATTCAGATTGTACCTGCAGATCAATTTGACCTACACTTTGAGCACTTCTTGGATTTACAAAGCCAGGGACCCATGTAAGATCTTATTTGCCCCTTCCGACTCTCTAGAAGGTTTAACTAGAAAGGAGAGAAACTACAGGTGGTTTGAAAAATCAAGAACTATTTAAAGAAAATACCCAGGTTCTAGTCTTTGTTGTGACTTATTACCAGGGTGATCCATCCTGTATAGGGCTCTTTTATGTATCAGGTCAGAGCCCACACTCAGGAGCCAGATTCACGTCCAGGCCTGTGCACTCACCTCTTGCTTTCCAATCTCTCTCCCAGTTAAGTGACCCAAGGAGAGGCTCAGGGCTGCTCTCTATCACCTTCTATGCTGCCCACCCCTGGCTACTTCCCCAATCATCTTACAACGTTCCACTGGCCAAGTCTGAAGCCTCAGAGGAACCCAAATGTCCCTCTTAGAGTGAACATGAAAACTGGATTTTCAAAATACCAAGTATAGGAGTCACCACTTTCTGTAGAATTTTAACAGAGATGTGACAGAGAAAATAGAATTAAAATTCTTTTTTAAAAATATTTGTTTAGTTGTCAATGGACCTTTATTTTTATTTATTTATATGTGGTGCTGAGAATCGAACCCAGTGCCTCACACATACTAGGCAAGTGCTCTACTACTGAGCCACAACCCCAGCCCCTAGAATTAACATTCTTTACGACAGAAATTTCCATTTTCTAATAGATTATTATTACCAAGTTTCCCGGGAGACATGCTACATAACCAAATGTACTCAAATCATACTCATATCATTTTAGGTATTTAATTTTATGTTTTTTTTCTATTACTAAAAAAATGGCTTAAAGATCATTTTTAACTAATATTATATATATGAAATATATATTATCACATATATATGATAAGCAATAAATATGAAGAAGGACTAATATTTGAGTTCTTTTATGCTTACTATGTATCCTAAGCGCACCATGTACAATTTTAGGCCGCATTTGAATTTTATCAACAGGCTAAGATTTGAAAGTAAAATAGTGCCCCTTTGTTGAATGCTCCACTGAAAGAATGTGACCAACACTGCCATCACCAGCACCCATGTGCGAAGTAACTGAAAGCTCAAAACAGACTACTGAGAATTCCGGCACCTGTAGTTGAAGTGCATTATTGCCTGCAGAGCATTTCCTCCACCGGTTGAAATGTCTCCTTCAAACCCTGGCAGAAGAGGTATCACCACATACACTCGGTATCTCTGGCCTTCCCTGCAAAATCAGATGCACAGAAACTCATTAAAAAAAAAAAAAAAAAAAAAAAAGGTACAGTTGAAAACGACAGCAAAGCTGCTTTTTTTTTTTTTTTTTTTTAAATTTAAAAGACTGAGTGAATGGTTTCCCAAAATCAGTCTACACATTTCAGGGCTTAGGGGTGCTGTTGGATTGGAGAAAAGAAGCTATGTCCAGGCTACTAATCTGTAACCTGAACAACAAGCTGAATTTGGCAGGAAGGTGGGAACTCTATCCCTTACTCTCTACAGCATAATCCTTTGTAAGACAAAATTTAGTGTAAGAAAGATTTGCTTGACATCAGAACATCTTAGAAATGACTACCTCCCAAATTAAGAAGTGAATTATGACTCTGGATAAGAAAACACCTAGAATGTAGCCTTTGAATCACCTCTTTTAAAATCCCCTGCTAGCTGGGTGTGGTGGTGCACTCCTGTAATCCCAGCGGTTTGGAAGGCTGAGTCAGAAGGGTTAAGAGTTCAAAACCAGCCTCATCAATTTAGCGAGACCCTAAGCAATTCAGCAAGACCCTGTCTCTAAATAAAATGTTTTAAAAAATTGGCTGGGCATCCCACTCCTGGATCTATTCCCAAAGGACTTAAAAACAGCATATTACAGTGACACAGCTATCTCAATGTTTGTAGCTGAGCAATTCACAATTGATAGGTTGTGGAACCAACCTAGATGTCCCTCAGTAGATGAGTGGATTAAGAAAATGTGGTATACACGCACAATGGAATTTTGCTCAGCAATAAAAGAAAATAAATTAACGGCATTTGCAGGTAAATGGATGAAGTTGGAAGACATTATGCTAAGTGAAGTCAAAAATCCAAGTACCAAATGTTTTCTCTGATATAAGGAGGCTAGTTCATAGTATTGTTGGATGGGGGTGGGTACATAGGAGGACTAGAGGAACACTAGAATGGTCAAAGGGAAGGGAGGGGAAGGGAGGGAGCAAGGGGGGGGGAGGGAGGGGGAGAAAAGGAAAAAAAAAAATAGAAATAAGAAAAGGTGATTGAATGACATGGATATCATTTTCCTAACCGCATGATTGAAGACCTGAATTGTACGAATATACTTTGTATACAAACAGTTGTAAGTAAAAAGATGCTAAATACAAAAAAAAAAAAAAAGATAAATGTTTGAGGAGACAGATGTGTTTAGTCTCATTTAAACAGTATACAAGGTGTACATGTTTTGAAGTATTGTCACCCCCCATTAATATGAACATTTTTTATGTTATAATGTACTAGTTAAAAATAAATTTAATTCGATTAAAAAAAATGGCTGGGGATGTGGCTCAGTGGGTAAGCCCCCTGGGTTCAACCCCTGGTACCAAAAACAGTAGAAAAAAAACCCCAAAAACCTGTTATCCTTGATGGGTAGAATCACAGACTCTGGGACAGTAGTCCTCTGTGTTTCTCCTTTACTAATAAAGCAAGAAAACTTCTTTTTCCTTTATCTCAAGAAAACAAAAAAGGAAGAATGAAAAAAAAAAACGACTATCTTCCATCCCATGGAAGTGGGGTGTGGGGAGTGGGTTATAACCAAGTTTAGAAAAAGGTGTTATCAAATGGACATGTGTAACCATTACATCCATAGTACTTAGCTCAGAGCCTGGGAAATAGTAGATATTCATTTGCCAATTAACTGAATTCCCACAGCCCAAATCTCAGGGGCAAAAAGACACACTAGATCCAGAGTATCTTCCAATGCAGAAGTCACCATTGTGACAACTCTGAAGTTCCAGCTGTAAAATGTCACCACGGGCTCTTTAAAAATTTGGAGCGACTAATGTTTATTTTTAAGTTCTCCACACATGAAACACAACATTTTTTGGCCCATTCTCTGAAAAGATTAACGATATCTTTTGAAGGAAAAGGAATCTACTTAATGACAATAGGAGAAGAAAACGTGGCTATTGACATGCATCCAGAAATTCAGAAATTTGGAAAATTACATTCTAATAGGTACCATTTATTTGGAACCTCAAACTGTTAAGTCCTTGTCTCCCTTTGGAAGATATACAAGAATAGAAACTCCAGCAATGAATATCGTATCTCTTGTGCTCCACGAATCTTGCCCTTATGTCTGGGAGATGTGTGTTCACCCAGAGGTGTTGAACATGGTTCAAGTCTGATTCTACTTAAACTTTTCATAATATACAATTTCTAAAGCTTATTTTCTTCTGAACAACTAAATTTTTCTTTCATGTGAATATTATTGCTATTCTGAAGGTTCAGATTTCATGGTGCTGTCTCCATCAGGGCAGAAGTGGCTGTCAACAGAATGGAATTTGGAGGCCTGAGAGCTTGGCTGCAGGGCTGAGACACAAGGAATTTTAAGTAGGTTGTTGCAATGGCATGGATTAATCACTAGATGGCAAACATAGTTTGAGTTGGAAAGAAAACATGGAAATAAAATATAAACTGTCCAAGTTCTCTGCTTGATAAGGATAAAAGGCACACATCCCTAACTGGCAAAAGGACAGTGGAAAAGAACACAAAGAACACCCAAGATCTTTTCCCACAGCCAGCACTTAAGGTCCAAATGAACTCAAGTAGGCATTTAAGAATTGACACCATGGGCTGGGGTTGTGGCTCAGTGGTAGAGCGCTTGCCTAGCATGCATGAGGTACTGGGTTTGATCCCCAGCATCACGTTAAAAAAAAAAAAAAAAAAAAAAGAATTGACACCATTTGACTTTAGCTGCTTTTCCAGAATCATCCTTCCATACACCCCTCATTACCAGTGATGGAGGCTATGGTCCCTTGCTCAGAGAGGCACCTCCCTACCGATGAGGCATTGGTTCATCAGCAATCAGTCTCGAATGAACCCCACTTCTTCAAGGCCACCCCAAAGGCCACTTTCTCTGTCAAGCCACCCTGGATCTTCAGTCACATTGGGTTACTCCAGTCTCTGTGCTCCCACAGCACAAGATCAAGAAGTTGCTTCAGCACCCTTTCTGCTTCACCTAGCAGAAACATGCACTGCTGCCCAGGCTGTGGAACAAGCTTCTCTGAAGCACAGAAGAATGTGCACCTGGCTTTCTACTCCAGGCAGCGCCCAACAGAGCACCCTTGACTTCAGCGTGCACTCAGTTCTGTTGGTCTTGGTAGGATCAGGTCAGGCTGGAAGAATGTGTGTTCTAGGGAAGCCTCCAGAGGGAAAGAGGTTGCGCTCCATGGGACTTTTTTCTTTAAATTGTATTGTATTTGGATATTGTATTGTGATAAACTATAACACAGAATTTTCCTTTTACCCACTTTACCAGTGTACCATGAATTTCCAAGCACCATTAACTGCTTTTGCAATGTTGTACAGCCATCACAACCATTTCCAAAACATTTCCATCATCCCAAACAGAAATTCTGTGACTATTATATAATTCCCCATTTCCCCTCCCCACAGCCCATGGTAACCTCAATTTACTTTCTATCTTTATGAATTTGCCTATTCCAGATTTTGCATGTAAATGCAGTGGTATTTGCCCTTTTGTGTTCAACTAATTTAACTCAAGAGAACATTCTCAAGGCTCATCCATGACGCAGCATGTGTCACAATACTTTTCCTTTTCATATTTGAGTAACTGTTATGTCGCACGCGCTCCCCTGTTGACAGGAACTTGGGTCATTTCTACCTTCTGGCTATTGTGAGTAATGCTGCTATCAATATTGGCGTATAGTATCTGAGTCCTGGTTTTCAGTTCTTTTCAGAATATAATTATGAATGTTGGGTCATTTGGTCACATTATGCTTAGCTTTTTGAGGAACCACCAAATAAACAACACTTTCCAATGAGAAACATATGCTCACAGGACAAAATTTAAGATACAGTGAAAAAAATTATCTTTCATTCCTACGTCCCCAGCCCTGTTTAATATAATACAAAAGCCCCTATTTATCCTCCCTGAGGGCAACGCTAATTTCCTCCATGTTCTTTTAGAAATAGTCTATGAATTTATTATATATATTCTTTCCTTTTACACTAATGTTAGAATATTATAAAACACTTTTCTGAAAGTTATTTTTATTGCTTAAAATGTGTGTTGGGAGGCTGAGGCAGGAGGATCACGAGTTCAAAGCCAGCCTCAGCAATGGTGAGGCACTTAGCAACTCAGTGAGACCCTGTCTCTAATAAAATACAAAAAAGGGCTGGGGATGTAGCCCAGTAGTCGAGTGCCCCTGAGTTCAATCCCGGTTCCACCCCCCCCTCCCCCCCAAAAAAATGTGTGTTGGGAACTCCTTCCACATCAGAACATAGTTTTTAATAGGAACATAGTATGCTACCAAATATCTGTACCTTAATATTTAAGCCACTTCTCTATGACAGACATTTTAATTGTTTCTAATTCTTTTGCCATTTGAAATAACTGCTTTGATATATACACTGACTCATATAAGTCATTTTTCATGCTTATTGGAAAAATCTTAGAAATGGTATTGCTGGTCTTACACACTCAATACCACACAATTTCCTCCTATTGTGTGAAAATCGGGCCTGAGCTAGAAATTCATGTGAATTATAGGAACGAAATAAAAAAAAAGAGGTGATTCAACAGAAAATGGAAATACATATATCAGCATGAACAAAAAAGAAAACAGAAAATTCACATTTTCTTGTTTTGGGAACTTGTTTAGCTTCAGATCATATCAAGGCCTCTGCTGTTTATAATCCCTGCCCTTTTTTTTTTTTTTGGTACTGGGGATTGAACCCAGAGTGCTCAACCACTGAGACATATCTCCAGTGTTTTTTTTTTTTTTTTTTTTTTTTGAGACAGGATCTTGCTAAGTTAGGTAGGGCCTGGCTAAGTTGCTGAAGCTGGCTTTGAACTTGTGATCTTCCTACCTCAGCCTTCTGGGATCACAGGCATGTACCACGGTGCCTGGTTAACTGATAAAATTTTTAATCCACCAAGTCCCAAGTTTGTAAATCCACAAATATTTCAGCAAAATTGCAGAGGTGCATTGAAATAGGTTGGAAACCATAATCTAGAGCTTTCATAGTATCATATGAATATTAATTAAAATTATATTAATTAATGTTATAAATATGTTAATTGTATGATAATTGTATTCTTTTCATATAATTATACATTATATACTATATTAAGTTTTTGTAGGCATTCCACTTCTGGGATGATGTGACAAAATGGATTAAACTAACCAGCAGAAACTAGATTTTCACTGCTGTCAAAAAAAGGAGCTCTGGAATTTCAAACCACAAACCTGTGGTTGAAGGGAAGCCAGTGAAGAGGACTTTCTGTGGCACTATGTCCAGTTTGCCTCCCTGATCCCATCTACAGAGTCACAGCTGCTGGTCTCCTGAAGCACTGCATCCTCATGGCATTGGGGTTGTGCAAATGACAGCCATCTGCTTAGGCTCAGAACCTGAGCCCCTAATGTGCAAAAGTATTTATGATCCTAAAAGCAAGACAAGAGCTGGTGGGCAATAAGCCACAAGTAGCTGTGCACTAAGCAGGCAACTGCTTCATCCACTTGAGTTTAGAACAATTTTATAAAATTGCACTCTCAGGCTTCTTGCTAGAATACAGTGTTCTTTAGAAATTCTCTAGCTCTCATAGTTACAAGAGCAAAAATTGGAAATAAATGTTCACTAACAGATGATTAACTATGTTATAGCCACTCACTGGAATGATCATCTTGCAGCCACTAAAAATGATGAGGAGGGTTTGGGTTGTAGCTCAATGGTAGAGTACTTGCTTAGTACGTGTGAGGCACTGGGTTTGATCCTCAGCATCACATAAAAATAAATAAATGAAATAAAGGTATTGTATCCATCTACAACTAAAAATATTTTTTAAAAAATATAACCACGATGATGGCTCAGTAATAAAATACTTCTGAGCTGTGTTAAAAATAGCCCCAAGCCGGGTGCGGTGGCGCACGCCTGTAATCCCAGCACTTTGGGAGGCTGAGGCAGGAGGATGGCGAGTTCAAAGCCAGCCTCAGCAATGGCGAGGCACTTAGCAACTCAGTGAGACCCTGTCTCTAAATAAAATACAAAAAAGGGTTGGGGATGTGGCCCAGTGGACGAGTGCCCCTGAGTTCAATCCCCGGTACAAAAAAAAAAAAAAAAAAAAAAAAAAAAAAAAAGGCCCCAATGCGAAGTTTTAATGATAAGACAATACAAACATGACAGCTAATACCATGAAATATTTCCCTCCAGGTGTGTTAATGTCCCAGTTCTGTGCCTGGAGCTCTGAAGCAGGTATTGCTTCTAGGGTGGCAGACTCATCAAGGATCCAGCCACAAAAATGTCAACCTCCTAGCCTTCGGGAAGTACCAAGAGATTCTCTGAGCTGAGGCTGCAGGGAAAAAAGGTAAGAGTGAGATAGTGTAGAGATTCTATCCTTCTGGCTCAGACAGAGTTCTGGGGGAAAACAGGACCCCACTCCCTTATAAACCTGAGATCCAGGAGAAGTTAAGCCTTTCTTCCAGGTGGACCCCAGACAAAATTAAGAGTACAGCCCACCAGCCCATGTGATTTGGCAGCCTACAGGAGATGGGGCAGAAAGGCAGCTCTGAAAGGAGAAGGTGGGAGCACTTCAGTGACATTAAGCAGATGCCAGAATAAATCTGAGAGATCAGTGCTAAGATCTGAAAGTCCTTTCTGGAGCTCCACAGTCCCTTAGCATCTATACCAAAGATAGTGGGGAGAAGAGTGGAGGGGGGGAGGCAGCGGCAGCACCCCCACTGACAGAATGCAAAGCAGAAATAATAAGAAATCATTGAATCTGGCCACATTTATCAGGAAATGCCTAAACAAAATTTCCTCCTGCTGTATGGAAATGGGGCCTGAGCTAGAAATTCATGTCAGCTATAGGGACCCCCCCCCCAAAAAAAAAGCAGCGATTCAATAGAAAATGGAAATATGTATATAATATGTATATCAACATGGACAAAAAAGAAGACAGAAAAACAAAGTGATTTTTTTAGGGTGGTTATTGTGGGGACTTTTTAAAGTTAACATTTTCTAAGTCTTGTGATTGCTGTAATGCTGCTTGCACCTTTAAAAGCAGAGAAATAATTCCCTGTGTAGATGGGTCACCGTGGTGACAGGCCTCTACATCCCTTTCTTGGTATCTCCTGTCAAACCCTCTCCTCCTCCACCCTTCACCCCCACATCCCTGTGCAGCATAAATAGCAGTGAGGAGAAGCTGGATCCACTCACAATTGAGTCTCAGGATCTGTAACAAAACCCCAAAGGGAGCTCAATGTGTCTCTCTAGTGACAAGATGCATTTTTTTTTTTTTGAGAATTCAGATTTATAGGCCATATTTCATTACTGTAGACTCCAAGAGCTGCTATGACTTCTCTCATTGTTGTACATGTTTCAGCAATGAATGCCTTAAGAAACCAGAAAAACTGTGGTTGGGTTTTTCTCTTAGGAGAACTTTATAGTATCAGTTATGTTGGACTTGGATCTGTGGTTTGGGATGTAACCCTTTTATTTTGTGATTGGCAAATCTTTTAAAATTCAGTTAATCTTTCTGGGTTTCAGTGTTTTCAACTGTACATGAGGGAGTTGGCTAAAACTACTGCCAGTCCACTAGAAATGCTGGCCTCATTTAGCACTGACTTTACCTATTAAATGTGTGACTTTATAGACTATGATGCATTATATATTGTGCACAGACATGGAACTTTTTTCACTGTGTCTTTTGAAAATGGCAAGCTTTAGAGTATCAGAATGTTGGGGATGCTGGGTAAGTTCAGTATGTTTGACTTGGGCTTCACGTTGGACTTGATAACCTTTGGCAGACATATCCCTAGTGGCCCTCAACTAATTTTCTGAAAAACCCTTTATTAAACCCAGTTTGGCCCAGCTGTTTTCATTCTCTCCTCTCTCTCTTTTTTAAAGAGTTTCTCCCTTCCTTTCTCTCTCTGCCAGACTATGTGCTCAGCTCAGAATTCTTGCTGCCCCTGCCCTGTGCTAATTTTTACATCTATCTATCTGCTGAGATGACCATTTATATAATTTTTGGAATAGAATAAAAACAATTAAGTGATCTAAATCAAAAGTTCCCCTGTCATGATCTGCTGTCATCTGTGCCCCAATGTAACCTCTTCTTTAGGAATGTTATCAGAGCTCAAAAGATATCACACAAGAAAATAAATGTGAAGCTAACAACTAGTATAGTTAAAATGTTTTTTTATTCTTTTATAATAACTGCAGTTTAAATTTCCTTAAGATAGTGCTTCTGTAACATGCCCAACATGTCTTTTCAGTTTGGTACAAAATTATAGGATGTGGAAATTATAGGATTTAGATGTTCTTTAAACCTAAGTAATTTTTTAAATCTATCAAACAATTACTTTAAAAAATAAAACATTTATCGGATTTTAAAATTTTAAGATAAAATATCTCTCATAGATTTCTGGGAAGCTCAATATTAGATAATTTCTACTTCCCCTGACATGAAAGAAGGTTGTTTTTTTTTTAAATTTAGAGGTGGAAAGTATAAACTGAAGATTTAATTTGCATGCTAGCTGCTCCCATTCAATAGCTATATGACCTTGGGGGAGGTTAACAAACTTCACTTGGCCTCAGCTGCCTCATCTGTAGAATGGGGATAATTCTGTATCCAACCTTCATTCAAGATTAGATGAAGCAAGGCATGTTAAGCACCTATTATATGGAAAGACTCAAAAACAATTTGGTAACATTTCTATTTAATTAATAACCAGTGATTACAATTAGGAAGTTTCCAAGAACAGCAAAATATATAGTGCCTAACATTAAAACAAAAGTGAACTCATGTTATGCTTCAGAATACCTTTTACTTTATGATTTTGGGGAGTGTGTGATCAAATCAATAATGGGGAATCCAAAAATGGATTCTGTGGAATGATCTGCTATAATTTCTGGCAGGACACCTCTCAACAGAAGTGGGAAGTCACTCAGTGGTAGAGAGCTAGCCTAGAATGCACAAGGCCCTGGGTTACATCCCCGCACCACAAGTGTTTCAGTCACATTCCTACACCTGCTCAAGAGCCAGAGGTAAGAAACCAAAGCAAGCTTTTCTTATTTTGCATATCGATTCAAGAATTTAAAACAAGAAATAATCAAATATCTCTTTAATTAAAATATTTATGTTTCTAGCCTGATTATTAATTCTGATTCAAATGTTACTTATCTTTATTTGCATTGGCAGTGTGAAACATATTTCCAGATGATAAATGTTCTGGAATAATAATAATTTCTTATATTTGATACTTAACAATTTACAAACTGCTTTCACATATGTTCATATATATGATATTATCATTCTCTTTTTTGGTGAAGAAACAGTGTTAGAAAAACAACCAGATACACTCAATATGTCACATACCTGTGGATAACAGAGTTGGAGAGAACCTAGATCTCCAGATATGTGATACCCCAATAATTTTAGATTTTTCAGAGGGTATTCCTGAGACTACCTACTTATGGGCAAACTGTAGCTCTTTCACAGTTACAAGAACCATGAGGGATTTGAGAATTTTAAAAACTAGATATTTTTCATGTAGCTTAATAGTGTATTCTTAAATGCAGTTTAATATCAAAACACAGAGACATTAAGTCAACTTTCTATTTTCACTGTATGTGTCAACTTTTTGGTGATCAAAATATGAAATATACTGTCTCACTTCCTGACTTTCTACCAGTGCAGAAAAACGATGCATGTCGAGTTTCCATGAGTAAATATCTGAGATTATCCTCAGAAGCCATTTGTTCATGGCACACAGTGTTTTAAAATGTTTCTGTCTGGATCAGTTGGCCCTGTTCTGTCTTTTGACTTATTCAAACAGGATGAAACAATTGATTTTAGACTGTGGGTTAGATTTCCCCTTCCTGATTTCCAGTCTCATTTGAGTTGTCTAAGATGGGTTTGAAGTGGCTTAGGAGCTGGTCTCAATTCCCAGACAGTTGCCCTTATTTGATCAGACATGTTTTCTGCAGTGATTTCCCTGATGCTCTTAGTTCAGACTCTGGGTCATGGATCAGAACAAGGAGGCTTTGCAAAAACTAGTTTCTATAAAGAATTACGGCTATTGAGAAGGAACCAGAAGGAAGTGAGGGGAGCAAACAAATTGCTTAAGGGAACTGGTATGAGTCTAGATTCCAACACTGGCAGAAAAAGAAAGATTCAGCCTAGTTGAGGGATTTGGCAATATAAGATTTGGACCTCTTGGGGTGGGAGGGATCTGCATTCCTTGGTCAGGCCTGGCTGACTGCTGACTGTCATTTCTCTCTGTCTACAACGCGCTGTAGTCGATTCTTTTTTTCCAACAGCCAAAATTATACTTGTTGCTAAGAACGTGACTTTGGCAAGGAATTTCTGAGTCTCAGAAGATCAGAAAACAGAGAAGTCTATGAAAGAAGAGGGGGTAAGCTTGGGGATGGCACATTCAGGCCCCTAATTAGTAAAAAGGAGATGCCCCACTGCAGGCAGCCAGCAGGAGGAGCTTTAAAACTCGGTCTTGACCTTGCCTAAGAATTACAAGCTCACAGAATTCAAGTTATTAAGTGAAAAAAAAGTTTGACAGTGGCAGTTACCATAGAACAACACTGTAGAAATGAAGAGGAAAGGAGAAAATGTGTTTTCAGGGGTTGTGTGTGTGCATCCGCTGAAAATCTGAATGTGTGAGATTTGTGCCAGTTTGAAATTGTTACAGAAAGTGAGACTATTGAGAAATCAGAGCTCGATGACATACAGCTAATTTGAAATATGATAGTACTCATAACCAATTTTCTGCAATGTAAGTTTGAAGTTGTCAAGTCTTTCATGTGTCCTGTGAACCTCTAAGCATGAGACACAATCTACAACAGGTGCTACCTTACCATACTCTTTCATCACAGAATTTTTTTCTTTCAGGAACAGCTCTTGGGATCAGAAAATATTTTAAAGTTCCTTCCCAGCCTGAAATGCTAGGATTTTATGATTTTAGAAGTCCAGATTTTTAGACACAAATTAATATGGCAAAGAAAAATATTCTTTCAGGCTCCCAAACCCTTAAAAACAAATCGTACAGGTACTCATTATACCACACACTATAGGGAAATAATAACTCAAGTGCATCTTTCTCTACTTATTAGCTTTATTTATTTAGTTCCAAAATTCATGATGTGCTGCTCAGCTCAATGAACTCATTTGTCAGCTTAATGTATGTCTGTGACTAACTTTAATTTCCTAATATATTTTTCTTTACCAAATGTGCTTCATAAATAAAGCAGATGCACCTGCATCAACAAAATGCAAGAGTTGATAGAAAAATAATGCAAATTTGTAAATTAAACATAAATTACCCCATAAAATTGGAAGACTAGCAAGGATGCAAGAAATATCTGCATGCACATGTATGTTTAACTATAAACAAGGCTGTTTTTAAGTCATTTCAGAAACAGATCCTATGGAGAATTGCTTTTAAAAGCCTATGAGAAGGCAAGGAATAAAGATTACCTTTACAATACAGGCCACCATTAATATTTATAGCTGTTTCTGCTATTCCAGATGAGACAAAACAATCTTAGTCATGCCCTGCAGTCATCTTTAGAGCATTATAAAATTGAGGTGACTGTACCTCTCTTCCAGGAAATTATGGTCCAGTAAGTCTATAGTTGAGTCTAGCTCTTTATAATTTTATAAAGGTCCAATGGTAATTTTGATATGCAGTCAAGGGTGAGATGCACTGTTCACCCTATAGGATGGGATGGATACTATAGTTGCTGCTTACAACCCATCACCATAGGATAAACCCAGCCAACCACTCAGCTGCTGAGAGGCTGGCCTCTGACTTTCCATTCATGGTGAAGACTTCCAGTTGTTGCCCTCCACAGGCCAAAGGGACCAGCCTCACTCAAGGTTGTCCCCACTCTCTGGGGTCAGCCTGCATCCAATGATTGGTCAAAGTGGGGAGGAAACCACAGAGGACCAATCCACTGGCCTAGGTAAATACCTAACCACTTATGAAGTAGGGTTACATGGCATTGGGGTGTCACTGGGTCAAAAGTGCAAGGATGGGCTCAAAGCTGGTTTTGCCTAAGCCTGTTAGTCGCCTAGACAAGTCATATAACCTCTTGAATCCCAGTTTATAATTCTTAAAATGGGAGCAGCAACGACAAAAACAGCAGTAGCTACATAACCTACTATCATGATTACTTGTGAAGATTCAGTATGGTAATGCAGATATAAACTACGAATCATGTAAAATGTTGAGAGTTACAGTTATATTTTTAAGTCTAAAAATAACCAAATATGTGAAAGAAAGTTATCAAGGTACAACATGAGAGTAGAAATCAAAAAATGTTTTAATACCCAAATATGTATAAACATATATGTATTTATGATATATGTTTAATTAATATTCTTCACTGCATGCATTCAATGACTTAAACTAATAAAATAAATGGTTTTGCTTTCTTATATTGCTACTTTTACATAGAGCTAAAATCAGCCATACAAAGAAATAGTCTCAGATACTAAGACGATTCAAGATCTTTTCAACAAGTAGAGCTGGGACAACTCCACATTCACAGGCAAAGGAGTGAAGACGGACTCCTAACTCACACCATATACACAAAATAATTCAAAATGAATCAAAGATATATAAGCTAAAAACTATATATAAAGTTATAAGAAGAAAACAGGTATAAATTTTAATGATGCCAATCATTCTTTTTTAAAATGTTCTTTAGTTATACATGCACACAATATCTTTATTTTGATCATTTATTTATTTATTTTTTGGTTGAAGATGGACACAATACCTTTATTTTATTTTATTTTATTTTTTTAGGTTTATGTGGTACTGAGGATCAAACCCAGTGCCTCACAAATGCAAGGCAAGCACTCTGCTACAGAGGCACAACCCCAGCCCCCTGATCATTCTTAGAAAAGAAAAAGAAATGATAAATTGGACTTTATCAATATTAAAATGCCTATGTTTCAAACAATATCATCAAGAAAGTAAAAAAAAAAACAACTCATGGAATGGGAAAAAATACTTGAAAATCATGTATCCTATATTGGACTTGTATTTAGAATATGTAAAGAACTGGCAATTCAACAATAAAAAGTCAAATAACTCAATAAAAAATAGGCAAGGTATCTGAGTAACATATATATGGTCAATAAACACACAAAAAGACACTCAACATCATTAGTCATCAGAGAAATTCAAATTAAAATCACAATGGGATGCTATTTCATACCTACTAGAATAACTATAATGAAAAGAGAGGCAATAAGAAAGGCTGGGGCTGTAGCTTAGTGGTAGAGTGCCTGCCTCGCACATGTGAGGCACTGGGTTCGATCCTCAGCACCACATAAAGTAAATAAATAAAGATATCGTGTCCATCTACAACTAAAAAAATATTTAAAAAAAGAATTAGCAATGATATAGATAAATTGAAGCTCATATACCATAGGAACGTAAAATGGTGTAGCTGCTTTGGAAGATGGTTGACAGTTCCTTAAAATGTCAAACAGACAGAGTTACCATTATGACCCAGTAATTTCACCCCTAGAGAAACAAAAACATGTTTGCATAAAACCACTAAGGATGTCTCTGACATGCAGAAGCAAGACCAAAATAAGGGGTGGGGGGAACAAAAGAAAAAAGAGGGAAGGGAATCCCATACAAAATAGAAGAGAGAGTGGAGTAGAGGAAGGGAATTGTGGGGGAGAGAAGAGGGACAGGAAAAGTGAAAAATGGTGGAATGAATTTGACCTAACTCTCTTATGTACATATGTACATACCACAGTGCATCTCTAAAACAAAAGACAAAGCCTAGTACAGAATGTTATTCTTGATAGCCAAATGGGTAAATAGAATATGGTATATCCATATAATGGAATATTAGCTGGCAATAAAAAGAGATGGAAACACTGACACATGTTATGACATAGATGATCTATAAGAAGTCACTCATAAAGACAACATATTAAATGATTTCATTTACAGGAAATGCTCATGTTGGCATATCTACAGAAAACAAAAGTAGGCTAGGAATTTCCAGGAAAGAAAGGAATGAGCGATGACTACCAATAGGCATTTTTTTTTTTCCTGGAGTGATGAAAATGTTCTAAAATTGAATAGGTGATGGTTGTACAACTCTTTAAATATTCTAAAGATCAGTAAGTTGTACAGGTTTTAAGTGGATGGTTACCTAGGATGTAGATTCTATCTCAATAAAACTGTTATTTAAGGAATGATCCCATGAGCTGAGGACATAAGACAGATGGAAACAAGAATTTAAATATAACCCATGGCAAAAGATGTTTATTTTGCTTTGTTTATAAGTGAACACAGCTTACTGTTTGCCATTAAATAAATCAAACCACAAGTATCATGCATGGGAAAGAGTGTGGCCAGGAAAAAAATGACTGGGCCCTGGAAGAATTCAGAGTCCCACCAAAATGGACACAAAAATTCTTAGTGACTCAGATTAAAGCAACCAACAATCTACCATTGGCTGGACCACATTCAAGCCTAGTAGGAAATGACAGCCCTTTCAAAATGGGCTTTGAAAGGTCATGTTAATAGGAAATAAGAACATCTGCATTAATAACTTCACCCCAAATAAAAGCCAAAACATTACCTGTGAGCTTTCAGGATCCGCTGGGCAATGGCATCGCCTACTTTGTTGAATACTACTTTATCATCAGCACAGCTTATGAAAAATTGGTTCTGTGAGGAAAAAAAAATAGGACAATCACGAAGGCATTTCTTTCTTAGTAGTTTACATATAGTCTAAGGAAAATGTAGTCAATAAAAACTACATTTGTACTTTTTTAAAAAAGTGTGTCAGAGCCAGGCACGGTGGCTCACGCCTGTAATCCCAGCACTTGGGAGGCTGAGGCAGGAGGATTGCAAGTTCAAAGCCAGTCTCAGCAATGGCAAGGCACTTAGCAACTCAGTGAGACCCTGTCTCTAAATAAAATACAAAAAAGGGCTGGGGATGTGGCCCAGTGGTTGAGTGTCCCTGAGTTCAATCCCTGGTACCCCCCCAAAAGTGTGTCACATAGCAGTTATGTTCTGATCACTGAAATCACACTGGGAAAGTAAGCGGCACAGAATCAGAGGACCACCATCGGATTCCGGGTCTCATACACAGTCTAGGTCCTTGATTATTCAAAACACCCTTCTCAAGAGGGAGGCCGCACTGTTTACTTCAACTTCAAACTTCTAAATTACACTCATAGAACACAGAATATCATAGAATTAGGGTATTTTTTCAGATTCACACATTGTATAAATGCTTATGATTAAAAATTCTATATTGATAAACATCCTGTCTCATGTTGAATTTACTTTTTAACAAGGTAGATGGCAGAAGCCTTGGTCTAATTCTTTCCACCTTTCTCCATTATTTCCTTGTATCTGCTTTCATGTTGTCTCTTTTTTTTCTTTTTTGAAGGTGGGGGGTCCTCTGATTATCCCTTTTGTTGGTATGTTGTATGTACATACATATATAAAATATACACATATACATATATATGCATACATATACATACTAGTAAAATGGAAAAAGAAATAGTTCTCTTTCTTTAAGTACTTCTGGTATTCATGCATCTATAAAACATTCTTTAAAACTATTACTAGAAAATCAGCCATGGCATTATTATCATAATGGTGGAAAAGATTTTGTTGCTGCATAAAGGGATGTCAAAAATTAGATATAAATGAGTGTTATGTGTTCAAACAGAATCCAGATTCTTATAATGCATCTGTAATTTCTAAGGACAATCATCTCGAAGTAATATTTGTTAATCATCCTGAGGTATAAAGATTTATAAGCAATAACTCAAAATACGATTACCCTCCTTTTGTAGCATTATCATTTTTATGACTCACAAATGTTTACTCTTAAGTATACAAATCTGCAAAATGCCTCAGGAGAAGACAAACTTAAAGGAAGACACTGTGCAGGAACTCATTTGCGACTGTGGTTTGCTTTAGGGCATTAAGCAAATGAAATCTTAGTGGCAACTAAACCATGTTTTTGTTTGTTTCTTAATTCATATTAACAAAGAAGCTTAGCATTCCTCCATAGCTGTGAACACATGTTGTGTCCTTTACTTCTTTTTTTGGGAGGAGCACAGTGAATGCTCAACACTTACCCTGACTAGAGGAGTGTCAACCTGGCCTATGTCCAAGACCATGTGTACCTACATGTACAACTGACACCATTTAATGCCATGCTAGTGTTTTTTTAAAAAAGGCAACATGAAAACCTACTAAAAAAAAAAAGTGAGCCAGCTTTAGCATCTTCATTTACTATGGCACAAGTGTCACAGTCAGTAATACTAATGACATTACTATACTCTAGACTTTGTACAGAATTCACTAATTTTCCCACTAATGTTCTTTATGTCATGATCCCAGTCAGGATACCACGTCGAATTTAGCCTGCTAATATTTTAAATTAGCCTCTCTTTTCTCCAAGCCTGCAAAATAAATAAAGCTCCAATTCTTTGCTGTTTGCCTTTAATGAATTGTCACTGTATGCAGAGGGAGCAGGCCGGTACTCATGGAGAAAAAAAATAGGGCTAAAATGATTCTCCCCAGTTCATCCATCTCCCTGTCAGCATTTTATTCAACAGGAAGAAAAAGAATAAAGAAGGGACATGAACTCTGATTTATTTTTTCCATTATTGTGACTTTTTATTTTCTCAGGGTTTTCCAAGTGCCCTGAACTATTTTTATGTCTACTTTGAAGTGCAATTAAAGTTCCCAGACTAAACTTGGTGTTCCCAGATTTTCTCATATACTCTGCACACAAACTCTGGGATCTGAAAACCCTTTCTAATGAATTCACACAGGATTGAAGAAGGTGGTTCCTGCCATTAATATTCTCACATCTCCCTTTTCCATGTTCATTTCCCTGTATCCCCCATACTCCAACATCCCCAAACCAGTGACATTGCATGGTCTCTTTAGCTACTATGTCTGTTTGTATGTGTGCTAACCTCAAATAGAACATGCCTTATATCACAGCCCTCCAACCAAGCCAAATCCCAACTGACACATTCATGTTGGGGTATTTTTTGGCAAATGATATTACAGTGAGTTGACCCATTTTAATAGCAAGGATTTAGGAGACTCCCATTACAAGCTTGAGTTAATGATAATGCAGAGTGAATTTCAGGGGAGATCAAAAGTCAGGTGATATGAATTGGCAGTTCTCCAGCACTCTTCCCAGTTCTACAGACACACATCAATATGGCAGGTCCTAAACCCATGGTCTCTGTGACATTTCTGGGCAGGCAGTTTCCCACAATATATTACGTGAGCAGGACTTACTTCAATGTAGATATAGTGCTTGCTGTTCTCTATCACATGGATGTAAGCAGCATGGATGGACTCTTCATGGTACTTTATGCCAGCAGACCAATCAGCAGCAGAGCGGAGCAGCTACCAGGCAGCAATCAGCAATGAGCAAATATCAGACAATGGAGACAACACCAGACATATTAATGCAATGAAATCACCCCTTTTCCTTCTAAACAACTGAATGATCACAGGGGCTTGAGAGTCACATGTGGGCCAAGGAGTGGTTGTGGGGTGAGGAACACTGCTGAGGAAGAGATGAGAGATCACTGTATATAAAGGAGCCCAGGTGGAAAACACATCCTGAATATATCCTCTTCCACCCAGGATTATGTTTATTCAAAATTGGAAACCATACCTGTGGTTTCTACAAAAAGGATTTCAAAAGTGTCTCTTTTGGTGGCTGCAAGTAATGTAATCATTTGTATTCCTTTCTTGGACTCCCACAATTGCACCAGAATGCCTCTCTTTCTAATGCATTTATTAATAGCACCCACTTTTACTCAAAAGTGTCCTGATTTGGATGACATGATAGGGTATTCCTAGCTCTGACTTAAGAATGTGATTATTCCTCCCCCCTGAATAGATAGTAATCAGATCATACATTTTAAAAGATAGTTCATTTAGGTTTATGACCTGGATTCTGCCTTTCATTAGCTGTCTAACCTTTGGTATCTCACCCTAACTCTAAATTTCCTCTTGGTGATTATAACGGGAAACCAGCAACAGGTAAGAAAACAGGTTTGGATAAGTGAAGTAATTTGCATAGGGTCATGGAGATACTAACACTGACACTAGAGATTTTCATTCCATATCCTATACTTGACCACCATGCTACACACTATTTTGCCTTTTCACCATGTCTGTGGGTCATACCAATCAATTTGGAGTTGACTTCATCACCTTGATTAGGCAGATCAAAGCTGAACTCATGATTACTTCCCCTAAACTGCTTCCCATCTCAAATACCCCACTGCCTGGGGGCACACCATCATTTGATCAGTCTTTAAAGTTAGTGACCTTTGGGGTTCTTTGACATGCCTCCTCTCCTCAAAAGTCCATACCCAGTCACACATCTGGTTCTATTTACTCTTTGGAAGATTTACCAGATTCTCTCTTTTCTTGCCAATCACACTGCAGCCCTCTATTAGAACATGCGACCTGCTCCTACCTGGATTACAAGAACTTCTAGCTCAGTCCTAAGTATAGGTTAAATACACTGATGCAGAACACTACTAGCAATTTCTGTACTATAAAGTGGAGTAGCTACTTTATAGGGTTATAGAGAGAATTAAATGAATTACTGTGAAGTGTGTGGCAGGAGGTCTGGCCCCTCCCTGGTAAGCGGCATAGACTTATAAGAGCATTAGAGGATGCGTGTGAGCTGTGGCAGATTACATTAGAGACATTGCCCAGTGGACTGTGGCTGTGCATGGCAGGGGGAGATACGGTCATGGAAGGTTTCCCTGGCTTTCTCAACACTACGCAACATTGGCTGTCATTTTCCCCTTTGCATTCTCACTAGTATTGAGGTATGACATTAGCATACAGTAGATAGGCACTTAATAACAACAGCATGACATTACAGAAGACTCACTATAAAAATAGGTTTGCTATTCCTGATTAGAAAGGGACATTGAAATTGTCCCTCATAAGTTCAACTGAAATTAAAGATAAAAGGAATAACCCCATGCTTATTGGGAATATTCAAAGTGATCCAGTACATATCCAGTTTTATGTCTGATGTATATGCCTACATATACATATATCAAACATGAAATCAATCAATCTATCTATCTATCTATCTATCTATCTACTTATCTATCTATATCTGATCTATCAATAGCTTAGCAATTGTATCTCTAAGGCTACTGAAATTCAAAACTAGAACTTGCTAAAAATCATTGATTGTGCCATCCTCAATAATATTATTTCTTTATCCAGGTTGGGGTATTTATGACAATATATCTCTTCTCCAACCATTTTAGTTAATTTGTCAGATGAACATATGCAATAAAATTGGAAAATTTAACCACAAACACAAATAGTAAAATATCACAGAAGGAAACCCACAAGGAAAACTTAAGTTCAAATGATTCAGACTGGGAAGATATCTGGATTTTATATCATCTTCAAGGAACTGTACTATTATTCACCAGGTAAAAAATAACAAAGATTGAAAAAACAGAAATTTTAATTCTTAGTCCATTCAAATTAATGTTGAATTTTGTTGCTAAGGAGATGGGCCTGCAAAATGTAGGTTACCGTGAGAAGATTCTTAGGACATGCATTTTGGTCTAATTCTATATAACTCTGGAAACTATGCATAAAATTACAGTATACACTGGAAAGACAGGGACTTGAGATCTGTGTCATAGCTTTGCACTTAAACCTCGGATAAGTCATTTCAAGTCATGGAAACTTAGTTTCCTCCAAGGTCCAACTGAGATCTCTCTCTCCCTTTCTCACCCTTCTCTCCTCCTTTCCAAAGCTGCTGTGAAGGAAAAAATGGCAAAATACATGCACAAAGCTAACAACGGTATATGGCACGTAGCAGTAGATACATGGGACATCTTTCTCTGTAACAGTATTGACAGGGCTGGGGATATAGCTCAGGTGGTAGAGTGCTTGCCTTGCATGCACAAGGCCCTGGGTTTGATCCACAGCACCCTCACATCCTGCAAAAAAGAAAAAGAAAAAAAAAAAAAAAGTCTATTGACCAAAGTTTACAAACTGCCCTTAATGGTGACTTCTCTTCTTCCAGTCCAGAAACTTTGCACTTTCCTTCCTTCCTCACTCTCAAAATTATGCTGATTCAATAAACTCATTCACATACGATAAAAATTAGGAGTGTCAAGTAGGTGTCAACTTGCATGTTCTATTTAATCAATTTGGAGTGGCTTCCTGGACAGCTGTGCTGGAGAGAGGATTCTGGGAACAGAGCATACAGGGAAGAAATCTGAGGTTGATTACCAAGAGCTGCTGTGAAGGGACAACAGGAAGGTCACCAATTTGCTACTTTCTCTGTGACAGTAATGATAAATCTTTCCCTTTCCAGAGGCATTCCAATGGAAAAACATTTAAAGACTACTCCAAAAGAAGGCATTCCTAGCATCAGCCTTTGAATGGAACAAGCACGGAGGGTCTCTTTGATGTCTACACATGGTGGATGGCACTTAGCCATTTGAGTACAGTAGGGAAGATCACCACCTCCTGAGGAGTCCTGCATTATCTATCCTGTGCCCGAGGCCACTTCACTCACAATGTAAATTCATTTAATTGAAAAAGTCATTATTTTTGGTCAAACATGAAAGTTATCTTTTATGTAACACAGGAAAAAAATCACTTGGGATTATTATTCCATTTACTATTCCAATTAGTTAAAAATCTGCCTATCACCATAAGATGAACTGAAAATAATGAGTTTCCTTTTTGTTCCGTCTGCACCCTTCAATCATGGAACCCTGAGGTTATGTGAAAATCAACTCAGCTGCTTTCAATGCTTGAGGGCATAGAAACTTTTAACCACAGTCAAATAAGTCAAATACATTTTGATTGACTTCCCTTTGTTTTGAATTTTAGATTGACTTTCTTCTTTTTTTTCTTCACTGACCCAATCAACTTGTCTCACATTTCTGTTTTAAACCAATGTAACTGAGACAAGCCTCATGCAGAAATGTGGCTTATCTTACTGTCCCAAGTATACTGGGAATCCAATCTAACCCACATTTTTCAAACCTCAAGTTTGGATACACAATTTTAAAGCATATGAAAATGGCATATTTCTGATTTTATGGTTTAACCTCAAAATTATAACCAGGACCAGTCATTTTCCTTTGTACTGTGTCCTATTTTCTGACTTAAAATACAGCCTTGTCTTTAACCACAAGCCGTAATCCCCTTACATGCTATGGGCCCAAGTTGAATATTTAGACTAAATAACAGAAATCTCTTCTTGAAGGAAAATGTTCAGAACTCTCTTACTATTTGTCCCAAAGTTCTTTCCTTTTCACCACAACACTTTTATTGCCTATAAATTTAGTGCATATCTCAATTCCTTTTTATTTCCCTAAGCTTCCAAGTCAATCATGGAACAAAGATTGCTTAGGACAAAAGCGGTTTTTATATGTCCTTCAAGCAGAAATTGGCATTGGTGCAAAAGCTCCCAAGGGGCCTGGGTATGGGCTGGGGAGAGACAGGCAGAGCTCAGCTTGTGAGGCCCAATTCTTCCAGTGTGTATTGAAGACACTAGCAGGCAAGAGAGGTCAAGAAGTTGATCTAAAGAAAGCTCTTTCTTTTAACAACCACTCTTTCTTAGTCGAGTGGTGGCCACTCATATGACATGATTCTTTTGCCTGAACCAAAGGAATAAGTTATTCTTGAGGCTGAAGGAAAGAAAGCAAAAGATAGTTTTGAAGAATGAGAGTTAAGGGGAGAGAAGTCGTAGGGGAAAAGAGTATAGATGGCAGCTCTTGAGAGCCAAAAAGGAGTGAAAGGAGGTGGGCAGACAACACCAGGTGGGTTTTCACTCCAAAAAGGAGTGAAAGGAGGTGGGCTCCCCCTTACCAGAGCCTTGGTGGCTACAACCACCCTGGGTCTTACTGCAAAGTCTCCACCTTTAACAGGTACAACTTCAGGTGCCGAAGCCAAAGGGCTCAGAATTGAGTCTTGTAAGTGTGGACTTAGTCCATGGCTCAATCCTATGAGGCAGACCCTATTACTGCCCCTGGTTTACAGATGATGGAAACGTGTACAGAGAAGTGAAGCAATTTCCCCAGAGCTTTAGTTTCTCGAAGGTTTAGTTTCATCATTTGTAAAAATAGAGGCTGAACAGGATTACAGCTTATCAGCTTGTGAAAATCAACAGAAAAATTTACAAAAAGCTTAGCATAGTGCTGGGCACTGAGTTCAACATCAGCTTCTGTCCGCCAACACAGCAACACACACTGTTATGCGTGGAGACCTGGTCCTGCGTGGGAAACAGTTCCCACCATTAAGTGGCTTCCATGGCAACTAGTGGCTTTTTACTCCCTGCCCACCACCTACCTTATACTCCTCACACCAGTCTGCACTACAAAACATTGTGCTGTCCTTTGAAATCTAACAGATCCTTTGGAATGTCATTTGGATATTTTGCCAAGTGTGGAAACAATTTTTTTTCCCATAGTATAAGCTGAATATCATTTATTTGCCTGTAAATTTTCTTGCCTGTTTTTCCTTTATCTCCTTTCTCTCTCCTTCCTGTCTTTCATTTAAGCAATGGTACACAGGCCTTCAGGGGAGTTCTTTCTCCCAATACAGACATGGATTCTCAGCACAAGAGTCTAAGGGACAGTTTCTACTGTAAGCTGCCCAATTTATCAAAAAGGATTGTTCCCTGCATCGATTCCACATAGAAGCTGATGGCAGTAAACATTTTCTTTCCCTAAGATATGTGTCAAATTTCCCATCTTGGAAACATATCTTAAATGGCAACAAGAACATTCAGGAACCTAGTTTGTTCTTTTTGGAAAGAAAGTACATTCTTTTATATGTTCTGAGAATTTCTAAAAGCAGACTTGGAACCACCTCTGACTTGCTCCCAGACCCATGCCTTATCCTGCCATGTCTACTCCAAGTGCTCTTGGCAGGCTTCTGAGAATACCCAGCACTGAGTGGAAACACCAAGATTATTTTAAGAGTGTTAGTGAAAGCAGCTGAGGTCATCTCTCAGTCGGGATGACTTTTAGAAGCAGCAGTGTGTGTTGGGGGGGCGGGTAGGCAGGCCTCCACGCTACCTGACGTGGCACCCCTCTCTCTGGCTGTGTTCCCCTCTATGGAAAGGTGTGACTAATGTCTTTTGTATTTAAAAAATTAAAACAGAGTTTCCTTTTGCACATGAAAAAATGACGTGAACTTCTACCTATTATTTACTTTATCATGTCAAATGCCCTTTCACTCCGTTTCAATAAATATGGTATTAAGATTTTTTATCCAGAGCTAGCCTAGTGATCCATCCAGAGAAACATCAACTTCTTTGTTGCAAACTTTTGAAACACTGGGGAAAGCTTGAAAGCTGGTACCCACAGCACACAAACTAGTGTTTCTGAGTGCTTTGTGCATTATTTACCCACTGATACCCATCACTCAATCCTACGAGGTAGACACTTATCAGCCCTGATTTATAGATGATGGAAACAAGTGCAAAGAAGTGAAGCAGCTACTTATATAGCTAGTAAGTAGCAGAACTGGGATTTTAACAGTCTGACTTTAGAATCTACCTCTTAATTACTACATCATACTATTTTCTTTATAATGTAGTAAGCTTGTAGCCTCTAAATTATGTTTTGAAATAAACTGTTGAACAAACAATACACTTAAGGATGAATTTTTATTAAATTTCTCAACCAAGTGGGTAACAGTCATTTGGCTAGTGTCATAGAATAGCCAGGTGGGAGAAAGCTTTGAAAATGTGATAATAAACCCTTTCAAAATTAAATAGCATGCACAGAATCCCTTGCCACCTTCTGGAATCTTTGGAAAACCAGAGATGGGTCTAGAGCACTACATTTATGATTTGAAAAAATAATGTCTGGAATAAGATAAATGTCTGGAATAAGTGAATGATGTAAAGAAAGCAAAGCAACACTGTGGAGAAAGGCAGCAGGGTAATATCTCTCTCTCTAATTTCTGATCATCTCAGACTTTCCTAGCTTCAAAAAGACATATGTCCTGACTGCACCCACTGTTTTCACAACTAGAGTTATTTCATCAATTCTAAACAACATATAGGGAAAAAAAGGAGGGCTCCAGATTTTGTCAGGTCTGACCTGTCCAGATTGGGGGAGGGGCTCTTTTTTTTTTTTTTTTTTGGTACTGGAGATTGAATCCAAAGATGCTTTACCACTGAGCCACATCCTTTGCCCTTCTCCTTTTGAGACAGGGTCTCCCTAAGTTGCTCAGGGCTTCACTAAGTTGTTGAGTCTGGCTATGAACTTGCAATTTCCTGCCTCGGCCTCCTGGACTGTTGGGATTACAGGAATGTGCCACCATACCTGGCCACAGACTGGGTGGGGCTCTTTAAGAAAAATAATACAAATTCACAAATACAAAATTAGGTATAGGCACTAAGAGGGCATAGGCACCTGGGCAGCTGAGGGAGTTCAACCCGCCACCAGGGCCCAAAGCTGGTAGTGAACATGGGCTCCTGAAAGATAGCAGCTGGTTCTCTACTTGTGACCTCCACTTCAGGTCTCCTGGAGGTAGATTTGTCCTTTAGGGACTGAGATTGTGAAAGGTTCATAGTAGAATAGCAGGTTTTGAGGATCAGAGGGATAAAATAAATGATAATCTCAGTCTCGGGAATTTAAGAGTTCACCGGTGACACCCTATTTCCTCACATGTCCTTTCTTGTAATTTTTGTATTACCACAGGTATAAGTGGATCTATGATATTTTAATTTCCTTCAATAATATTTTTTTCCTCTCAGAGATTCAGAGAAACAATTTTCATTATCAAGTTACATATTATGAGTCTGGTTCTATTTCTATTTAGTAATACATATAATTATAACAACTTTAAAAATTAGGATGTGTATTTGTGGTGGACATTTGAGTTTTATTATACAAGGGTCCCTAAATATACCAGGACAACTAAATAAAAGGTAACTGATACAATTATAATGACACCTCATTTATTAAAGGTGCTGGAGAAGAAAAGCTCCCTTTTATGTATCTTAAGGGATTACAGGTATCATTTAGTCCTATCAGAAAGCTTTCAGATGAGAAAAATAAGGTTCAAGGAGAGGAAATGATTTTCCAAGACTATGTGCTGTGGTTTTAGAATGTATTTAATTGTGTTTAGCTGGAGAATTTTCCTCCTTCCAGAAAAGCACAGCCTAGCAGCCCGTCTAGGTTCTTTATTATACCCATTATCATGCTGCAAGATTCATATCACCCAGAACAGACCTACCATGGGAGGTGCCCGGGTCTTTAGAGACCTGGCCTATCAGTCAAGACATGACACCTGTCCTAATTTTCTTGGGAGATTCTGTCAGTGATAGTGAACTAACTAGCTTTAACTTTTCCTTGTCCTTAATTTTCAGTCATTTTCTAGTCATTGTGCCCCTTTGTCTCCTCAAAAACATTCCATATTTGTCCCTTCCTTTCCTTTCCATTTAGGCCTCCTGTATACAGCAGAATTACTTCCACAAGTTCTTTTCTTGTCCCTTGCTTTCATTCTTTTTTGGTTTAATAAGTTCTTTGTATGTATAAACTTCAAGCCCTAAAGCGTTTGTTCAGAGAGAAACAGATGAAAAAATAAAATAAAATAAAATGAGAGATCCTGTCAAATAAGCTTAGGAAACGCACCACATTCCCACTTAGTGGTTTTGTAACACATCAGCATGACAAAGGCACTCAGTCCTCCTATTAAATATTAAAGAAATATGCAAAAACTTCTGTCCATGGAAACCTTTTTTTGTGGAATAATTATTAGCATTTCACATATAAAGCCCAACTTCAAAAACTGTCTCTAGCTGGGTATGGTGGTGCATGCTTGTAATCCCAGCAGCTTGGGAGGCTGAGACAGGAGGATCACAAGTTGGGGCCAGCCTCAGCAACTTAGTGAAACCCCAAACAACTTACTAGGACCGTCTTGAAATTAAAAAGGGAAAAAAATTTAAAAGGCTAAGGATGTAACTCAGTGTGTCCCTGGGTTAAATCCCTAGCAACCCCTTGCCCCCCCCCCCCAAAAGAAAACACCCTCTCCCTAAATCAAGTTTTTGGGATATATGTTTTATGAAAATTAACCTAGTTATCCTTGGGTTTTTGTTTGACTATACTTAGGATAATCAGGTTAACCTTTTAAAACATTCATGTATCATGTTTCTTCTTGGATGAAAAAAATATTCCAAAGTTCACTAATACTTCCAGGACCAGGTCTGAATTCACCAGGCCAGCACTCCAGGCACCTCATCTGGCCCTAGGCTGACAACTTCATCACCAAGAGCAAATGGTTGCTGCAGTCAGTCCCCCTGTCTTCTGAGTGGGCAGGTTTATTTCTTAGAGGGGACACTCACCAGCAGGTCTGTACTTTCATGCTTTTTCCATATACTTTTTACTGTTAACTGAATTATTCAATAGCACAGCTTTATCTCCTCAGATAACTAAGTTTCCTGAGGCAGAGAAATCATTTTCTGCCTGTCCCTTGCATACCCATGTACGCTTCAATGACTTCATTTTACAAACAGATGGCACTTAATAAACCTTCGTGGGTGCATGCATCTTGGTAAATGCCCTCATTAAAAATTTTTGTATTTGTTCATTTTAGATGCACATGACAGTAGAGTGTATTTTGACATTTTATACATACATAGTGTATAACTTATTCTAATTAGGACCCCATTCTTGTGGTGGTAAATTAGGACCCCATTCTTGTGGTGGTAAATGCCCTTTTAAAATCAATTGGCTTTGACATTGAGTCCAGAATGTATGAGGGATGAATATATGGGCTCATCAGAAGAGATCATCTGATCTATTTCCATCTCTAACATAACACCCAGTGATGCGGAGAAGGTGAGTGAAGAGAGATATTTGTAGTGTGTCTACCTGCCTTATATGGGTAGCAGGATAAGAATATACAAGTCAGGGCTTTAACCACCATGGGAGTAGAATATGCATGTATTAGAAACGATAGGCTAAAATATTCTGAATCCATCATAAAACACACATTTCTCAGTAATACATTTTTGACAGATACTTAAGATCAGCTAACTTTGATAAATTGATCATATCAATTTTAATGCAAATTCAAATCTTAAATTCTCTTACTTTCCTAATGCCAACATTCTTATTCCGTCTTCTAGCATAAATAATATTCTCTCTTCCGTGTAAAATAAAATTAAATAGGTTGATAAAACACTCAAAAATTTATGTATATGTGCACAGCTATCTGTACCTTCAAGATGAAATTAGTCTTCCTAGACTGGGATGACTCAATTTGTGCTATATACTTCTCACAAGTGGTTTAACTTTTTTTAAAAAAATTGTCCTGTTATTTTATCTATGGTCTAAGGTATCTTTATTTCTTACATGCACACAACTCTACTTGCATATAATTCAACGCAACAGATTTAGATGCTTCATTTATAAAATCACATTCACAGGAATCCATGTCTGAATTATTTAAGTCCATTAGTGATGGCGGTTAACAGACTGCTGAATTTTTACCAAACACTGCTTCCAATTTTGCTGATAGTGGTGACTGAGAACCAAAGGCAATGCCAGAGGGGGGCCATCCTCACTCTGTCCCCTCATGATTTCAAGGTATTTGAGCTGTAATAGTTGGTAAAGGCAGCAGATTAGGTAACTCTGAACCAGACTAAGATTTCAAGCTCCACCCTATGAGTCACTAGCCAGTTGGCTCTGGATATGCCTCAGAGCCCCACAGGGTTTGAATTTCCTTATTTGTAACTTGAGATGTTTGGACAGGATTTAATAAAATTTTGTGACTTTATTAAGGAAATTCCTTATTCCATTAACGGAGCCTCCAAAAGGCATTTAGTTAATTGAGTACTAAAATTAGATTGGACTATAAGTAGTTTCCTGGATGTTAAGTTTCAGCCAGGCTCCTGGTGCTCAAGCAATATCAGCCCCAGGTTTACTGTGTACCATGTTACTGGGGTCACTTCAGAAAGAATTACAAGGACAGTTATTCCTTGATTGTGGCCTTTTCTTAAGACACATATTTATTATATGTATAAATGAGTTTCACAATGAGGGTGAATTGAATCCATTTAATATAGCAATATAATTCCAAATATTAAAAGGGCCATTCAGATTTGCTTTGAAAAAATTGTCCTTATTGAAAACTCAGAAACCAATGTAATAGTCACTTAGTCCAGCAATTTACTAATATTAACCAGTGTATTTTGCCAAAATGTAAAGCCAGGCTTACCTGCACTCGAGCATTGACGGCCCCAGGCACCTGATATCTCAGTTCATGGGCGGTGGTTTGTGACTTTGGAAGCAGGAAGGGATAAGAAAGAGATCGATATTTTGGTTTCATGATCTAAAATAAAGAAAAGCAAATTAAAAGAAAGAGTCAATGAGATGGATATCATTATCCTAAATGCATGATTGAAGATCTGAATGGTACTTATATACTTTGTATACAAGCAGTTGTATGTAAAAAGATACTATACTTGTGCATGATGAATAAGTAAATAAATAATAAAAAAAAAAAAAAGAAAGAGTCAAATGAAAAAAGAAGTTCATTCTTCCCTAGCTTATAACTATGAAAGAAATCCAGGTTCATTTGAAAAAGAAAAAATGGCTGGGGATATAGCTCAGTGGTAGAGTGCTTGCCTAGCATACATGAGGCCCTGGGTTCAATCCCCAGCAGGTCACGCGTGTGCGTGCGCACCCACACACACACACACAAAGTTCAAGAGAAGAAGTATTAACGGAGATTTCTAAGTGAAAGACTAGAAATTATTTATTTTTGTTTTTATTCTCTATATTTTCTTCTTTTACCTTTTGTAGCAATGATGCATTGTATTACATTTGTAAAGAAAGGTTAAATGTAACCTATACTTACAGAAGTATACAATTTAAAAAATGGTGTTATCATTATTTTAAAAAAAATAATTTTTACTGTTGTAAATATCTTGCTGGAACAATATAGCACTGTCATCTTCAATATACTTCATAAAATGATAAATTCCTATTAATATAGGAATGTATAATAAATTCCTATTAATGAGCATTTTATCTATCTCTAATTTTATTTGGTACTAGAAGCAGTCTCAAAATCAATTACCTTCTTGGATTACTACTTTAGCTTAAGCACCTGAAAATCACTTTTTGGGTTTAATAATGTATACTCAAAAAACAAAAAAAGAAGACTTATTAGTGTATTACCAATTTAGGAACAAACAAACAAAACCCCCACACTACAGGTATTAGCAGTGTTTTTAATCTTCAACAATACAGTATCTTAAAAGTAATATCACTTCATTTATTCATCCATTCCCTTTAAATTTTTAATTTAATTTATTTATAAAAGAATGATATTTTAAGTCCTTTGGGAATAGACCCAGGAGTGGGATGGCCGAGTCAAAAGGTGGTTCCATTCCCAGTTTTCCAAGAAATCTCCATACTGCTTTCCATAATGGTTGCACCATTTTGCAGTCCCACCAGCAATGTATGAGTGTGCCTTTTCCCCCACATCCTCTCCAACATTTATTGTTGTTTGTGTTCTTAATAGCTGCCATTCTGACTGGAGTGAAATGAAATCTTAGATTAGTTTTGATTTGCATTTCTCTAATTGCCAGCGATGTTGAACATTTTTTCATGTATTTGTTGATTAATTGTGTATCTTCTTCTGAGAAGTGTCTTTTCAATTCCTTTGCCCATTTATTGATTGGGTTATTTGTTTTTTTGGTGTTAAGTTTTTTGAGTTCTTTATATATTCTAGACAGTGACACAGCCACTTCAATGTTTATAGCAGCACAATTCACAATAGCTAGGTTGTGGAATCAACCTAGATGTCCCTCAGTAGATGAGTGGATAAAGAAAATGTGGTATATATACACAATGGAATTTTACTCAGCAATACAAGAGAATAAAATAATGGCATTTGCAGGTAAATGGATGAAGTTGGAGAATATAATGCTAAGTGAAGTTAGTCAATCTCAAAAATTCAAATACCGAATGTTTTTTCTGATATAAAGAGGCTGATTCACAGTGGTGTTGGGTCGGGGTACATAGGAGGATTAGAGGAACACTAGAATGGTCAAAGGGGAGGGAGGGGAAGGAAGGGAGCAAAGGGGGATGAAGGGGAAAAAAAAGAATAGGTGGTTGAATAAGATGGATATCATTATCCTAAATGCATGATTGAAGATTTGAATGGTACGAATATACATTGTATACAGTGTTATATAAAAAGATGCTCTATATGTTTATTATGAATTATAATGCATACTACTATTATAAATACAACTTTGAATAAAAAATATAAAAAAGAATGATATTAAAAAATTTAGTTGTAGATGGACACAGTACCTTTATTTATTTATTTATACGTGGTGCTGAGGATGGAAACCAATGCCTCACATGTGCTAGGCAGGCACTCCCCCACTAAACTACAACCCCAGCCCTCCCTCTAAATTTTTGCTTAAAATATTTCCATTAGAACTTCCACAAATGTTCTAATGGATTTTACATCTATGTTTTACATCTATGGGAATGAGAAAAAAAAAAAAGATTCTAAATTGTTGGTAGAACTAAATCCATTTTCCAAACTCTCAGGGGTAAGGATGCCTCATCATTTCAAGTAAATAAGGTGGATCCTTAACAACCCTGTATGATATGTTCTGAACTTAAGAATTTAGGGCCAGTTCTTAAGAGCAACAAAGGCCCTCCAAGAGAGGAAAATGGTTCACATCACACTGCTTGCCTTGCTCAGAGCCAGCTCTCAGAATCCTGTACCAGTATGAACCCTGTGTAATTCCAGGACTGGAAGGGCTTTCCAGTTTGAGCCCTCTCATCTAAATGAGGCTCGTCTCCCACCTACAACAGCCCTGCACATGACTACTGGGCCCAGCCTAGTAAATGCATAATCAGTACTGCAAGTCCAAGATGTTAAGAGGGTTAAAGTCATAGGCTCCTCCAGCAGCATCTATCGCTCTGCTCTCTGAATTGCCCGTGTTAAAAGTTCAGGAGCATTTTTTTTTTTCTTTTTTAATGTCAAGAGGTTCAGCTACTCTGTCAATGATGCATCCAACTGCAGATTGTAATCACAGCTGTGGCTGCAGCAACCCCTTCTGGCCAACCCTTTGGGTTTTTCCTCCAGCTTGTCTTGGCTCTCTTCGTGCAGACTGAGTCATGACAACAGTGTGCAGTACCTTTGTGAAGTTCCAGCGCTGGATGAAGTGACGTGCCACATCACGAGCAGCCTTCCCGTGGACCGCAGAGGCGATATCGTGCCAGGGCATTCGGGGAGTGGAGTACCTGTCAATAAAATCTACCCAGGTGTACCGGGCAAGGATCTGTCAGGAACTTCCATGTGGGGGACAGAAGCCCTCTGACCCCAACTACAACATGTAAAAGAAAATATGTTAACATGTCAGTGATAATCTGAAAGTATGCCATTCTAATGATGGAAAATGGAGAGAATATGCATAAAAAAGATGATCAAAGGAAGGCTACCATCTCTTAAAAGAATTACAGATGATTACCCCAAAATATGCCTATAGGAAACCTAGAGGTTTCAAATAGGTCAGCTCCATTTCATGGTTTTTTCTTCTTTTAACTACAAAAAACAGTCCTTAAGTAGATGACTAAAACATATCTTCAGTTTTGCCAAATTTTCAAAAATAAACAAAGCAAAACAGAAGACATTTAGACCATGCCTGTGCATACTTGTTGAGATGCTCAAAAATAACAGACAAAATATAACCCACACCTCATACCATATACTCACCAGCAAAAGGCTTATCGAGTTGAACCCAGTCTTTGAAGACAAAATTGCAGTAGTCCTTCCCATGCCAGAATCTGGTTTCCCCGTGTAGCTCTCCCACGCCTGTCTGCAAACTGCGGATGGAGCCAGTGTCTGTGAATGCAGGGAGACCCACCCAGAGGCTGTGGGTCAGTGGGTCCCCCAGAGAGGGGGGCTCACCTCTCACTTATTAAATACCTGCATGCCTTAACTTTTCTTCTTGAGACTCATAACTAGGGCAGCATGTGTCCGTTTGATTAGAAGCTGTGGGCTGAGGAGATTTTACAATCCTTGCAAGTTTATTGTTAGTGGGCTGTTGGGGCCATAGCCAGGCTCATCATCAGACAATGAAATGTAACATTCTCCTGCACTGAGCAGCTGATTCTCACCACCTACCAGATCACTGCAGGAACCAATCACAGAGCCAACTGTGAATAAAGAACTAGCAAGGAGGGACTACCAGAGAACAATAAAACCAGGTGAGGATGGAGAAACATGAGACATGAAGGAAACAAATTAGCCAGGCCACTTCTGCTTCCTCACCGGCATGATGCAAACCTAATGTGTAATTCTTGTCTTTTGCATTTCAAAATCAAGAACCTCTTATATACGGACAGCCCACGTTCCAGCCTTGGAATTAACTAACTAATTGACATCGAGCTTCACCTCTTTGGGTCAGAAATCTCTATGTGAAAAAAAGAAGAATTTTTCCTATATGACAATTAAGACCTTTTGGTCTCTAACTTTCTATAGTCCTATGATCACAAAAGGCATCTGTAAAAAATATAACCACAGATAGACACTTATCACGGAGGCACAAAAGCAGCAATCTACTGTAGCATGTCACAAAGAGCTCTATGAGGCCACTTCACTTAAGTGTAAATGCTTTGAGTTAAATAGCTTGTAAGTGAAGGGAAAATATTGACCATAAAGACAACGAAGCAGGAAGAGAGCAGACTCCAGATTACAAATGCAGCACTTGGCACAAAAGAGGCACTGGACAGATGTGGCATGGAAAAATATTTGTTGAACTAATAAATGATTACTCCTTCAAGTAGCCAGTGAGAGGTCTAGACCACTCACCTTAGCACCACCTCCACCATCACACTGTCTCAAGGGTCTTTGTTAAGTGCAAACTCATTGCTTAAAAATTACCATCACCTACTATCTACAGGAGGTTCAAGTCCTAAGGACTTGGTGTACATAGAAACCTCTTCCCGAACTGGGGCCAATCTGACTTTTGGGTCCTTGTTTTCTCCTACCCAATCTCAGGCCCACTATAACACATTTTTTGCTATATTTTGACAGGCCTGGTCTGTTTTTCCTCCTCACTCTGCACCTTACTCCTTCTGTCTGGAATTCCCTTCCCTCCCTGATCTCCTAGTCATCCTTTAAGAACCACATTAGTTGTCACCTGCCTGAGAACACCTCCCAGATCCCAAAGGGAGACTCCGGTAGTCACTAGCATTGTCATTCCATCAGAAATTGCAGCCGGAAAACCTCCTATTCTCTCATACAATTATATAAGGTTGCCCTTTTGCTTCTACCCCTGCCGCCAGTCTATGAACTCCTTGGGAGTGGGGACGTGTCCTCTCACTGCCTGGTGCAAGTCGTATCATTTAGGAGGCAATATTTGCAAAAACTAAATATTTTTATGCAATTGCTACATACAACTAATATTTTATCTCAAACTGAGTAATTAACCTTCCAAAGGTTATTGAATATTTTTATGAAAGAAAAATGTCTTAAGCTGCCAAAGTGAACTAAAATAACCAACATTAAAAATAGACCTCTATTGACTTCTCCTAGTGATTTATTTTCCTACTGTATAAGATGGAGAGGCTAGAGCACTGATAGGTCTGTTTGTTCATCTGTAGGCTCTTTATAGTAAGCATGGTGCATTGTTAAAAGAAAAAAAAATTGGAAATAGAAAAAAAAAGCATGCAGAAAAAATAAGAAAAATAATGCCCACATTTATTCATATATACATGTCCATGAGCATATGTGTTTGTGTGTGTGTGTGTGTGTGTGTGTGTGTGTAATTTGTTTTCATCAATTATGAAACTAAGCTAAGGTTTTTAGGTGGATACCCATACAATTGTTTAAAAATTTATTTTCACCTAACAACTGGCTATGATACGAAAACAAAACAAAGCAAATTCCTGGTCTCAGAAAATTATTTTGGTATTACTTGAATTCAACTGCTCATTATTCAAATTTGGTTTTGCTTATAGCCAAGGCCTAAACTATGCCAAATAAATGAGGGTCCTTCTCAGAATAAATGAACTATTAAGGCAACAGAACCAAATACTCACTAGTTACTGTGCTGACTGCTCAGAATCGCATGGGCCTCTGTGAGCAGAGAACTTTTGGCATCTGCAACTCTGATCTGAGGGGCTCTCATTAGGCTAGATCTGGCTCCCAAATGACTTCCTGATGGCATCTGCCTTATCTTTGGGTTACCATCTTTGGGTTTTCCACATCCTCCTCCATCAGTAGCCCAGATTCTAGCTGCTGAAGTTTATGACAAAAGTGTCCTCCTGCTTCTGTCCAGTGTCTTCAGGCCTTGCCAGGGCATCCTCCTTTTTCTTCTCATCTCTTGGCTTCCAAGGGTCCAGCCTACACTTATCCGGCCTACCCTTCTCTATCTTCTTTCCAAGACGCTATCACTAATATAGTTCCCTGCATGTCTCCTGTTTTCTTCCACATGATTCCTAAATGTATACCTCTAGGCCTGGCTTTTTTTTTTTTTAAGTACCAGATATATAGTCACCAAATACTATTTACCTAGCTGTTCCACAAGAACTTGATAACCATCTCTAACACTAAAATCATGAGCCTCTCCATAGCATCAGGTCCTCTCTGGGATTTCTTCTTCCTATTCAAAGCCACTCAGGCTCTAACCCCACAGTCGCCTTTGTTCCTCTCTTTACTGTCTTTTCCATCTCCCTTCCCACCACCACTTCCCAAATCAGATCAGAATTTTGCTGATTCTTCTTTTGGAAAAAGTTTCTCCCATTCCCTTCAATCTTGGGCCCACTAGCACAACCTATTTGGACTTCCTTTGTCTCTTGTGTAACCTTGATAAACTTCACCCTTAAACTCTCCCCCATGGGGATTCTCCAGCATTTAGTGGATGAGGGACACTGTCTCAGCCTGACTTGCAAGGCCCTTCATAAACTGGTGAAGAGAGACCCCACCAGCCCAATCTACACAAATTAATCCTTAGCGCAAACCCCCAACCCCCCAAGCTCTGAAAATCCATGTTTTTCCCTAGCTAATTTGTTAGCAAAACTCAACCTGAACTGACAAGAAATTATTTATTATTTTTATTGATCCCACTTGGTGTTGGACAAATATAAATGGTTTGCTTACATTCTGGGTATTCCCAGGACCCTGCTACAAGGGTAACATAATACAGGGTATACTTATATTACTTTGCTAAAACCCAGGACATCCTGATTTCTGAAGCATAGCTGATGCCAAGAATTTTATATAAGAGATTGTATTTGCCATGCTTCACAACTGAGGTCTGGGGTGTTGAAACAAATACTTCTGGTATTTCTCATGTCTGGGTCTTAACATACAACATTTGCCAGAAATGCTGGTTTTCTTCTTCCTTCTTGGTTTCTTATCTCCTGAATTTCTACCTATATCCACAACCAGTTCCAATATAGATACCTCAGTGTATATATTAAACAAAAGCTCTGGTTTTTGAAGGCATTTTGGGTTTTGGAATTATGGATAAGGATTCATGGACCTGTATTGCATCGGTGGAGAAGCTTTGTGAATGACTCCTGCTAGATGAATTAGTAAAGTACCAGGAGGTCAAATATTTAAAACCATGTTAACTATTAGGTAATGAGCTCTTTGACAGCATGAAATGACTCTATATATCCTGGAGGCTGCACCCCAGAGAACACAGTTTTGAAATGAGTTAACTTACCATCCATCATACTACTGCTTAGATATTTGATTCTGAAAAACCTGTTTCAACTAAATTGCAAAAATGATTTCCCCTCTCACTTATCTATTTAATATTGCTTACAAGGAAAACTCACCAAGCAGTTTCTGAATGTAAAATCAACCCCTTTAAAAATACATAGTTTCAAGAAAGCAATGTCAATCTAAAATTCTCTGACACCATAATTCTGAAAGAAAAAAGTTCTTGAAGATGAAGTTCTGAGTGATTTTGAATAAAAATATACACTATAGAAATCTATCATGGTTATTAACCACATTTGGAATGAACTGATTTTAAAGCAATTTTTTTCTGTTTAAAACCTCACAGTGATCATAGTGATCTTGTAGCCACATTCCACCTAACGCCAGGGAGGTTTACTAAGAGCCTGCTTCAACAAAGTTTTTTGTAGTCAAGTGAAACTGACACTATGGAGAGGCTAACCATGTTCAACACTCTCAGGAATAGGAAGTCCCTAACTCAAGCTCATATGTAGTTTTTAAATTTCTAATGAGGGTCACTTCATGCTTAATTTGAGTTTCAAGTCCTATAAGAAAACATGAGTTTATGTCATTACATGATTTAAATATAAATTGTGTTTAAATATTTCCTTCATTATTTTTAGTGGAACCTTACTTTTATTTTCCAGTCAAATTTGTGAAGAACTCCATTACATAAAGAGATACAGGTGGCACTATTTTGACTGACACACATACCAACAGAGGGGTCGGGGGAGTCTAGGGGCCACCTACTCAGCGTCCTCAATAGAGCCTTCGAGAAGCTCAGGAGTCCAGGGAATACAGTTTGGGAAGCACTGCTCTAGGAAGACTCAAGTAACCTTTTCTTTTTAAGTAAGTTGATTTTTCTCATTACTAAAAGTTAAATTTGTGGGGCTGGGGTTGTGGCTCAGCGGTAGAGCGCTCGCCTAGCACGTGCGTGGCCGGGTTCGATCCTCAGCACCACGTAAACATAAATGCATTGCATTGTGTACAACTAAAGCAAATAAATAAATATTAAAAAAGTTAAATTTGTATATATGTTTGACTATAAAAGCAATATGAAAGTAAAGCTAACAACGTAAAAAAGAGATAAATGGAACTTCAAGTTCCATCCTCCTAATAAAGTTAGTGGCCTTTAATGTCCTTAGTCAACCTCTTTCAGGTGCATATTTTGACACGGTGGTAGTCATCCTCAAGCTTTAGATCTTTCTATGCTCTCACTCACTTCACGGAAACTCCACCTTTCTGGTGGTGCCAAGGACCTGGAGTCCTTTCCAGCCCTCACACCCATATCCAGGTCACTGGCAAATGCTGTCAGCTCTACTCTCAAGATATATTCAGTACCTTCTCTGGCATTATTTGCCACCTGATCTGCTCTGAAGAATGAGCCCATAAAGACCTAAGTCAGACTTCATCTGCCTTTGCTCAAGACTAGCTGGTAACTTTCTCTGGAGGCAGAATTCTCATAGCAGCCTGCAAGATGGCTCCTAAGCCACCCAATCACCTACCTCTCTGACTTTTCCTAACATCTCTTCCAGTCTACCCCACTATGGCCAAGTTCCTAGAACACACTGATCTCCCTCCTGTCTCACTTGTTATAACCTCTCGTTTGGGACACCTCCCTCTCTCTTATCCTTATTCTTCTCCCCCTTCTGATCTCCATTGCAAACTCACCTCATTAGAGCAGCATTCTCTGCTACCCTATATAAGATAATAACTCCTCCCTCTGTTCCCCCAACCACTTACCCTGCTCTGTTGTTCTCCTTGATGATTACCACCACCTGATATGCTGTGTTTGATGATCTATTTGTATATACAATCCCCATCCATTCTCAACTAGTTAACTACATTTTATCTTCTATCTTCACTACATCCCCAGTACCAATATCTCAATATGTACTTAGTTAAATAAACAAATCTTCTACATTTGTTTATGCATCCCCATTTAATATTGGAATGGCTGCACAACTCCCTCAAGGGGATGAACCCCTCACTATGTTCTTCACCATTCCCCTCTTCTGATATTTGGGTTGTTTACTTTCTCTTTTTCTCTTAATTTAGAATGCTGCCCTAGACATGCATCCAACTTATCATGTCCTCAGATCACCACTGTGGGTAGGATGCCCTCAGCCTGGGAGTGGCTCCAGTTACTTGATCCATTAGTGCTAGACTCACATCTTTCCCGCTTGCTCTTGATCCTCTTCTCAGCAACATTAACAGTCATAAGTCAGACTTTTTGTAGTTTGGCGACCTCTTCCCTCCATCTCATTTTTAACATCAGTTCTAAAACAGTAAAGTCGCACATTGGAAGTCCAAGGCACTCCCTGGACCTGCTCCCAACTCTGTACCTTTAATAGCTGAAGATTCACATGCCTGACTTGGCCTGCTGGACTTTTCAGAGGCTCCCCAGTTGTCAGAACTTTCAAGTTCTGTCAAGTACAGGAACTCCTGGGAGTTGTCCCTGAATCCACACATGCATCAGGTACTAATCATACACTAAATAAACACCTCATGTTTTCCATTTTTAAGTGTATATCAATGTCTATATGATTTAAATAATACCAATTTAATTCATAGCTACATCAGAGATTTACTCCTCTCCACATGGTTAGTCAATACATTTTTTAAAATGCAGGGTCCCCAAACTAAAGTCTGCTGGGAACCACTGCTCAAGGTCCAGCTCAGTTTACCAGGTTCAGCAACTCTTGCTAGTCACAAGTGACTCAAGTCCAGGCATGTTGGCTGACTTCAATCGCTCAACTCCTAAACAGCACAGGTGAACCTTGGCCTTGGGATTCTGGTCAAAAAGTCATGATGTGGTAATCTGCATTTCTACTAAATCACAAATCAGAATCCTGAGTAGTGGTTAGTTGATACATGGAGACTTGGTTGGGCAAGTTGCCTATCATCTCTGAGTTTTCTCACATGTAAAAAAGGAGATAATGGGCTGGGGTTGTGGCTCAGTGGTAGAGCACTCTCCTAGCACGTTCACGGCCCGGGTTCGATCCTCATAAAGGCATTGTGAACAACTAAAACAAATAAATAAATATTTTTTTTTTTTAAAAAGGAGACAACAATATCACTACCTAGCACTGAGAGCAGTGGGGCAGTGACAGGCAGATTCTGAACACATTAAAAGTTAGCTGATGATTTTACTACTTAGCTGTCATTCATCATGACAATTACTTATCCCTCTATCAGAGCAGTTGCCAGATCCTTATTCACTTCCACCACCATAATTTAGGCAGACCTTGGTTAATTCACTCCCTAAGTGTCTGATTCTTCTCATAAAAGTTTATCAGGTATCAGTTGCTAAACATTCACATGTAGAACATGAGGTCTCTTTAAATTTTAACTGAAGTTCCAACTCTCCAACTTTGTTTGAGTCTCCACATGTGACCATGTATATCTTCCTTCTCTTACACAGAAAACCACATCATCACCTCGTGGTGTATTTTCCACTAACAGCTAAGATGAGGGCCATTTCCTAATCTAGCACCTTTGCTCAACTCCTTTCCTTCACCTGCAGTGTCTTCCTGTCCTAACCCAACCCTGTCAAATTACTTTCAGACCCAATTTGCAAGTGTCCTACTCAAAAAGCCTTTCTGGATCATGAAGAAAGAAGTCCCCTGTTCCACAGAACCATATGACACTACTGAACTGCATGAGTTGTGCGCCATCTGGTTATTAGAGGTGTTTCATCTTCTCTGCTAGAGTACAGGCTCTTGGGGAGTAGGGATATTGTGCGTTGCACAGAGAAAGTGCTCCACATACTTGTGACGTGAAAACTGTGTGAACAGAAAGCCAATCTGGAAACACACTCACTAGACCTATGCAGCAGACAATGCAATGGAAGCTGAAGCCCGAGGGGCCTCTGCCACTCACACACCACTTACCATCGCTGGGCCCAGTGAGCCCCTGCTCAGACCCACACGAAGGGCGAAAGAGTTTCAAGTGGGGTTTTAAACCATGGATTAAATTCTGATGACTTCTATAGTGATTAAGATAACCTGGAGAAAGTTGAGAGTTCTTTTTTTTACAAAGAAATACATCTATGTCAAGTTTTCTAAACTGGAAAGCAAGTTTTTTAATCATTTTAAAACTAGCTGGGCTATAAAACCAGTCATAAGATTCTGTGCAACAGAAAATTACAAGGCTTTAAGACAGATCTGCAAAGAACAGTACATTTACAAGATACAGAATATGTGGTGTTTGATGATATAAGCCCAAAGTATTTCTGGATGGGAAAAGAAATGAAATTTCTTCTAGGAGAAGTTTATAAAGTACCTCTAATACTTTTCTTTTCCCTGCTAGTTTGGCATATTTTAGAAACCCTTGGTCATCCTGCTACCATCAAAAGCAAGAATAGTGATTGTTATGATGACTCTGGGTGGATGAAATAATAAATATGTTTTACAATGAGGCAAACAAAGCCACAGGAGGTGGCATGATGTTGAACATGATGCTATAACGAGCTTCCCACCCTGTTCATTTCACTCCCTTATCCAAAGACAGGTTTTAAAGACAGGCATGTAGTAACTGGCTATAGATCACATGTAATTGGGATGATTTCTAGAAAAGACCGTGACTTACTGGAGGCGCTGTCAATGCTGCTAACGCTGTCCACGTTGTGCAGCTGGTGCCTGTGGAGCTGCTGGTAGAGACTAAATTTGGAGAACTTTCTTGGCTTTCCTATTCCTTTCAGTTTTGAATCCATATCATCAACATTCTTCAGGATGGGCACATTTTTATTAGATTCATTTTTATTTTTGAGACTTAAAGATTCCATGGACTCTGTTGTTGCAGCCTGAGAAAATTATTTGAAGAAAAAAAAAAAAAAACACTGCATAAGATTGACTGCAATAGTGGCCCTTTAAGTCAAGCTGAGCTGAGGAGCACAGTTTACAAATGGTGGAGGCCCCATAACAGACTCTCAGTATGAAGTCTGAGGTTGGCCACAGGGTAGAGGGGAATTCTCATGAGCTGTTGAAACCACCACCAAAGGAATACAAGAGTTCCAATGTGGTTCCTCCTTTGGCAGGCCAAATTCTTGAAATTTCATTCCAATTAATCTCTTTAAATTATATACATTATTTTCACTTCTTCCTCTGATACATGTTAAGTTATTCTGTCAATCATTTTCTGTTACCTATTGCTATTTTCCCAGACGAGTCGCCAGTATCACCAGCAATAAATAAGATGGAGCCCATCAAAAAATTTAATAAGTGCTTTGATACTTTGGCAGCCATTGAGTTGAAAGAGCAAGCAGACAGACATAAACATATAGACATACTGGTTCTTGATTTAAAAGGTACTTTTGTAGTGGCACCCCCCCTCCCTCCACAGAAAATCTTAACTAAGCTTCTTCAGAAATCTTCACCATAGCTGATTTTTGGACTGTCAGCAAGAGACTCTACAAAAAAGTTCAATGTAGATAAACTTCTTATTTTCCTGTTGCTCTATTACTTGGCCACTGGCCTGGAAGAAATCAGCACTCCAGGTGCCGGATGCCCCTTTACTTGTTTTTCACAAACATTTATCTAGTATAGTAGTTTGTCGAAGTGTGTTTGCAAATCCAAAGTGTGATAATAAAAAGACAAATTCTTTAACCAGGCCTCTGGCCTTGAACTGGAGCTTCACAGAGATGTCTACATTTCTAAGATAAGAGAAGTTACCAATTGGGCTCCATGGTTACTGCTGGCAGGGAGAGGAAAGAAAGAGAAGAAGCTCTCCCTTCTCAGGTGTTGTCCTTGAAGTGTTAACTTGCCCAGAACAGTGAAAGAAAAAATACTGCTTTTATGTGAACTTCTGTAAACTGTGAACTCCTGAGCCCCTCCCCTTACATGCTGGGTATAAAGTTCTGAAACTACCTGAACTCGGGGTTCAGGGGATTAATTGATTACAGCAGAGAGCTGTACCCTCTGAGCCTGGCTGCAGCTAAATAAAACTTTCCTGCTATCTTCAGTGTCTTGCCTTGTCTATACCTACAACACTTTGAGAAGTGATTAACTTTCTGCTCAAACAGAATTACCTCTAAATGAACCCAGATTGACCTTTCCTGTTTTCGTGTGTCTTTAAGTGGAAAGATTCTAAAATTCTTGGCTAAGTACACGCTCTACCACTGAAGTACAGCCCAGCGACAGCAGATACTTTTAATAAGACTTGTTATCAAACCTAAATCTTTATCGCCCACACAGATTTGTTTTTATGAACTTTTTTCCCCAAGTAGGGAATAAATTTTTAATTTAAATGGAAAACCAAGGAGCCAAGACTAAGATGGCACTCTATTTAATCTGTTTTCTTTTCTCACAAGAGAAGAAATGGAGCCCCAAGAGGTGCCGAGATACCTGTTAGCAACCTAAGGCTAACGTATGAAAACATGTCTGATATTTTTTCTCAGTTTCTTAAACCCTCTAGTGAGATGCCACCTCTCATTCGAGCCATCAGTCATGCTATTAATACATATTTATCTAAATCACGTTCACTTTATGCAGCCCCACAGGGAAGAAATTTACTTACCGTGAGAGAACCAAGAGAGAGTCCTGAAGTGATTCGCTTCACGCTCCCCACGTCTGTGAGCCTGTGTTCATTGTCGTCCCACCTTCCATAGGCCAGGTCAATCCCGCCCACAAAGGCTACTGACTGGTCGATGATGACGAGCTTCTCGTGATGAGCCCACAGATAGACACTGGAGGACACATGATCTGGGTGCCGCATCACCTTGAGAGGGAAGAAAGGCACATATAATATGCTTTATTGTTATTACTACTACTACCACTATTGGTGGTACCAGGGATTAAACCCAAGGGTGCTCTATCACTGAGTTACATCCCCAGACCTTTTTTATTTTTATTTTCAGGCAGGGTCTTACTAAGTTGCCCAGGCTGGTCTTGAACTTTTGATCCTGCATCAGCCTCCTGAGTAGAGTTGCCTGGATTATAAGCACATACCACTATGCTTGGTCTATGACATGCTTTTTAAAATATCCTTCATGCCATAATAAAATCAGTCTGCTTTCTTACTGAAAAGCAATTTTATAATTCAAAAACCAAAAAGTTATACATACATACATACACACACACACACACACACATACATATATCCCCCAAGGAAAAATTCTCAAACATCTTATTTTATTCTTAGTGGTTAGCAGAGGAAGACTCCTACCTACTTTTTAAGACCCCCAGCTTAGATGCCATATTTTGGAGCAGTGAAATTTAGCTGGAGATTTGGCTACACGTTAGATAAAACTCAGCTCAATTTGATAGCTAGTTGGCTTCCTTCTCCCTCTGTAAGAATTATGCTGTATTTGGTATTTTAAAAAACTCTAAAAGTACTTAATCAACACCTTTCTCTAGAAATTTTTAAAAAATTATACTGATGTTTTGGCAGCTGTTGAGTTCAAATACTAGGCATCTGGACATAGTCCTGATGGTATTCTTCTGATAGCTCTTGGTTCAAAAGGGACTTTGAGAAGTTAGTTATCTCCTGATTTCAAATAGATATACCAAATGAACACAGCCTGAACTATCCTATTTTCACATGCTTTTAAGCAAACACATTCCAAAAACTTAAGCAAATACTTTTTTATTGTGGTAAAATACACATGACATAAAACTCACCACTATAACCATTTTTAAGTGTATTGTTCAGTGGTATCAGAGTTGGAGAGTCTTCACTCCTCTTCAACTTTTGGATAAGTTTGAGAAGGATTCTTGTTAGTTCTTATTTAAATGTTCGGTAAAATTTATCAGTGAAGCTATAGGATCCAGGGCTTTTGTCTTTGGAGAGATTTCCAGTTACTGATCAACCTCCTTACTAGTTATAGGTCTGTTTAGACTTTATATTTTCTTCATGGGTTAGTCTTGGAGGTTTTATTTGCTAGGATTTTGTCCATTTCACCTAGGTTATTTAATTTGTTGGTGTACAATTTTGGATAGTAATCTCTTAGAATCCTTTTTATTTCTGGAGGATTGGTAGTAATGTTTACACATGCATTTCTGATTTTAGTAACTTGAGTCATCTCCCTTGTCCTTAGCCTATCTAGTTAAGTTTGCCAATTTTGCTGATCTTTTCAAAGAACCAATTTTTGGTTTCATTTTTCATTGATTTTCTGTGTTATTTTTATCTCTTTATGTCCTTCCTTCTGCTAGCTTTGGTTTGAGTTTGTTCTTTTTCTAGTTCCTTAAGTTACAAAGTTATGTGGGGTTTTGAGAACTTCTTTTTTAGTAGAGCATTTGTAGCTATAAATATTCCTCTTTGCACTGCTTTTTCTGTGTCCTATAAGTTTTATGTTGTTTTATTTTGTCTCCTAAGGATAAATTCTTACGATTTCTTCTTTGACTACTACTTGTTCAACAGTATGTTGTCTACCCAGTTTTCCTTCTGTTGCTGATTTCTAACTTCATCCTTTTGTGATCAGAAAGATGCTTGTAATGATATCTACCTGTTAAAATCTAATAAGATTTAATTCATGGTCTAACAGATGGTCTCTCCTGGAAAATATTCCATGCATGCTTGAGTATGCCTGCTGTTGTTGAGTATAGTGCTTTGCACATGCCCATTAGACCTAGTTGGTCTACTGTGTTAGGTCTTTTATTTCCTTACTTCTGTCAGCTTGTTCTATCCATCACAGAGAGTTGGGTATGAAGGATCCAACTATTACTTTAGAAACTCCTTTTTCTCCCTTCAATTGCTTTCCTTTGTATATTTTGGTGGTCTGTTATTTGGTGCATAAATGCTTATAATTTTTTATCTTCTTGCTATATTGAACCTTTTATTAATATTATGTCCTTCTTTGCCTCTTGTAGTCAGCTTTTGATTTAAAGTTTATTTTGTTTGTCTGATATTAATTTAGCCTCTCTCGATCTCTTTGGTTACTATTTGCATCGACTATCCTCTCCATCCTTTCACTTTCAACCTGTGTCTTTGCATCTAGAGTGAATATCCTATAGACACCACATAGTTGGAGTGTGTGTTTTTTGTTGTTGTTGTTTTTGTGGTACCAGGGATTGAACTCAGGGGGCACTTGGCCACTGAGTCACATCCCCAGCCCTATTTTGTATTTATTTAGAGATAGGGTCTCTCTGAATTGCTTAGCACCTTGCCATTGCTGAGACTGGCTTTGAACTCGAGATCCTCCAGTCTCAGTCCCCCTCCCCCAGCCGCTGGGATTACAGTGTGCACCACTGTGCCCAGTGGATTGTGTGTTTTTAATCCATTCTTTTTTATTAAAGTTTTGTTTTACTAAAGTTTCAAAGAATTTTAAATTTTATTATTATTACTTTATTATTATCTGCCATGCTGGAAATTGAACCCAGGGCTCTGCTCATGCCAGGCAAGTGCTCTACCACTGAGTTGCATTCCAGCCCCTAATGCCTGTTTTTTTATTAGATTGTTCAACCCATGCACATTTAAAATTAATTGTTAATAATAAAGGACTTATTTCTGTCATTTTGTTATTTTCTATGTGTCCTTGTTTTTTTGGCCCTCATTTCCTGCATTACTGTCTTTTTTGCATTTAGTTGATTTTTTTTTTACAGTAAGTTGTTTAAATTCTTATTTATTGTTATATACATTCTGTAACTATTTTCTATTGTGGTTACTATGGGAATCATATTAATCTCCTGAAGCAGTAACACTCTAATTTGAATTTATACTGATTTGACTGCAGGAATATAAAAACTCTGCCTATTTAACAGCTCCATCTTCACTGCTCTCAGTTGCTAATGTCACAAAATTACATCTTTAGTAGGTGCTGGACATAAATCTGGTAAATGAACCATGTATGTTTAGAAATGATGACACTCAACTCATTCTCTGTGGGGATTTTTAACAAATGAAAAATGTAATTGCTATATATCTTAAACCTGCTAAGATTCATTAATTTATTATATCTTGATGTATCTCAATGACTGGATAATATGTTTTGATAGGTTTAGGTCTTTGGTGAAATTTCAAAAAGCCTTTTCACATTGCTTATCATATTATTTGCTTTATTCATATTTTATACTAGATACTATTGAATTTTTTTTGGAGGCATTTTAAGTCCTAGGAGAGGTCTCTGCTGCCATCAATGATCCAGGGGTTCACCACAGGGACATCACATCTACGTGTTTCCAGGAAAACTTAATGAGAAATCTGAGAACTTGACAGGGATCTTGAATATTAAAACAAGGCAAGCATGGTCTTGATTCAATGATCACTTTCAATTAGGATTAGAGAAACAGAAGTGTGAGATCTGCCCACCCCCATCCATGTGGGGAGTGTAAGAAAGGATAGTATTTTGTCTCATTGCTGAGGACTGAAGGCTGTTTAATCAAAACACACATTAGGCAAGTGTATAGATGATGACCACCTGGAGCAAATCGTATCTGCAAAACTCTTACAGAACAGTAAGGAACATTGGTGACCCGGATGAAGGTGGATACCTTTATGTTGGGGTGCAGCCGCATTAAAGTCCTCTTGGTGTACTCACTGTTGATCCCCAGGGCCAGCTCTACTTCTTTGTAGAGCATTATGAAGATCCTCACGCCCTGTTGCTGCCACAAGAGAAAACACATGGAGAATGAGTCTCTGGAGGTACTGGGGTTGCCGTTTCTTCTTTTTCTCTGTGTTTTACTAGCTTTCTTCAAAAAATAGGTATAATAAAATATTTAATGAAAAAGGCAATATAAAGAGGTGATGTACAACTATATATTGACAGAAATACAAGAAATACAAAGGTATCGCCTCTCCATTCTTACCACTCAAAAGAGTGTCCATATTCAACTCATTATAGATCTAGAATGTTGAAATAGTGACCTCAACTGCTGAACGTGTCCTAGAGTCCTGCATTCTTGATTTTCCCAAACTCTTATCACTGAGGGAAGTTCTAACCTGAGACATGTGACAGGATTAGGGATTTTGTTTGTTTACTAAAATCATACCTCAATTAGTTTAAATAATAATGATGAGAAACTTAGACATAATTGCTTATGCTAAATATCCCTGAAGTGTTGGGGGGGGGAAGGTATTTTTCATAGAATTTCATTAAAAAATTTTATTTAAATGGAGAAAGTATTCCTTAATCTTAAAAGATAAATATCTTGGTTCATCCTCTTAACTCACAAGTAGATTATCAATGTCTACTTCACCAGTGAAAGGACATCTTTAGAAAGAAGCTTCTCTAACATTTAAAAAAAGTTCCCAAAGCAAATTTTTACCACACACACTAATCTCCAGGATATATAAGGAACTCAAAAAACTTAACACCAAAAAAAAAAAAAACAAAACAAAACCCCAGTAAATAAAGATGCTAAGGAAATGAGCAGACACTTCACAGAAGATATCCAATTGGTAATTGATGAAAAAAATATTCAACATCTCTAGCAGTTAGAGAAATGCAAATCAAAACTACTCGAAGATTTCATCTTACTCCAGTTAGAATGGCAATTATCAAAAAATTAAGCAACAAAAAGTTCTGGTGAGAGTGTGGGAAAAACTTACACTGATTCATTGCTAGTGGGGAAGGGGAGTGTGTGTGTGGGAAGATGGTAGAACGAGATGGACACTATAACCCCTATGTAGGGGTATGATTACACGAATGCTGTGACTCTACATCATGTACAACCAGAGAAATGAAAAATTGTGCTCCATTTGAGTAAACAAATAAAATAAAATTTAAAATAGTCCCTGAGTTTCAATGGAAGTTTTAGATAAAATGGACACACAAATTAATACCAATGAATCTTTAGATTTTTGGATCTAAAAGAAAATAGACAAGGCTGTTGTGATCCATGTAACAGTACCAAAATAAATCAAAAAGTGCTGTGTAAACTGTAATATTAAAATAACATTACCAATACGAACCATCAAAGAGAAAATGTCCAACAACTGGTACAGAAAAACATCAGTGTTTCCTGCTCTAGTCTGGGTGGTAACTGGCTTTTGGCCCAGGTGAAGCTGCCCCCCACCTGAAGCCTCCTGTCTTCCCTGTCCACTTGTAAGGACTGCCTTCCATATACAGGGCAGGATCTGTTTCCTCCAGGAAACATTCAGCCCCAATTTGAACATCACTTTTTTACTTTTTGGTTTGTGCCCTCAGGATTTTTCTGTAGTCTGTACCATTTTAATTTGCATTCTCTTTAACTAGCAATTCTGAAAGCTTTCTGAAACATAACCAACCACATGCCTAGTAGACTACAAATCTAAATTACACCTAGGCGTTTAATACCCTAGAGATTAAAGGCAAGAATTTTCCATAATCCTTTCTGGAGTGTTAGAGATGCCACTCTATCTAAAAAAATATGATGACAAGGAATTATTTAGTTATAAGTAATTTATAACTAAATATATATATAGTTATTTATAGTTCACAGTAATTAGTCCTTGTTCATAATGGAAATTTGAATCAAAATTTAAGAAGTGAAGATTTTTGTAATGCTCTATAATATGAAATAACATCAAAGATAATATTTTTAGGTAGCAGATCACAGGACATAAAATCGTAGAACAAACATAACAGTTTCCTGGTGTTGTTCTGTCAATACTAAGATGCAGGTTTTGGGTCCTGAATTCCTTATAATACCACATCACTTCAAAATACTATTATCCCATCTCTCTTGATGTTAGCAATGTCTGAACGTGTATACATTTTTGAAGGGACACATTAGATTTACATTCTGGTATATAGTAAGGAAATCTGAATACCAGAAGACTCACCCTTGCTCTGGAGAAACAAAACAAAAAACCCAGGATCAAAAAGAATATATAGGGGTTGGGGTTGAGCGGCTCAGCGGTAGAGCACTTGCCTAGCATGTGCACAGCCCAGGTTCCATCCCCAGCACCACGTAAAAATAAAGGTATTGTGTACAACTAAAGCAAATAAATAAATGTTTTTTAAAAAGAATATATATATGACATTCTTTTTTTTTTTTTGGTTAACAGTTGGCCTTTGGAACTTGTTTATAACTTACTGTATGCAAATATTATTACAATCAAATATGTAAAGTACAGATTTGGGTCAAGAAGTAAGGTGGTGAAAGTCTAGGTAAGAATGAGTAGAGTCATTTCCTGTGTTCTAGCCTGTGAGTGCTGTAATGAGCCACCAAATGGAAACTCTAAAGTAGAACTAGATTATTTTATTATTCTCCTCTACTGTTCAGGTCTATTTTGCTATTTGAGTATTTTAGAATTCAGCCCTGAATAATGGTTACCAAAATAAAAAGGGAGAGAGATTTTACCAATGAAAAATAGAATATAAAGCTTAAAACCCCCAATTTCAACCTAAATTATAGACTCTTACACCTGACATCTTTCATCATGGTTCATTCATTTTAAATGGATGAAATTCTGCTTCTTAGACTTGAAGACATTATTACTCATGAAGGGCAGTAGTTGCAAATTAGGAACTTGTCCTGAATCCTGCAGTTTTCCATTTACCTGCATAACTAATGGATTTTTTAAATAACAGAGATGTTAACACTAATGGATTACATTATTACCTTCCATTTATTAATACCTGACATTTTCTTCTACATTATTGCTTTTCTCATTTAAATAAATTAACTCTAAAGGAAATAGGTTAGAAACTTTTAAGTGTTTTTATCATAAATACAAATGACTAACAAGGAAGTAATTAAATATAAAAAGGTCATTTTAAATGTGGTTTATAATAATTTACTTCCACCTATAGCCACAATAAATAGTTAAGTACTGACAAGACTTCTGTGACAATAAAGCAGTAATTTCCTCTTCTTTTGGTCATGGTATTTCAACACTATTGAACTCTACGAAAAACAGAGGAAAATTGTTCTTTGGGAACAAGTTATTTGCTTTATTGCGATAGTATGGGGTGATAAAATGTGGGAAATAATTCTGCAAATCAAAAGCCAAATGTACAAAGAAGAACTGATTCTGTAATTTAAAAATGTACACTTTGAAATGCCCATGTCTTACTAATGCCTTTGAGTGGCCCTAGAAGAAATTACTTTTTGCTCAGAGAAGAGTAAGCCAAATACCGATAGGGGAAGTAGGGAGAGGGACATTTCCTCTGCAATGCCACATTTCCTGTTGCCACTGAACTAACCAATTCAACCTGAAGGTCCTAGAGAATAAACTCCATGAAACCAAAGTCTCGAAAGATGAAAGCTCTGTCCTCTTTTCTAATGAGTGTCTCATCAAGTACAGCAGACACAACACGATCAACAGTAGAAATTTTTAGAAGCTGTAGTGAGATATACAAAATAATTGTAAAAACGATGAAAATAAATTTTTTCATGTTTATGGTGGAAATCAAGCAGACTTTGCTTCTTGATCATCTTTTTTTCTTATTATTCAAAATAGTATGGTTCAAATATTTTCTAAATGCATCCCAATTCACCCACTGCTTGAAAATAGCTCACCTTACATACACTGCACCCCAGGGTAATCACTGATTTTATCATTTGCCAAGTACTACCCCAGGGATGCAATATATTAGGAAAATTAAAAGCAAAGGATAAGAAGCAATCATACTCTCACCATTTAAAAGCAAGAAGCACTGGGATATAACAGCATAACTGCTCATGTGCTTTTTGTTTTGTTTTAACCAATTTTGTTTGAAACATGGTCCTGAAGGTGAAAGATACCTTCTCCCCTTCCATGCAAGCCATCCTGGCCTACAACTTGGTAAGAAGCTACTGGTTTTCTGTGCAGAGATGTGATTATTTGTGTGATTTCTCAAACACAGACATCCTTCCCTCTTACTGATCAATGGCTACAGCTCCATCATGTCCCTTGTGTTCTGAGAGAGAGAGAAAGAAACCTGCAGACAAATTCAGCCTAAAAACCAAACACCTTCTTCTGTGACTCTCCAGGTTACTGCACTTGAAGATTCCAATGTGTAGTTCTCATAAGAAATATCGCTTATTTCTAAGGTTTAAACACACTATCAGGGTACAGGCACGTGGTCACCATAACCATGATGCAACTTATTATCTCTTAGTGCCATGAATGTGGAACTGTGGAACCCCTGGGATGCTGCTTTCTTACAGCTGTGAACACTCTGCCCCTCAGCATTGGCTTACACCATTTAAAATGGTAACACTGCATAGCAGGAAGCTAAAGAGACAGAAAAAACATCATCAACTTGGCTATTATCAGAGCAACAAAATATTGTACTTTTCTATAAGAAACAGCCATTATAAGAGATGTTTGCCTACTTGTTGCTATGAGGAAGAAATGCTTTCTAAATTCCTCTCAAAAAAAAAAAAAAAAAAAAAAAAGAAAAAGAAAAAGAAACCCTGCAAAACTAGATAGAAGAAATAAAAGCTTTCATTTTAATCATCCTTGTGAACTTCTGGGACCCATTAATGCAAAAATAAATATTATGTTTCAGCCCCATACATTACAAAGCTAGTATGTGGCTTTCAGAAACTAAATTATTTATGCAAAGCACTGTTTATGTGCATATGAAATGTCAAATTGGAATGATATTAGTGTTAAAAAATTTATGACCAAAGAAGGAATACTGTATTTCGAGATTAAGGAAGAACATCCACTAAATGTACCATTGAGACATTAATTTTTAATAGTGTTACTATTTCCTTAGGAGATTTAAAATCATTTCCCATAATTTAAAAATTACAAGCTTCAGAAAGCAGACATAAAGGAAACAAAGCACCATTAGCAAACAGTAATGTTTACTTGGTCATGGTATCCACCAGGGCCCTCACCAGGGTTCAGGGGCCATAAAAGCAAAGAGAAGCTGTGACATAAAGGCAAGCAGGCAGGTACATCCAAGGCAGTATTAAACACTTGCCAGTTAACGGGGTGAGGGACAGGCCTGCAGGATGGTCCTGAGTCCTCCTCAGGGTTTCTCAAGTTTACTGAGGCTTCCTACAGACACCTGACCCTCAGGGAATCTAAAATTTAGCTTTCTAGGGTTGGGATGTGGCTCAGTGGTACAGCACTTACCTAGCATGCTTGAGGCCCTGGGTTTGATCCCCAGCATTACAAAACAAACAGAATCAAGCTTTCAGAATCTGAGTTCTCCCCACTTTCTCTCACCTTTCCAGCACACCATTTTGATAAGACCACCCCCCCGCCACACACACACACTTTGACCCCGCACTCCCCCACAGAACATCCTCACCATAAAGTCCAAACTACTGGCTTGGCTCCTAGAGCCCCACATCCTAGCTGCAAAAAGGCACCCCAGTTGCAGCCCATCCTGCCTATGCTAACACTAAGGCATCATCAGCCTTGTCACCTAACTGTGACTGACAGCCTTTGGAATTCCTGTTCCCTCAACTGCACTTAGCAATTTCTTCCTTCTTTTTCAAAACTGTTGGCCCATCCTAAATGCTTTCCATTATTCATATTGTGGGGGCTGCCCAACCAGATCTACCCAATACTCTTCCTACTGTGTTGATTTTTAAGCTCCCTCAGCTCGGGAATTGTGGCTTTTATTTAAGCGCATCTCAACATGATTATCCAAGTCTCAGCACATAGTAGGCATTCAACAAATATACGTTGATAGAAACCTAAACCAGTGAAGTACTGGGTAAACACTCTGAGGAGAGGACTTCATGGTATGAGTGAAGATAGATAGCAAGGCAAGACTAGGAAGTTTGACTAAATAAATCTTGAGGGGAAATGGGAGAGCTGCTACTTCACAGAGAAAAACATGGGAAAAGTTACAGCCCATTCAGTAGGTATAAAGAAATTTGGTAAGCCTAGGTCTGAAAGCCTAGGACCTGAGTCCTTTGGCAAGTCCTCCATGGGCAAGGCCGGAATTCCATTCACTTAGACATCCCTAGTGATTCCTATGGTACCTGGCTCATGGGAGACCCTCAGTGACTGAATTGTTAAAGGAATATGTGAATAATGATTATCAGGATCTGAATTCCAATTTTGTGAGAGGAAACAAATTTGACTATCCAACAAAAAGGTATTGCTGGTAGATTATGTGTCTGAAAAGAGATGATCAACTTCTTTTTCCCTCAGTATTAGCAGCCAAGTTTGACTCTCTATGGCCATCTGTGGAAGCCCTGATGTAAATGCATAGGGAGATGACGTTGAAAGAGAGAGGGAAGAGTGAGTGGGGAAAGGGCTCATGCAGAAGACAGGAAGAATGTTCAATGATGGGGAAGGGGGAGGGAGGATTAAGACAGTTCCAAATAAGAGTGACAAGGTGAGTACTCCCTAATTTGGACATGATTAGTAACAAACCTAGATCTTTTTAATTTAATTTGGTGGAGGGTTCTCTACACAGAATTCATTAGCAACATGAATGCAGCCATGCTTGAGCTTCCACTGCTCCAATTATTCATTTTGTATAACAAAAAGACCATCCTCATTTGTCACACAGAATCTACAGGGCCAACTGTACAGGAAGTGTTTCATATTATTACTATGAACTGTGTCCAAATTGGAAACAAAATCCCGTTGATTCTTACTATCCTCCTCTACACCAGCTTGGCCCCATCTGACTGAAATCATTCTCCAAGTTCCTTTGTCTTCTGCTTAATGACAAATAATGAACTAAAGAAAGGGCTGTGTTTCATTTCATCAATTATTCAGCAATGAAGTTTTATTATAATTTTTGACCTATTAAATTAACTGGTCATGACTAACAAACATAAATTAGAGCTTCTAATATAATCTGGGCTGTGAATTAGGCTAAAATACTTATGCACTCAAAAGTAATTAAAAAATAGAACCAAATGAACTGGAAAACAGAATCCTGTTTTAGGCTGAACTCTAAAGTAAAAAGTTGTACATATATAGGAAGGGCTTTGAAAAAGACAAGGGAATTCAGAGGCAATACACATTTTAAAAAATTATATCAGCATTTGTTAACAAAATACATACTGCTTTTCGTTTAAGAACGCAGTCCAATCTCCAACGATTTCCTTCCACCACTGGGCGTTTCAGGAAGATTTCTGGACTCAACCTGAAATCATAAAACCAAGATTTCAAGTCACTAAAACAAAATATAAAGTTTTGATCGTGTCATTAAAAATCAAAGGCAGTTTTAGACCAGATGCTATCACTGCATTCTACTGCGGTAGGTCATCTTTGCTGAGCCCATGTGCAACTTCATAGGAAATAGAAACTTTATCTATCTATCTATCTATCAATATCTCACTGAGGATATAGCTCAATGATAGAACCCATGCTTAGCTTGTGTAAAGCCCTGGGTTCAATCTCCAGTTCGCACCTCGCCCCAACAACAACAACAACAACCTCTATCTCAGCTTCTCTTTTTTTACACACACTCACACACACATTCACACACACATACACTTATATACATGCAGATCCTGTTGACTGCTCACCCTGTAGCAGTCACCCTCCTCTTCCTTGCTGTCAGTGTCTGTATCTCAACTACAGTACCTGAGCATTCTAAATACTTTCTCAGATTCCTGTGTAGCTACAGCATGATGTGACATGATCCTGGACAAGGAGAAATATGAGCAGGTACATGGGGTTAATGAGAAAGCTTTTCCTCCTTAATGAGACATGCAGGCAATGTGCACACACAGAGAAAGTCCTGCCCCTACTCCAGTTTTAAGATGGGTACTGTTTGGAAGCATGAGCTCACAGTGGTGCAGCCATATTAAAATTCCAATGGGAAGACTGGAACCCTCCTTTAGCCTTAGGATTGCTCAACTTTATATTTCTCACTAAATGAGAGGAATAAACCCTCAGTGTTGAAGCCTTCTTTAACTGAGCATTGGGTTACCTCAAGCCAAAAGCAACCTGATACACACGCACACTGACTTCCTCTGCCAGCAGCAGCATCCATGGAAGCTAGAGGCTGCTAAGCAGGGAAGGAGGAGGGTATGCTGATATGTGAAATTCTCCCAATGCGAGGATGGGCCTCTGGGCTCTTCTCCCTTAGTGGTACCACGAGGCAGCTCAGAGCAGAGCAGTCACGCTTTCCCCTGAGGTGGGCTTTAAAGTCAGTGTGAACCAAATCTATATTCAATGTCACTCTCTTACAATGACGAAAAGCAAGCAGTGAAATATCTCTTCTCTGGAATGTTAGGCCTGGAGGAGTGGACGGTGCAGGGTCCAGCCTCACAGATGTCTGGACTGGACATTGCCCTGCCAGGGGGTTCCCTAAGCACACAGAAATAACAGGGTTGACAGGAGCTAAAAAGAAGAGAAGAAATCATTTTTCTACTCTATTTCATTGAATTGGAAAAAGAAAAATAAAGATAAACTTTCTAAAGGAAACACATTGGATAGCCTGATAAAGAAACAGAGGCAGGCATATAGCATAAGTACTTAGAGTAGGAAACAAGCTCAGAAGTAGTTTATGTCCAAACAAACAAATAAATGACACACAGCAACTAATAGGAAAAAAATCAAAGAACTTAAAAGAGTCCTGTTTTAAGTAGAAAAGTACACTGCTAGTTCACTCTTTGGAGTTATTGGAGATATCCAATACCATATACATATTGGCAATATTTTTGAGGTACGCAGTAATTATGAATTCAAAGGGTTTTGGTTGGGGACCACTTTCAATGGTATACTCCACAGTTGAGTTTTTTACATTACTTAACCCATAAGCATTGTGTAACCAGAATGCAGAGTATTCTACTAGATGTTTTGAAGGATATTAAAATAGCTCCCAAGGAGCTCTCAATTTTGAGGATAATGCATAAAAAGATAAAAGGCAAATATTCAGGCTATAAACAAAGTGCAAATAATGGCCACACGCAGGGAGAAAGCAGTTATAATTTACCAGGCATCTTTATATTAGGACTATACAGATTTTACTATACAAGTCAAAAGAATTTCATAATATGGCATTTCACTGACCTTTGGACATCAATGACTATAACATGCATTATTACTATATGTGCCACCAAGAAAAAAAATGATGACAATTACAACTATAAGATGTTATAAAGTGTAGGATGTGTAGATTTCAGAGATGTTAAAATGTGCCTTTCAGGCACTGAGGTTGTAGCTCAGTGGTACAGCACTTGCTTACCACATGTGAGGCACTGGGTTTGATTCTTTGCACCACATAAAAATAAATGAAATAAAGGTATTGTGTCCATCTTCAACTAAAAACATATTTTTTAAAATGTGCCTTTAAGTCAAAGTACTACTTGGAAGATTTTGTGGCTTAAATGCTTATATGAGAAAATAAAAGGATTAAAATCAGTGATTCTCTAGAGCTTAAGAAGACAGAACAAATTACAGTCAAAGTGAGATGAAGGAAGCAAATAATAAGGATAAAAGTGAAGATCGATGAAACAAAACTGAGAAATAGTAGATTTGATAAAATGAAAAGCTGTCTTTGGAATATCACTAAAATTGTAAACTCTTAGCAAGTTTTTTCTTAAGAGGAAGAAGCATAAATTAGCAATATGAAATAAATGAAGATGAGAAATTACTACAAGCCCATGTGCGGCCCGGGTTCAATCCTCAGCACCATGTACAAATAAACGCATTGTGTACAACTAAAGCAAATAAATAAATATTTTTAAAAAATAATATTAAATGCTTAAGAATATTATAAGTAAATTTATGCCAGTATTTATGATAATTTAGATGCAATGGACAAATTCCTTGAAAAAAATTCTATAATGGCAACAAAAAGAAATTAATCCTTTATCTTTAAAAAATTAAATCCATACTTTAAAACTTTCTCACAAGGGAAACTACAGGTAAATTTTATCAAATAATTAAGGAAGAAATGTCAATCCTACCCAAACTCTTTGAGTAAACAAAGTAGGAGAAAATGCTAACTCATTTAAAGAGGCCAGCATTAAATATGACCATAATAATGAAAATCTTTACCAAAAATTCAGCAGCTTATAAAAATGATAGTATCTTAGAACCAATGGGGTTATCCTAGGAATAACAAGGTTGGAATGCAAAGTTGGTATAAAAGTAGAAAATCTATAAATGGAATTCACCCCAAAAGCAAGTCAAAGAAGAAGAAAAAACACAAGATGGCTTCAACAAATTTTGCAGAAAAAATTTGACAAAGTTCGATTCCATTCCCAATGAAAATTCTTTACAAATTATAAATAGAAATGAACTTGTTCAGTAAAGGGCCACTATAAGAAATATATATCTCTAGCAAACACAGTTATAAAGACTGAATGTTTTTCTCCTAACACTGGGAACAAGGTATCCATCTTTCCATTTCTAGTCAACATTCTATTGGTGATCCTAACCAATGCAATAAAGCAGGAGAACAAAACACAAGACATATGAATTTAAAAGGTAGGAGGCTAATCATCTTGATTTATAGGTCACATGATCATGTATGAAGAAAAATCCTAAGAAATCTACAAAATTTTGCTATCAGTAATAAGTGAATCTAGATAGAAAGTTGAATTTCTAGTTCTTCATGCTCAGTGAATAATTGGAAAATGAATTTTCATGCCATTTACAGTAACACCAAAAAAACGAATTACTTAGTGACAAACTTAACAAAATACATATAAGACCTCTACACAGAAAAGTACAAAATAGTGCTGAGAAAAATTATATGAAATCTAAATAAATAGAGAAATATGTAGTGTTCATGAATTAAAGGGCTCAATATTAAAGAAGAAAAACAGAAATTTGAAGTACCATGTAACCAGTGGTATATTTACTATATTTTTCCTTTGGTCTCCTTGGTCTGGAGGAAAAATCTGGAAATGGGATTGACACAGAGAGAACTCAGAAGTCCTCTAGTTCAGGTTTGACAAGAAAGAAATGGGGTTTCTGCAGCATCAGGAATTGTAGCAGAGAGCCCACAGGCAGCTGGGTGTGGTGGTACATGCCTACAGTTTTAGTTACTCAGGAAGCTGAGGCAGTAGGATCACAAGTTCAAGACCCACATAAGCCAACTTTGCAAGATCCTATCTCAAAACAAAAATAAAAAGGACTGGGAATATAGCTTAGTTTTAGAGTATCTCTGTGTTCAATTCCCAGTACTGGGAAGAAGAAAGAAAGGAAAGGAAGGAAAAGAAAAGAAAGAGAGAAAAGAGAAAGCCCACAGATATAAAAACTGTATGTGTGGAGCTTTCCTTTCTAGTTAGAAGAGCAGTGATCCCAAGAGGGCCATGTTGTTCCCAAGGTGTGGCTCTGCACAGGGGTGATATCACAAAAATCATGTGGCAGAACAGAGTAAATAAAAACTCACCTTTCCAGCTAGAGCACTAAAAAGGGAGATTGGGAACTAGAAATTAGTTGAACGATCATAGAGAAGGAGACTCAGGAAATCAATCCCATAAAGTTGTTTATAACCCCCTGGCTCAGTCACAAATTGTCCATGTGTATGGATTTAATCATAAAACAGCATACTGGAATTTGAGAAACAAACTATGAAACAGACCAACACTCAGACTGGCCACTAGGTGGCACATATATGGAAATACCTAAATAGCACTGTAAAGGTTTTAAAAACAAAACTGACATTAAAATCACACCCATCAGACATTGCTGGTGGTGCAACCAATTTGGAAAGCAGTAAGGAGATTCTTAGAAAACTTGGAATGGAACCACCATTTGACCCAGCTATCCCACTCCTCCTTCTATACCCAAAGGACTTAAAATCAGCATATTATAGTAACACAGCCACATCAATGTTTATAGCAGCTCAATTCACAGTAGCTAAACTGGGGAACCAATCTAGATACCCTTCAATAGATGAATGGATAAAGAAACTGTGGTATATATACACAATGGAATATTACTCATCAATAAAAGAGATTAAATCATGGCATTTGCAGATAAATGGATGAATTTGGAGAATATCATGGTAAATGAAGTAAACCAATCCCCCAAAACCAAAAGCCAAATGTTCTCTCTGATAAGTGGATGCTGACTCATAATAGGGGGGAGCATGGGAACAATGGAGGAACTTTGATTGAGCAAAGGGGAGGGAGAGGAGGAGAGGGGGTATAAGGGAGAAAAGATGGTGGAATGAGATAGACATCATTACCCTGGTACATGTATGACTGCACATATGGTGTGACACTACATTGTGTACAACCAGAGAAATGAAAAGTTGTGCTGCAATTGTGTACAACGAATCAAAATGCATTCTGCTGTCATATATACCTAATTTAAATAAAAAAAATTTAAAACACCCACACCCATAGAAGCCTGGTTGGAATTTTCTGCCTAAATCAAAATGAGTCAATCGCTTACTAAAATAAAAATTATCACACTCCCCATAAGATTTAAAAGACTCGTTGTCTTATAATATTAAACTTTTCTAAAATATAATAAAAAGTATTGGGCACACAAATAACCAGAAAATTCTCAACCATCATGGAAAAAATAACCAACAGATGCCAATAGGAAAATGACATGGAGGTTGGTATTGTCTAGTTTAATTCCTTGTCAGATATTATAAAAATATTGCAATAAGTAAGGGTAAGCACTCTTGAAATGAATAGAAAGGAAGAAAGTTCCTTAAAGAAATTGAAGATATAAAGAGAACCAAACAGAAACTTTCAAAATGAAAAATATAATTCCCACGAAAACAGAAAAACAAAAAAGCAAACCTCATTGGATAGGCTCAGTACCAGAATGTCTCCAGGAGGAATAAAGCAGTAAACCCGAGGATAGCTAAAAGTAAATTATCTAATCTGAACAAGATTGAAAAAAAAAAAAAAAAAAGAAGAAGAAGAAGAAGAAGAGATTCACAACTGTGAGACATTACCAAAAAGGCACTTTTTGTGTCACTGGAAACCTAGAAGAAGAGGAAATTACAAAAAAAAAATCTGAAGAAACAATGGTAAGAATTTCTCAAATGTGGGAAAGACATACAACTACAGATTAAGAAGGTCAGAGTTCCCCAAAAAGGATAAACACAAATGACATAACCAAACTACTGAAAACTAAAAATAACAGGGAAAACATTGAAAGCACTCACAAGAAAAATTACACATTATTTGGAGGTGAATAAGGATTCAAGTGACAAAATGTCTCATCAGAAACCATGGAGGCCAGAATGAAATGGAACAACTACTTTAACCAGAATGTAAAGATCTCTTACTGAGGATGTGGAGAAAAAGGAACATTTACACTGTTGTGGGACTGTAAATTAGTACAACCACTATGGACATTAGTATGGAGATGCCTCAAAAGACTAGACATGGAACCATCTATACCAGCTATACCACCCCTTGATATTTAGCCTAAAGAATTAAAGTCATCATACTACAGCGATACATGCATGTCCATGTTTATAGCAGCACAATTTACAATAGCCAAACTATGGAACCAGCCTAGGTTTCCATTAACAGATGAATGGATAAAGAAAATGTGATATATAGACCCAATAGAGTTTTATTTGGTTATAAAGAAATAAAATTATGTCATTTGCAGGAAAATGGATAAAACTTGAGATCACTATGTTAAGTGAAATAAGCCAAACTCTGAAGGTCATATGTTTTCTCTCATGTGTGAAAGCTAGAGAGGAAAAAGGAAAAGAAAGGTGAAGGAGTGGGGATCTCATGAAAATCAAAGGGAGATTAGTAGAGGAAAGGGACAGGGGGCAGGAAGAGGGGAGGGAGGGACATGCTGGGGGCAACACTGGCTAATTATATTGTTATATTGTATACATGTACAAATATGTAAAAACAAATCCCATCATGTACAACTACAATATACCAATAAAAAATGTGAAAAGAAAAAAAATATGAATACTGATAATGAGATAATCTAAAAAAATCAAAGCCCAAAACAATTTTTAAAACAAACACACACACACACACACACACACACACACACACACACACACAAATTCTCCTTTGTTAAGAAGACAAGCAAACTAACATTATAAAGAGGTTTAAAAAAATCTGGCTTTGATCCTCAGTACTGTGGAAAAAGAAAGAAAGAAGAGGAAGTAGAAGAAAAAGATTTGAATATAAATTTCCAAAAAAGTTTAACAAATATCTAAAAGTCACCATGTCCACCACGAAAAGATGTTGCTGATATAAATTACAACCCCAGCAAAATACTACTGTATTACTCTTTGGAATAATTACTGACAATAGTAAGAATTTTCTTCACATTGTATAAGGGAAGTTACTGTGAAGGTTTTATATCAAAGGGTATGTTGTAATAAGATTACCCTAATGTAGTTATGAAAAAGAAATAAAACCCTGATTCATTCTCTTGCTGAAAGAGAAAGCTGTTGGTATTCCATCTCTTTAGATGTTTAAATGAGTGTCTATATTTTAGTGTTGAGAACATTCAGAAAAAATATTGCTTTTTCCATAAAGCATAAAAATATGAGTTTAATGGAAAAATTATTTTCACTCTCTCATGTCTTTGCCAAACTCTATGAAATATTTTTAAAAGGACTATAGGACCACAATAAGCTTGAATGTATTCTCATAAGTGTTTAGAAAATAGTCAACCAGGGCTGGGGATATAGCTCAATAGGTAGAGTGCTTGCCTTGTATGTGTAAGGCCCTGGGTTCAATCCCCAGAACCACAATAAATAAATAAATAAATAAATAGAAAATAGCCAACCAAGGAAAACTTCTAAATATGAAACTCTTCTGATCATTGAAAAGACAAAATTTACCAAGGACATAAAGACCAGGGTTAGGCTCCTCTGCAGACAAGGGCATAATGACCATCACCTGCCTTATCCATTGACTCTAGATAGATGATTCTCAACCAAAAGAACACCCCCCCCACCCCATGCAAACCCCCTCCTGCCTCAACCAGAGGACATTTGGCAATGTCTCAAGACATCTAGGTTGTCACACCTGGGAGCTTGCTATTGGCATTTAGTAGGTAGAAGGCAAGGATGCTGCTAAACATCCTACTACACATAGGATGGCCCCCACAACAGAGAATTATCTGGCCCAAAATGTTAATAGTTCCAAGTCTGGGAAAGCAGGCCCTAGGAATATAGATTTCCACATAACTGTAGTAAAATATTTTAAATGGCTCACATTCCTATTACTTTCCTGTCCCCAAAATCTGCAATTGAAAGAAAATAAATTGTGATGACATTTTCACACTTCCTATCTAAGGTACCATTTGGAGAGAAACAGACTAGAGAAAAATAAGGGGTATTTCAGGCAACTAAATTATTAAAAGGAAAACATTCTAGAAATTTTCATTTCCATGGGAGCCAATGTGGGCATCTGTGATGGGCTTTAACTGTCCAAGGAAACTGGTAATTATAATTGAAGTCAGACTACAAAGCCTATACCAACTCCAAGAGTAAAATTTCCCAGGTTCTAATGAGTTTTAGATATAAGACTTCTAGTGAGTGGCTTTAATAAGCATCATCACTCTCATGGACATTTTTAAAGAGGGTCAGAAAGTTGAGATCTGATTAACCTCCAGAAGAGCTGGCCAGGCTGAGTTATTACAGAGGACAACTATTAGGACAACTAATAGGACAACTAATTAACAGGGTAAACAGAAGGATTTCAACACAAAGGAACAATTCAGAAGAAGCATGATCGCTGGACCTAGTGACAGATACACCAAGATAAGTAAAGAAACTGGAAGAAAATTGGTTTCCATCACCTCTACAACCATATTTGCATTGCACTGATTATTTACATATAATCTTTGCTCGAATGATTATTTAGGCGTCTGCTTCCAAATGGAAAGACGAAAACAAGATTTTTCAAGCTACATATTTTAAGCTCATATTTGAAGGCCAAGATTTTTGAAAAAGACCTTTGATTGGAGGATATCAGTTAATTAGTTGAGACTTTGGGCAAACCATCTGTGGGTACTATTGGTTTTCAAAATATGCAATTCTTGAATAGCATTTGTAGTCTTGTATATTTCTAAACATAGAAACCTCCTTCTCATGGACAAATACTAACCACCAATCTGTGATAAAAATTTCTTCATTCGCCTCTTCCATTGCATTCGCCACATCTTCAAAATATCCTTTGGCATTAACATACCTGAAAGACAAGTTTTTGTCCCATTTTTGGCATTATACAACAAGACAATATGATAAAGTAAAACAAGATGCACTACCTAGATTATCTACATCACCATCAGCTTATTTTGTGTAAATGGAAAACAAGGATTAAAAATATAATACTCTGAGCCAGGCGTGGTGGCACATGCCTATAATCCCAGAGGCTTGGGAGGGTGAGGCAGGAGGATCATGAGTTAAAACTAAGCCTCTGCAAAAGCGAGGTGCTAAGTAACTCACTGAGACCCTGTCTCTAAATAAAATACAAAATAGGACTGGGGATGTGGTTCAGTGGCCAAGTGTCCCTGAGTTCAATTCCCGGTACCTGCCCCCCCCAAAAAAATACAACACCCCATCTGCTACCTAGGAAGGGCAAGGAGTAGACAGACCCAAGCAACCTGACTCTTCTCTGCTTAAAGAGCAGCATATTAATTGAGCTTCATTATCATATGGGGTTGGTGAATTATCCTGTTGAACACACACATGGTTTTCCTGAGAAACCTAAAAACTGACTGGAATACAATCCATGAGTAGAAATTACAGTAACCATGACTCTATTTAAAAGAAATCTCTGCTAAGTAAATGCTCTTTTCGAAATTATGGTTAATGACTTAAATAAACCTTCCATTTCAACCACTAAGAAAATATATAAAGTTAGTTTTAAAAATCAAACTTAAAAATCTAATGCTAGTTAACCACACTGAAAAAACTTCAAAACCAGAAAACTAATCTATGATCAGGTAGTCCCACAGGGCCTTAACAAGAAAGAATTTTGTTAAATACAATTTATAATCCCTGTTTACAATTTAGAAAGTTGACTCCAGGTGAATTTAGATCACTATAAGATTAGATACTGTGAATACCTTAAAAGCCCAGGAGCAAAAATATCTTACCATTTAGCTAAAGTGTTGTCCTGGACAGCAGCATATGACCCAAATCGATGATCTTTGAGAAAGTTGGTGCCATGTTTCTGGATGAATTCATCTATAGCCCCTCCCCACCACCGAGCATGTCTGTAGCTGTTGCATTTTAAAATAAGTGTCCTTTTAAGAAAAGCAAATGGTCACTCTGTGTTCTACACACTTAAAGATTAAATATTCCCTGTTTTATCTGGTACTGTAGCAAACATGAATTGAGACATTTAGACAGAGAACATTATAAAAACAGGCTTCTAAAAAATTTTGGTACAATTTTCAAGTTACTTATTCACTCATTCACTCTCACAAACATGTATTTTGCGAACGTGCCAAATTCTACTTGCTATAATTGTGCTAGGCTATGAAGAGGGTCATGAAAGAAGTGCCAAGTGAGTTCCTACTTCTAAGTGTCCGTTAGAGAGCTGCTGGCCCCTCTAGAGGGCATTTCCCTTTGTGCTGCCCAGTTTCCACTTCCTTGGGTTCTGAAAATACCATCCTAATTGCACTTGAGGAGAGTCATTCTTTCTCTTCTTTAAGTCCACCAAAGCTAAGCAAAATGGCATATTTTACTTCCTGATCCCTGACACTGGTTTGGGCTTGAAGGCATTAGCCTATTCCACCCAGTAAGAGGAAACTTGAGTACTTGCCCAGTAATGCCAGGAAGACACCCTTTCCCACTAGATTTGGTGTGAGGCTGGGAGGCAGCCATCTGGCCACCATGAGGAGACCAGTCTGCGAATGAAGCAGATCCACAGATGACAGAATGGAGAAAAGCAGGGAAAATGTGTCAGTGACATAGTCTGAGTTTCAGAATCAGCCAGGCCTAACGTGGCTGATTACTTATCTCTGGTATAAGCCACTTTGCACTGGATTTTTCTGTCACAATGACTGAACTCTCCTAAGTGGTTACAGATTTATAACTGCTGAAAACAAATTCAGAGTAGGTTGCAGAAAGGTTTTTTTCGATGCCAAGTGTTAGAATTGGTGACCATCACCAAGAGGTGAACATAAGTTATCCAAATTTGAAGTTCAAAGTCAAACAAGATATGGGAGCCAGCTGTTTCCCTGTCACTGAAGCAGAAATCTAGCAACACACTGATATAAGAAGAGGACTGTGAGTAACGAGTGTAAGTTTGCTTTTTGGTTTTTTTTTGGGGGGGGCAGGGAATGCAACAATCCTCATGAGAAGCAAGGAAGGTGCTATTTATGGACTCTAAAATAATTATTCAAAAGGTTAGGGATGTACAAACTGCTCCCCTCCATACGTCAGAGATGGATGCTGCCTGTGAAAGCCACTGGCCTTCAGAGTGGCTGATGCAGCTGGGGGTGCAGACAGGGGAGGTGAGATGTGATGGAGCTGGGAGGAGGAAACGGCTCCATCAGGAGTGGCAATGGAGCCACAGTGAGCTGCTGGGGGCAGAGGAGGAGGGCAAGGAAGGTGCCTGGGCTTGGCCTATCACCAGAGTACTACTGCACTGGGGCTGGAATGCCTATGAAAACCTACTATGGGAAGAAGATGCTGTGGGAGAGGTAAGGTAAGCAGAGGTCTTGTCATAGGATACGAATCAGAGTTGAGGGGGGTCAAGGGAAGGAAGGGACAAGCATTAGGAGGTGAGAAAGCAGAGTGTGGGAAGGGTGGCAAAGGGAACTGCCTCCACAGAACCATGAAGGCTGTCCCCGGGAGGGGCTGTCAGTACCAGCAGAGAGGTCAAGGGCCTTAGATTTAAAGTGGAAGAATCTGGGGTTATTTGAAAAAATGAAGAGGAGCACAGACACCAGGCAGGAGGCTGGGAAATCTGGGTTTTAACAGATTCCTTTGGCAATGGTGCCCGAGTAAGTCAGTGTGGGAAATGAAGATGAGGAGGCTAATAAAGTGACTGCTGCAAGGACCAATCAGAACTGTAGCCCGACTTCTGGAAAGTCACGGAAAAGAGGAACACAGCGCCAGGGGAGGACGGGTGAACGGCAGCACCACAGCATTTTCAACAATCCTGAATATTCCCTTCTCAGAGACTAACAGGAAGTGCAGAGTCTTTATATGCGCACACACATGCATGCACAAATGTACCTATCTATTGGTACTTGTACAAAGAAAGAAATGTATATATATATTTATATACATGATAGTGAACTATACAAAGGCAGATGTGTATGTGTGTGCATATGTACAAATATTCATGTATATGCACATACATACGTATATGTGTGTTAATCATACATACAGGGTACAATTACAATTTTCCAGAAAGAAACACACATATCTACACACACATACTCACTAATAAAGATCTATAATAAGTGTACATTGAAGTATTTTTTCAAGTTGTCTTTTCTTAAAAACTGTATGCAAACAAAATTTTTATAAATGAAATCCCTTTATTCATGTTTTATTAACTAAGCTATACTGATTTATAAAGTAAAACTTATTTTTAAGTGTAAGCTATGACTCTTATTTAGTAATTGGTGAATTAGCTTAGTAGTAAATTTTGTTAAAATAGGCATATATCTACCATCATTTATTCTGACTCTTACGTGAATGATAAGGGGAGGGGAGGGAAGAATAGAAGTACTCCAGATTAGAGGAAGGGAAGGGACTAGGAAAGATAGTAGAATGAATCAGACATTATTATCCTATGTGCGTATATGATTACACGACCAATGTGATTTTACATTACATACAACCAGAAGAATGAGAAGTTATACTTGATATATGTATAATATGCCAAAATACATTCTATTATCATGTATAACTAATTAGAACAAATAAAAATATTAATAAAGTTTGTATGAGGAAAAATCATTCTTTACTTCTGATTGGGGATGAGTTCTAAATAACAATTTTCTAAAATTTTTATTTTTTTACTTTTTTGGTTGAGAGAAAAATTTGGCTTTTGAGAGATTTCAGAAATTAAAAAAAAATTGAACTTTCTACCTGGAAAGATTATCAATTCGAAGTCCATATTTTGTTTCTGTCTCTTTCTTCCCCACCTTGATTCTGAATTCTTTATCTACCAGCAGGACGAAGGCAATAGCTCCGCTGTCTGGCTTCATATACAGCAGGAAGGAGTCTTTCACTATTAACCACCTGTAAGAAGGGAACAAGAACTTTAAAAATTGTATCAAATGACTGAAACAAAAAAGCATAAATTATTATGACAAGTCTTAAGTACAGATTCTAAAAACCTGTAGACAAAATGTAGTTTTTTAGGTACTCTAAAAAACTGTAGACAAAACTATACTGATTTATAAAGTAAAACTTATTTTTAAGTATAAGCTATCACTCTTATTTGTTAATTGGTGAATTAGCTTAGTAGTAAATTTTATTAAATTTACTACTCAATGAGACAGGAGCATTTCTCAATAGTAGTTCCATTCAATTCAATATATTGAACATCTTCATAATGGAAAAATAAAGTGATAAGCTGAGAATAAGGGTAGATGTGGAAACAGTACCAAGATAAATCAAGATGTGGACATATGTTCTCCGAGGACCTTACTAGGCTAGGGGGGACTACAAGCTGTGATCATTCTAGGCCAAATGGGACAAGTACTAAAGTGATGGGTGCAAAGAAGAGGAGTCCTCTGCCTGGCTATGAAGAGGTGGTGTCTGAGTGAGGCCTGGAAGGATCCCAACAATAACAGCCCAAAGAGAGTTGAGGTGCACCCCCGCCCCCCACGCAGAGGGAAGAGGCAGTGAAGGCACTAGTGCGTGGAAATGCCGTGTGTAAGGAAAGAGTGGGGAAAACAGGCAAAGGCCACATTGAGGGGGGTTGGCTCGTACAGTAGAGAGGCGGCACAGCAAAGTGAGTATGAGCTTCCTGGTTTCTTCTGTTGAATGAATAAATTAAAGAAATACAGGAGTCTCACCCAAACTTTGGCAGTTTCTTCTTGGGAACCTAACATAAGACAACCAAACAACTTAAGTGTAATATTCTCCATAACGATTTTCAGCAAATGCAGCCATTATACATTTGAGAAGAAATCATAAAGCACCCCTTGGTGTAAATGCCGAGGTCCCAATATTGAAGGGTGACTCAGGGATTCTGAAGGGACTGAGTAGAGTCCAGACATGTAGCTGCCTATTGATAAAATCTGGCTAAGGCTGAGAGTAGACAGATCGTGCGTATTTGTGAAAGCTCCTCCTTGTGTTTGGCTTGTGATGCAAGCTAGAGTGCAGACAAGTGGCACAGGCCCAGCTCTCTGGCTTTGGCATGCTATGTGGCTGACCAGGAAGGAGTCACATGCTTTGGAAACCAGGGCTGATGATCTGAGAACATCAAATGTCCCAGACTTGTGTCTTTGCCTGCCTGAAAGTCAAGGGTATCTAACTGACATCAGAGCCAGCTCCAGCCAGAACTCCACACAAGGGACAGCAGTGTGGCATGACAGTGGGGTGGTCCACATCCAGATGCAACAAGCGCCCGCCATTAGCAGTCAAAAACAAATCTGAGAAAGGCTCTCAAGAGCACAAGTCTGTGGCATAACCACGAGAGCCAAGGGCTGCAAAACACACCTGCACGAACAGGTCACCAGGTGCCACTGTGGAGGTGTGCCCTGCTCAAGGTGCCTGCTAAAGAGGTGCTGGTGCAGGCTGTATCCTCCTGCAGGAATGGGGCAGTTTTCTCTAATTCACACAGAGTCACAGCCCTGTTTAACAACAGAAATGAGAGGGCTGTGTTTTGCCAGGGCCTTGCTCAACTCCAGTGGGTGAGTGGCATCCTGTATAAGCAGTTCCTCCCCTGCTCCTCCAAGTTGAGGTAGCCTGGAAATATGGAACTGTGGTGCACTGACAGCTGGATTTTGAAAACTGAATGCCAATGGTTTCTGTTTTGACAACGATGAGTTGCTCTCAATGGTCATCAGATGGGGTAAATTGCCTTTATTTAAAGTGCTTATTAATTATGTCCTTCATTGAAACTCCTCTGATTTCTCTCCTTTCTTCTTTCCTTCCTTCCTTCCTTCCCTCCCACTCTTCTTCCTCCATCTCTCCTTCCTTCCTTTCTTTCAGTAGATTTTTTTTTCTTTAATAAAAGAATATGCTTCAAGAAAGGATTCCAGCATGGGGTGAAGCCCCTGCCCACAGATCAGCCTCCCTGGGCTCCAGTTCCAGATCTTCCTTCCTCTTTCCAGCATCATTTCCTGCCATTCTCCCCCATCACATCACTCTCACTGTGTTTCACATTTCCAAATCTTGTTCTTTTTGAGTCTGGATGTTTGCCATTCTTTCACCTAAAAACCGTCCCTGATCCTCCTATGGACAGTTCCTTCTTGTCAATCAAACCTCTGCTTAAACATCCTTCTCCATGAGGTTACATCCATCTAAAAGAGCAGTCCCCAACCCTCTGCTACACTCCATCATGCTGTCCCACTATCTAGAAGTATACCTTTGTCTATTTGCTAATGGTCTATCTCCAGCATCCAGGAGTAAGATCCATGAGAACAGGGAGTGTGGCTGTCAGGTTCACCCTGTCTGCTCAGGGCCTACAATAATCTTCAAGCAGCTCAGAATAAGTCTTCAGGCAAGGCAACTGTCCTAACTAAATAATGGTTGCAGGAACAGTTCCCAGAGAGTGAATAAGACCATTTAAATATGGCCACTGTCCAAAAATATTAATTCTTGGTATAGTTTACAGTCTACCAATGTAAATGTTAAATTCATTTTTTAACCTCTATTCATCTCTTAAGATATTATTTGAGATGAGAAATTTAATATGGAATCTACTATGAGGTGCAGAGAATTTGCTCAATAAATGAACTCTATGATAAGATGTTTTACACTGTTGGAAAAAATGCTTTCTCTGTTGCTCTTTTTTTTTTTTTTTTTCCTTGCCCCTGAGATAGGGTCATTATGAGATCTGATTGTAAGTTTAACTGCCCTGTTTGCTTTACTTTGGTTTGTTGATATAGAATAAATAAGAAAGTGATTCAGCTGGGCACAGTGGTACACACCTGTAATCCCAGTGGCTTGGTAGGCTGAGGCACGTGGATCATGAGTTCAAAGCCAGCCTCAGCAATTTAGTGACTCCCTAAGCAACTTGATGAGACCATCTCTCTCTACATAAAATATTTTAGAAAAGGGCTTGGGATGTGGCTCAGTGGTTAAGCACCCCTGAGTTCAATCCCTGGTGCCAAAAAGAAAAGAAAATTATACAAATGCTTTCTGTGGATTCATAAAAAAATAACAAAAAGTTAAAAATGAGTGTCACCTTTAAAAGTAACTCTGGCTTTAGACACCAATACAATAGACTTCTACTGTGAGAAACTTTCCAAACTAATTTTGTCAGCTACTCTTTATCATCCACATATGATGTCTGATATTTTAAATCCCTCGAATGTGACTCAGGAAATATTAATATGGAACCAAGGCTTTAATCTTCACAGAAAGATTTACACAATTTAAAATGATGACACATTTCATTCTAGGGAGGATCATATCTTTTTTAGATTGTCCTGGTTGAAACATGATTTAATCTAAAGTTTAAAAAAAAAAAAAAAGAGAGGGCACATTTCTTATACGTAACAAAGTCCTTCCCTGTCTTTGGAGGCTGCTGCTTCTTGTAAAGATTATAACTCAAATCCAACTCCTTGGGATTCTTTCCTTGACTCCAGCAGTTAATGTCACCCATTCTAATCCCCAAATCCCTCACTATCCCATTGTCTCTTTGGCCAACTAAACTTAAATCACTGACATGGCTCATTGACCTCATCACTGCCTACCTTTTCCCCATACAGAGCCCCTTGAGGAAGGGCAGCACCTTGTTTTTACAGTAGCTAGAACACAACCTGGTATACATGAGGCACTCCATAAGTGACTGCGTGAAGGTGACCAAGGCCTTCCATTCCTTAAGTAGTTGCCTTAGGTTGGTTTGCCTAAGAAGTGAGCTCTAATGATACATAGAGTAGCTTATTAGGGAGGTGGCACCACGAAGCACCAGTAGGGTAGGACAGGACAGACAAGCCAGCAAGTGAGCCCTCTAGGTGTGTTGTCATGCACTTTATCATGGGCAACGGGGCTCTGAGCCTGCCCGGCAGCTCTGGGAGACAGCATAGGCAATAGCACAATCATCTCAACTGAGGGTGGGGAACTGATGGGAGTCAGGAGCAATCGCGGGAGCTGCTTGCACTTACAGTTCACTCTGCACACAGGCAGGAGGGTTTTGGAGCCCAGAGTTTTGGGGCAGAGAGTCATCAGTGCTTGAAGCCTAAGCCTGCAATGCTATGGTGACCATATAGCAGCTGATCATGTAGCAGCTGGCTTAGGCAAAGCATAGGACTGCTGGCGAGTGGTCAGAAGGAATCTGTGTGGGGCCACAGTGGGCTGGGGACGTTTATCCAGGAGAGTTTATTTGAAAGCAAATTCTTTTACTAGTATATTATTTCCCTCTTTATTTTAGTAAAAATGTTTTTTATAACAAAGATTTTTCCATTTTCTTCAGTGTAGTCTTTCCTTGTAATTTCTTCTATCCTTTCAAAGCTCAGAAAGTAAAAGCCCAACTTAATGATATTTTCTGTTATATGTTATGTTTTAAATAAATATGGTTGGAGGTAGGTCCCCATACTACTTTTAGATATTTTGAATATACACATAGGCATATGGTAACTCTATGTTTAACAATGTAAAGAACTTTGCAAAGTGACTGCACTATTTTAAATTTCCACCAGCAATGTTTAAGGGTTCCAATTTCTCTATATCTTCATCAACATTTATTATGGTCGATCTTTTTTTCATTATAGTCATTGTATTTTATTGTGGATTTGATGTACACTTCTCTAATGACTAGAGATGGCTGAGCATCTTTTCAGATACTCATTTTGATCATTTGTACCTCTTCTTTGGCTGACCAATTTCGGAGTCTTGTATCAACTGGGTTTTCTTGCCTTTTAATCTTTAAGTTTTTTTTTTTTTTTTTTTTTTTTTTTTTTTGGTGCTGGCAACTGAACCCAGGGCCTCAGGCATGCCAGGTACATACTCTACTACTGAGCTATACTCCCAGTCCCTCACTGGGATTTTAGGCATAAAATTTATATACTCTGCCTATTAGTCTGATTTTGAATAGGATTTTGAAATGGATGCTAGAATTTGAATTTTAAAATATAATTAAATTTGTTCTGCCAGGCTTTAAAAGGATTTATATTTTAAAGGTAGTATATAAATACTCCCCAAACACCCAGTTTTTTAAAACAAATATCCACACAACTCTTTAGTCCTACCTTTTTGACCATCGGTAGCAGGCTCTTCCTTGACCACAGCAATTCAAACCTGGTATTCTGTGTCCCCCAGATCGCTTCATGATCATACCTTCTCTGAAAGAGACATCAGATTAACCCACCATCTTCAAACTTGGCTTGTTCAGCTTTCCAACTTGGGATTAAATGAACTGTCTCACTTCTCACATGATTTTCCTCCCCACTCTTTCCTCTTTCACCCTCAACGTGCCACACTGATAAAGCCGGGTACTCCTGCAGCTAGTCGTGAAGCACCCTGGTCAGATATACCTCTTTTGGCATTTGGGGCTGCACAGCTCTGTTGTGCACCGTGCAGGAGCTTAGGCATGCTGGATCCTGGCTCTAAATGCTATGTGTTCCCTTCAGTCACTATGACAACCTAAAAAAGACTCCATGCATTTCTCCTTGGTCCCACTGCTGAGACTTGGGATGGGGAAGGGGTGCAGGCACACAGATTCCAGCACACTTCTGCCTCTCTCCACTCAGAGCTCCAGCAACGGAGCCATGCCAAAAGAAGTAAAGCAAAGCCACTAGTTTTGGAAGTGGTCATATCTTGATTTTGAAAGACGTGACAGGAGGGGCTGGGGATGTAGCTCAGTGGTAGAGTGCTTGCCTAGCATGGTGAAGGCCCTGGGTTTGATTCTCAGTACAAAAAAAAAAAAAAAAAAAAAAGTGACAAAAGGAGCAATAACAATGTCTAAAAAACAATTTTGAACAATGACTGACGGGGCTACTAACCAGAATTAAAACTTAAGCACTTTATATGACCAAGAGCTAATACTATGAAGGAGAACAATTATTGCATAAATTTCCATTTATACAGCACATATTTTAAACAGTATTATTTTTCAATAGCCATCAAAATGAGTGACCGTCAACTTTCATAAGTGATTGGAAGAAAGGAGCTTGTATGTTTGTTTTAGTGCATTCTCCCATGCATCACCCTTGCTATGGGTATTGAACACTCCCACTGCTGGGTTAGGAGGAACCTGAGCTGTAGGCATATTAGAAAGATGGTGGAGCCGTTGCTACCACCATCTACTGAAGGAGACACTCCACTTGGTACAGCAGGTCCCCTCAGTTGGTCTTAGTCTACTGGGGAAAAAAGCTGGCGGTAAATCCAGGGGCACTCCATCACCATGGCATGCTGCCACACTGAATGTCACTGCACATCAGCCTTTCACACTTCTCTTTAAACATCCAATGCTGGAACTCACAGGCCCTTTGGTCCCAAATCGCGGATGAAGGACAGCTGGCTTATATCAAGGAATTCTGTCTGAAAAGAAGTAAAAAAAAACCCATATTTTAGAATCTTAAAGGGTGGGGTGGAGGGAAGAGACAGATGGCAAGGGAGAAAGGAAGGAAGAAATTAATTTATGTTTACAAAACACATTATTGGGTACTGTTGTGTGCAAATGCTGTTTGGTACACTCTATAGACTAGAGAGATCAGTAACAATGGTATGGCCCTGTGAAAGTACTGATTAGAAGCACATAACTAAAACACAACCAAGAAGGAGGTATATAACCTAGGATGTAGAGATGAAATACTCAAGAAGGCTCAGGAAAGGGACTTCACTTCCAATATTGCTCTGTGTTCATTTTTGTTGTTGGAGGAGAAGGTTCTGTGGCATAGTGTGCACACAATAATAAAAGAACGTGTGAAGGCAGAGAGGTGGGCCCAGATTCAGGAACATGAGGAAGTGAGGGGTGAAGGGGAAGAGAACAGAAAGAGCAAGAAGGCAACAGGATGTACAGCTGGGCCAAAGTGAACAAGGTGAAGAAGGGTAAGAGGAAATCATGGTGTGGCATGTTGCAGAGAAGTTGGGGGACATTGGGCATAACAGGAAGAATTACTTTTAATGAGTCAAAAAGAAAGAGAATTTGAGGTCCACCTTCATTGTAGAAATTACTACATTAAAACCTATAAATATTATAATAACAACAGCCATACCTAACATGTACTGAAGACTTATTATGTGTTGGCATTATGTTTGGCAGTTTTCATACATTACCTCAAACCCCGCTGAAGGTAGTTACTATTTTCCCATTGCACAGAAGAGGAAAATGAGCTTAAGAGCAGGGGTAGGCAAAGGTTATTTGCAAAGAACCAGACAGTAAATATTTTGGACTTTCAGGGCCATAAAGTCTCTGCTGCAACTGCTCAACTCTGTCACAGTAGTAGGAAAGCAGGTATATGTCACACATAAATTAATGTGTGTGGCTGTGTTGAACAATTAAAAGTATAACTTCACATGTCACAAAGTTTTTTTTAAAAATTTAATTATTTATTTACTTATTCATAATGCACAAGTATAGCATCTTTTTACATACAACTGCTTGTATATAAAGTATATAAGTACCATTCAGATCTTCAATCATGCATTTAGGATAATGATATTGAAACACAAAAATCTATTATTAGCTCACCGAACACAGAAAAACAGGCAGTGGGCTCAATTTGGTCCATGGGTTCTAGTTAGCCAACTCCTGGTTTAGATAAGTTGTCTAACATCCATTATTATCAAAGGATAGAACTGATATCAAGTGAGACCAAAGTCAGCATCCTCAAAATTAAACTGCAAACGCAAAACGTTGTTCAACCCTTATCTTGCTCAAATTAAGTGCTTTGCATATTCTAGCTGGGTGAGAGCTACATGCAAACATGGAGACAGAGAGTGAAAACCAAATTGACAGTATGTCTTGCTTAGCATGTGCAGGGGTTTTACGAGTAATCCTTGAAACAACCAAAGTTAGAAATTGTAATGTTCCCAATTTGCAGATGTGCTTTGTGTAAGCAGCCAACAGTAAGTCTAGATCTGCCAGTGGTCCTTACACCATGCCAATAACAGCTTCCACAGAAAAACAAAGACAGAAAAAAATATTCTCCCATCATCAATCAGGAAGTAGAGAGAGGGGAGATTAGACATGGAGCAAAGTTCTGTGGGAAGTACCAGGCTGGTTTCACATGAAAGCAGTTATAAAGTTACAGAACAGGGGGAGGCAAGCACACCCTATCTAATGTGATATCACAGAGGAAGTGGCACCTGATCTCGGTTTATAACTGGGATTAACAAAATGAAATATATAGTTTTATATCTGACTGGAAATGCCTAATATTAATCTTGTGAGAAAAAATTACAAATATTTTAGAACAGTAAGTTCTTGGGAGTTTCAATTAAATGTTTATATTTCTTTTCTTGGGTTATTTGAAGAAAGTATGTTTTTAAAATTAAAAAGGGTTTACCTATCAGATTTAGTTACTAATTTTTTCCACAGTATATAAACATTAGATGACAACTGAAAAATCTGTTCAGAGTTTAATGAAGATTCAAAAAATCTATGCATCAGTTGTAAAGAAATTTAAAAGGTTTTAAATAAATTTTAAAAATCCAAAATTAAGCATATCTTCACATAGTACTTTTAAAAATAAGAATTTTAAAAGTCAAGGTCTTTAAATTTCATTTCTTATATACACGGTGATTCAGCACCATGCATTTTTAAAATCTGATTTATGAAAATACTTTTTAATTGGAAAATATAGTAACCTGTGGAGTTATTAAAAATGACATTCAGACTGTCAACCACAGAATCCAAAATGTTTGAAGACCCTAAGACATTACTTCTCATTTTATATCTAGGATAAGAGCAATCCTATTTTATATTTGAAGAAACTACTACAGACGTGGTAACTAACTTATGCAAAGAACTGAATGGAAGAATAAGAACTAAAAACAAAAATCAAGGAAACCACTTGTCTAATTTCTAGATATTCTTATTTACATAACTCTTATCCAATAATTGACAACAGAAATAATCTCTGAAAATAATTCAGAAGTCATAACTTTAGAATATAACAAAATTGCTAAATGTGAGGACTTTCATCTAAATACAAATATGCATTATAATGTAGGAAATTTTAATTGTACATTAATATGAAATTTAATTTATCTCAATGACTTAGTAAAGGTTGACTAAAGAGAGATTTCAAAGAGAAACAAGCACTATTATAGAGAAAAGAAAAAAACTTTTGGCAATAATGGTCAAATACAGATTTTTCAAATTGAAAGTAAATGTGTTATCAATTTATAGGGAAACCTAATGAACAAAATGTGCACTTTTACAAAGATTATGTTGTGCATACCTCTCAGTGCATCTTCAGTGATAAGAATTCCATTCTCCATTTGGGTGTGTGATTCCCAGAAATAAGAATTTAAAGATCAGTTGAACCTAACAATATTCCATGGGATTTACTATGCAAAGTACCAATCAGTACCTTTTTGTTTTTGTTTTGGAGAAGAAGTTGTGGAAATTTTAATTAAACAATGTTCTTGGCAATAGGTGGAAAGCGGTCTCAAGTTGAAATTTCCAATGTGATATTCCAACTGGATACTTAAAGGGTTAGAGAAACAATGTTGCAGGAATTTTTCCGGCCAAGAGACAAGAAAACAAACCTAAGGGTAAGGACCCTGGAAATAACCTGGCAATCACATTGTTCTTTCCATCTAGATGATGACTTTCAGGGGCCTCTTCCATTCCTCAGGTAGCCAAAAATTTAAGTGTGTGGCCAAGTGGGAAATTCTCAGACACAGGAAGATGAAGGGGTTGGGAAAGACAATCCCCTGGTGATGGAAAAGGGGAGGCCCAGGTACTCCAGGAATGGCTGTCTTCCAAATAAAACCATGAACAGAGAGAGGTACAGGGTACTAAGGAGACATCTCATCAATGTAGGAATGCTGAGGCTGGACTAAGGCCTGCATCCTTCTGAGATTCCATCAGGAGAAAGAAAGCACCCCCCTTAATCTGCAAATGCAGCCATTTGATTGAGTACAGCTCTTCTCTGTTAAAATGGACACTCCATGTGCATCTTTATTTCCTACCCATTCTTCCACTCAAGTTAGCTATTCATCCTATGAACGAGGGAGGTGAACTCAGTATTATTGATCTGTGGGAGGTTCCAAGCAAGATTTCAGATCCTATCCATTTAGGGACTTCTCTAGAAAACTGTGCATTTTGTTGCACACACAGATTTTAATCTTAGGTAAGAAAAATAAATAAATTTACTGTTCCTTATTCCTCTTCCTTTTAATTCCCTGAAAGACAAACATTTTCCAGTAACTAATTAAAGTGCCCAGTTAGAGGGCTCTTGTTATAGCCAGCACTGATTCAGTTTCAAAACACAAGAGGAATTCTTGCATGAGTTCTTGTACCTGAAAAAGGTATATCTGCTCAACTCAGATACATAGCAATACTTCTTTTATAAATTTATGTCAAGTAAGAACATAAAATACAGGCGCACCCACTTTCATTCAGAAAACTGACTGAATTACCAATAATCTCTGATGGAACTGTGATGCAGAATCAGATAGAACACTGGGATGTTCTGTTTGTCCCAACTACAAGGAGGAAAAAAGGAAATAAAAACAAAGAAAGTCTTCATAATCCTGGAAGAACAGGTAGTTGTCTGAGTGCCTACCTAACCAATGACTTAATAAAAGGAAGAAGAAAAAAACTGTCCATGTCTAATCTCAAAATCCATTTGAGAAAACTGAACAGTCACTGCTTTGAAGCCTAAACACAGTTCTTTCTGGATAAATCCTATTACACAAATCCCACAATAATCTTTCTTTACTTTTAAAGTACCAAAACATCTTAAAGCCGACCATAGCATTTTAGTGTAGCTCTCAAACTCTCCAGATAGGAATCACCCAAATTATTTGTCAAAAGCATAGATTCCAAATATAGATTTGGACCATTCTAGAGTTAATTTGAATGTATCCTATCTAGTTCCTTGATCTATGATCCATGATGCTATATCAGCTTAAGGACCTGAATTAACTTTAAATAGGTTCATTTTATACTCTTAAAGTATAAACTTATTATACTTGAATATACAAAAATGACTTGTAATATGCTTTTTGCAGATGGGCTTTTAAAAATTTCTCATAATTACTGAGGGAAACACACAGATGCCAATCTAATTTTAAGAATGTGATGGGGAGGCCTATAAAGATAGTCTTTAGGCCAGATTAAATTTAGTATGCAAGGAAAATAATGTTAGAGAATTAACATATATCCAATTGTATCTAATGCTTGAATCATTTTGGAGAATTCAACTGTGAGAGGGAATAATCTTAGTAAGATGAGGTCCCCTCCTTTCTGATGAAGATAATATATTCAGCAAGTTACTAACTAGGTTTTCTTCTCCAAAAGAAATATTTATAAGGCACCCTGGGATATTTAAACACAATAGGGACTAACTTTGAAAAGATTTTTATGACTGGAAAAGTAATTTAAATTAATACTTAAAAATGTAAACATTTTTTAGTTGACATCAGAATCCAAAAATGTAATAATGTACATGAATGGGGCTGGGGTTGTGGCTCAGCGGCAGAGCGCTTGCCTCGCATGTGCGTGGCCCAGGTTCGATCCTCAGCACCACGTAAACATAAATGTATTGCATTATGTACAACTAAAGTAAATAAATAAATATTTTAAAAAATGTAATAATGTACATGGAAAGAATAGAATGAACTCACCAAGTACTGTCCTAAAGCCAAAAAATAGTACAAGTAAAGTCACAGGCAGGCAGAAAAGTAAGAGAAGTGGAAGATTATTGACACAGGTATTAGTATACATTTAACTAATTCTGCATTAAAGAAAACAGCATGTTGATTTCAGAGACTGCAATAGAAGGCAATGTTTTTAGTAACCGCAGCATAGTACCCTTACCCGTGATGTTATTTCAACCATACACGATTCTAAATCCTAGAAAGGACCTGACCCCTCCCATCACCCTGCTCTGGAGATCCTCTGATAGAACCCGAATTGCTGACTTTCTTGAGAAAACGCTTCTCCAGGAAGACGCAGAAGTTCCCTCAAGTCCATCAAATATCCCAGTATGAGCTGCTGCAGAGATGAGCATCAGCCTGGCTCTGGGCCAGCTGTTGTAAGGGAAGCAGGTGTGCGCATCTTTGGACCAGCTTCCCAGGAATACGTAGGCAGGGCTCCTCCCACCACTGAGAAACAGCAGAACCAAGCATTCTCCTGAACACGCCCTCTTTCATTTATGGATCTATGTAATGGTTGGTATTGTGTAAACTAGAGGCCAAGTCACAAGTGCACCTACTCTTTAAGTTCTCCACCATGCATTGACCCCATAGTGATGCAGTCTACACACAGACATTCTCAGTTATCCAGACCTCTGGATAATTGAAAATTAATCTTTTACAAGGGCGCCATCCTCAAGGGTCCCTAAGAGGGCAGAGCTGGTGGTGCACCGGCAATGTAAAGCCTGCTTCCTCCTGCTTACCAGCTGTCTGGCTCCCAAGATCCATCTCTGGGGTGCTTCCAAGCCCCACCACCTTCCTCTCTTTTCTTAAGAGCTCTTCCTTAAGAAGAGCCTAGCTTTCTCAGGCTTCTCACTTTCACATGAGTAGACGGTTCGATCAGATGGCCATCCAAATATGCTCCAAAAAGTCTTGGGTATTCAGCTCCACTTAGCTGTTTTCATCACTTACTACTCAAAGTTTTTTCTCTGGAACTCAAAAGGACTCTTGGCAGAAGAAGCTTGAGGGGGAGAACGGGGTTGATTTCTAGATAATCTAGTCCGTGGTAGCACTCAGGCTCACTGAAGTCTGTTGCTAGAGACGCATTAAGTTCTATTCGATATATGGCCATAAACTGATTCCTGGCTGTCAAATAAATTTTGTATTCATTAATTTGTTTTAATTCAAGGGAAAATGTAAATATGGATGCAAACACTAGGTTAAAAAAATTACCCAAAACTCAGCTCACAATTTACTCTTTTAGAAATTACTTCAAAATTTAAGTCACTGAAGAGTACTTACTGTGGCATGATAATTTCTATACATGGGCATTTTTAGTATCTTTGTCAGGTAATCTTCTAGTTGTTTCTGTAATGCAAATATTTTAGATAAGAGTTAATATAGCCATATTTATAAAACATTTTAAATAGTGATAATGATGAAATCATCATTTCATCTTAACTTCTGTAAGTTATTTAAATATTTACTAATATTATCACTGGGCAAGGAACCCTGAATAGCATTAAGGTATTATTTCTATAGTATTTCTTCACTCATTATTTAAATCTCTTCTTGTAATTTAATATTCCATATGCATAGTTATATCTCTAAATTGCTAACAAGACCTAAGCAGTATATGTTTCTAATCCTCCATAGCTATTAAAATAGGATTTGTTTGTGGTAGGTAATTTTAAGTCATTTGTTGATTTTACCAAAACACCTGTGTATTTTCAATTCTAGCATTTAGTTTACTGGAAGATTCATCATAATTTTTAAATAGTTTTCAAGGAAAAGGGGAGGAAAGTGTTAAAAGACTTTCTAGTAAGATGTACCCTGATTTTTTCAAATATGTTAAAATGTGTGTGTATGGGGAAGGTGGGGGTTTATAGGCTCAGAGCATTGGAGTAACACATGTCAAGTGTATTGACCTTGACGCACAATCCAGCACCTTTTTGCTGAATCACTAATGGTTAACAGGAATAATCACTTTTAGTTGGACTCATACATATGCACACAATAACCTAAAATTACATAATTTTATATGTCTAGGTTATCTTGGAGAATATTTAGTCCAAATCCCTAAAAAGATTTTAAACGGGATGATAACTACCAAAGAAAAAAATAAAATATTCCCTCGAAACATAAAATTTTCAGATTATAAAACAGAAATCATAGCAATGAACAAATTACCTATTAATATCCTCATAAAAAAACACAAATCTCCCACCCCTTGCAGCACCAACTGTGGCAGAGTGGGCGGATGTGTCTCTTGTCCTGAGTTTCCTATCCTAGCACACGAGTCTGTGCTCAGCCTACTCTGCTAGATGCTAACTGCCCCACCTAGAGCAGAGAAATGCAACTTTCCATATTTAATATTTAAAATGAACTAACATATACAGGAGTAAATGTATGGAAATAAGTGATTTTAAGAGAGTAGATCTCAAAACCCAACATGATACACTCAATCTTCAATTCACAACAAGTTTAGGGAGGTACTAAGAGGAGGACAGCTCTTCATAGCAGAGTTACCAACAAATACTCTTCAGCGCTGATACACCCTCTCAGTGGCTTGGGAGGATAGGAATGCCTCACTGGTTTCAGAGAAGCTCAACCCTGCTAGGGCCACAGACCACTTCTCATTAAATGCCATCTTTCTACTGTGCTGCAAAACTATGTTCAAAACAACAGAAGACTACATATGTATAATACATCAAAATACACTGTACTGTCATGTATGTCTAAAAAGAACAAATTAAAAAATAAAAAGAACCAATAACAACAAAAGAGTGAAAGCACTTACCCTTCTACCAAAAAACTGTTCTTCTCGAATCATGTTTTCAGATGAACGGGGCAAACTTGGCATCTCTCGAGGCTCCTCCCCTCTAACATTCTGTCTTCTAAACGTGTGTCTAAAACACACACATAATACAAACATTTATTAGAGAATTATTTGGCTATAACTCTCCTATTTCATGAAATGTCTTATTTTTAAAAGAGCTTATTTAATTGAAAAATATCTACCAACAAGGGTAGATAACCTAGAAAATGAATGGAATATACTTCCATCCAATTTGTGTGCTGGGATAACTTCATCTGAATTCTGAAATGGTTACCTTCTGGTGGGAATGGGAATTCGAATAAAGGCTTTGTACTTCAGCAGCTCTCTATGAAATTCTTGAAAGTGCTTGAATTTCCTCTTAACTTGCCATTTAAATTCCCCATGTGTTAATTCAATAGTGTACAGATTGATACTTGGCACCTATAGTGATAAACAAAAATGGTTGGTATTTTAGATAATAAAAACTCCAAAAGCTCTCAATGAAAAATAGCTAATTAATTAGTAACATGGAAGTATTCTTAAGTTCAGCCTACATATTTTGCATAAGTACTTTAAGCAAATGTTTTTCAAAACCAATTGATTACAGAAATAATATTCTCTTAAACATCCACATGATAAATTACACAAGACAAACTTTGGATCACACCATACTCCTAAAAGTCCTTACACACACATACACACACACACACACACACACACACACAGAGAGAGAGAGAGAGAGAGAGAGAGAGAGAGAGAGAAACATACAAAGAGAGGAAACCTGAAACCTGGTAGACAATGAGTGAAGGCACTAATTAGCACTGGGGGTCTAGACCACAGTACAAGCAGTGAACAGGTAACCAGTAGAGATGAGAGGGAAACAGGAGGTGGTGGATTCTAGGAGCACCACCTTAGACAATTTTGTCTTAAAAAAAGGCATGGCGTGCCTTCTCCCTTGCTTCTTCTGAAACACACTGCAATGTCTAGCTTCATCTATGCCACTCCCCTGCCCTGAGGCACTACCAGTGTTCAAGAGGAATGGGTAGAGACAGTTGCTGCAGTACTGAGTATACAGTATATACTTGGATAATATAATACTATCTATTATTATTATAACATATTAATACTATGACACCCATTATTCAGATGAGGAAATTGAGAGAGGTTAAGTAACTTGTTAGAGATCACAAAGCAAAGACAGTAACTAACCCTGCAGTCTGGCTCTAGAGTCTGTACAATTACCTCTTACACGTTATTGCCTCTCAATCTAAAAGCAGGCAGGTAAAATAAGAGGCAAAGGTCATCATAAATGCAGCAGTTTATCAGGGAGACATGGACCTAAAACATAAGAAAAGCCTAAAGTCTCAGGTGGAACACCAAGGTGGGTATAAACTGGGAGTGAGCACGTTTAGGTTGGCCTGGTGAAGGCATTTTACTCTAAAGCTTTGTCACTGTTCAGTGAAAACGCGTATGAATGAGGACTAAAGGATGCAGCCCCAGGAAAAAATAGAGAGGCAGAGTCTGCCAGTAGAATTCTCTCAACAGTGCTTTGGGTAATAGCACTAGCTAATCTTGAATCATCTTTTGTTTTGTTTTGTTTTGTTTTGGTACTGGGGATTAAACCAAGGGCTTAACTACTCAAGTCACATCCCCAGCCTTTTTTATTTTTGAGACAGGGTCCCTCACTAAGTTGCTGAGGCTGGCTTAGAACTGTGATCCTCCTGTCTCAGCCTCCCAAGTTGCTGGGATTACAGGTATGTGCCACTGCACCCGGCAGTATTTTTTTTTTTTTTTTTAAGAGCCAAGTAGAACAAGCAGTGTCTTACTAAACAAGCATTAGGAAAACTAAACTTTTCCCTGACTTATACTTGGTATTCTAGTTATGATGGATATGCTTGCAAAGTCCAAATGAAAGAGAAAACTGGAGAGAGAGGAAGGCTCAGAGAGGCACCTTGCAATTTAAATCAATAAATTGCCTTCAATGCCAAAAAGAGTATTGTCCAGAAAGGGGAGAAAGGAGTATGCGAATCAAGATGAAATAAGAAGGAAGCAAAATTTCAAGATATGAGGATTTGGAAACAATCCAAACAAAAAGACAAACAACAAACTAAAGAATATGGTCATAGCCGGGAGGAAGGAAAATGGAAGTCAATGTAGTAATTCACATGTATCAACAAAAAGACAAGTTCTTGGAGGGGAGCATGGGAGGAATGGAGGAACTTTGGATAGCGCAAAGGGGAGGGAGGGGAGGGGAGGGAGTATGGGGGTAAAACGGTGGTGGAATGAGATGGATATCATTAGGCACGTGTATGAAGACACTAATCGTGTGACTCTACTTTGTGTACAATCAGAGAAATGAAAAATTGTGCTCCACTCCATTTTTTGTGTACTAGGAATCAAAATGCATTCTGCTGTCTTTTTTTTTTTAATATTTATTTGTTTGTTTTAGTTATAACACAATGCCTTTATTTTTACGTGGTGCTGACGATCGAACCCAGGCTGTGCCTGTGCTAGGCGAGCGCTCTACCACTGAGCCACAATCCCAGCCCCAGCATTCTGCTGTCTCGTATAATAAATTAGAACAAATTAATTAATTAATAATAAAATAAAATCAGCACTCCCCCCCAAAAAAAAGGAAGGAAGGAAGGAAGGAAAGAAAGAAGGAAGGAAGGAAGGAAGGAAGGAAGGAAGGAAGGAAGAAAGAAAGAAAGAAAGAAAGAAGCAAGTTCTTGAGCGCCCTGACCCTTGTCGTAGATGTGAAGCGCTCCACCTCCAGAACTTGGGCTTTTATTGGACAGCCGGAGAGATACGTCTGTATATTAGGCTCCTTAAATCCTTGAGTGTTATACACAGCAGAGAAAGGGATACATCCTAAAAAAATACATAAGGAAACAAAGTTATTCCAACAGGTGACAGTAGCATGATTTTGGCCTCCTTTTGAGAATCAATTGCTAAACTAAGCAAGCCTCTTAAGGGATGATTCTCAGCCCTGTGTTCTGATCTCTGTAAGGAAGACAGATCATTTGCTGGTTATTTCAAACTGGGCTCTGCCAACCAACCCTGACAGACGGGCTCCCTTCTCCCTCAGAGCTGCAGGCTTTACCTTCCTGAGTTCTGGGATCGCTGGGAGACACATCGCATTCCACCTCCTCTCCCTCGAAGTGGAGTTCCCGCGTGTCCAGATTTTCTATCAAATTGCTCATGTCGGCAGCAATTTTCTGCAGTGCAGAGGTATTTACCCTTGGCTCGTTTTTCAGGGACATGTTAACTTCAGACGGTCAAAGCAATGGGGCTGAGAAAGGAAAAGGGGTTACATAATTACCTCTTGGTCCAGGAAAACCCTGTCCCACAATTTGAATCAGTTACCCCAAATGACCTTTCAATTACCTTCTGCTTAACATTTAAAGGACTCCTAGCTTGTAAGTTAAAATGGAGAGACATACTTAATTGCAAACAAAAAAGCAAAAGAAACACCATATTGAATAAGTGCCAATATTTCTCTCAAACAGTTTTATGAACTTGGATAAATAAAGAGAGATGTAAAGGAAATAAATCAATTTGGGAATGCTTATTCTGAGAAAATAAATTGCTTCTTAGCTATAATGAATACATGAAAAGAAAAAATATCTTGTAAAATAAGTACCTTTCAACAGTTTTCAACATTTCCTAAAGAAAATTTAGGGTATTTCACATATATAAATATGTAGATGTGAAAATATTTTTATGATAACATAATCATTGTATATTTTCTGTTGGTAATATTCCATGCAGAGTACACTACCTCTCTGAGATATGAGGTTTTAGACATGACTTTGTATGAGGTAGAATGATGTACATATCTTGAAAGGAAATTGATCAATATCCTTGCTCCTAAAGATACCTGAAGTGCTAGAATTACACTTCTCTCCTTTTTAAAGAAAACTGGTTCTATTTCATCCTGACATTTAATAACACAAGTCGCTGCACATCAGTACCCAGGGAAGAAGAGTTCATATAGATATTATTTTTCATTTAAAATACTGTGATTTAAGCCTTCAGCACTGTCATCAAAGTTGGTTGAAGATTTTATAATGCTTGATATAGAAATAATCTCTCTGTCACAACCAAGATCTAAATGGAAGGGCTCTCATACAGCTAATTCTTTTGCACATGTTCATTAATTATTGCAAATTACAAACATTAACTAAGCATCCACCATATGCGAGACTCAAGGAATGAGAATATGAAGGGGAATAAGGCCAGTCCCTGTGATTAAGGAGTACCTGATGTGGGTGAGGAAAATAACTGAATAACCCCTAGTTCACTATTGCTCACATTCAAGGTCTTTCTGAGGATGCAAGGAGAAGATGCTTAGCAGGGTTCTCTCCTACAGGAGCTCTAGAGAAGCTGGGTGCCCATGTAGGAATGCAAAGGAGAGCCTCAGGCAAACTTGGGCAACCCTTGTTACAACTCAACTAGTCTCTAAAACCTACACGCTGTTGTGTCTGGTAGAAAGAAACCTTGTTTGGGAATTCAAAGATGGGGGTGAACGAGGGCAGTTCTGGTTTGGAGATACACACACACACACACATTTATGTATGTAAATTAATATATCTAAGTTCCTGTGAGCTGTAAAATTAATCATCTGTATTTTTCCATGTTGGCTATAGGGAAACTTGAAGCCAAACTCATAGCCTGCTTTTAGCAAAATATAAGATTATTTTTGCCTATATCTCTTCCATTCAACTTCTCTCCCACTTCTAATTTTTTTTTTTTTTTGTGGTACCGGGGATTGAACTCAGGGACACTCGACCACTGGGTCACATCCCCAGACCTTTTTTGTATTTTATTTAGAGACAGGGTCTCACTGAGTTGCTAAGTGCCTCACCATTGCTGAGGCTGGCTTTGAACTCGCAATCCTCCTGCCTCAGCCTCTCAAAGTGCTGGGATTACAGGCATGCGCCACCACGCCGGCTTCTCCCACTTCTAATTTATATTACAATAATAGTTAATGGGTACTAATGGCTTAGCATGCACCCAGCTGGTGGTAATCCTTACATAAGCTATTACCTTGATCATTAATAATAAACCATCAAAGTCTTGCTATTTCTATTTTGAACATGATAAGAATTTGTCCTCCTCTCTTTGTAGATAAGGAAACTGAGACACAGATTAAATAATTTGACCAATGCTTTGTGGTGGAACAAGGATTTCAATCCAGGTTTCTTTTTTATTTTTATTTTTTTTTTTTGGTACCAGGGATTAAACTCAGAGGCACTTGACCACTGGGCCACATCCCCAGCCCTTTTTTGTATTTTCATTAGAGACATGGTCTCACTGAGTTGCTAAGTGCCTCGCCATTGCTGAGGCTGGCTTTGAACTCTCGATCCTCCTGCCTCAGCCTCCCAAGTGCTGGGATTACAGCGTGTGCCACCGCGCCCAGCTCAATCCAGGTTTCCATGACCCAAAAGTCAAGGTTCTCAAACACAGTCTTTATCTTGCTATTTTTTGGAAATATGTAAGTGCCTTTGAATAGAGGGAAATGTTAACATAAACAAGCATCCTGGGGCAAATCCCTTTAAGAGATGACTGGCATAATCCTAGCAGCTTGGGAGGCTGAGGCAGGAGGATTGCAAGTTCAAAGCCAATCTCAGAAATTTAGTGAGACTCCTTCTCAAAATTAAAAAAATAAAAATAAATAAAAAGGGCTAAACCCAGCCCTCCTTTTTATTTTTTTTACTTAAGCCCCTAGGTTCCATCACTAGGAGGAGGGAGGGAGGGAGGGAGGGAGAGGGAGAGGGAGAGGGGGAGGGGAGGGGGAGAAGGAGGGAGGGAGGGAGGGAGGGGGAGGGGGAGGGAGGAGGGAGGGAGGGAGGGAGGGAGGGGGAGAGGGAGGGAGGGAGGGAGGGAGGGGGGGAGAGGAGGGAGGGAGGGAGGGGGGGAGGGAGGGAGGGGGGGAGGGAGGGGAGGGAGGGAGGGAGGGAGGGGAGGGGGAGAAGGGAGGGAGGGAGGGAGGGGGAGGGGAGGGAGGGGGGGAGGGAGGGAGGGAGGGGAGGGGGAGGGGGAGGGGGGAGGGGGGGGGGGAGGGGGGGGGGAGAGGGAGGGAGGGAGGGAGGGGGGGAGAGGGGGAGAGGGAGAGAGGGAGAGGTAGAGAGGGGGGGGAGAGAGAGAGAGAGAGAGAGAGAGAGAGAGAAATGACTAATGGAAAGAACTGAAAATTCCCACCTGCAGCTCAGTCTCCACAGAACAAAGCCATTTCAACTCTTAGGGTCTTGGTTTCCTTATCTGTAAACTAAAGAGATTGAGCCATTTCATCTCTATAGAGTCCTTTTAACAATAAAACCCTAATTGTAGATAAAAGGTGCCATAAAATTGTTCAGCCTCCCTTAGTTTAATTAACTTAACCCTTGTCCTATCCCAAGAAATTAATCCAAGTAGTTTTACACCTGAATAAGAGAACTAGGTGGCAGAATGTTTTCTAACCTGAATAATTTAATTAGGGTCTATTTAGCCTCCATTTAGGAACTGTTGCCTCTGAACACAATTAAAATATTTATTTATTTCCTTTTCTCTTAATTCAACAAAGAAACACTTATTAGATGCCAAGCATTAGCCGGGTTTTGCTTTATCTAAAATACAAAGTAATTAAAAATTTAAAGGAAATGAGACAAGGAAAAAAACAGGTCAGATATTACATCATATCACATTGTCACTTGTTAATTTTTATATATTTTAGGGTTTTTTATTGATTAAAAAAACTTATGATTAACTTTGCCAACTTTCTTAGCATAGCAAAAAAAAAAAAAGGTTATTGCAAATGACCTTCCTTTTAGACAAAGTTCTAACATTAAAAATGCATACTGATAAATTTATATTTTTTGAATATGCAATTCTTTCACATTTTTTAGATTTTAATTTTATTGGTGCATTATAATTTTACATAATAGAATAGTGGGACTCATTATGCCATATTTGTACACATACATAATGTAATCAGATCAGTCTTGTTCCTTGGTAATTTCCCTTTACCTCCACTCCTCCCTCCCCCAATCTTCTTGCTGTACTCTGCTATATTCTCCTAATCCCCCTTCTACTTTTATTACTGTTATTTTAATTAGTGCATTATAATTATACATAATAGCAGCATTCACTGTGGGACTTTTGTACATGGACATTATGCAATTTGGTAGATTTTGTCCCCAGTACTTACTTTCCCCATGCCCTTTCTAGCTCCCTCCTTCCCTCTACTATATTAGTCTCCCTTTTATGTTTGTGAGATCCTTAACACATTTCCTTTTTTAATAAAATGATTTTAAAATGCATGTTAGTTTTAAAGTACATATAGATTAATCCACACATTACGAGATAATTGGGACAAATAGTATAGAACCACTGGATCAAGCTAACATAAATGTCTTATTTCCAATAGAGGAAAGATGGTGGAATGACTCTAATGTGTTTTTTCCCAAGTACATAATGTGAAAATACCTAAGTGAATCCCACCATCGCGTACACCCACAAGAATGGGGTCCCAGTTAGAATAAGACATATTCCATGCGTGTATAATTTTATCAAAATGGATTCTACTATCATGTATAACTAAAAAGAACCAATTTTTAAAAAAGAGAGAAAAGAAGCATATTAACTCATAGATGAGTAAAAAACGAAACAGGATAAAAGCCTTGATAATAACAGCCTTTTAACATTTATCTTCAAGTGTTTATTGTGTGCTAAGCATAATTTTTGCACAGAGATGTTTTTTTTAGCACTCATAACAGAATCGACTCCAGAGATTTAGTTAAGTAATTTGTCCAAAGTCACTCAGTTTGTATCATGGTCCAGGTTTTAAAGAAGAATGGCTCTAAAATCTTATGAACTTGGTTATACAGGTTTACAATTATTGATTTTATTTTATGGTTGAATGTCTGTAAATTCAAATTAATCTTTTCTGTGAAGCATATGTTCTGTGACAACAAGAGATGACTTCTACTTTAATAACCATACCTTGGAAAGGATCACATTAACCCCACTGTCATCACTATGATGGAACAACATATCCTGACATCTTTCTGAATTTTTATGATTCATGGGTATAAGATCACACAGAACCACAGTGGGCCCAGAGGGTCTGCAGATTTGCTCATGTGATCCCAAAGACTGCACCACCTAACAATGGAAACAAGTGCTTTGTCCACCACTGCCTTCACTTCATCCAACAGCTGTGTTGCTAGTATCCTTGAATATCGAGCTATAACAGACACATACACTCCTATATTGTCAAGTCTTCATGGATTAGTCAATATTTTCTTTCATCTCAAATAATCCATAATGGGGGCTGAGCAGCTGCCAGATTGCCGGCCTGCGTTACCCTGCAGTGAAATAAGGACTTCAGTGTTTACACTTAAGATAATGTAATTCATTTATTACCTCCATGTAAAATTATAGTGCGAGATCCTTATCTCTTTCAGTACCAGGAAGGGATGGTGCCAATGGAGAGATAAAAGCAGCTGTGTTTTACTTCTGTTTGCATCTATATGTGGGAAATAAGTAAGGGTTGGTTTCTGGTACTTTTTCCCCCCTGGTTTTGAATACTAAAATTAAAAATTTTTAGGGAAGATTTAATGACCTCCTACGATTCAGTGATAAAATCGGAGGAATCTAGCATTTGTGTCTGATCTCAATTTTCAACAAGATTAGGAAGCACAGAACATCAAAGAGAAGCAGATATCTTTCTTTTCAGATAATATATAAACATTCCCTTAGCCAAATAACAGTAATAACATTATCAATGAAATTAATGATATTAAAGTGAGATTTGAAATTAGCTAATATTTGCCAAATATGTGTAACATGCCAGGAACTCTACAAAGAGATTAATGATCTGACCTCTTTTAATCCTTACAACAATCTTAGAAGCTAGGTCTCTCTGTTAACCTGGCTTTAAAGAGAAGCTCAGTGAAGGTAGGAAACTTGCCCAGGGCCACATGGCTGCAAAGTGAGGCAGCTGGAACTGACCCTAGTTGATAGGCCTCCAAAGTCCAGCTATTTAACAACCAGTAACGAGAATCGGGTAGAGGGAAGGGTTGGCCACCAACAGTCTTTTCCACCTACTTTCTGTATTGTTAAAAAGCTTCCCCCATACCAATAACAACAACAACAAAACCCAGCATTTATTCTGTGAAAGTAATTGTGACTTACTTCTTGCTTCCCTTTCTAAATAATATGTGAAGTTCTCCTCTATTTTTTTCCCTATATGTTACTTGTGCTTACCAGGAGAAATAAACACAAGAAGAGTTCCAAGCCAAAAATCATATTATGATGTATGAATGTGAAAAGAATTAAAATTAGACCATTTAAGATAAAACTGATTTATAGGGATTTCTTGTTTTCCCATTTTTTATTATGATGAAACTAATTGGAAGATATATATCATATAATTCCTTCCCAAACATATTATACAGAACTTCTTTTTTCCAAAACAAATTTGACATTGCCTAAAGTATAAAAATCATAAATGTGGATTCAAGTACTAAACTCAGTCTCTAGTGATATAAGTCTTCGATAAATATTTTTTTAATTTAGCTGACTTAGAACAAAGTAAATGTCATTACCATATTTTACTTTTCAGACTATATATTTTGAGAAAAACAACAGTTTTTAAAAACCTCTTGACATTTCCTTAGATTTTTAAATATAAAAAAAAATCACTTCCATAAATACCCATGGAGGGCGTATTATATACTGTACTCAGAAAATTAGACATCAGTGGTGTAGGAGGCAGGTTGGATGACCTGTGATGGTTCTATGCTTACTATCACTGTAATCATCAGCTGCAGAGGGTCAGTGTCCCCCCTATAAACTGGAAATAGTGCCATCTGGATCTCCACTCTTAGGAAGCTTTGAGAAGTGATGTGGTAATGGATGAATATCCCAGGTGATCTGCATTGACACCTTTAATTCAATTAAAAGGTGATCCCTGGAAGGTGGGTTTCTTTCATTTCAGTATTCTTCAGGGCTGGCCTACTAGTTGGTACTGACATCTCTCATTTAGCTCCTAAAACTAAAGTATGGTCTAGCAGCTGTCTTTCCAGCTGGGCTATTTCATGAATGGGGATCTCCCGTTCAACCAGTCCTGCCATTTCTGGACTATCCACACAAATTGCAGAGAATCCAGTAAGCCTCCCCTGCAAACCCAATCAAAGATGGCGGTCACCAGTCAGATCCAGATGCTGCTCCTTTCTTTGACCAGCTCCCTGGCCTCACTCCTACTATCTCCCCTGGTTATAGGATTCCTTCTTATACATTCAAGGCATTGTCACTTGTTTCCACTACAGCAGCTCCTGCTTCCTTTGGGGTCCAGTTACTTTTGTGACTTTGATGATACCTACTAGTTCACAGCCACCCAAAAATAAATAAATAAATAAATGTGCACTCATGCACAGCATTTTGTATAAATTTTTGTAGGTCTGTAGTTATCTTCTTGCAACCCTTAGGTTAAAAAGCCCTGTCCCCTGAGTTGCGCTCATGTTCTGATGTGCCGACACACCCGTCTCCCCTTAAGACAGCGACATTCCCAGGGTAGGAGGGTCAGCCTCGTGGCCATTCATCATGGACACCTTGCTGAGCACCTGCTCAGCAAATATTTGTTATTAAGTCAATTAATCAGTGAGCTGTCCACAGAGAAACCTGTCAGCTGCAGGCTGGTCGATGCAAAACACAAAGAAGTATTGTTCCCCTCAGATCCCACAGATGCTCAGATGTGAAAGAACCCCTGAGAGGAGCATGACATGAAAGAGACAGGCGTCCAAAGCCATCACAACCAACACAGTGAACTGCTACCAGAGCATGGTGAGCCAGGCTTTTGCCCAGGGCTTCTCATGCATCATCCCAGGTAATCCTGACAATGACTTCATAAGGGTGTTCTGCCATTATTCCCACTTTATAGATAATGAGACAGGTTGACCCAGGTGTCAGCCAGAGAGTCAGTAAGCCAGCTCTCAGCCCAGCACTGGCTGATCTGCAAGCTACCTGCCTGTTCCACCCATCTTCCACTTGCCTCTGTGCCAAGGTAAGGAGCTGCTGTGCTGTGCAGTCACGTGGCCCCTCTTCTTCCCACAGCCGGGGAGTCCAGCTGCTATTACAGCTGTGGTTCTAAGAGACAGCAATGATTCTCAAGCATGACCCTCCTGCTGAGCTCCACATCTAATCTGATCTCAGGACCCCAGAGCCCTGCAGTCTTCCATTTATTTATCCTTCCCTCTGGTTTCATATCAAAGCCTCCATTTGGTCTAAGAGTGATATTGCTTTTCTCCCCAAGGGGTTGCGGTCAGAGATGATGACATTAAATCTGGACTCCCAGTGCCCGCAGACAGGAAGTTGGAAGTCATGTTCTCTCTTTTCACTAGCTAAAAACAAAAACAAACCTATAGTGCATAAAGCAGGATGTTTACATGGTTCTTGAACTTTCTGTAATATCTGCCACTGGTGAATTTCAACTAGTTTAGTATGTCATTCAGATACTTCTAATAATGATCTTTATGGCCATTTAATAATAACCCGAGAAATTGGGGAAGCATTATGACACAGAAGTGCAAATCGTTCCCGTGAGATGTCACTGTTTTCAGAAAAGACAACCTTCTGCACAACTGCTTCCCCACCCAGTACTGAACTAGGATATAACTGACATCATCTTTGCACAACTTTCTCTCTCCTTCCTTTTTTGTTCCTTCCTTCCTTCCTTCCTTCCCTCCTTCCTTCCTTCCTTCCTTCTTTCCTTCCTTCCTCCCTCCCTCACTCCCTCCCTTTCTTTCTTCCTTTCCTTTTCTTTCAGCAGTATTGGGGAACAAATCCAGGGGTACACTACCATTGAGCTACACCCCCAGCCCTTTTTATTATTTGAGACAAGAGCTCACTAAGCTGCAGAGGCTGGCCTCAAACTTGCTATCCTCCTGCCTCAGCATCCCAAGCCACCGGGATCACAGGTATGCACCACTGCACCTGGCTGCTTGAGTTATTTCTTGATTCATATGATTTTCCCTGAATCCCTTGCCCTCCCAGGGTGGGCTTTTAGATGCATCCAAGGCCTCTGTTATCTGGCATAAGCTTTCTTAGTAATTTTTTTAATATATCCTAGAACTGAATCTCACCCTCTCTGCAGTAGTACCATCTACACTAGTTAATCTGTCATCTCTGAATTCAGGCTTTGTTTCTAGAGGCACACATGAGTGTTAAGGGAAATTGACATCTACTTCAAATATTGGTAGTTAGGCATATCCTGAACTGAAAGGCACATGACATGCATCATATTTATGACTTTCTAATCCTCACAGCAATCTCCTTTTGGAATCCAGGATACAGGGCCACAGCAGCACACTGGGGTTGCGCGGTTGTGTGTGGAGGGACTGGTTCCAGTGATTGGGCCTCCCCCAGGCACTCAGTCCCAGCAGCCTCTCTGGCCTCTGCTTATTAAGACCCATGGTCAAAGACACTCTCACCCCAACACCACCAGCATGTTGCCCTCCCCCTGGGTGAGGGCAGGGCTTCAGCACAGTCGCCACAGCATGGAACACAGCTCCATGTTCCACTGACCTCTGTGGCTGAGCACCCAGCTGCCTTTCTTGGGACACTAGTAGTCAGACAACACACTCCCTTGCATTCTTCCCTGTTTCTCGTCTCACTTTGGAGGCTCTGGAATATAACTATTCCCATAAAGCCCTAGCTCAGCTCTAAGCAGGAAACTTGAGCTAGCACAGGGCTGGGACCAGGATTCCTGAGCCTGTGTTTTTTTCCACTGGACTATCCTGCCTCCTGCAGAAATCCATTCTGTGTTGAAGTTACAGTAATAACCAAAAAGAAAATCACATCATGCCTACAGTGTGCCAGGCAGGAATCCAGGTACTTTGAGCACATTAATCCTTTCTAGCCTGACAACAGACCTATCAAGTGATTGCTATTCTTATCCCCTTTTTATAAGCAAGGAAACAGAAGACATAGACAGGTTAGGCTAGGTTATGGTTTGGATATGAGGTGTTCCCTAAAGCTCCTGTGTTAATGCAGGAATATTCAGAGATGAAATGATTGGATTGTGAGAGCTGTCACCTAATCAGTCCATCCTGGTTTGAATAGACTGACTGCATGGTACCACCATAGGACTGGGGTTGGCGTGGTGTGGCTGGAGGAAGTGGGTCACTGGGTGTGTACTCTGAAAGGGTGCAAATTCCCTGCGGCCCCTCCCCCTCTATCTCCGCTTCTTGGCTACCATGAGCTGAGCAGCTCTCCTCTGCTGCCACCCTTCCGCCATGATGGATAGCCTCACCAGGAGCCTGGAGAAATGGAGGTGGCCACCACAGAGTAAACCTCTGAAACCATGAGCCAAAGTAAACTTTTCCTCCTTCAAGTTGTCCTTGTCGGATAGTTTGATCACAGTGATGAAAAGCTAATTAACACAGGTGACTTGCCCACGGTCACACAGCCACCTGAGGGGAGTCAGCTACCCGGTTTGTTCCTGTTTTGGCCTCAACTAACCTGACCAAAGTCGCTTTAGTTAGTGCTCATCTTCCTCATCTAAAACCTGAGAAGAAAAACATCTGTTTTATTGGAAAATGCAGTTATCTGTGTGAAGGGCTTTACCATACAATACTAGCCAGAAAACTCCTCTCTCAGCATTATTATATGTTAGGGGGAAAAACCAACAACCACAGTACCTCTAAGCAACCCCACCCAAAGATGAAAACTGGCCCCAATGCCAGGGGTAGGTAGATAAGGAATCTGAGCCAACACAGAAGCCTTATTCCCACCTCTCTTAATGACAACACACATGTGAATGTGTGTTTGAAGAGAAAACAAGGAAAGGCCACTCCTAATTTCAAAACTTGATAATAAGTTTATTAGGTATGAGTGAGAGACTTTGTACAACCACTGGGTTGACTTCAATCAATAAAAATCTCAGTGGGGGGGGGGCTGGGATTGTGGCTCAGCGGTGGAGCGCTCGCCTAGCACGTGGGCGACCCGGGTTCGATCCTCAGCACCACGTACAAATAAAATGCATTGAATAAAAAACACATTGTCCACAACTAAAGCAAATAAATAAAAATATTAAAAAAAAATCTCAGTGGGGGAGAGTCTTTATAGAAAAAGACTGATAAGAAAAAAACTGATTAGACTTCAAAAAATCATATCCTTCAATGTTAAATGAATATTCAATTTTGTACAGTCAGTGATAGAATATTCACATATGTGACTCAGGAGAGGACATTAACTGCATGGACACTTTTAGGAACAAACTTTATTCTGGTTGACAAATTGTGCTAAGCAAAGTGAGAAAAATGTTTTTCTCTTAAGGCACACTGAGACCACCACTGATTCCATGAGGGAGAAATAACTGTCAAGATAAAGATTTTCCCCAATAGGGTTCATCTGTATTAAAATGACTGAAAAAAAATTTTCTTTACTCATTCTGAATACTAAATAAAAACTGTTATGGAGTACAATGTTACTTTTGGTAAGAACTCATATGATCAAGAAGCTATAGATGATTCAAGAGTTTTAATTCCATCATTCCACTGTTATTGTTTCTTTTTCTTAAAACTGGCCTTGCTGTTATGACAGTAGCCCCACTTAGCTAGAAGAACTTTTATTCCTCCATACAGACTTTATCACTAAAATTTTTCTCAGATGCTGGGCATGGTGGCATACGCCTGTAATGCCAACGATTCAGAAGGCTGAGGCAGGAGGAGTGCAAGATTGAGGCCAGCCTCATCAACTTAGCAAGACCCTTTCTCAAAATAAAAAGGGCTTGGGGTGTAGCTCAGGGGTAAAGCACCCTGGGTTCAATCTCCAGTATTGGGAAAAAAATTCTTCCTGGGTATCTAAAGTCTTATTCCTCCTTCTCATTTCCTTTCAAAGCAATGGGCAAATAACTTCTGTTGGCCTGTGTTTAGGAAGCATGGTGTTTTGAATAACCCATGAGACAGCCCACAGGCAGAACAATTCACTTCACCTATGAGAAGAATGAAGCTGGCAGAGGCACAGATATAATCACCTCCAGACATTCTCCAGGGCTAGTTGGTGCTCATATTTTTTCACAGTGCTAGTAGACATAGAAAAAAAATCTCAATTTTAAAATCATTTACATAATTACAAAATAATGTTTGTAGAGGCAGCATAGTACCATGGTAGGTATGTGATTTTGAGTCAAATGACCTGAAATCTGATGTTCCTTAGGTTGACACAGTTGCTTATATCTAAGTCTCAGTTTGCCAAGGTGTAAATTAGAGCTCCGGGTACATCATATGCTAAAATAACCTTAGCTGCTCCTATGCCCCTACCGCCCCCCAACCCCATCATAGAAAACATTGATAGAAAACACTGCTGTGAACTTCTGGGGGGGAAAATGGGTTAAGTGAATAAGTATGACCCAAGACAAGACTGCTGAATAAATTGTAATTGCTTTTAGAAAATATGTAGTCAAGGATAATGGCAGTGGTAGCAATAGAAACAATAATGAATGAGGAACACCAGTGTTCAAGAAAACAAAAATGAACTAAAGTCAGGTGGGTACACTAGAGCTGAAGCTGAAGGGACCCAGGAGGTCTTGGTCTTGGATAAAAGGCTGTGATTACAATTCTGTTCCCCCGAGTGACTGTTAGGAGACGTGACTCCAAGACTATGACAGTATCCACATATCAGAGAAAACATTTGGCCTTTGGTTTTTGAGGATTGGCTTCTTTCATTAAGCATGATATTCTCCAGCTCCATCCACTTACCAGAAAATGCTATCATTTCATTCTTCTTGAAGGGCATCTAGGTTGGTTCCACAATTTAGCTATTGTGAATTAATGTGGGTATATCACTGTAGTATGAGGATTTTAAGTTCTTTGGGTATATACTGAAGAGTGGGATAACTGGGTGAAATGGTGGTTCCATTCCAGGTTTTCTGAAGAATTTCCATACTGCTTTCCAAAGTGATTGCACCAATTTTCAGTCCCACCAGCAATGTATGAGTGTACTTTTTCCCCACATCCTTGCCAAGATTTATTACTTCTTATATTCTTGATAATTGCCATTCTGGCAGGAGTAAGGTAGAATCTCAGTGTAGTTTTAATTTGCATTTGTTTAATTACTAGAGATGTTAAAATTTTTTTCATATATTTGTTGACTATTTGTATTTCTTCTTCTGGGAAGTGCCTGTTCAGTTCCTTTTCCCATTTATTGATTGGGTTATTTGTTTTTTTGGTGTTAAGTTTTTGAGTATTTTATGTATCCTGGAAACCAATGTTCTATCTGAGGTACAGGCGGCAAGATTTTCTCCCACTCCGTAGGCTCTCTCTTCATGTTCTTTATTGTTTCCTTTGCTCTGAAGAAGCCTTTTTAGTCCCATTTATTGATTCTTGGTTTTATTTCTTGCACTTTAGAAGTCATGTTGAGGAATGAGGAAGGTGGTTCCTAAGCCAACATGATAGAGAGTTGGGCCTATATTTTCTTCTGGTAAGTACAGGGTCTGTGGTCTAATGCCTTGGTCCTTGATCTACTTTGAGGTTTGTGTGGGGGTGAGAGATAGGGGTTAAATTACATTCTGCTACATATGGATTTCCAGTTTTCCCAGTACCATTTGTTGAAGAGACTATCTTTTCTCCAATGTATGTTTATGACACCTTTGTCTAGAATGAGATTACTGTATTTATGTGGGTTTGTCTCTGTGTCTTCTATTCTGTCCCATTGGTCTTCATGTCTGTTGTGGTACCAATACCATGCCATTTTTGTTACTATAGCTCTTTAGTATAATTTAAGGTTTGCTATTATAATATTACTTTTCTCACTAAGGGTTGCTTTGGCTATTCTATTTTTCCAAATGAACTTCATGACTGTTTTTTCTACCTCTATTAAGAACCAAAGGCTGACTTTTTTCTTTCCTTTTTTTTTTTTTCCTTTTTGGTACTGGGGATTGAACCCAGGGGCACTTACCTACTGAGTCACATCACCAGCCCTTTTTTACATTTTATTTAGAGACAGGGTCTTGCTGAATTGTTTAGACTGGATTTGAACTTGCAATCTTCCTGCCTCAGCCTCCTGAGCCGCTAAAGTGAACTTAACAGACTTTTCTGCTGCTTACCACCAGAGAAGAGAGAGAATTTAAAGTCTGGGTCCAAGTAAATTATATAACTACTTTAAAAAACAAGCACAACTCTTGAAAGTAACTTAACAAAATCCAGGGTTCCCTACAATATATCAATCACAATGTCACCTAAAATTATTAGATACAGAAGCAAAAATGTAATACGTTCTGAAGATAAGAGGCTATCTATCATCTTGAGAGGCTGAAATTAACTAACAAAGATTTTAAAGCAACCACTAAGATAATTCCCAAGAATGTAGAGAAAAACAGATTCTTAATAAATGAATAAACTTAAAAATCTCACACAGAAAAAGAAAAATTAACTGGATGCACCTAGCAGACAAATGATCACAGAAGAAAGATTCAGTAAACGTGAAGATAGAGTGGATAATTTCTAACTGGTCTAAGAGCAGAAAGAAAAAAGAAGAAGACTTTAAAACAAAAGAATAGAGCTTCAGTGACTTACGCAACAACATATATTTAAAAATCTCACATAGATATAATTTGAATCCTAAAAGAACAGAGTAGAGAGAAAATGGGGCAATAAAAATATTTGAAAAACCAATGGTCAAAAATTTCATTAAATTGGTGGAAGGAATAATTTAATAAATTCAAGAAGTTTGGTAAATCCTAAGCAGGAATAAATACAAAAATAATCAAACCTAGCTAGGTACTTCAAAGGCATGCTGCTAAAGCGTAAAAAAGAGAAAATCTTAAAAAGCAGCCAGAGGAAAACTAGCTTACTACATTTAGGAAAACTCTACCAATCACTATTCACATCTCACCAGAGATAAATGAAGGTCATAAGATAGTGATATGTTCTAAAGCTCAATAAATATAATATTGAGTGAATAAGCAGTTGCTTTTCCCTAAAATAATCTACTAATTCAAATTCCAAAGAATTACTCACAGAATTCAACAATATGATCCTAAAATTCATAACAAGTTATAAGAACAAGTATATAAGGCTTGCCTGTAGATCAATGAGAATTATAAACATGAAGAAATTAAAATTGTGCAGTAACAACTGGAGAGAGAGAGAGAGAGAGAGCCCCAAAACAAACCCATGCATGTTTGAGTTCTTGGTTTATGAGAATGGCATGAAATAATGATGCTGAAATTATTGGCAATTCTTAAATATAAAAGAAAATTAGTTCTTTCCCTCAGAGTTCCTATAAGAATATTTTCCAGATTATTCCTAAATGTAAGCAACAAATGGTTTTGGGACTAAATATCTAAGTGTGAATAAAAAAATTTTAAACTTTTGAAATAAAATACAGAAGAATGTTCTTAGGACCTTAGAGTCAGGAGGGAATATTAACAGGACATAAAAAGAAAAAAACCATGAAGGAAAGAGATGAAAAATTCAACTACACTACAATTTAAAACTTTTATTAGACAATTAACAAACTTAAACAAAAAAATTCAAAAGAGGAGTCCAGATTAGAAGATTTAAGTAGAATATACAGAGAACTACTATAAATTCATAACAAAAAGACCCAAAACACAACAGAAAATACACTGGCAACTCACGGGAGATCAACTCTAAATTATCGATAAACCTTTAAACAGGCTCAATTTTTCCACTGATCAGGAAATGAGATACCATCTCACACCCACTAGATTGGTTAACTTTTTGCAAGTCTAAAGTTAGCTGCATTGGTGAGGAAAGGGAACTCTCATGCACTGCTAGAAGGAATGTCAATTGAAATAACCATCTAGAAAACAATTTGGTGTTATCTAGTGTGCTGAAAGATGACAGCATCTACCACCCAGTAATTCTTCCTCTAAGTATATTTACAACAAAATTCCCCTGTGGGGGGGTACAAAAAGACATATATCCAAATTGGCATGGAAGCACTATTCTAAATAAGGGAAACCAGACAACTGAAATATCTAACTGAATGGATAAATTGTATTTTAATGAAATGTTATACAGCAGGGAAAATAAATGCATCAGAAATGCGTGTATCAGCGTGAATAAATCTCAACACAAAATTTGGTGAAAAAAAATCTAGTTTATAGTTTTTATTTAGTATTTTAAAATGCAGAGCAACCTTGTATGTTTTCTACAGATAAACATATGCAGAAATATGACCTAGAAAGCAATGAGGAGCTGGGCACAGTAGGCACACCTGTAATCACAGCAACTTGGGAGGCTGAGGCAGGAAAATCACAAGTTCAAGGCCAGCTTGGGCAATTCTGTTTCATAATTAAAAATAAAAAGAACTGGGGATGGAGCTCAGTGGTAAAGCACCCCTGGGTTCAATCACCAATACCACACACACAAAGGGAAGGAAATGATATATAAGAACTTACACACACACATACACGGAAAAAAAAAAAAAGAAAAAGAAATTCAGGAGAATGGTTACCTTTGGGGAAAAAGGGAGGGAAGAGAACACAATCAGCACAGGCAGGAGGATCGAAAGTTCAGAACTAGCCTCAGCAATTTAGTGAGGCCCTAAACAACTAAATGAGATCCTGTCTCAACATAAAATACAAGAAAGGGCTGGGGATGTGGTTCAGTGGTTAAGTGCCCCTGGGTTTAATCTCTGGTACAAAAAAAAAAAAAAGAAAGAAATTACGAAGAGGACTTGGTAAATCAGTAACAATTTATTACATAGACACTGAATGATACATGTATAAGTGAAAAAATAGCTATATATGGATGTCATAGGCACTTAAGTTTTATTTCCTAAATATTAACCTCCTTTCAAATATTTCTTTTAAATTACACAATTTTTAAAACCTCCTACTATATATGACATTTTAATAACGTCCTTAAATCCAAGCCTGGTTGATGATTTTTGCATTCCTTGCAAACAAATAAAACTCATTGCTCTTTCTAAATTCAGCTGATACTGATAACCCACTAACTTGGAAATGTGAAAGATACTTTGAAGTGTTTTGTCCCCCAAATGTTCATACCCACCTTTGCATGTTTATATCTGCAAACACTAACCTGGTTCTCCTTTCAACCAGTGGTTGACATAACACAAATGTTGGCCAGACTTGGGGATTAGTTCAACACCCAGTAAAAAGATGAAGTTAAATGGGCCCATAGAGAGATTGAAAGCAAAGTTGGCTTTGATGCTCCACGGTTCTGGTCTATGAAGTTGGAGTACCCACCATTAGTGATAATGACACTACACTAATGGGAAAACAATCCTCAAAACTGAAGCTGTACCACAGCAGTGGCAGAGGTCTATAATCCCAGCCACATGGGAGGCTGAGGCCCCTGGATTCTGGCTGAGACACAGTGTGGGGAGGGGCAGGGCCTCCTGGATTTGAATATCCATTCCACCCTCGCAGCTGTGTAAGCCTTGCAAGTTAGCTTCTCTGTGCCTCAGTTTCCCTGTCTATAAATGGGGAGGATAAAATTACATGCCTTTTTGTGTTATTGTGAAGATTACGTTAGTTAACTTATACAAAATGCCAAAAGTAATTCTGGGCCCAAAGTATAAGGACTATATGTATTAGCTGCTATTACGTGAACTAGCTTCTTTCTTTTTAAAAACAAATAACAATAATAATGAAGCCAAGAATTTTCTCAAAACTCTAAATAATAATATTAAAAGAACTGCCTTGTTTAAATTCTACTGGTGGTCGCAATTTTCAATAAATTATTTTAGAGAAACGAGAAAATTTGGATTTCCTTAAGCAAAATAAGTGCAAATTGCCCTTTCTTTCAACAACTTTCTTAGATTTGTTCTTTTTACATATTCTTATTTAAAACCTATATATTTCTCCCTAGACTTAAAGATTTATAATGCTGTTCACAAGAGTATTTCTACTATGAACATATCATCATAGGTGAGTTTACAACACATTTATAATAAGAAAATTTTTCTCCTTTCAACCAGTGGTTGACACAACACAAATGTTGGCCAGGCTTGGGGATTAGTTCAACACCCAGTAAAAAGATGAAGTTAAATGGGCCCATAGAGAGATTGAAAGCAAAGTTGGCTTTGATGCTCTTAGCAACCTTGTACTTTAATGCTATAGAAAATGAAGAGCAACCATCTGCATATTTCAAAAGATTTCACATTCATAAGTTCACCCCTTTAACAGTATGACCGAGAGAGTCACTCCTACATAGACGTGTGGCTGGCAAGTGGACCTGAGAAGGTTTGGTTGCCTGGTTCAAAATCCTACAAAATTGGCCCCTCAAGTCCTGTCCCTCCTACACACACATGTACCCCCCCCCCCCCACACACACACAGCTAGACCATTGCTTGAGCTCATTAACACATTTAAGGCACTTTCCGATCTGGCCTCCCTGTGCCTTCACAGCTCAACCTCCTACTGATGGTCTATGCTTTCTCTATTGCCAGGTCAGACTGTTTCTGGGGAGGCAGCCTAGGTCTATCAGGCCTCTGGATCCAGCTGCCAATTTTCAGGAAATATAGAGGACATAAAGACACATTGAACCACACCATTTGGATGCAATCAGTAAAACCCAGGCTGTGGGCAATTGCTGGGGACAACCCAAATTGATAAAGGGGAAAAAAAAAAAAAAAGATACAAGGGAATCTGCATATTAAAAGTGACTCAAAATGCAGGCTGAATGGCAGAATAATACAACAGGCAAGATTAAACTCTAGCATCTAGGGATGCTCATTCAGGTGGTAAAACCACAAAGAAAAGCAAGGACAGTGATTATTTGGGAATCAGGAGGGCTAGGCCTGAGGCAGAAATGTGGGATGGGCCCCTGAGGTGGCTGATACAGTTCTGTTTGACCTGAATAGTGATTACACAAGTGTATGACTAGTCATGAGTCATGAAGCTGTCCATGTGTCCTTCCCCATTCACATGTCTTCTCCAGTCACTGTGTCCCTCCTCCACTTCTCTGCCTGATGACACCTTCCAAACTCTCTTACTACAACTTCTCTGGTTCTTCCCCACCCATGCTCTCAAATTGGAGGTATCTTCTCCTGTGACTAAGCTTCACAGCACACGGTTTGTAAGTCTTGGCATTTCTGTCTCAGCTGGGGGTGTGGGATGCTTCATCTCCTCTGTAAACTCACTGGGAGAGGAAGCTGATCATCCCCACAGATGTACATAGTAAGCACTCTTTGCTGAATTAAAACAAGACTAGCCAATTAAAAAATAGGTGAGCTGGGGATATAGCTCAGTTGGTAGAGTGCTTGCCTTGTATGTATAAGGCCCTGGGTTCAATCCCCAGCACCATAAAAAATAAATAAATAAAAAATAGGTGAGAACTTTTAATCCACTGAGTTTACCCTATCACAAAATCCCTGTCCCTCCAACCCATCTTTACTCACTCCTTTGCCTTATCTGCAACCAATGTACAGACTTGGCATACTCACCTGAGTTAAGAGTATGGAGCCTTAATCCTGATTCTGCCACTTATTAACCTTTAAGCCAATAGCCTTTTATTTTATGTATGTTACTTAACCTGAGTCCCGGTTCTTTCATCTGAGGATAATCCTACCTCAGAGGATGGTGGAATATTGCAATATAAAATACTTAACCCAGTACCTGACACAAAGTAAGATCTCAACACACAGTATTATAAATACAACTGTTAATTATTAGTATCATTAATGGGAAAGATATGTCAATCATTAAGCACTGATAGTCCAGTCAAACAAAGCAAAGAAACAAAACCTAGTAATAGCATACATGTTTGCTCAATGCCAAATAAACCATGGGAAATAACTCAGCACAATCTGCTATTGCTTCAGTCTTCATCACACAAATCCAATGTTTTTTTTCCAAACTGAAGTTACCTGTTCATAGCTCTTTCACTCTTACTGAGCTGTGAGCTTCTGGGGAACATGGAATGACAATAAGATGAATTTGTATACAGACTCCCCAGTTTATATCCTCATGGAAGACATCACTGTGCTATCATGGCCCATTTTCTTCTCTGAGCCTGGACATCCCTCCTAATTCTTCTCACCCTACACTCCAGAGCTTTTAAGTTCCTTGCCATCTCTGAAAGAAATCAAGTCTGATCTGCCTTTTTGTCCTTAGTGTTTGTTGAGTAGAGATGAATTAAGTAAAGAAGGCTGTGGAGCATGCATTTGGTGGCAGACACTGGTGGGAACTGGGACCATCTCTAGACTGAGGAAACCAATGGATGTGACACTTAATCAGTAACTCCCAGCATAATGATGAACTAGGCATCCACCTGGCCCAACTCCCTTCACTTCACTGAGAAGACAGGCTCAGAGTCACCTGGAGAACGCAGATGAGACCAGAACACAGGACTCCTTGCAGCCTGCTAGCCCACACATGTCTGTTTCAGGGCGTATTCCTTCCATATAATGCAGCTCTGTGTAAGAAGGACAACCAGATGGGCAGGATCAACTGCTTTTATCTGAGCTGCTGCCAGACTCTGCTCAGTGGGTGTGAACAGGCTGCTCATTGGGAAAGAATTAGTTCAGTCCTTGCTCAAAAACTCAACTCCCATGCATGGCTCCTGGATCAGAGCTATTCTCAGGACACCCAACTCCTGCAGCGTCCATGAGGGTTAGAAAGACACAGGTTGCATCAATATGAACAAGATAGGTAAATTAAAATACAGGCTGCAAACTTAAAAGAACTGGAGGAAGTCTCTGCAGAGGGCGACTGATGCGCCATCTTGCTTTCCAGTCAGGCTGCTTCACTGGATGGCTCAAACTGCCTCACAATGACAGTAATTCACCAATAGGTATTTGTTGAGCACTCAGTAAGTACTGACCAACAATACTAGTCTATGGGGCTATAAAGGACCTTGTGCATCTTACTTCACTGTGGAAAAGGAGGGGTGCTTTAGGGGAGAAACTCTCAAAATCTCTCATTGGTCTCTTTCCTCACCAAACCCTTGGAAGAGGCTCCCCTCCCACCAGTCCTGCCCACCTGTGCTTGTTGCCAACCCTCCTCTCATTGCTCCATCAATCAACTCCCTCATCAACTTCTCCTCTGTGGCTTTTCTCTCATTATCATTTAAAACATTCTCAAGCACTTCAATTACATGGATGTTCCCCTCTAGCTGTCACTTCTCTCTCACTGTGACTTCATGGCCCAGCTTCTGAAAGTATTATGTTCCCACACTCAGCTGGATCCAACCACACATGCTCCGTACTCTCCAAACCCCACCTTCCTGTAGGCAGCTCCCTCTGTGGCTTCACCTTCCTCCAAACTTCTCCTTTGCTTGACTGATTCCTATCATCCATTTGGACCCATCTCAAGTGCCAACTCCCCTAGAAAGCATCCCTTGACCTCCCAGACTAGTCTAGATGCCTTTCCTTAACACTTCTGTGGCATCCAAGTGAATATATTGAGTCCATTCCTTTCCACTTGGGTCTGTATCCTCTTAAAAATTCTGAGTTCCCTGAAGGGAGAGGCTGGCTCTAGGTCCCAAGTCACTAGTGTCTACTAGCTCTCAGTTACTGTGTTGGATAGAACAAGGAATGGATGGACATGAGTAAGATTTAGAATAGCTCACAGTATATGCAGAACAGAGATTATGTGCATGATTACTAGGTTTTTTCCCTCACATACACATCTCAATTTCCCTAATAATCCTACAGAACAAACAGTATTATTTTAACTCTTTTCACGTGAAGAAGCATGACTCAAAATGATGAGGGTGATACTACATAACTAAGCAGGTCTGAGACTCAAATTAGGACACCTGAACTTCAAGTTCCCTGCTTTCTTCATTCTCTATAAGCTGCTGCCTTCATATTCAGATGTATGCACTTCCCTGTAAGTTCCCCTCATCAAAACCTGATATCTGAAAACCAGTCTTCTTTCCTTGTGCCTAACCAAACTATGTATTTAAATGAACATAAAACTGATTTCTGGTTAATTTGAACAAAACAAGTAAAGCTAGGAAAGGGCATAATAATGTTAGAACAATAGAGTTATCACTTCCATTTTCATCTGGTGTAATGGATGCACACAAATATTAATGGTATTGCACATTTCTCACAAGCCTGCAAGATATCTCCAACAATAGCTCATGGGAAAATGGCCAGATCTTTTATTAATATGTATATACATATACATGCATATGCATATATGTACATACATATATATGTATGTGCATGTTTATGTACATACTCATTGTTAAAACCAGGAAACCACAATCCTGTCTGGTGGAATAACTGTGCATGCAACTTTTCTCGAGGAACACACTTGACACCCAGCACTATGAGCTGTTAGCTCTCCATCAGCCGCTTCTAGGCCTCACATTCCTGTTTTTGCCACACTCTCAAGTGTACAGTCCATCACTCTAACTCCTTTTGCCCCAAACCTCTACTTTCATGTCCCATTGTCCTTCTGTTATAGTCACCTAGAAAAATCCAACGCCGGCCCAATACAACTATCTGCTTTATGTCCCTACTTGTCTTCTAAACATGGCTGGAGCAAAAGAATTTATTTACACAGACTGGTATTGGTGGGCCTTTCCAGATCTCTCTCACTCCCTCTTAAGGTCAACTTCTCAAGAAAGTTATCTACTTGATCCTTATATTTCATGACTCCTCCATCATTCTTCAACCCGCTGCAAATGGCCTCCATTCCACCTACCACCAAATATCTTTCTCCAAAGTTAATAACCACCCACATGTAATAAAGTCTGTAGGTTCCCTCCCCATTCTTATCTCACTTTTTTATTGCACAAGTGGGAGAAAATCTTTGCCAGATACTCCTTCGACAGGGGATTAATGACCAGAATAAACTTTTATTTTTTTTAATATTTATTTATTTGTTTTAGTTGTACACAATGCCTTTATTCTTATGTGGTGCTGAGGATCGAACCCAGGCCATGCACATGCTAGGTGAGCACTCTACCACTGAGCCACAACCCCAGCCCCCAGAATAAACTTTTATAAGTTTAATACCAATAGTAAAAATAATAAATAATAATAATAATAATAATAATAATAATAATAATAAGTCAATCAATAAATGAGAAAACTAGGAAAAATATTTAGATAAGGAAAAAATAAATTCTGGGTTAGTGATCATTTCCTTTGCAAGATGGGATTCCAAACAAAGGGACAAAAGATGGATAAAAAGCAGGAACAATACCCAGCTCTTGAAAGCACTCAAGTAAGCACTCTACCACTGAGCTATCCATTTCTCAAAAGAAGAAATACAAATGGTCAACAAATATATGAAAAAATGGAGCAAATTAAATTTCATGCATGTATGATTTTGACAAAATGAACCCAGCTATTATGTCTAACTATAATGCATTAATAAAAGCATTTAAAAAGTCTCTTCTATTGGCTTCCATGTTTCCACACTCTGCTGGGTTTTCTCCTCCCTCTCTGATAAATGAGACGGAGTCTCTCGTGATGCTGCTCCTCTTGTATTCAACATTGACATGCTAATATACTTCAGGATCCTAGGATCATTCTTTCCACTCTATATACTTCTCAGGGTGATCTATTCTACTCTAATGGTTAAAATAGGTGCTGAGGTTTCCTTTCTATGACACTTCTATGGTTCCAAGGTGACACCACCACTGAGTACATCTCTTTCCACTTGGACTCTGTATCCCTAAGAAGACCAGGAACTTCCTGGAGACAGAGGCCATCTCTGTTGCCAACCACTAGTGTCCACTGGGCTCTCAGGAAATGTTTCCAACTATGTTCTTCATTCTGGGCTTCAGACCTATATATCCAAATGCCTGTGAAGTTTCCCATTGGATGATCCCATAAATAACCTCAACTTAAATGCTCACACAGATTCCATCATCTTCTAACTGCAAAACATATCCTTCCTATATTTCCTTCCTGAATAAATTGGAAACATTATCTAACCAGCTGCATAAACCAGAATCCTGGAACTCCTCCTTACCAACTCTTCCCCTAACTCTCGAGGACAATTACTAGGTCCTGCCAAATTCTAAAGATCTCATCCATCTGACCACTGATATTCTATCGCATAACCATGTTAGGTTTGAGGAAGTGAAAAAAGGGGCCACGTGGCTGGGCATAGGGTAGGAGGCTGGCATTTAGACTTTTTCCCTCAATACCCCTCACCCCAGGGTGGTCTTGTGCTTCAGACCCAGAGCCAAAACACCTTTCAATAAAGTAAGTTTGGGCTGTCCAAAATAGGATTTTGTAGGACAAGCAACATCACTTTCACTTGGTTAGTTTTTTATTGTCCAGCTAAACAATATTGGTCATTCATAAAAACATTCTCTGCCATAAAGAAAACCAGATATTTTCTCCTTATAAAGTTACCACAGGAAACAATGATTTCCTGGTGAGTTTCAGCTGAGTAAAAAAAAGACTAATGAGGGCTGGGGTTGTGGCTCAGCAGCAGAGCGCTCGCCTCGCATGTGCGCAGCCCGGGTTCGATCCTCAGCACCATGTAAACATAAATGCATTGCATTGTGTACAACTAAAGTAAATAAATAAATATTTAAAAAAAAAAAAGAAAGAAAGACTAATGAACCATCAGGCTTCACTGTCACATTTGGAAGACAGTGTAATATTTAAGGTAAATAAGCCAAAGTGGATTGTGTGGATGTGAGGTTTAGGGGTAAGAAAGGATTGGAAGAGTAATGTGTAAAACATACCAGCTTAATATCACATGGGCCAAGTTGATAGGTTATTGTTTCATCATTAAAATGGTACTAATTTAAATCAAAAAGCCACAAAATAATCAGGAAATGATTATTACATGATTAATAATTGTTTGGGGAATTTTTTTGTTTTTGTGCTGGGGATTGAAGCCAGGAACCTCATGCATGCCAAGTAAGCACTCTACCACTGAGCTACCCAATGGTTTTACGAAATTCATTGTTACGGTACCTATATTTGCCCAACTCAATAAAGTGAAAAAAAAAATCATTGAGGAAATGGTAATATAGAGGGGTTTGGGCATATATAATAGAAGAAAAAATATGCTATAGCAAAATCTGCAAAGACCACTCTGTTAATATACTAAAACCCACTGCATCATACACTTTAATTGTGTGAACTTTATGGTCTGTAATATGTCCCAACAGATCTTTGTTTTTTAATACAAGCAAGGTTGTAACCATCAACAAACACATGCTGATATTTAAAGGAAGAGCAGATAATTTTCCTTGATTCTATGAAAGGAAAAATGGCAGAAAAATCATTCTGATATTTCTTGTAACAAAACCAGAGAAACTGATACTTATAACCCAAAAAGGTAAGGAGAAAAGTCATTGATGGAACACCTAAGGCAAGCAACCGTGAATGCCTGCAGTGAATATTGCTCTAGTTCCACCATTTCCACTATTTGAAGACTCTGCTCAGTGAGATAATTATGTTCTCACAAACACAAAAGTTGCACTAGAGGAGTTTTCCCCAAACTAGTATTTTAAAAAAATTACAAAAGTATGTATCACAAAGAGAACCATTGAAAGTTCAGAAAAGACACACAGCTCTCGATAACTAGGAAAAATATTTAGATAAAGAAAAAATAAATTCTGGGTCAGTGATCATTTCCTTTGCAAGACGGGATTCCAAACAAAGGGAAAAAAGATGGATAAAAGGCAGGAACAACACCCAGCTCTTGAAAGGCACACATGTTTGTGCTGGGTGATGGAGAAGAGGCAGGGTACACATTTTTTGGTCTCTACTGGAAAAACAAGTCAGTTCATTCAAAGACAGAGTCCTTTTGAAATCACTTTAAAAAGCCGATGCCAAATATGGAAGGCAAGTGTATGCTCAAAGTTTGATCCACCAAAATAGAAATTGATCATGCCTGTCCTTTGATATTCAGTACCAGTTGCTCAAACAAAACAGTTCAACGAATGAAGAAGTAAAACTAAAACCCACCCTTCAATTTCCACTCTTAGAGATAATTCACTCAAAGAACCATTCATAAGAAATGTTTGGTTTTGGGCTAGGATTGTGGCTAAGCAGTAGAGCGCTCTCCTAGCACGTGCACAGCCCAGGTTCGATCCTCAGCACCACGTAAAAATAAAAACGCATTGTGTACAACTAAAGTAAATAAATAAATATTTAAAAAAGAAAAAAGAAATGTTTGGTTTTAAAAGTTAGGCCAAGTGTGGTGGCACATGTGGCTTGTGAAGCTGAGGCAGGAGAATCAGGAGTTCAAAGGCAGCCTCAGCAAAAGTGAGGCGCTAAGCAACTCAGTGAGACCCTGTCTCTAAATAAAATACAAAATAGGGCTGGAGATGTGGCTCAATGGTTCAATTCCCAGTACAAAAAAAAGAAAAATTAAAAATTTAGAATATGCTGAGTTCACTGTGTCTTAGTGCATGGACCTTATTTAATTTACGCAGATCTGAACTCAGCTTTGTTTTAATGTGTCTACCCAACATAAGAAACATCCAGTTATGCAGAAAAGGCACCAACTTTGGAGCAAAAAAATTTAGATCTAATCTCAACACTGGGGACTCCCAAATCAACCCATTAAATCTCTACTGAAATTAAAAGGTTGCCTTTTAATCGTTATACATCTACCTCACTATGTCTGGCATGAAGTAGGTGTTCAATATGTGCTTCCTGAATTATTACTACTGAAGCTAGTATTTCACAAGCACTTACTAAATATTTTATGTGCATTATATTATTTAATAATCACGATAACCCTATAAATAGGTTTTCATATTATTTGTGTGTCTTGAATTCAGAAACTGAGGTTTATAGAGATTAGTAACCAGCCCATGTGATATAGCTGCTGGGTAGCAAAAAGAGGACCACAGAGTCCAAGCTTTTAATCAAGGTGCACTGCTGCTTGTCTGTATGTGCACTGGCCAAAGTAGTCACAGTGATCAGTGAACATACACAGTTCCTCTACTTGATGTTCGTTTTATTGGTCACCTTTTCCCACCATCTGTCTCCCTGGGAACACTACAGTGAGAGCTAGAGATCCCCACCGCTCAAGCCCATGGATTAGCAGCAAGGCACACACAGGAGGTTGGAGGAAATGCAGAATATTGGCCACACTCCAGAAATAGGATCTGCATTTACACAAAATATCTAGGCAATTCATGTGCAAAATATCCAGGCAATTCAGTTTGAGAGACACTGATTTAGACTAGCTCCAAAATGATACACTTCCTTTATGACAAGAGGAAAGAAGGTCTGAGGAGAAAAATGTGACAGAAGCTTTATACTCAGTGAGAACAAAACCAGCCTACACACAGGATCCCTAGGGAACAGATGTAGCGGCAAGAGCTGAATCCATAGGGAGTGAATCCACAGCTCCACCGGCTTCTGAAATTTCCAAACATGTGTCTTTAGAAGCAAGTATCATGAAGATAATATAAATAGATTTGAGTTTTTGGCAAATACTGAATCACTCATCAAGCTGAGTAGAGCTTGCCCCATGGACTGATAAAACATCCCTATGATATGACCACTGTCCTTCATGATCCAGGAGTTCCTTCTTATCTAGGTCACTTCATCCTTTTGAATAGTTAACATTTTTTTGAGCATGTATACAACATTAAAGTTAAACTTGAGTTTACATTGGATTTAAACTTGAGGGTTTTGTTTGTTTGGTTCTGTTTTTTGCAGTCCTGGGGATTGAACCCAGGGCCACTTTATCACTGAGTTATATCCCCAGCCCTTTTTATTTTTTGAGACAGGGTCTTGCTGAGTTGCCCATGCTGGGCTTGAACTTGTGATCCTCCTGCCTCAGCCTCCAGAGTCACTGGGATTACAGGTGTTAACCACCATACCTGGCTTAAACTTGAGTTTTCTCAATAAGGTTTATGATTTTATTTCTAAGTACTCACACAAAAAATAGACTACATTTTTATCTTCAGTGATGGGGTCAGTAGCCTCCTCTCACCACAGATCTGAGTCATGTTGGACCATAAATCAGAATCTCAGGAATCATCTATTGCTCAATATTTCTTAGTGTTTAAACAGAGCTATGAAATTCTTACCTGTTTAAACTCCACCTATGAAATTCATACATATAAATAAAAGAGATCTTAGCTGAAGGTAAGATGTATATTTAACTTTTTTCTTTATTCTCATCTTAAAAATAAAAAATGAGTTACATTTATTTCTTAGTTGTAAATATTTACTCTGGGGACCTTAGAGAAAGGCATAGCATCTAAGTGGAAATTATTTTCCTTCTTTAGTTTTATCCTTTTTGTTATTTGAAATCTAAGTGGGTTCTTTTCCTCAGAGTCTTCCATTATTCATTGTTAACACTTCCTACTATCCCTTTGCTTGTCTCATTTAGGAAAAAGTCGAACAATTAGGATGAATTTCTGGCTAACTGATCATTGAGATGATTCCTAGGAAATTTGCAAGATGGCCCTCCTTCAACCACCACTGATTTACAAAAAGATTTGCTTTTAATTCTCACCCCTCTTACTCTGTAACTGCCATGAATCATTCTCTGGACTCGGAGATTTTCTATAAATTACATCAAATAACCTGGGGTTTTACAATAAAGAAAAATGAAGGAGGTTTGTATGCTGAAAATTCAAAGGGTGAGTGGGAAGCAGAGCAAAGTTTAGGGCAAAGTAGCTTCCAGGAGGAGTATGACTCAAAGCCAAGTCCAGAGGCCACTGCAACCAGGAGACACACATTAACTAGTGGAGGAGTCCCGAGCAGGTAACCCACAGCTCGAGGAATCTCATCCTGAGTTTCCACAACAGACCAGTCCAAATAAGAACAGAAATGGATTGTGTTAAAAACTAATAACTGGGCTGGGATTGTGGCTCAGCGGTAGAGCACTTGCCTAGCATGTGTGCGGCCCGGGTTCAATCCTCAGCACCACATAAAAACAAAGGCATTGTACACAACTAAAACAAATAAATAAATATTAAAAAAAAAAAAACTAATAACTGTTGTGCTAAACTCAACACATTGCTGGTGGCACTGTTAGTGGATAACCCATTGCATAACATAGTAGTATGTTTGTAAAGCCACAAAAATATTTGTAATTTTTGACCTTTAAAATATGCAAAAAGAAGCATATACCAAGTTTTTCACTGCCAAGAAAGAAAAAACTAAACAGAATAAAGGTACACATTACCATTCAAGTTTAAATACACACACACACACACACACACACACAAATACAGGTGGGCGTTTGCCTGCACTAACGCCTGTTCTTTTGAGAAAGCCCTGGGAATTGTGTACAAGCCAACTTCATGACAGAGATACTTGACAGTGATTGATTGATTTCTGGTGCTGGGGATTAAACCTAGGGTCTTGTGCAGGCTAGGCAAGTGTTCTTCCACTGAGCTCATGATAGCGATACTCTCAAAGGCATGGGGAATGATAGAAGCACACACTATATATAGTCAGGCTGGGTCTGAATGCAGCTCACCTTCTAGACGTCGTAGCAAATTACTCAAATTTCCTTAGTCTTAATTTTCTCACCTGTAAAATGGAGATACAATATTTCTCTGACTGTAAGATGTGCTTTCTATCCCTCTTTCCCCAACACACATATTTTAACTTTCTTGAAAATAACCTGACTATTCATTTTACATCTACATTTAATGTGATGGGGTTTTCCCTACCTTTTTCCCCCCCATAAAATGCTGAACTTTAATTCATGATGTATCTTGCCATTAACAGAGTCTTGGAATCAAGGGAATACAATAATGATGTCAACCTGAGCCATGCCGTGACATGAAATGACAGCACATATACAAGGCACTTTGGCACACTGCCCTGAGAGAGTAGCTATCCCCTAAATGGCACATGTTAATATTATCTTTTAAGATTGATGTACTCTTAGGAGACATTAAGAAAAGCAGTATCCCAGGAGAGCTGCCAATCATCCCAGCTGCAAATCAGTCTCTATAAGTGGAGAACTGTGTTCAGGTGGAGGACGGCAGAACAGTGACAAGGCAAACCACAGGTAGTCAGAAAACAGAGCCAGTTGATCATGATCTTATGAGAAATGATGGAGAGAATCTGGGGGTTTTAGGCTGAGCACAAATGAGAGGCCTGTCAAACACCTCGAGACCTACAGATATAAGTAGATATTTCCTTTGTGGTTCCAGGGGGGATAAAACTGGAACACAGGATGGCTATTTCAGAGAGGCCCATGTAATTTTTTCACAAAGGCGAACCCTCTAACACACTCAACCATCCATCATTGAAAAAGTCTCAGGAAATGCAGTATTTCCTAAAATAGGACATGCTCATCAGTACCTGCCTCCTTCTGTCAGTGCTCTCCAGAAGAGCCTCCTTGGACTCGGGGAAAAAAAACACGTCTTTGCATCTACTTCAGCTTTAGAACTCCACCTGACTCTTGCTCCAGACCTCTGGCCACCACGCAGAGCTGGCTGCACCAGCACAAACCCAACAAAAAGGAAGGACAAGAAGATGGATTTATTGGAGGGTCTGGTGGTGTAACAACCCGCACAGAAGGCAGAGACTCAAGTTATATGGAAAAGACTGGCAAATGCAGTCAGGTGGCCAGAAGGCAGGAGGCATTGTTCCTAACCCTCCAGAATGGGCACATCATGAATCCCAAGACTCAGATAACCACTATCAGCACCTGAGCTCATTCCAAATAGAATGTTCCAGTTGGGTCCCTCATCAATCCATTTAAGATGTGAACCAGTTTTATAAGTTACAGAAAACCCTTGTTGAAACCCACACTATTTCCTTTAGAGATAGACTGGCTCCTTGGTTGCCCAAATAACATAATTTTTTTTTTTTCTGAAATGAATCCTCTATCAATGCTTTAAGGAAAAAGCTCTATCCATACTCACTGAAAAAATTCTAAAGTCTCTGACTAAACAAATATATAACTTTGGACTGAATCTCTCTATCAGCATTGATTCAAACACTGGTATTGTCTACTAGAACTTTGCTATTCAGCTTCACTGTCAAATGTTCCAATCATTTTATCTAAGTCTCTCTTAGTGAAGGTGGTAGAGATCAACTCTGCCTAACAGACAAGTACTTTGCTTATATCAGGGAAACATTCACTAACGTTCACTAAGTGAAGAACTGGATGGAAGGCCTTGGTAGGCTTCCCTAGATGATGCTACTTTGGTCAAAGAGAAGAAGCCATAGGCTTTCTGTTATCTGTTTTAGCCCTCAGGTAATCAGGCTTGACTAGACATTTTGTACTCAAAAACATTTGTCATAACTACTGCCTCTCTAAAATCAGATATAGAAAGGTATCTATATTAAGTAAGGCCAATATTGTCTCTTATGCTGTTTGAGCAATTACCATGTGTCAGGTGCTCTTAGGAGCACAAAAGTAAATGTGCTCTCCCTCAGGGGCACACATTCCAGGGAAGGTGACAGTGAGTTCAGAGCATGAACAGAAGTGTGGTGGGAATGCAGAAGAGGAGGTGCTCAATCTGGGACTGCGGAAGGCTGCAACAGAAAGGAACCTTGAAGACTACTTAGGAGCTCACTGAGCACATCAGAATGGGAATCCATTCCAGGACAAAAGGAACAGGCATGAGGGGTTGGCATATTCAGCCTAAAGAACAATCAACACAACTTTGGATATTTGTCAAGTAAGTGAGGCGGGGTGAGGGTCGTGATAATCGTGATATCTGGGGACCCCCTGACTAAGCATGTGCTTCTCTACTTAAGAGGTACTATGAGAACCTAGGAGTGGGGTACCTACACGAGTGTACATTTCAGTTTAACGTGTATAAAAACATCTGGAAAACAGAACCATTAACAAGGAAACTGGTTGTCCTGAATTGGCAATGTCATCTCCTAATAATACAGTTTAGGAGACAGTTTGGGTTCTGATTCCTTATCTCAAAAAGTGCTTACCATATGTAAATATATATATATAGATGCATATATATACATACACACATATATATACATTCACACATTTACATATATAGATATATACACACATTTATATATACATACACACACGTGTGTGTATATGCTATACGTATTGTGACATTCTTGCCACACTCTCACACTGTGAGTTCCAACCAAGTTGTCATCTCCTACATGAGGGTAATGAGGGTAGAATAGAAACCATCAAAGGTCTCTCCCAGCCTGACAATCTCATTTGGTTGTATCTGTCATTTCTGATTTGGCATGACTTCCTCAACTTACAAGTCTAAAACATTTTTTTTAAATTTCAAAGAAATGTTCATTGAAAACTTATTAGATAAATATTAGCCATCATTACTATTATTTCCTCTGATATTATCTTTGTACTAGTACTCTCATCCCTGATCCCTGGTTTCCTCTGTGTATGTGATTAATAGTATTATAAGCCAACTCAAAACCTTAGTAGAACATAAACTCATAAAAATTTAAATAAAGTCACACTTAACAGTTTATTTTTAATGAATAATAGTAACTAACGTTCGGGGCTGGGGATATAACTCGGTGGTAGAGTGCTTGCCTCACACATGCAAGGCACTGGGTTCGATCCTCAGCACCAAATAAAAATAAATAAGGATATTGTGTCCATCTACAACAAAAAAAAAATCTAAAAAAAAATAAGTAATATCCATTTAACACATAATGTACCAGATACTTCAGTTGGCCTGTTATATACATTTTTCATTTAATTCTTACAAAACTCCTCTGAAATAAGCACTAGTATCATCATGCCCATTTTATAGATAAACAAATTGAGTCTAAGTCAAGTCATTCACTCAAGGTCACCCTAATAAGTAATGGTCTACCCAGCATTTTGCAATGTAGCCTACAATCCTCTCACACCTTAATGAGTATGTAATCCCATATTTTTGAACATTTTAAAAATTAGAAAATCTAAAAAATATAAGTCACTTAATCTAATACAATAGCTGACAACACTGAATGGGTTCATTTGGTATTACCTCCCACTTAAGGACACCATTAAGCAGAAGGGTCCCACCTGGTACCTAGGTCATGCTCACCTAAGTGGTCTTTGTGGGCAAATCTGGACTGGCAGAATGTAGAAGAATGGCTATCTAGGGTTAGAGAGAAATGGGTGAGAAAGAAGTTTCTTTTATCAGAGTGATGAAAATTTTCAAAAACCGGATTATGGTGTTGGTCACATACTCTACAAATATACTAAACACTGTTGAATCACATATTTCAAAGTGTTAATGTAATAACATGTAAATTATATAATGTCAATAAAGCTGTTATAAAACAACTTCCTAGGTTCAATATCAAGTGTTCCCTAGTCACTCCATGTGGCTGCTGTCTTCCAGAACAAACAAGCAAACCAGATGTTTGTTAAGTGAGCCTGCATCCAAGAACAGAATGTCTAACCAATGAGGAGAAAAATAACTATGCCTGTGAAGTGGGTAGGTTTTCCATGGAAGTAGTAATCAGGCTTCTGCCCCTTTCTCAAATACCATTAGATAAACATTGAATGGTACTAGTTTTTGATTTTTGTCAGTCTAGGATAAGTGGAAATATAATTTTATTCATCACTACCAAAATGTGTTAAAATTGGAAGAATGGAATATTATAAAGAACAGCAATGGTGGATTCAAAAACCCCCCAAAGACTGCAATCAAGTATACTAGAAGCTAATGGACTTGGTGACTGTCATTCTGGGAATCAGCGACCTCATCTGTAAGAGAAGAGGGAAGACAGAAGTTGACTTTTCTAAGGTATCTTCCATCATCATTTTCCTAGTCACATCATCTCTTCTAAGCCTTGTCTCAATAGATTGACTTGTTTTTTCTACACACCTGGAACCCAGGTCAAAACAGGTATTACTGAGACCAAACAGGTATTATTGAGACATCTGGACACACTGAAAATCCACTCAAGTGTTTTTACTGGACTGATGTTCAAATATTTAAGTGAGCTTCCTCCTACATCCCTTACTAAATAAACTATCTACCTGGTAATAGATCTGATTAAAATGTTGAGCCTTATGTGGAAAAATAAAATACATAGTTTCCTAACATGATATATAAGTGCAGCAGAAGCCAGGCATGGTGGCACACCCCTGTAATCCCAACAATTTGGGAGGCTGAGGCAGAAGGATCACAAGTTCAAGGGCAGCCTTGGCAATTTAGTGAGATGCCGACTCAAAATAAAAAATACAAAGGGATAGAGAGGTAGCTCAGTGCTAAAGCAGCCCTGAGTTCAATCTCTACTACTCCCTCTTCTCTCTCCTCTCTCTCTCTCTCTCTCACACACACACACACACACACACAGAAAACAGAAAAATAATTGTTCTTAAAAGTAAAATTATCCTGTTCTTTGTAAAAATTGATCTTGTCTCAATTCTAATCTATAAGTCCTAACCTATTAATTTTATTATAAAAATAATAAATTCTTAAAGAAAACCTAAATTTGTAAAAATATTTTCAGGAAATTAAAATCTTTCTTAGAACTATTACCTTAAATAGATTATAAATTGTGTTAGTCTATTAAATTTTAGTGTATTTTGTTCTCATTTTCCCCTCTGAATAGTTTTGTACTTCTATTTTTTCTAAATATAAAGTAGCTGTTTTTAAAATACTAATATGCAGAAAAGTACAAGAAGAAAATATAAACTACCAGAAATCCTACCCTTCTAAATAACCCCATAAGCCCAATTACCTTTAAGGTGCAAATCCTTTCTGCGGTTCCCCCCATGCATAACACACAGAGATAGGAATATTTTAAGCATATCCAAGCATGTGATGTACAGTTAAATATCCAGCATCTACCATCACTATTTTCTATTCTAATTTTTCATAAATAAAACTATAATGGCTCATCATGAATTTCTCCTACTCCTGGATGTTTTTATTTCCAACTTTTCATAATACAATGAATGCTTCAATGATCATTTTTGTACTTAAAGCTTTTACACTTCCACCTAAAAAGTCCAAACCCATTAACTTTTTCCTTTGGTCATTTCCTCTATTGATTTTGGGAAGAGTAAGTACTTCTTCACACAAAGGTCAGAATTTTTATTGTTTCGTTTTGTTTCTTTCACTTTTTATTATTTTATCTTAACACTTTAATCTACCTGTGCTATGTTGTTATATTTTCTTAAAGGTTCTAAACTTGTTACATGTTTAAGTGTTAGCCAAATCTAGTATAAGTTACTTGCCCAACACTTTTATATGCATATTTATGTTTTTAAAGGAAATACACATCTAATAATGTTGGCTTTCGACTGAGCTTCAGAAATCCCTTAGAATGACAAAATAACCAGAGTTTTGATTATCAGCAGGAAGTCAGACTTGGCAGGAATGAAGAGGACACGAACACGGAACAGTCAGAAGGTCCAAGTTCATAGCTTCAGTGGTTTTATTACTTAAAAAAAAAAATCTCAAAAGTCCCAAGACTAGCTTTAGTAGGCAGAAGACAGTGTTCAATGCAGTGGGCTCATCCTCTGTATCAACTGTTCACTGCTGGTATCCTGTGATTGGTCACCCGCAGAACAGATGGGAAGTTCACCTCCCACCCCAGTAAAAACGACACAAAGGACATGCTGTATCTGGGTGACAGGGTCAGCAGAAACATCTTTGGTGTGAAGAGTCACACAGATGTCAGTATTTATATAGTTGCATCTCATTAGTCATCAACAATGGATTATATTTTCTAAAAAAGCAAATCTATCAGGTTTCCCCATCACCTCATCCCTCCAAGGCACAATACTGTTGTTGCTACTTACTAGCTTGCTCTGACATGGATCAACTCACTGGACTTTTCTGAGACAGTTCCTCAACTGCACAATGGGGATAACAGGCAGTCGATCTCTTCAGGTTGTAGTGAGGACTAAATACGAGGCTTAGAACAGTGGCTGCAGTAGGAAATGCCTTTTGGGTGTCTGTTATCACTATGACCACTACTCTACTACTCTTGCTATGACACTACCGCCACAACACCCAGACCTGCCGGGCCAGACTTAAATTTCATTCTTCAGAAAGATACATGGAAGTGGAGAGGGTGTGGTCAGTTGCACTCCAAGAGCCTAATCTATCCTCTGCCTTTGCAATCCTTCTGGGATACTGACGTTTACTAACACAAGGTATTTCTGGGAAGGATGGTATTACAATCTCCCTTGCTTTCTGATACATAAGCCCAAGACCCAGGCACACCAGCACCTTGAGTGAGAAGGGTAAGGACAAGAACAATGGGGTCAGGAATGGAAAAGACAGGGATTGTGCTGTCTATTGTAGTCATTGAACGAATCTGACAAGGCCATAAATGCAGATCAAGAGCCTACACATCCAAAACCATGTACTGCAAAGATCAAGACAGGGAATGAAGAATGATCTCAAATATGAATGGAACCTGCCTATCAGGTGAAAACAGTCAACGCTCCAGCAGTCAGAAAACCCACCTCTAATAGCACAACTACTATCAATTATTCATGTCTTTCCTTGGGGTCTTTCTCTCCTACTGCCATTCAATTTTTCCAGTGTTTTGGGTGTGAGCCAATTCAGGTTGAAATATTTTGCCTAAGGATTTGTCCCTAACTTCAAGACTTGCGTGCATTTTAAAAGAAATTTGGCATCAAAAGTCAAAGGAAGACAAGTGGAGTAGAGGAAAGGGTGGGAGGAGGAGAAGGAAAGGAGAAATACAAGGGAATGGTATTAACCAATTTATATTGTTCTAGTGTGTGCATGCACAAATATGTAACAACAAATCCCACCACTATGTATAACATAATGCATCAATAAGAAATATTGGGGAAAAAAAGAAAAATTTGACATTACATGCCACTGGGTTATTGGCTGGGTTCATAGGCCATCTGAGGTGTGTGAGACACCTAAATCACTTTGAATGGCCATCAAGAAAACATGTGGATAAAAATTAATCAGCTAAACCTCAATTTGAAATCTGATGGTATGGAATGAGGAAAATGCCATCTCTGCTAGAGTCGAACTGAAAAGCAAAGATGTAACAATGCCAAACCAATCCAGCCGATGAGGACACCTGCATCGCAAGCTCCCAACCCAGGAATGGTCCATATTTGCTGAGTTACGTTATTCTACAACTACAGATATTGAACACTCTTCTGCACAGGCTTTCCCCCCTTATGTTCAAATAAGTTATTTTAATGTGTATGTTCTCTAGGAAACCCCCTAAAATCTGGTTTTTAGGGAGTTTCCCCCATTCTATGCTGCATGGTTTATTCTGTTTTCAATCAGTCATATATTGCTTCACTACAATCTCTAGATGAAAAGCTCTGAAGCCCTTAGGAACACAGAAACTGAGATCGACAGAACACAAATGAACTTTGTGTGAGCTTAAGATTTTATCCCTACCCATTAAGTACAACGAAGTAATCAGCGGGTAAAACGTCTTAATATTTTTCTTTAAAATCATTAGGCAGAGATCAGGTTAACCAATGTCCTACTTTAAGATTTGATCTAACAGCATTTAACAATAATCTCGCAATAACACAGACATATTCAATGATAGCATAGTGTGTGTGTTTAAGCATAGCAAAGTCATGGCAATCTTTAAACTTTCTGGAAAGCTAAAACAGCCTCATGGATTTACTGTTAAAGGAAATATCTGCAGAGGTAAAGACAATAATAAAGCTGCGCAGCTGCGTCTTAGAGGTTTAAAGTACCATTTTTATAATCTTGAAATGGCATGCAGCCATAACTTTCCAACTTCAATTGCAGTATAGATGGAAAGTGAAATCCTTAAAGTTTAGTATGTTAGATCAAAGTTTTTTTTTTAAGTGCCTAGTTCTGTCTCCTTTCTTCCTCAATTTTCTTTTTAAATGGGAAGAACATGAAAGAACAGACCCTTCCCGATAAACTGTATTTCCTAGGGAGAAAAAGAGAAGAAAATTAAATAGCAATAAGCATGTTGGCCTATTTTAAAATAATAGTGAACTGAAGTTATACTTAAAGTAACATAAAAGCAAGAGAAGCTGTATTTCACCAAGTGCTGTAAAGTTTAAGACCTCATCAAATTGAACCACCCTTACGGAACAATTTCATTCCAGATTGCTTTGGTGGTAAATTAACAAAGGCAAAATAGTTCTCTAGATCTTTAAGTTAATGAGATTAAGGAAGCTATTCTCTTGGTAGTTAACTTTATTGACTTAATTATTTATTGCTATTAACGCTGCTTTCATGCTTACAAGTCACACTTCATCTTTACCATCTTAGTGCTCCAGGGTAATCTACTCTGAGGAGTTGATGGTGAATAAAACAAGGGACACCTGAGGAAGGGATTGGGTTCTGCTTAAATCACCTGAACACTCTGTCCGAATCGATTGTTACCTAGGTATTTTGTGAGACATTCTAGAGAAGTGCCAGATTTTTCGAAGGGAAGATTTAAATGAAACTGATTCATTGTGATTCCAAGGAGTAGGCCCACAGGGAAATGGCAAGCATGCACAAGTGTGGCGAGGAAGAGAGAGGCTGACTACAACACCTGCCGCTCAAGGTTGGAAAATAAAATCAAATCAGCTGCACATGAAATCGTAGTTACACCTAGAAGATTCAGTGGGAGGACTTGAAGAAAGTAACTTCAAAAAAGGAACTGAAAATGCTTACACACAGGGACAAACTTCTGGGCTGTAAATACAACACACACACATTTTTTCTTTTGGTTTCCACTTGCATTGAACGTTGTCAAACCACGCATATATTCTAAGAGAAACATAACCCCCAATCTCCATGATATCAACCAACTCACACTGTTTTCTAAAAGAACACAGCCACAGCACAACAGATCTCCTGCCTGTCTTGAGCACAGTAAGAAATTCTGACAAATGCAACAGAAAGTTCAAAACGTTCTTTACTGACCTGGTGCCCCTGTGAAAGTAGTCGCTTCATGTTACTCTAAAGAAAGATCCTTACTAGGAAGCTAATCTCCCAGGCAGCTGATAGCCGAGGGGGGATACTTTTGACTACCCTGAGAATCCACATGAAGAGGGAAAAAAGCTCCTGTTCCCAGGCTCAGTTTTGGCCCCTCCCCAAAGGCAACTTAAGTTAGCCAAGCCCACAAAGCACTTCAGCCTATAAGCTTCGGTAATGAACTTGAAACCACTCCCCATATGTTAAATAAGCATTGGGCTGTTGCAAGAAATAAAACCCACACACAAAATGAGCTAAGGCTTCAGGCTTCGTTTTCTACTTGCTACACAAGAAAACCATAACACAAAGAGAACTCTCACTCCCTTCTCTCCCTTCAGACACTGAATTAAAGTGACTGATTCATTTTAAACAAGGGGAATACAGTCTGCATTCTCTTAGGGCCATAAAATGACTTTTCTGTTGTTGCCCAGGTTGGTTGGTGGTCACAGAATATACAGCACTCTTAATTTCACTTTGTGTAAGAGGGACATATGAAATTATTGTTTCTGAAAATCAAACTCACATACGAGTCTCAGATTTTTGCATAATATGAAATAAGTCTAAATCGTCATTAATCACTCAAGTCTAAACATCAATGTAAATTCAAGAAGAAAATTTATCAAAGAATCTTCTAACTTCTGATTCTGACTGGTGTCTGTAAATTTTTAAATCACTCTTATAATTCAGTTTCATCACCTACATTTAAGATGCATTTATAAGATAAAAACAAAGATCTCTTTAAACGGACCTTTTAGTTGACTTTTAAAATGGAACTTAATAACACACATTATGGGTTTCAAAGTAAGGAATTTAAATTTATTTTTCATTTTAGAAAAATGTAATTGATAATGTTCTTAAGGCAGTTAAAAACTAAAACTAAATAATGTGTCAGCATATTGCTTAAGAAAAACTAAGAGCCGGATGTAGAATCTCTGCCTGTAATTGAGGGGAAGATCAGAAATTTGAGGCCAGCCTGGGCAATTTAGAAAGACTCTGTCTTAAGATGAAAAAAATAAAAGAAAAAAAAAATAAAAATAAAAATAAAAGGATGTGGCTCAGTGATAGTCACTAGGTTCAATCCCAGTCAGGGGGCGGGGCAGGGGGCGGAGATTCCATGCTTGGCTTTTTAATGTGCTCACAGTGGGCACTATTTCCTCCTAGTTTTCAACAAGAAGAACAGTTTTAATTCTCATGGCTTGTTTCCATGATTTCTATTTAAGTAATATCTATTTTAACATAATAGTCAGGTTTCCTAGCTTTAATTATTGTTTCTTCTAAACTGTGAGATTGAACCCACATATGCCAAGAAAAACTTTATTCACCTGTTGCAAAAAAAAAAAAAAAAAAAAAAAAAAAAAAAATACTTACATGCTTTTCTGGTAAAATTTGAGTTACTCAAAACCTATGAAATACAAGTCAGTAGCATATTAGCTCCCAAGTGTCAGGTATGGAAATCCCAGAGATTACCTCAGACCTAACACCCACCCTGTCCATTTCCCCTACCCACTTCCAGGTCATGTTCAAGAGTTTCTCATAGGGTCACTTTTTTGGGGGGTAGGGGGTGCGAGTATAATTACAACAGTAAGAAAGAAAACTAGCCATAAGATAGTTCTGTGGCTGATGACTTTCAAAGGAGCTACTACTCCACCTGCTGGTAAAACCAGGAGAGGGCTGGAGAGTGGACAAACCTCCTGGGAAATAACCTTCATGTTGGGGAAAACAACAGTAAAGGAACCATCAGTCAGAAGAGCACATCAAAGCCAGCCTAAGCCTTTTATCGAGGTCCTAAGCTCTGGGATGACCGGCATGCACCAGTGTGCCAGGCTCAACAGTGTATTTTAAAATAACTCTCTATCCCAAATTGATTTATAAGTTTTTAAGAACTGATATTTCTTGTTTTCATTTACATAAAAAGTATGTTATATTAAATACAAATATCATTTTTTAAAAGCACATGAATGTCACATGAGCTGTGTGGTTAATAATCCTTTAAAAACTTCCCCCATTAGAGTAGAATATTCCTAGAGTACATGAAAATGCTCATGGAAAAAAAAAAGTGATTGAATTCAAAACCATCTCTTTTATGTAGATTTGGTTTGCAAACACGATTTATTTTCTCAAGGAAATCTTCTGATAAATAATATCGACCTCTCCTTTGCCCAAACACTTACAAGAAATATTCCTGTTAAGTCAAATTCAATTTCTGGAATGGAAGAAAACGGATAAATCCCCAACTCAGCTAGAAAAAACTACTGATGGGACTGTGTCTCCATAAGTCTATTAAATTCTGTCCAGGTATTTCTCTTATTCTGTCAAAGAGCATTTCCTTTTGTCTCATGTCAATTAATTCATATAAAATCAAGATCTGATGTCAACCCAATGAAGATGAAACATAGTTAAGTATTAGACCCCAAACTACACTCTTTAAGAAAACTCCAGCAAAAATAAGAGCATAGTAGGATGTGACTTTTAAATGAGCCCAGGCCACTCAACTAAAATGAGTAAGGATAGATTTTTTTTTTTTTTTTTTTTTTTTTTTGTACTGGGGATTGAATCCAGGGGTGCTCAACCACTGAGCCACATCCCCAGCCCTTTTTCATTTTTTACTTAGAGACAGTGTCTCACTGAGTTGCTTAGCACCTCACTTTTGCCGAGGCTGGCTTTGAACGCAAGATCCTCCTGCCTCAACTTCTGGAGCTGCTGGGATTATAGGTGTGTACCACCATGCCTGGCTAGGATTTTTTGAGCTCTTCCTATGAGCTAGGCATGGCTCTGAAGTGTTCTACAAATATCTACTCTTTTAAACCATAGCACTCTGTTATTGTGCTAGGTTTACAGATGAGATAACTGAGTTGTCCAAAGGTCACATACATTTCCAAGATCACACAGCTAGCCACAGAGCCAGGATTAGGACCCAAGCAAGACACTGCTCCCAGCCATGTATGTTTGGCTCTCATGTCCATGGATTCAACCAACCTCAGATGGAAAAAAACTGTGTCTATACTGGACATGTACAGACTTTTTTCTTGTCATTACTCTCTAGAGAATTACAATGTGGAAATATAATTACTATTATACTGCATAATAGTCATCATATAGTTACATGGCGTTCACATTGCATTCAGTATTATAAGTAGTCTAGAGTTGATTTAAAGTATGTGGGAAGATGTGCGCAGGTTATGGGCATATGCAGTTCATTTTACACAGCTATTGGAGCATCTATGAATTTTTGATATCCAAGGATTTTGGTTCTGAGGAAGGTTCTGGAACCAATCCCGTTTGGATACTGATGAACCTCTGAACTTTACTCTATCCCAGGTGCCTACCGCTTTGGAAGTCCTGCCAGACTATGGTCAGTGTTAAGGAGGGGGAGATAAATGGACCAGGACTGCACTCTGAACAATCCTCATGATATTCTCCAGAGAAGGAGCCACAGAACTGAGACGTGGAGATGTCAGGGAGGCCAGGTGTCCCCAGGCAGAAGGCACTTAGCCTGCCAGAGCAAAGGAGGAAACGGGATGGATATTGGAGGGGCTGTCTGGAGGGAGCCTGATGGGGCTGGGGACGGCAGAGGAACATGCCACGAGGAAGGCCGGAGCCCTCTGATGTCACATCATGAAGGCAAAGAGGCATAACCAAGGGATTTTAAACCTGAAAATAACCACAGGACCATGTTAAAAAGACGAGGAGGTGGAACTAGGCTATGTCAGGTGAGTAGAAATTTAGAAGACATTCAAGATAAAAGAAGAACAGGCCTATTTCAGTGTTTTAAAATGTTATGAACTTTATCAATGAGGCTGGTGTGGAAGTCCTGGCAGCAGCATGCCCACTAACTCCCTCACCAAGCCAGGTCTGAGCCTGAGCCCAGCGGTGGCTGCCACTCATTCATAGAGCCAGGGTGCACAGGACAGAGAGAGAAGGGCTGACGGACCAAGGGGAGGCGGGATGGCCAAGTCTGGGAGGTGGTTTTGAAGTCCGGGCCAGAGGTCCTAAGGACCATTTAGGGTGCGGTCCAGCAGGCCCCAAGTGGCCCCTGATGTTCTACTCCTGCACCCAGACACAGGGGGTGCACATGTAAGAGTCACAGGAACAGGGAAAGCATGGCTGGGGTCACTGGGGTGCAGACTTTGGTCCTGCAGAATGTGCAGCATAAAGGGAAAGAGTAAAGTCTTAAGAGAAGGGGTGTGAGGCTCTCAGAATGCAGGATGTGGGTGGGAAAACAGTTCATTTCTATTTTTACTAACCTTGAACTGAAATTTAGCATTTTCTTATATTACAAATGGAGGCAATAATCTGCAATCAAATGGGCCATTCTTGTCACTTGTCATTAAAAGAAATCATAGATATTTTCATGTTACATCATTGCCATTATTGCAAATACCTTATAATATCATTTCCACTCATGGTTACTTCAAAATTACAGTTATTAGACCTGCCTACTAGATTTTGGCACTAGGCAAATTTTAATAAAGAATGTATGTTATAATATTACACATTTACTTTTTTTTTTTTTTTTTTTGGTATGGGGGATTGAACCTGGGGGTTCTTTACTACCAAGCTACATCCTCAGCCCTTTTTATTTTTTGAGACAGGATCTCACTAAGCTGTTGAGGCTGGCCTCAAACTTGCAATCCTCCTGCCTTAGCCTCCTGAGTTGCTGGGATTATAGGCATGCACTACTATGCCCAGCTACATATTTACTTATTAGCATATTTATAACTGTATGTCAGTGTTCTTTGTTATTCTGTTTTAATTTTATGAAGTCAACATTACTCTTTTATTAAGAAATTCATTAGCTTATTAGAATGCCAAAAAGATCTCCATGTCATACAAAGAAGTGAAGATCATGTGATTTAAGGACGGGTGTCACAAGAAGACTGCTAAAAATGGCATTTGGAAAGCAGGGGCCCTCATATGAAATGAAACCAGCATTCAAATCCAGGATTCAGAACCCAGGACCCTGACTCCACTGGACTTCAATTCTAAAATAATAATAATTAAAAAAAAAAAACAGTAATCTTTTCATCTGTGTAAACAAAGTGCTTTCACATGTATTTGTTCATCGCAGTGACCAGAGTAGAAAAGGTCACAAGCCCAACCTGCCTTGATACTCAGCAGAGGCTGCCCTCTGAGATGCCCCTCCCTGGGCTCTGCACTGTGCCAGTCCTGTCACCCAGTCTGCAGGGATAGCCATGCACACAGAGGATTAGCAAGCAAAGGCCCGTTGCTGAGACCACACCAGCTAGAACCTCACAGCAACAAGAAGGCAGCTGAACTCGGCTTCTCTGCAGGCAAGGCTCACAACTGAATTGGATTCTTTGCTCCAAGCTGTTCCATTTGTTCTGATTGGTGATCCAGGGTGAATTACAAGATTTACAATATATCAACTGTTTGATTTTCCATCGCTTATGACCAAAATAGAAGCCTTTACTTCGGCAATTAGTTTGAAATTCAGTGGAGGAGTGGACATAGTGGGCTCTCTGTTCTCTCCTCACAGGGCCTACCCACTGGCCTTCATTATTTAATCTGTGACTCCTGTTGCCAGGGCTGCGATAATGACAACAGCCCTAATTGTCTTCACATCCACTCCCCGCTCTATGACATCTGTCATGGCTCGTATCTATATATTTTAGTTTGCTTCTCTTACTTTGACAAGGTTATTTTCTTATTTACCACAAATGGCCCTGAAGTCTAGTCCAACACTCCAAAAGGCAGCAACATCTTAAAACTTAGTAAAAACAAAACAAACAAAAAAAAAACTTAATAGGCATGCAGTGGCGCCCTTTTAGATCACTGTAATTTTACACAAAGTAGTATAATTTCAAGCAAATGCTACCTCAAGGTTGACTAGGTGACCTGTCATTTTTAATAAACTGATCAGTTCACAGACCACTCTGGCTTCTTCCCACATCGAACACATGCTTTCCTTTTTCATAATAATGAGAACTTAGCTTTACATAACTCATCTGACACAATATGCTCTGCTGAAAAACAAGCAGAGTATTTGATTAAAAATATGTAAAAATATAAATTGCTGTATGAATTGACTGACCTTCAATCCATGCCCCTCCTATCCTGTCACTGGGAGTCAAATGAAAGAGGGCTCTACCACTGAATTATATCCCCAGCCCTTTTTACTTTTTAAAAATAATATCCTAAGTTGCAAAGGCTGGTCTTGAACTTGTGATCCTCCTACCTCAGTCTCCTGAGTGGTTGGGAGTACCGGGTGTGCCAGGTGCCGACCTTCATATTTTTAAATAAGGGTAGGGAAAATTGACGCTTGCTTTTTAGTCATAGTTACCTAAAAACTAAGGAATTCTTGTAGGTTAAAATTAAGCTTGAAATTGGCCTTTGGGCCCCAGGAAGGAGAGACAGGCCTGTTACTGCTACCTCTGCCACACCTCTACAGTGGCACCTGGGCTACTATACCCAGCAGAGCTTGGCACCTGGCCATGCACTGTCATGGAAGGGACCAGACTGGCAGCGACATGCCTGGGGTTAATTACCTTCTTAGTTAATCACCCCAAAGCACTTCCTAACTTGCTCACCCAGTTAAAGTCAGGAAGGGCTTCCTGTGGCCAGCGGGCTCCTTGGCCCCGAGCCGCTTGCTGAGTTCCACCCTGATGGGTTTGCATTGCTTTCACGCTGCTTCCTCACAAGACCACTCCTCCCTGCCTTCATATTTTTCCAGTTTTCCAGACAGCTTAGTTCCTCCTCCCCTTTACGTTTGTGCCACTGTCCCACCGTGATGCTCTTTCCCCCTCCCCCAGTGTTTCAAGGGGAAGTCCAGACCCTCATCTCCCACAAAGCCTGCCAAGACCACCCAGGTTGTAAACGACTGTTCCACACTACCACAATCAGCAGCAGCAAATTCATTAGACAACTTTGTAACGCGTGACCTTAGTTCCACTGTTGTCTGGATTAACTACTTAAATATGCCCTGGCATTTAACTTCTCAAGTATCACATGCTCCGAACCTACCGTGGGGTTCCATCCCAATGAACCCATGGTTAAACTGAAAATATCCAAGGTCCACGATGCGGTTAATCCAGCAAAGCTACAGAACATCACACCTTAACCCAGCCTGCAGTAAAGGCACTCAGAATACTTGACATGAGCCTGGAGGTGAATGAACAAGATCATCTAACACAAAGCCGATTTTATAATACAGTTTTGGGTATCTCATATTTGGGTACACTCCCACACCATCCTAAAGCCAAAAGATCGTTAAGCCAAACCATAAATTGAGGATATTTGTACTTATTTTACTTCTTCTAAGTTATCAATAACATAAGTTACAGCTCCAAAATCGACCACAGCAAAAACGCATAGTACAAATTCCACCCTACATGGCACGCATACATATTCATGGGTTGACTCTAAGAGGTTTAAATAATTTCTGTTACTTAACGATAAGCACAAAACAATGGCCACAATCTTATTATACCCCGTATCTTATTTCCCATTCACATCTGCCCTATGAGGTAGATACTGTTAATTTTCCCCCCACTTCTCAGATGAAGAAAGTGGGACCAGAAAGGTTAATTTGCCAGAGGTCATTCATTCAACATATATGTATTAAGCACCTACTACATGGCACAAGTGTTATTATCAAAATTAATGATGGAGGGCTGTGGCTGTGGCTCAGTGGTAGAGCACTCACCTGGCATGCGTGAGGTTCCAGGTTCGATCCTTAGCACCACATAAAAAAATAAAATAAAGGTTTATGTCCACCTACAACTAAAAAAAATACATATTAAAAAATTTAATGATGAAAATCAGAGAGAGCTTATCTTCTGGAAGTTGTTATTCTATTAGGGGAAAGACACTGTCAAAATTAAAATAAATAAATATAAGACCAGATAATGCCAAGTGATATGAAGAAAGCCAAAGCATAGTCAAGGTCTGGAGAATAATGGAAACAGTACACCCCGCAGACAGGGTGGTCAGAAGAGGAGTATTTAGGGAAATGACACAGAGACAGAGACATGAGTAGAGTTAGGTAAAATGCCACACATTTTTAATTATCTGGGGAAAAGTTTCTAGGCAGAAGAAACTGAAACTGCAAAGGCCCTGAGGGCTAAGTAAACTTGGCATGTTCAAAAACAACAATATAGTCAGAGTGTTGTGAAAGAAAAAGCAACAGTAGAGGAAGAAGTTGGAGAGGGTGCAGGTAGGTCTAATCATATTAGGCTTTGATAATCATTGCACAAGTTTTTTTCTTTCCATGGGAAGGCCCAGAATGATTTCAGTCAGGGGAGTGAAACACTGTGACATTTTAAAAGACTGTTCAGATTGTTCAGGTACTGTGGTTGTGGCTCAGTAGTAGAGTGCTCACCTAGCGTGTGCGAGGCACTGGGTTCGATTCTCGGCACCAGATATAAATAAATTAACTAAAAATAAAAAGGTCCATTGACAACTAAAAATGTATATATTAAAAAAAGAAAAACAGGCAGCAACTACTCAGGAAAATATTGCAGGAGATGGGAGACAATGTTGGGAAGTAGTCACACCTGAGGTACACTGGGAAGACGGGACCCACAGGTTTTCTCATGTGCATTGTGGTACGGAATATAAAAGACAGGTGTCAATGAGAGTCTAAGATTGGTATATGAGCAACAGGGAGAAAAGTCCAGTTACTGAGCTGGGGAACACAGTGGGGGGGGGTGTGAGGAAAAATAGTCATTTTGGGGGGGCAAATCAAGAGTACCATTTCAGAGGGGTTAAGTTCAAGAGCTATTTTAATTACCCTAATGAATATCAGCAAGAAGATGGATAAACCTTGAGTTCAGAACTGAGATATGAAATTGGGAGTCAGATGGCTTTAAACAAGATAGTTGGTTTTAAATAATGTATTTTCACCATGAGACTGGTTGAAGGAGGATAAAGGAGAGATATGTGAGGACTGAGGCTCAAGGCTCTCTGACATCTAAATATCAGCAAGAAGAGAAAGATCCAGTAAAGAAGACAAAAAAGACCTGCCAGTAAGATGGGAGGAAAGCCAGGAGAGCACTGGGATATAAAAGGCAGCTGAACATAGGACTGCAAGTACAGAGTGACTGATGATGCCAATGGTGGCTGAGAAATGGAGAAACAGGGAGACTGAGAACTGAACACGGATAGAGAAACATGGGGGCACTGATAGCCTACACAAGAGTGGTTGCAGGGAAATTTTAGGCTTGAAATCCTAAAAATTGAGTTCAAAAGAAACTGTAATAAAGATATTACAGAGAGAAATTAGAGACCTAAAGTGGATATACCATGTTCATGGATTACAAGACTAAATATTGTTGCCTATTCTCCACAGACTGATCCCAATTATAATTTCACTAGGTGGTGGTGGTGGTGGTGGTGGTGGTGGTGTGTGTGTGTGTGTGTGTGTGTGTGTGTAAACTGGCAAGCTTATTATAAAGTGTGTATAGAAATGTGAAGAACTTCTAACATCCAAAAAAATCATTAAAAAGATAAAACCAAAGTTAGACAACTTGAACTACCTGACTTCAAGAACTTAAAATAAGTTTACCATAATGAAGATAATGCAGTACTGGCATACAATCAATGAATAGATTAATGAGACAGCACAGAGAGTTCAGAATTAGACTCAAACTTGCATGGTCACTGGATTTTCCACAAAGGTTACACCAAAGTCCAATAAAGAAAGAAAAAGACTTTCAACAAATATTGCCAAAACAACTAAATATCTATGTGGAAAAAGTAAATAAATCTCAACCCTGACCTCACACCATACACAAAAATTAAACCGAGATGGATCACAGACCTAAAACTATGCAGCTTTTAGCTATAACATGAAAAGCAATAAACATAAAAGGAAAAAAATTAAGTAATTTTGATTATTTAGTCAAGATTAAATAATTTTGATTACCAAAAGACACCATTAAGAAAATGAAAAGGTAAGCAATGGCCTAGGAGAAAAATATACGCAAGTTATAGATCTGACAAAGAACTGATGTCTAGGAAACATCATTCAGGCTTATGATTCAATAAAAAGTGAGCAAAACAATTAGATCAAGACAGTTCACAAAGGAAGATAAACTAATGGTCAATAAGCACATGAAAAAGTGCTCAATGTTAACACTCATCAGGGAAATTAAAATATAAAACACAATGAGGTACTGTGACATCCCCCGGACTGTATAAACATTAGAAGACTATCAAATGCCAATGCTGGCAAGGAAGCAGGAAGAGCACCACTCTCATACACTGTAGGTCGGGTATAAAACTATAACCATTTTAGAAACGCTCTCACGGTTTCTTATAAAACTACACCTATACCTACCCTATGATTCAATAATTTCACTCCTAAGTATGTGCCCAAGGGAGAAGGGAACAAATATCCACAAAAAGAAAGTCATGTTTGTTTTCTGGCAAGTTTATTTATAATAGACCCAAACTGAGCACAACCTACATATCTATCAGGAGAAAAATGAATAAACACACTGTCCCATAGTCAACAATGGAATGATACTCAGCAGTAGACGGGAATGAATTGTTGACACACATGCTATGGATGAATCTCAAAAAAACATATGCTGAGTGAAAGAAGGCAGACACAAAAGAGAACATTCTCTAGGATTGCATTTTTATGATCTTCTAGGAAGGCAAAAATAATACAAGACAGACTGTTTTTCAAAACAGTGGTTGCCTCTGGAAGGAGATGGGAGGTTGGTGTGAGAACAAATCAGGAAGGAATGTGAGGAGCTTTCTGTGACAATGGTCATGTTCTGTACCTTGAAAAGAGCGTGATTGCAGAGGTGGTGTGTGCATTAGTCAGGGCTCTGAATGGTACACTTACAATATGTGCCTCTCAATGTAAACTTTACTTCAAAAGAGAGAACTATAAACAAATACTGAACCCAAAGTACTGATACACCCACTGAAGTATTTAGGAGTGAGCATACTGATGCCTGCAACTTACTTAAAAATGTACCCAAAATATAAGATAAGTTGATGGGAGGATGAAAGGATGGATGGATGATAAGTGTGTGTCAAATAAATTAAGCAAAACATTAATTGTGAAGTCTACGTGATGGTTTGTGGGCATTTGCTTTAAAATTCTGTCAACTTTCTCATATGTGTGAAAAGTTCATAGTAAGATGTTGTGGGGGGTGGGAGGAATGTGAGGTAAGGAATTTGAAACAGTGAGAACTTATTCAAAGAGTTCTGCTTTAAAGAAGAACAAAGATTTGGAGCAACGTAAAGGGAGACAAAGGGGTATCTTTTCTGCATTTTTTAATTGGTGCATTATAGTTGTACACAATGATGGGATTTGTTGTTTATATATTTGTGCATGCACATAATATAACAATAGAATTTGGCCAATATCACTCCCTGATATTTCCCCTTTCCCTCCTCTTCTCCATCACCCTGGTCCCTTTCCTCTACCCTACTGATCTCCCTTCAATATTCATGAGATTCTCCCCACTTTTCTTTTCCATTTTCCTCTCTAGTTTCCACATAGGAGAAAAAAAACATGTGACCCTTGACCTTACAAGTTGGCTTATTTCACTTAACATAATGTTCTCAAGTTCCATCCATTTTCTGCAAATGACATAATTTCATTTTTTCTTTATGGCTGAATAAAACACCATTGTGTATATATATACCCCATTTTCTTTATCCATTCATCTGCTAATGAATACCTAGGCTGGTTCTATCATTTGGCTATTATGATTTATGCTGCTACAAAAGTGAATATGTTGACTTTAATTCTTTAGGATAAATACCGAGGAGTAGTATAGCTGAGTCATATAGTGGTTCCATGCCTAGTCTTATGAAGAAACTCCATACTGATTTCCATAGTAATTATACTAATTTACAATCCCACCAACAGTGTAAAAGTGTTCCTTTCCCCCATATCCTCTCTAGCATTTATTATTGTTTATATTCTTGATGACTGCCATTCTGATTGTGTGAGATGAAATCTCAGTGTAGTTTTGATTTGGATTCCCCTAGTTGCTAATGATGTTTAAACATTTTTTCATATATTTGTTGACTATTTATATTTCTTCTTTTGAGAAGTGTCTGTTTAATTCACTTTCCCATTTATTAATTGGGTTATTTGTTTTATGTTAAGTTTTTGAGTTCTTTCATATTCTAGACATTAATCCTCTGCCAGAAAAGCAGCCAGCAAAGATTTTCTCCCATTCTGTAGATTCTCTCTACACATTCTTAATTGTTTCCTTTGCTGTGCAGAAGCTGTTTAATTTGATGCCATCACATACATTAACACTTGGCTGAGCTTTAGGGGTCCTTTTGAGAAAGTTGTTGCCTGTGCCTATATAATGGAGTGTTGATCCTATGTTTTCTTCCAGGAGTTGCATAGTTTCTGATCAAATTCCTAGGTCTCATGGGGCTGGGGTTGTGGCTCAGAGGTAAAGCGCTCGCTTAGCATGTGTGCAACCCTGGGTTCGATCCTCAGCATCACATAAAAATAAATAAAATAAAGGTATTGTGTCCAACTACAACTAAAAAAAATTTAAAATATTAAAAAAAATCCTAGGTCTTTGATTCATTTGTATTTGATTAATGTGCAGGGTAAGAGATAAGGGTCTATCTACTCTCATTCTTCTATTTATGGGTAACCAGTTTTCCAAGTACCATTTGTTTAAAAGACTTTTTTCTCCAATGTATGTTTTTGATACCTTTGTCAAGAATCAAATGACTATAAATGTGTGGGTTTGTCTCTGTGTCTTCTATTTTGTATCACTGGTCTCTGTGTCTGTTTTTATGCCAGCACTATGGAATTTTTGTTACTATAGCTCTGTAGTACAATGTAAAGTCAGGTATTGTGAAGCCCCCAGCATTGCTTTTATATCTGAAAACTGCTTTGGCTATTCTGAGTCTTTTATGCTTCCAAATGAATTTTAGAACTGGTTTTTTTTTTCAGTTCTGTGAATTATGTCATTGATATTTTCATGGGGATTGCATTGAATCTGTATATTGCTTTTGGTAGTATGCCATTTTAACAATATTAATTCTACCAATCTATGAACATGGAAAGTCTTTCCATCTTCTTGTGTCTTCTTCAATTTCTTTCTTCAAAGTTCTAAAGTTTTTATTGTAGAGGTCTTTCACCTCCTTGGTTAAATTTATTTCTAGAGTTTTTGTTTTGTTTGTTTATTTGTTTTGATGCTATTATGAATGGAATTGTTTTCCTGATTTCCTTCTCATCAGATTCATTGTTGGTGTAAAAGAAAGCTATTGATTTTTATGTGTTAATTTTGTAACCTGTGACTTTGCTGAGTTTGTTTATTAGCTCTAGCAGCCTTTTGGTGGAGGTTTTATTTTATTTTTCTTTTTTGAATCTTTCTTCTAAGTATAGGATCATACCATCTCCAAACAGTGATAATTTGACTTCTTTTTTTCCTATTTTTATCTTGCCTAATTGCTCTGGCTAATATTTCTAGTATTGTATTTAAAAGGAGTCATAACATCCTTGTCTTGTCCCAGATTTTAAAGAAAATGTTTTCAGTTTGTTCCTGTTTACTATGAGGTTGGCTTTGGGTTTCTTTTTGGTATATAACCTTTATGATGTTGCGGTAATGTAGAGCCCTATTTGAGGAGATAACTAGATGGCGGCTAGCTGAGAGCCATAAAGGTGTTCAAGTATTTTCACCTGATATTCATGCATTTATATAAGAATCTTTTTATGCCCGTGAACACTGTGTGACGCACCTGTAAGCTCGAGCTGTTAGCACTTGTCCTTGTTAAGGCAAAATGTATTTAACCGGGTAAGGTTAGTTAGAGGGGAGTTGGAGTTGGAGAGGTTGTTGGAGCCGGAGAGAGAAGTTAGAAGAGAGAAGAATAAAAGAACTTTTTCATTTCCAGTCTGCCTCTGAATTTTCTCTCGCAGTATCGTTGCTGCAAGCGGCAATTGCTGCAGGCGGCGACAAGGTAAGTTCCTTCTGTCCTAGTTTCTTCAGTCCTTTTTTTTTTTTTTTTAATCATGAATGGATGCTGAATTTTGTCAAAGGCTTTCTGTGCATATATTAGAATGACTAAGTGATTTTGTCTTTAATTCTATTTATGTGCTGAATTACATTTATTGATTTGCATATGTTAAACCATCCTTGCATCTCTGGGATAAAACCAACTTGGTCACGAGGTATTTTTAATATATGTATATTTTGGGGGGTTTTGTTGTTGTTGTTTGGTACTTGGAATTGAACCCAGGGATGCTTTACCACTGAGTTACATCCCAGTTCTTTTCATGTTTATTTTGAGATAGGATCTCACTAAGTTGCTGAGGCTGGCCTTGAACTTGCTATCCTCCTGCTTCAGCCTCCTGAGTTGCTAGGATTACAAGTGTATGTCACTGTGCCTGACTTATAATTTTAATTTTTAATTGAAAGTTATTATACATATGTATGGGGGACAGTGCAGTTCCAATACATGTATACAATGTGTACTCATCAGAGTAGAGTAACTGGCATATCTATTACCTTGAATTTTTATCATTACTTTGTATTGGGAACATTCAAAATCTTCTCTACTGGCTATTTTGAAATGTAATATTAATTATTGTCAAGCATAGTTATCCTGCTGTGCTATGGAACATGAGAAGTTAGTCCTCCCCGCACTGTTAACCATCTCTACCTCCTCCCTCCCCACACCTTTCCTTGGCTTCAGTATTCACTATTCTACTATTTCTAGGAGGGCAACTTCTTAGCTTCCACATATAAGTGAGAGCATGTGGTACTGTCTTTCTGTGCCTGACTTATTTCACTTAACATAATGTATGGGGGTATCTTTATAGAAGGAAGACACTACAGAATGTTTGAAAACTAAGAATGATCTAGTGAAAAAACAGCTACTGCCACTACAAATACATTTTAGAGGGAATTAATCATAAGGAAAAGTTAAAAAACAGATTAGGCATGCCAGTGTTACCCCATTATTTCCCATCATCCCATTTATAGAATACCTTAAACACTTAAATTGAACAACAAATAGACCACATATGGTAACTTTAAAATAAATACTTTTTTAGAGTGCTTTTGAGAAAAGGAATAGATTAATGATAATAAATTGTATAAGCTCTAAATTATGATTTCCAACCTATTTTAATGTATCTATATCGATTTCACTGAAAAATTTGCAGAATTGAAAATTTAGGACTTAATGGGTTAACCTCAACTATTCTGTGTCTAATATTGAGGTGACTCACATAGAGATCCAGATTTTACTATGTGAGATTGTTGCCAAAGTATCCTTCAAAAGTTTGCCTCTGCTGGGTGTGGTGGCACACACGCCTGTAATCCCAGCAGCTCAGGAGGCTGAGGCAGGAAGATCATGGGTTCGAGGCCAACCTTAGCAGCTTAAGCAACTGAGACCCTGTCTTAAAATAAATAAGTAAATGAATAAATGAATAAATGAGTAAATAAGTAAATAAGTAAAAGGAATGGGGATGTGGCTCAGTGGTAAAGTGTCCCTGGGTTCAATTCCCAGTACCAAAACAAAAAACAAATAACAGAACAACAACAACAAAAAGCCCCACATAACCATAGTTTACCCATATTTACTGATTGATTTATGCAATACTAGGGATGAACCCAGGGGTACTCTACCACTGAGCTACATTTCCAGCCCTTTTTATTTTTTATTTTGAGAAAGGGTCTCACTAAATTGCCCAGGCTGGCCCTGAAATTGCAATCCTCCTCCCTCAGCATTCTACACCACTAGGATTACAGGTGTGACTACCAGGCCTTGCCACTTACCCCAATTAAAATGCCATGATAAGATTAGAGTCTAGATCCTAGCAATTCATATCTATGCTTTGCCTCTATAAAACCATCATCCAATAAAGTACATTATGAGTCACAAATATGAGCCACATATGTAATTTTATATTTTCTCATTGACACTTTAAAAAGTAAAAAGAAACAGGTGAAATAATTTTTTTTTTTTTTTTTTTTTTTTTTTTTGTGGTTACTGGGGATTGAACTCAGGGGCACTCGACCACTGGGTCACATCCCCAGCCCTTTTTTGTATTTTATTTAGTATTTTATTTAGAGACAGGGTCTCACTGAGTTGCTAAGTGCCTTGCCATTGCTGAGGCTGGCTTTGAACTCGTGATCCTCCTGCCTCAGCCTCCCAAAGTGCTGGGATTACAGGTGTGCGCCACCGCGCCCGGCAGGTGAAATAATTTTAATGACATTTGATTTAACCGAATCAATCCAAAACATGAAGCAAATTTCAATACATACAAAAAGTACTAATGAAACATATTGCTTTATCTCAGTCTTAGAATTCCATGGTGATTTTACACTTAGAGCACATTTGCATGGCTAGAAAACCACACTGTCCTGGACAGCATGGATCTAGAAGGCCCTGAAAGCAGAGGCTACTTTGTTCAGCCCTATGCTCTCCCAGTGATTTACCCACTAAATGAGATTAAGTGCAAAGAACATGTAAAAGCACTAAGCATGGTGCTTACTCCATAGAATGGGTTCAATAATAGCCAGCTTCCTTCCCTTTACATGCAGTAAACACTCGATAAATGCTTCCAAGATGGGAATAAATGGTGCTTTAGAATTCAGACCATCAGGCTCCCTTTATTCTTCTCTGTACTTTCCAAGCAGCCATGTGACCTTAATGTAGTTTCAGAGCAGGTTTTCCTGTGGGAAGGACATTTTACCAACCAATAAATTATCCCAGGCTATTTGGAAATAATTTCTCAGAACAAATAAACTATTACCCTGGTCTTCATCAGTCCCCAATGAATTTGATTCTGAGCAAGTGCACAGGGTTCATGCACCCCTGGCCGAGCTAATAAATGTGAATTTCTTTATATATATAATGGACCTTTATTTCATTCATTCATTTATATGCGGTGCTGAAAATCAAACCCAGCGCCTCACACATGCGAAGCAAGCACTCTACCTGACCCCAGCCACAACCCCAGCCCCCCAAATGTGAATTTCTTAAGCTACAAAAGCTACAAAGTTGAAAGACCCATTGCTTGCTCGTCTTTCTGAATGAAGGAATAGCCATACCCGAGCCCCACGGCAATAGGGGATCAGATCAATTTTACATTATGGAATCTTATCTACCCAGAGCCAGTAAGTAATCAAACAATACAGAAGCTCAAACAACACAGAAGTTTAAAGTACAAGTTTTTTGGCATGATCCTACACAAATTTATGATTGAAAATTATTTGAGGATTCTGTGTTGATTAGCCATTCAAAACACAAACAGAAGCTGGGCATGGTGGTGCCCACCTGTAATCCCAGCACTTGGGAGGCTGAGACAGGAGGATCACGAGTTCAAAGCCAGCCTCAGCAATGGCAAGGCTCTTAGCAACTCAGTGAGACTCTGTCTCTAAATAAACAAAATAGAAAAAAAGGGCTGGGGATGTGGCTCAGTGGTCGAGTGCCCCTGAGTTCAATCCCAGGTACAAAACAAAAACAAAACAAAAAAACCAACACATACTGAGTCTTTATGTATGTAACAGAAACAACAAAATATCTCAACCTGACAAATTTCAACTAGAATAGGTAACATGGGCATCTCCCAATCAATTCTCATCTTTCCTACAGTTTAGCTAAACAAACACTAGTGCTCCCACTTTCCATGAACTACAGTTTCTCCACTTTAAAATGATGTGAAAGTGATATGCATTCAGTAGAAGCCTGGGTTAGTGATACTCTCTTGTGATGCTGGGCAGCAGCAGGAAGCCACAACTCTTATCAGTCACGCAATCACAAGAGTAAACCACTGATACTTGCTGGCATCTGTGTTACTAAACCAGGATGTTTAGAAGGTGAAGTGTATTACATACATTTTTCAACTTACAATGGATTTATCAGGACAAAGCCCATCATAAGTCGAGGAGCTCTGTGTATCTTTCAACATGTGCAATGCCTGGCAGATACACCTTCAGTGAACTAACTTCCTTCACTGATAGGTGGCCACCACTTTAAGCCTCCCAGCCTCTATCTATCCATTCCTTGTCAGATTCCTTATACAATCATGCAATTCATCCCGCTAGCCATTCATTAGACAAATATCACTGAATGCATATCTCCAGCCAAAGTGCAAGGCACCCATCACTGGAAAGAGACAGATGTAGGTCCTGTCCTGGGGAAGCTCGTCAGTTCTATCCATTCTGCTTTTCCACTTCTGGCCTTAAAGCTGCATGCCTGTGAAGTCGCTTATAGTCACCTGGCCTGGGTTTCACTTACTGTGTACAGTAAGGAAGGCTCTGTTAAGATATGGTCAGATATTTTAACACAGGCTTCCTTTCTAGATTCCTTTTACTGGAATGGACCATCTGCACTGAATTTGTTTCCCCCTTCTCCCTGAGAATCGAATTACTTTCCTTTTGCAAGGCCTCCTTTTTCTTCACTATACCTGGGTGCCCCCAAGTGGCTGATGCTTCCCTCACTCTGCAGGAGCTGGTTGTACAAAATGTAGCTCCTTCTCCATGGGGTGGCTCACACCTTTAATCCCAGCTACTCAGGAGAATCACAAGTTCAATGCTAGTCTGGGCAATTTATCGAGATCCTGCCTCAAAATAAAAATAAAAAGGGCTGGATATTGTAGCTCAGTGGTAGAGTGCTCCTGGGTTCAATCCCCAGGACCAAAAAAGAAAAAAAGGGGGGGAGGAAGCACCCCAAGAAAACCTCTTAATCATAATGTTAACCCAAGAGAAAATGTTAAGAATTTGTGCACCTGAAAAGGACTCTAAAATATATTTTATAAACATATATGTATACACACACACACACACACACACACACACACATACATACACATACTCATTTTTATATCCAGCACCCCTGGATATAAAATTAAGACTATTTTCCCCTTGTTAGTATTCATGATATGTGTGTGTTGTGTTGTGTGTGTGTTTGGTGGGGGACTGTAGCAAAGAGGAAGGTTGACTGAGTTCACGGACAGACACAGCCCCTTCATAGCAGGAATATGTTGTCCTGGGATTATCATTCAGGAAAAGGGAACATTTTCCCCTGATAATCTATTATAGTTTAGACACTCAAGAATTATTTTAGCTTAAAAAGAGGAGAGGCGGGGGCTGGGGTTGTGGCTCAGCGGTAGAGCACTCGCCTAGCAAGTGCAAGGCCCTGGGTTCGATCCTCAGCTCCACATAAAAAATAAATAAATAAAAGAAAATAAAGGTATTGTGTTCAACTACACCTAAAAAAAAAATATTAAAGGGGGTGGGGCAGAGATGCTTCCTGGCTTTCGCACAAAAAGAGAGAGAGAAGATAGGAAGAAATTATCGTGACTGTCAGTTTCAAGAACACATGCATCTGCATGTTCTTTCTGTGAGGACTGGAAGGAGATGGGTGATATATGGTGAATATCAGGTTACCAGCTGCTGGGCAAAACTAGCTACTAACCCCACATAGGAGTAAGGATGGATTTTTTCCTTAATGCAGAGGATTCCTGGATCCCTCCTACCACTGAACTCACTCTGGACTTCAACAAACCAAGCAGTTGGCGACCGCTTTTCTAACAGCCCGTCTATCAGCTTCCCAAATAAAAATCAAAGCCTGTAGGCAATACAGCAAAAAGCAAAACAATTTTTATTACATATTCACTGAATTGTTCTAAATTTTTTTCTCTGTCTCCTGAAAACTGACCCCAGAAAGTACTGTCATGACGATGACGAAGTTCAGTTTATTCCTGGACAAAAGAGCTTTGACACATTTGCATGTGGTTCTCCACACAAAAACACACCACTGTCAAAGATGACTTAAAAGACAAAGAAGAACATTTATTATGGTTCTGTCTACGGGCATCTACTGCCAACTCCATGATTTGTTTGAACTTAAATTCTCTGCTGTCATTAGAGAGGCTGGTTAACATCTGTTAATGAGACTGTTTATTTGAAGTTTATTTCTTTGTTCCCATATCTACTGAATACCTACTATGCGCTCTGCAGTCTGGTAGGCTCTGAGGATTCGAGGATGAATAAGGAAGCCACTGTTCTCAGAAAGCTGGAAAACTCATGAAGGAGGCAATGTACGTGGCCTAACCAACAAAAAGCATGCAGTGCACAAACAGAGCTTTCAAACGCTGAGTAACTCAGCATGCAAGGAAAATGAGTGGTCAGGGCAGATGCCAACAAGGTACCGGATGCTTCTATTTATAAGCAGGGAAGGGAGGAAGGGACCAAAGTAGGACAGCACATGGCATCCTGGCACTGAACAGCCAGAGGAAGAGAGAGGATGTGAGCGGTGTGTGTGTGTGTGTGTGTGTGTGTGTGTGCGCGCGCATGTGTGTGTGTCAGGGAGGCAGAGGCCTAGGTTAAAGAATCACACATGGCAGCCACATCAAGAAGGGTCTTGGATGCCTTGTTAATAAGCTTTAGATCCAGTCTTGGTGATGGGGAGCACAGAAGGATTTAAAGAATAAGATAGCATAATCTAATCTGTATTTCAGAAAGATCACCCTTAAACTGGAGGCAGAGAATTAGCAGTATGCCCGAGGTAAGAACCCACTTGGGCAGTGGCCACAGTGGGAATGGAAAGGAGGTACTGAGGAAAGATTTGGTAACCAGATGGGTAGTAAGGGCAGGGAGGTAGGAAAGTTGATGACCACATTTCTTACTTCAGTGAGGAGGTATTGGCCAGAGGTATGGAAAATCAAAGGGGATATGTGTCATGGTGGCCACTTTGGGAGGATGGGTGGGGGTGCAGGGTCAGCAGAACCAAACAGGCCAGGCAGTGGAGTAGCTGCATACTAAAATGAGACCCCTGGGTTTTGCAATTCAGAGGCCTGGGATGATCTTCCTGGGGCAGTTCCAGGAGACTATGGGGGAGGGGTCTGATGTACATCGGGAGCCTGTGGCCCCTCCAGCCTCTTTTGAACAAGCTGGCCAAAACTGGGAAGAAAAGTGAGAAATACACTGGGCCAAGAGGTTTGGACATTGGGAAAGACTAGGACATTCTGTAAGCTGCAAGGAAAGATTTAATACTGATTAAATGGTTTCATGTCTGAAAGTAGGAGGATTCCACAGAAAGTTCAGTAAAAAAAAAAAAAAAAAAAAAAAAAAACAAAACAGAAAATTTCCAAGCTGTCTGGGACAGATAAGAGACTAGGACAGATGGAAATGTTTGGAGAATAGGAGATGCTAAGGGAGTTCACTCCTGTGGTCTATTTTCATGGAAAAGAAAGAAATTAAGCTGGTTTTGGAGAAAGAAGGGTAGAAACTTATTCTGACCGTCCTTACTGAGTCCCAGGCATTGCTCTAGACTCCATACAAAAGTATGCTGCTCCTCCATTGAAGCTTATATTCTAATTAGCATTTTAAATTGGGCCAATTGGCATATCCCCCACTATCTTCAACTTAATACTGAGATGTAGAAACAGAAATGGTAAAACACATGCAAATTTCAGTCTGTTGTTTTTCAACAAGAGACCAGCCTCACTGAAATATCCTCCACAAATTAATGTACCTAAAGATTTGAAATTCTAATTAAAAAAATTAATTACTGCTTACATAAGGGAACCAAAAGAACAGAATTCTATAGTTTGCGCCTTTGTATGGACCCTCAGTTCAAGCGTGCAACAAGTCTGCATTAGCACTTACCTTCCAGACACTGGACTACAAAGAGCACAGCAAACAAAACAAAAATATCTGCTTTCATTTTTACAGGATTGGGGGTAGGGAGCACAATAACAGAACACGTGCAGAACATATCAGAGCACAGAAAAATACAGAAAGCAGTGCAAAACGATGGAGCAGGACAGGATACATGGCCAAGGAAGGCATCTCTGATGCATGATACTGAAATTCTGAAGGAAGTGATGATGCAAACCACACTGTGGTGGGAACCCTTTGGTTCTTATCTCACTATAGGCAGGGACATTGCTGTGCTTCTTAGAATCTGCATCCACTTCTTAGAAGGGCTTAGCAATTTCTCCCAGATCTCCTGTGAAACCAGCCACACAAAAGACCTGAGTCTCCCATGGAATGTTCCAATGAGTTCTCATAATCTTTTTTATAGCTGTGGTCACTTCCCTCCTGCAATTCCATAGATATGGAATCCCATGCACAGAGCATGCTAGCTCCTGGTGGCCTCCTGACCCCTAGGCATCCAGTAAAGATGCGTTTGTTACAGAGCTGGGGCCTTCCGGGAAACTAAGGCAGCGCAAAGACACACCCCCACACATCCTCAAACCCTGATTCTCAGAATCAAGTCAGAAAGATTTCAGACCTGTCGCTCAGAGTAACAGCCATGAGTTTATTCAACAGATAGGAAAAGGGGAAGGGGACACTCTAAAGGGAGAGAGTGGGTCCTCTTAGAGAGGAGAGGGACAATGTGCCTCTCCTGCACTCCAGTTTTATTGGGGTTCCCAGAAAAGTTTCCAGAGTCCTGCCCAGATCTATCTCCTGACTTTTGACAGACAGCAATATGAGCTCAGACTTTCAAATACCCTCTGCCATGACAACTCCAGGTCACCTTGGCCTGTGCCCACTGATTCTAATTGGATTTTTTTTTTATACCAAGGATTGAACCCAGGCCATTTAACCACTGAGCCATATCCCCAGCCCTTATATATATATATATGTATATATATATATATATATATATATATATATATATATATATTTAATTTAGAGACAGGGTCTCACTAAGTTGCTTAGGGCCTTTTAAGGTGCTGAGACTGGCTTTGAACTTGCGATCCTCCTGCCTCAGCCTCCTGAGCTACTGAGATTACAGGTGCATGCCATCACAACTGGCTTTTAACTGGATTCTTAATCATAAATTCTTACACAAGTTATAGTTACAAGTCATTATCCTCATCTCCCTGAGTTCTGCGATCTGGTCTATGAAAAGAGTCACAAAAGTCTCTCCCTTCAGGGTAATCTGGGGTTTTCCTATTGACGTTAGTTTAGGCCTGCATTTCTCCTGCAGATAACAAGTAGTTTTCTGAGGAATGTGACATATCCTGTTCACTTAGGCAGAGCTGCAGGTAAATTACTTCTTGAAAAAGAAAGCATGTGGGGTCAGCACAGTGGGCCCATTTTATAGAACCATTCTCTTAACCTCGTGTTCCCACCACTCGCATGTGTCTGTCCCCCATCACTATCATGAACCCCAGAAGAACTTTACTGATCTTTCCACCCACCTGGCCACAAGGCTTCTGAGAAGGTCTCACTTGGACTGCCAGTACCTAGCACTGAGCCTAGAGCAAAGGGAAGGTTCAAGAAGTAATTGCTGAAGAAATGAATGAAAACCTGATTGTGAATTATATCCAAAGGAAGCATTTACCTAAATTTGGAAGAAAATCCCTTAATAATGGCCCTGTGTGTATTCTCCTCACAAAGCTGAGACAAACATTTGCAAGTCTGTCCTTACCCAAAATTACTCATTTATTCAGTTTTCAGGTGAATTTAAATCTAACAACAGGACGTGTCTCAAAATTTTTCAAACTCTTCATTTAAAAAAAAATTTACATCTATAATAGAGTGTACATCACCAGTTTTAAAATGCAAAATCTTGTCAGGCACACTTGTAATCCCAGCAGCTCAGGAGGCTGAGGCAAGAGAATTCCAAGTTCAAAGCCAGCCTCAGCAACTTCGTAAGGCTCTAAACAACTCAGCCAGACCCTGTTTCAAAATAACAAATTTTTTTTTAAAAGGGCTGGGGTTGTGGCTCAGTGGTTAAGCACCCCAGGTTCAACCCATAGTACGAAAAAAAAAAAAAAAAAAGAAAACCTAAAATGAAATCTGAAACTTGTTGAGCACTAACCTGACATCTCAAATCGAAAATGCCAAAGCTGAACTCAAGTGCACTAAAACACAGGCACACTAAAACTATTATATATTACCTTCAGACTATGCATATATAATTATATATGGAACACAAAATGAATTTTGTTTAGACTTAGCTCCCATTCCAAGATAGCTCATTATAGCTACACAAATATTCCAAAATACAAAATTACTTTTGGTCCAAGCATTTCAGATAAGGGATACTCAATCTATATTTAGTATGAAAGAACATAGAGGTCCTATAATTAGATAATGGTACTCAGTACACAACATTATGAATATGCTAAACACCACTGAGTCGTACACTCTAAAGAGTGAACTTCATGGCATGTGAACAATATCTCAATAGAGCCATCATATAAAAAGAAAAGAAAATAGAGGACTCTTTCAATAAATGATTATTGTGCATCTGGGTCTCATCAGTAAAAACAGATTTGCAATGCTACTAATTTTTGCTTAAATTACAAGAGCTATTATTGGTTTGATAAAGAAGGAAAAGATCTATTAGTAGATCTGTATTTAAGAAGACCAGAATAAAAGTACAAATGAAAAATAAAAAACACATGTGCTCCTTAATAAGAATCCTGTAGTGCAAGAACTATTACCAAGAATTAATGAATGGGATAGATTTAAACTAAAAAGCTTCTTCTCAGCAAAAGAAACAATCAGTGAGGTGAATAGAGAGCCAACTAATTGGGAACAAATATTTAATACATGCACATCAGATAGAGCACTAATTTCTAGAATATATAAAGAACTAAAAAAACTTAACACCAAAAAAGCAAATAACCCAATCAATAAATGGGCTAAGGAATTGAAAAGACACTTATCAGAAGAAGATACACATTTAATCAACAAATACATGAAAAAATGCTCAACATCGCTGGCAATTAGAGAAATGCAAATCAAAACTACTCTAAGATTGCATTTCACTCCAGTCAGAATGGCAGCTATCAAGAACACAAACAACAATAAATGTTGGAGAGGATGTGGGGAAAAAGGACACTCATACATTGCTGGTGGGACTGCAAAATGGTGCAACCGCTATGGAAAGCAGTATGGAGATTTCTTGGGAAAATGGGAATGGAACCACCCTATGACCCAGCCATCCCACTCCTGGGTCTATTCCCAAAAGACTTAAAAACAGCATATTACAGTCACACAGCCACTTCAATGTTTATAGCAGCACAATTCACAATAGGTAGGTTGTGGAACCAACCTAGATGTCCCTCAGTAGATGAGTGGATAAAGAAAATGTGGTATATATACAAAATGGAATTTTACTCAGCAATAAGGGAGAATAAAATAATGACATTTGCAGGTAAATGGATGAAGTTGGAGAATATAATGCTAAGTGAAATTAGTCAATCTCAAAAATCCAAATACTGAATGTTTTCTCTGATATAAGGAGGCTAGTTCACAGTGTTGTTGGAAGGGGGTACATAGGATCAGAGGAACACTAGAATGGTCAACGGATAGGGAGGGGAGGGAGGGAACAAGGGGGGAGGGGGGAAGGAAAAAGAATTGGTGGTTGAATGAGATGGATATCATTATCCTAAATGCATGATTGAAGATCTGAATGGTACTTATATACTTTGTATACAAGCAGTTGTATGTAAAAAGATACTATACTTGTGCATTATGAATAAGTAAATAAATAATTTTAAAAAAACACATGTGCTATTAAAAACGTAGTCATCTTTCCACTAGTTTTAAAAGCAAAATTGAAGTGCAATTAACTTAGTTGAGCTCACAATAGTGATAAGCCCCCAAACTCTTCACTCCTCTAATGAAAATATTAGAAGTATAACGTTAACTATCGATGATAAAAAAAAAAAAACAAAAGAAAAAAATAATGAAGAACCATTAGTATCGGATTTTTGTCACAGTCAGTAATTAAATCAACCTTCATCAGTCAGATACCAGAAATGAAGGAACACTAACATATTTATTTTTACCCTATGTATCACTCTATATGACAACAACTGAATAATAGTACATGTGTCAACTTGGCTGGGCTGAATCACATTCCCCAGAATTCCGTTTCTTGTGTGTGTCCAGTCAGGGTCAGCTACAAAGGACTTTTTCTCAGAGGTGGAGAAAAGAAGGAGGCAGCAGTCGTTTTGTAGCTCACATACACTTTTTAAAAGTTATTCAGCCAACTACTAATCTAGTGTTGCCATGAAGGGATTTTGCAGGTGTAAGGTTGACTTTAATTAGTCAAATGGGAGATTATCCTGGGTAGGACTGAAGTGATCAGTTGAAAGTCCTTGTAAGGAGGCTTTGGGCTCTCCCTGAATTCACAGACTCCAAGCTTCCGCCCTGGCTCATGGCCTTCCTGCCTGACTGCTTGCCCTAGGGATTAGGCAGCCCCACAGATGAGCAAGCTAATTCTTTGTAATAACTCCTCAAACACATGCTTTACCAATTCTGCCTCTCTGGTAAGCCCCAGGTGATTCCTGACACTATAGTCATTACTGGTGAGGGGACACAGAAGAAGATGACCTCCTTACATGGAATCACCCATAAGGACGCTAAAGACTCTTCCAAGAGCTCTCTCCTAATCTCTTACGATAATGACCAGGAGAAGACAAGATTGTGAAATATATAATTTATCAAAAAATGAGATTTATAATAATTTAGAGATGCAGAGTGAACTTTTGCAGCTAGGTGCGGCAGCTTATGTAACAGAGTGCTGGTTGTCGAGATGCGAGGGGAAGTGCTGGAATTAGACCAGTCCTTTCTTCTTTTCCTCCACTCCCCTGCCCATAATGAAAACATGACTTTTTGAGGACCAGCATCCATCTCAAACCCAGGCCACATCCTGGAGATGTCAGATTGCAGAGCAAGATGCCTGCAGCAGTCATGCCAGCTCACAACTGCCACCTGCTTTTACTTGGGAAATAAAACATGACCTGAGAGTCTCTGATACTTGAAGCAAAATGCAGTATGTAACTGATATAAAAGAAAACCAGTTTTGCATTCTCTTGGCAAGAGACTTCTATATCTAAGTGGCTACATTATAAGGAATAGCTATATTTAATTTCACTGCTATGTAAGTGGGGACACATCACATGTTTAAGAGGATTAGAGTGGACAAACAGCCACAGTCAAAGCCCATCCTTATCTCTCCATGCCTCTGTGCTTTGGCAAAAGATTATGAGGGAAGTTTTCACAGTCCGCAATAAATGCCCTCACAAAGCCACAAACTAGAATTCCCATGGAATAGAATTTCACATGGCAAGCCTGTGGTTACATCCAAATCCACTTATTTGACAGATCTGTGCTGTAGAAAATCCACTCTGCTATCTCTTCAGATAGATAGGCTCCATCTTTCCATGTTGGCGTCATCTAGTTCCCCCACACCCACAACCCTCAACACGTCTGGGGTGGACTTTTTGCTGAACTCAAACCGCACGGTCATTTTGAAGCCTGTAATTCGGCTCTCTGGAGCACTGGGCCTTCAGGATGTTCATGAACAAAACCACCAAGAGTGACACACGCTTTTGGCAGCAACCTCGCCAGCTTGGGCTCTATTGTGTCACAGAATCACAGTGTGAGACTGCCCGAGACACCAGGCAGCTGACAACTGCAGGAGGAACAAATGTCAGGACTGTGACCGTGGGGGAAACGAAGTGATTAATATGGAAAACATTGCAAGACACGTCTAACAGGAAAGCACTGACTCTCCCACAGCTCTGGCTTCAAGTGAGGCTGCTCTCTCCTCACACTGACTACAAAAAGCTGGATCCAGGTACTGACAGGGTACAAAAGTGTGGTCTTCCCGACCGTGGGCCATTTAGGATATGCAGAGAATCCAGCTCCTCTTCAGGGGGAGGAAGGGAGGTGAGAATAACCTAATCATAACTCTGAACAGATAAACTGGGGAAACTCTACATGTAAACACAATGGATCTGCCTGTTCCCAGTCTGAGCCACAATCCTTGTGCCTGGGCCCCTTTGTTTGCGCCATTTCTTTCCTCCAAATTTCCCCTCTGCCAGATTCTGGGCTCCTTTTCCAGTCACCATCCCTTAAACTCCCGTGGTCCTTAGGGTTCTGAGATCTGCTTTGTCCGTCCATTAAGTCTTCTCCTTCTCCATCCCCATGGGGGGGCGGGGGGGGGGGAGTCTAGTAGACATTCATGGATCTGCCCACAGCTTTACTCTTACCAATGCTGCCATTCCCCTGTTCTCTCTCCTGTATGAGTGGCCCCACGAAACTGTCCCACAGGCTCCTGTTTCATCAAGTTCAAAAGTGAACACAATTACACTTTGTTTTTTTTTTTTTTTTTTTTTTACTTTTTGACACTGGGGACTTAGCCCAGGGGTGCTTTACCACTGAACCATATCCCCGGCCCTTTTTATTTTTTATTTTGCAACAGGGTCTCACTAAGTTGCCGAGGCTAGCCTTGAAGTTGCAAGGCTAGCAAAGCTGCCTTGCTTTGCAAGTGCAAGTCTCACTAAGCTGCCTCAGCCTCTGGAGTCACTGAGATTACAGGCATTTGCCACCATGCCCAGAAATAAAACTTCTTTACCTCACATCCCAATGCCATCCTCCTTCCCTGCCCCACAGCCTGGCCACACATGTGCCACCCTCCACATTTTTTAACCCAGTAACTGGCCCCACCTTGGACCAGAGACCACTTCCATCCTGTTATCTACTCCACCATGTTTCGTCTATTAAGAGTAGAGGGGGTTCTGGGATTGTAGCTTAGTAGTACAGGGCTTGCCTAGCATGTGTGAGGCACTGGGTTCGATTCTCAGAACCACATGTAAATATGTAAAATAAAGGTCCATTGACAACTAAGAAGATAATTTTGGGGGGAAAAAGAGTAGAGGGGGGCTGAGTAGCCCAAAATGAGATTCATACACTCTGGAGAATTCAAATAGATTAGGGAGCACCTGACCTTCAGGATTTCATCTGCCCCCACAGATTTGCAAGGGGAGAAGGGAGTTTGAGACAGAGACTGTGAGCTTCCAGGAGAGGGAAGAGGGCAGAGGGAAGGGGGTGAGGAGCTGTTTCCCTGCCCAGCTCCTGGCTCCTGAGGCTGCAGCACCAGTAGCTGCAGGAAGAAGTAGGGCGGGCGATCTTTCCCTTTGCCAGTGTGAGTCACATAAAAACAAACCCAACCATGCCAAGCTCTAGGTGACAAAGGGAGCAGAGACAAAGGGAGCAAAACATTTTTCCAGCATCCTTCTGGAGCCTCCTCCCCAGATTCACAAACATGAAAATCAAGTCCTAACACTTGACTTCCTTGGCACGGACCCATCCTCTAGGAGGGCTAGGGGTGAGGCCTCACCCACAAAGCCCTTTGGCCTGCGGTCACCAACCAGGAAGCAAAGTAGAAGACTGCAAATGGGGTGGGGCTCTGAAAACACAGGTGCGATCCTCCAGGAGACCTATCACCGAGCACACACAGGAGAGACCTATTACAGATCTGACATAACCACTTGGTTATGTCAACCAGTGAAATCTTCATGTTCTCTATTAAACTGACTTCATTTGAACCCTCATGCTGACAGAGTCTGAGGGTAGTTTATTGGATTGACCTCCTACTTTTCATGCCTACTTAGCTCTAGTTCAAGTACTTTTTCTCTGCCTCCTGACCACTTCCCTTCAAAACATTTTTACAGGTTGCTACCAAAGTAATCTTGTAAAAATAGAACTTCACTGGTGTCCTGGGCTAGCTCGTACAGGGTCCTGAGAACTGAACTTTCAGGAATTGTATGAGTCAGTTGTTATACAGCAATGATTAAAAATTAAATGAGGTAAATTATATTAAGCCCAAAGGTAATAAATACTCAACATGTATCACTTCTTTATTACTTTACTACATTCTATCAATACCTACACTCTTCGAGGTTACTTGGTTTAATTTTATCTGTGTTTTTGTTTGTTTGTTTGTTGACTGTACTGGGGATTGAACCCAGGGCTTGGCACATGCTAGGCAAGTGCTCTGCCACCAAGCTACATTCCATTTCATCTGCATGGAAATGCTGTATAACGTGCCCTTGCCTGTCTTTTCCCAATTTCCCACAACTTGATATTGACCATGATGGGAGAATTTTCACATGGAAATTGACCAACATTACATATCACCGATTGCTATTTGTTTGTTGATTGTCTAGGTATAAAAGTGATGGGTGAAATGTTAATAGAATATTGCCAAGTGCAGTATCACACACCCATAATCCCAGCTACTCAGGAGGCTGAGGCAGGAGGATCACAAGTCCAAGACCAGCCTGGGCAGCTCAGGAAGACCTGTCTCAAAAAAAATTTTTATAGCTGGGCGCGGTGGCGCAAGCCTGTAATCCCAGCACTTTGGGAGGCTGAGTGAGGATTCGCGAGTTCAAAGCCAGCCTCAGCAATGGCGAGGCACTTAGTAACTGTGAGACCCTGTCTCTAAATAAAATATCCCAGTGGTCAAGTTCAATCCCCGGTACCACAAAAAAAAAAAAAAAAAAAAAAAAAAAGGTAGGGTGAGGGATTGGGGGTACAGTTTGGTGGTAGAGCATCCCTGGGTTCAATCCCAGTACCACCAAAAAAAAAAAAAAAAAAAAAAAGTATGGTGCTTATAGTACTACATTGTGAATAAACAAAAACTTGAAGAAATAGTCTTCTAGTAAGTACTAATCTGATATTGACTGAACCAGGGAAGCTCCGAGACAGGCCTTTGTTGTTTGCTTTCATCTTCCTCAGTACTGGAAAGGAAACATCAGCTCCCCTCTTCCATCAATTATCAACCACAGGTTGGCTGTGCATACATGAATCCAGCAAAAACCCACAGAAAACCTGTAGACTCAACTGGCTATATGGACTTTATAATAAAGGGTATTGTATTTTTTATTATTATTTGTAAATTGGTCACTACACATCCTTTATATCAGTGAAGCTTATGATAGACATAGGTATACATATACACACACTTATTTTTCTGGAAAGCTGGTTGTGAAGTATTTACCACTGCATGACTGTGATAAGGTCTTCCTTTTAAAAAATCTGCCAATGGTCCCCTGCATTGGCCTCCTTTATGCACAACTTCAGAACCTCTCAGACTCACTACCATGGCTGTGATCGCCAGTTCCATGGAGAATCCAACCAGTGTCAAACACATGGTTATGGTTTGAATCTGGAATGTCTCCCAAAGGCTCATGTCTTGAAGGCTTTGTCTCCGATGCAGCAATGTCCAGAGCTGGGGCTTTCAGAGAGTGATGGGATCATGAGAGCTCTGACCTCATCTGTGGATTAATCCACTCATGGATTAATGATCTGACGGCATCACGGTGAGGTGGTGGAAACTATAGGAGGTGAGGCCTACTAGGAGGAAGTAGGTCACTGAGGACATGCCCTGGAAGGGCATTTTTTGCCCCTGGCCCCTTCTACATGTCCTTTCTCTCTCTGCTTCCTGGATACTGAGCTGAGCAGATTTCCTCCACCACCACTCCTGCCACGATGTTCTACCTCACCTCAGGCTAACAGTAATGGAGCTAGCCGACCATGGGCTGAAACCACTGAAGCTGTGAGCCACAATAAATCTTTCCTCCTTTAAGTTGTTCATGTCAGGAATTTTGATCACAGCAACAAAGAGCTGACTAACACACAAGTGCAGCCTGCAGGGCCTCTCTCCAACAGATATATGCCACTTCATATGTCACTACATGGAATTCCCCCAGGCAGTCACACATAAACCACCCAGAATTGGAGCTGCCTTTAATCAAAGAGGGATGAGAAACATGTTAAAACTTTCTCCCTTTCCTCTCCAGGTGAACAGAAGGGTGCTGCGATACATTTCATAAAGCTTCTCAGAAGATACCTTGGAATCAAGCAGCCGGCTGCCTACAGCAATGGCCACTTGAGTAACACCTCCTCCTACTGTCTCTCTGCCTTCTTCCCCACTCTCCCTGGTCCTTCACTCCTAGACCTGGACACTTCTATTCCCTATTCCCATTGAACAAGTTCCTTATCCCAACAGAAATGGCCCTTTGAACAAGGCTCCCTGTCCTGCTTCATTTCCTGGCCTGTCACACCTGGTCACAAAGAGCACACAAACTCTGATGCCTCATTCATGCCATTTCCTCTGCTTGGAATTCTGCCCAAAAGGGCATTTGGAAGGTTATACAAATCTGTAATTATCTACACCCTCAGGATTACAAAGGAGGAAGTCAAGGCCCAGAGTAGAAAGACCTGGCCCAAGATTACAACGGCTAGTTTAGGACAGAGCTGAATGCTACCCTACTTCTAAGGGGCTTGTGCTTCTGGCCCCAAAAGTTTCCAGGAATGTCTCCATTCTAATCCTCGGAGTCCGCTGAATTAAACATGCTTCCTTTTTCTACCTCCCAAGACGAATGGAGGTCTGTTTCTCTTTCAACAAGGACTCTTTATTGCCTGAGACACTTTGTCTCTTCCTGAAGAACAGACAGTAACTTACTTTTACTCAGTGATTTAATCTAATTCCTCACATAGTGTGGGCCACTTTTTATAACTATTTATGATGAGGGTAGTGAGGAGGACAACAATGAGTAAGACACATTCCTTACTTGAAAGGTGTTTGTAGGGACTGGGGGTGCAGCTAAGCATGTGCAAGGCTCTGTGTTCAACCCCCAGCACCAAAAAAAAAAAAAAAAAAAAAATCAACAGAATTTACAATCCAGGAGGCAAGAGACAGTTGGGTACAAATATATCAATATGATTATTATAATGTGAGAAACAGTCAAAGAGATACTTCAAATATCTGCTATACTTATGTATACTTACATAAAATATATACATAGAACACTTTATCCCTGAAATGTTGACATTCATGATATATAAAATGGGAGTCAGGCCAATTCAACATACTAAGAAAATTATAAGCAAATGAAGATAAGAACAAAAAGAAAGCTGTTTGCAGATGTCAATATCCCACTGCTAATGATTAACATGAAATAACCGATCAAATAAACAAGTGTCTGGTATATATAAGCCGCTCGTTCTTTGCTCAACTACATTCTATAATATTTCAGACAACCAACAACATTTACATCATTGATTGTAATCATACAGAAAGAAACCCTTAAGTGTACCTAATCCGGTTCCCTCCTAAAGAAGCTAAAGTCCCAGGAGGTTCGCTTTCCTAACCAACCAGTTTCCTCTGAGGGATCTAGTCACGGCCATCAATCTTCCCTAGCAACTCGGACTTTGAGTCATCATTCTACCTTACTCATTCCCTCACCCTCCTTCCCAGGAACAAATCAGCTACCAAATCTGTGGCTTCTGCCGCAGACACATCACAGGCCTGCATCCTCTCCACCCTCATACTCTTCTTCAGCCCCTTCCTACATCTGAATTGGGCTATTCCAATAATTCCTAACAGGCTCTCCTGAAATCACTCTTTCTCTTCCCAAGCCATCCATCACAATGCCAGAGCTGCCTTTTTTAAGCCTAGTTCTGATCATGCCGTTCTTTTACTACCAAAGTTCCAACTCCAAGAGCACATTAAACTTCCAGCTCTTATTCTCACTTCCATCTGTTTCTTCTTGTTCCTTCCCCTACATCAACCCTTCACTCCACCTATGCTAATACCCCTTCTCCCATATTCACTCTGCACTCTTCTTTGCCAGCAGGAGACTATCATTCCCCAAATGCCCTACCTGTCAAGGATTAATCCACTTTTTGAGACCTTGCTTAAGTTTTTTCTCTTCCATGAGGTCTTCTCAGATCTCCAGTTGTTTAAACACCTCTCCTGCACACCCTGCTTCCCACTGCTTATTACTTGTACTTCACAGCTTTTAATCTTTGAATTGTGGTTACTGATGTGTCAGCTAAGCCATTAGGTCAGTGGTTCTCAAACTGTAGTCCCCAAACCAGCAACATCAGCATCATCTGGGAACTTGTTAGAAATGCACATTCTCTGCCCATCCCAGACAGACTGAATCAGACACTCTAGGGTGAAGCCCAGCAGTCTGTGTTCTGATGAGCCCTCCAGGGGATTTGGGTGCACAGTGGAGTATGAGAATCACTGCAACAGACTGTAAATCCCCAGAGGGTGGTGGCCAGGACCAAGCTTAACTCATCTCCAGCTTTAGAGGCAGGGCCTGAAATAGACAAGAGTGCCAGACACAAATTGCCTGAGGTCACACTAAGTTGGTCTCAGATCCAAAATCCTGGAACTCTGGCTATCCTGATGACCAACCTAGGGTTTTTTTATAGCATGTCCACAGTTTTTTATAGTGAATTTGAACCATCTAAATATATGCCTAAACACTGTAGTGGAGTAAAAAATGTATCTAAATTATGAGATAATGATAGTCTATACAATTAACCGATCAGATCACTTTCAGTCAGTGACTTCAAAAGGATGAGTTAATTGAGTTGTTCAGGAAAGCATACTTAGGCCCTTCCTGTTGGAAAAGAGACCCTGCAGGAACTAGAGATAATCATCCACTGAACCTGTGATCTTCAAACTTCTCACAGCGTTCACTATAACAAATAAATAAATTATATTCCCAGAATCATTTCAGAGGCAAACCCACAAGGTCATCTTTTTTTAAAAACACACAATATTATAGATATCTCCTTTTGAGTGCATATTTTAAACTAATCAGCTTTTGGCCAAAATATATGCAAATATCACACTAATGAGGAAAAGATGGCAAGTGCTAATATAAATAAGGTTTTTTAGTTTCACATTTATCTGGGGCTGCCAAAGTAAAACTGACTGACATTGGCTAAATTCCTTGAGGGTTTATTCTTTTTCTTCTAATTCTTGGAATTTTTTAAAGGCTTACTACTCTCTAATTGCCATTATCCCTTATAAGTTTCATGATGGCTGTCATGTGAAAATAATTTTCAAGCCCATTTTCCATTTTTCCATGACTTATTTGTAAAATGACAGATAAATATAATTACCAATGACCCTTAAGAGGTGAAACCTAAAGAAACTTTAAAAGTAAGGAAAAGTCCCTGTTTTTGAATTCAAGCCACTGAATCCAGGGAACATTCACAAATACTTAAGTAAGACCACCCTATTATATAATCAGCAAAGGTGGGAAAGTGAGTTGGGAAAAATCAAAGTGGACAGATTGAAATGCTGTGGGATACAATATAGAGCTAAATGACAAGGAAGTGCCCAGCAAATGGCAGTCACTAAACGTCCTCTATTAGAGTGACTCTAAACCCAATTTTGTGGCATTAAGCAATGATGGGTCTACTATTTGAAGAAAACCAAGCCTAACAATCTCTTCCAGGCTGATCCTCTGAAGTGAACAGGATCCAAGGTGGCTGAGGAGTCCAGGGGCCAATTCAGGGCCTAAAGACCCCAGCAGAAAAGAGACTTTCCTACGGGGCTGTGATGTCTGCCTTGCTCCACATCAGCTCTGAGCATTGTGGCCAGAGGGACCACAAAGTCAAATAATAACCAGGTCTTATTTGAAACAAAACCTCTCTCCTTGTCTGGATTCAGCTTAGCCTATAAGCCATGACAAAGAAGTGAAATTATATACACCATCTCTAGTCATTTCTACTTGTTAAACACATGGTCATTTTGAATTATGGATAATTTTCAGACTCCCTGAGGAAATGAGACAATAAGGAAAGCTTTGCTGTATAGAAGTCATCACATTAAGAGCATAATGACTTAGTAAATAAACAAATAGAGAAATAAATTCTGGATGCAATCAGAAGAAAGTGTCAATATGAGTACAAGTTTGACATGAGAAGGACAAGAAAAGGAAGACTTCAATTTTCACTCTGGTATATTTTAAATTAATGTTAATTACAGTCAAAGGTGTGAAGTGCTTGTCCTTTATGCTTAACTTATGCTCAATTACCACGCAATGCAGTAATGACTTCTCAGCATGTTCCAAATTAACACCATTTTGTTGTTGTTTTGGTTTTGGGGATTGAACTTCATGACCAAGTACTGGCTCTACCACTGAGCTACACTCTGAGTGCTCTGTATTGTTTGTTTGACTACAACAGAAAACTCTTCAGGCCTGTCCAACCAGGAACCAAGACTCAGCTCTGGGCATATTACCTGATCCCACTAGGAACAGGCCCAAGTGAACTTGACCGTTTATAGGGTCAGCCATGCTGGGATGGGCTTTATATTTTTATAGGAAGACTGAGTCCTCAGTGGGGCATCAAAGCAGGAGGGCTACCTGGGTAACATACCACACACTAAGCAAAATATCAACATTGGATTTAGAAGCATATTTCTGGCCCATTTGGCCAAGTCGTCTGGTCTCTGAGTATAACTGTCAGCCTACAACTCATAAAAAGACAGCTCTGCCTGCAACTAAAACCATTCTCCAAAGTGTTTCTGGCACAGAAATAAGAATGCCCAATTACACTAGATCTTAGAACAAAATTAATGAAACATAAAATAAATTTATAAGGGAATGAAATAGTTTTAGGATATTTCCCCTCTCTGTTAAGCCAGGTCAATAAACATCAGGATCTACGTGTTATATTTTTAAATGCTTTAAAAAGAGGTGAAATACAAGTTTACATGCAGATCATTTAATTGTATTCTTTAGCAGAGAAAAAAAAATTTTTTCACAAAGGAAATTTATTTAAGAAACAGCATGGAAGGCCAACTTCAGGGCTCCTATAACAAGTCTACCATTCTTCTAGCAGTAAAAATAAGCAGAGTACATTAAACAGCATTTTCAAAGTTTCCGTTTTTTTTTTTTTCTTTTAGTCCTGGGGACTAAACCAAAGGCCTCCCACATGCTAGGCAAGGGCTCTGCCACTGAGCTGCACACCCATCCCCAAAGATCCTGTCTTATTTGAGGAAAATCTGAAAAAAAAAGAAAAATATGGCCCAAATGATTCTTAACTCCCCGTATGTTATCTAACTTCCTTGGGGGTTCAATAAGCCAGACGACTATAAATCTCTCTACTGGTGATCTCAGCAATAATTTCAAGTACTGAGTGAAAACACATATGCAACAGGGTAAGCTCATGCCTTCTGATCTCTGCAACTCCAGAAAACAACTTATATGCCCACATATTTAATGACCACTGCAAAAAATAAATAAAAAGACAAAGTATAAATAGTCTAAGTAGTCATGTTCTTTTGTTGCATCCAATGAATAAATAAAAAGTAAAAAAGGAGGAAATATAAAAACATAAAAAAGACTTTTCTAACATTTTTAAACAGCAGAATTTTTGTTCAAATAAAAATCACTGAAAAGCCAAAGATAAATATGGTACTACTGGATTATAACCCAAAGAATAGGGTAAGTATCCATGAATCCATCCTGATATAAATAAATAATTGAATAAATGAATAAAGATGAAGAAACAAATCTGCCATGCAGAAGAATTCCAAATAATTTTTGGAGGTGCTACCCTAGGAGATGAGAATGACTCGCCATTCCAAAAGAGTGCAGTGTTGATAGCAGGGAAAAGTAACTTCACAAGACAGAGTTTGTAATACTCTACCTCAGCAAAGCGATCAAGGTCAGCATCACCAGAGACAATTCATGCTGATCGTATATTCTTCTGATGATGTGATGAGAATGGTATTTTACCTCTGTGGTTTTCCTCCCCAAACCCATAATCCCAGTCTAATCATGAAAAAACATCATGAAATTCCAGTTGAGGGAATTCTACAAAGTACCTAACCAGTACCTTCAAACTGTCAAGGTCATCAAAAACAAGGGAAGTTGGAGAAACCACTACAACCAACAGGAGCCCAAAGAACCAAAGAACCTGACTACTAAATGCAACGTGGTAGCCTGGGAAGGATACAGGAATAGGAAAAGAACATTTGGGAAAGACTAAGGAATTCTAAACAAAGTACGGATTTTAGTAAATAATGCATCAATATTGGTTCATTAAATGTAACAAATATACCACGCACCAAAGTAAGATGTTAGTAATAGAGGAAACCATGTGCGCATGGGAACTTTATTATCTTTGCAAATTTCTGTAACTCTGAAACAAACAGAAAATTTTTATTCTTTTATTTTATTTGTTTTATTTATTTATTTATTTATTTATTTTGGGTACCAGGGGAACCCAAGGGCACTTAACCACTGAGTCCTATCCCCAACCCATTTTCACTTTTTGTTTTGAGACAGGCTCTCACTAGGTTGTTTATAGCCTAAGTTGCTGAGGATGGCTTTGAACTTGCAATCCTCGTATCTCAGCCTCCTGAGCTGCTGGGATTACAGGTGTGTGCCACCACATCAAGCACAAACAGATAATTTTTAAATTAATTATATTTTTTAAACGAGATGTGCTAGTTAAATGTAGAGCTAAGAGAAGCTCCAGAATTCTGCTGTCAAAATCCCTGGCCCCAGTCCTTTCTCCAGTCCCAGTATGCCTATCTAAGTCACTTTAGGCTGCTATAACAAAATACCTGAGATTGAGTGGCTTATTAGCAACAGAATTTTGTTTCTTACTGTTCTGGAGACTGAAAAGTCCAGAATCAAGGTACTAGTAGATTCAGTGTCTGGAGAGGGCCTACTTGCCTGTTGGTGGTCTTGTCACTTTAGCCTCGTATGGTGAAAAGAGTAAGGAGTCTCTCTTTGGCCTCTTTTATGAGGGCTCTAAACCCATTCATGAGACAGAGACACCATGATTTAATCACCTCCCAAAGGTCCCACCTCTGACACCATCACATTGGGGATGAGGATTTTGACATAGGAAATTTAGAGGGAACATAAATATTGAGACCATAGCACAGCCCCAGACAGAGCAGTTTGAAAATCAGTATCAAGGAAAACTGAACCAACTATCATTACAAAATACAAGTCCATTGCTGGCAGGATTCTGCTGCACAATTCAGTCCTGTTTCAGATGATTGCATTACATCATGAGCTCTGCGCAGCTGGAACCACATCTTAGACTCTCTATCACATGCTGAGCACTCTGCTGGCACCAGAAGACTCTGTGCTTGATAGATTCTCCAACACCAGCAGGAGCAGGGACTATTGTAAATACAAGGTGAAGGCTTCCACCACCAACCTATTGACCTTCCTGACAACAGATCTGCAGAAATCACTGCATCATCAATCAAGCCTATCCTCTTGATGAGAGGATATGTCCTGGCATGATGATGAGACAGGGCAAATATCTCCAACATGAGTTTCTGGCCTTCTGGTATCTCACAGAGGGATGCATGCCCACCACCCCACCACCCCACCAAAAACTACTCTTGGTAGAATTCAAAAAAGGAAGTTAGTAAGTTTCCTAAAATTGATCACATTTATTTCACATTACTTCCATGTTTACTTGGCCCATTCTATCACAGATTACTCACCCACAAGAAAACCAGGTAGAGTTAAATCAAGTGGTTTGAAAGCTTGCTGAAAATGAAAGATGATATTCACATGGAAAACTACAGATTTTATTTCTCATCAGTTGATAGCAGCTTGTTCCAAACGGTGGTGGTAACTCGGCAAGAATCACTGGTATACAATATCTGTGGAGCCAGAGAAGAACAATTAGAAAAACAGATGAATGGCTTAGGGGCCCAGGGGTCACACCAGCATCAAATGCATATAACAATTTGGGGAAGCATTCATTTAAAGGGCAGATACTGAGCACCTACGATGTATCAGACATATCCTTGTGCTCAGCGAGCTCACATTCTTGTGTAGAAAACACAGCAAACAAGAAGCACCACACGAGGAATTTCCGATGGTGGCAAGTGCTGGCATGGAAATAATCCAAGGTAAAAGGCACAGGATGAGGCAGTGGGCACAGCAAAGTGGACTGAGAGGGGAGGAAGCTTTCAATGCTCAGGGAGGACCTTTCCAGGAGGTCACATTTGACTGTTTGAAATGATGAAAAGCAAGTAGGGCAAAGACTTGGGAGAAGGGTGCTCCAGGCACAGAGAACAGCACACTGAAAAGCCTGAAGCTTGGAAGCACGCGTTGGTGTGTTCAGAAAGGCCATGACCAAGTTCTATGGAAGCTACTCACAGGCTGAAGCGGACACAAAACCGGGCACTCCGACTGTCTTGGTAGCCTCCCTGTGCTGCACAGAGCTAGCTATGTAGGTAGGGAACATAGGCTCCAAAAGAACTGAAGCCCTGGGAAGCAGGTCCTGTGTGACAGGCTAATGGGGCAGAGAACAGCTTCTGATTACCAAGCTTCACAGGATCAGAATTTGAGTCCAAACATAAAAATTCAAGGCTACTGTGCAACAGGGCAGGGCCCTGCAGCCCAAATGACCCAGTGCTGAGCAAGGTACACAGGTGACAGGGCTGGGCAGGAAGAGCCCACAGGAGGGACGGGGCAAGCAGAAGAGTCATCAAAACCCCAAGGGAACTTACAAAATGCTATAGTGAGTCTCATTCCTCAAGAACCTCAATCAGTAGGTACAGTGATGGGACCTTGAAATCTGTATTCTAGTTTTGTTTAGCCAGACCTTAGAAGTACTGTGATGGGGAAGAAGGGAGGGCAAGCGCTTTTCAAGGAAGGGAGAAGACTATTATCTCCACAGAAAAAAGAATCAAGAATTAAAATGAATGCAGTTGAGATCTAAAATACTTAGTATTAACTAACCGTACCAGCTAACAGGAAACCAGAGAGGAGAAGGTTACATAACTAAGTGTATTCCTTCCCGGCAACCATATCCCCAAATTCAGAACCAGGAGACAGCTCAAAGAAAGGGAGAGAAGGAGACAGTAGAATGAATCGGACATAACTTTCCCATGTTCATATATGAATACACTGCCAGTGTAACTCCACATCATGTACAACCACAAGAATGGGATCTTAATTAGAATCAGTTATACTCCTTGTATGTGTAATATATTGAAATACATTCTACTGTCACGTATATTTAAAAAAAAAAAAAAGAATAGAAAAAAAGTTCCACATTAAAAAAAAAAAAAAAAAAAAAAAAAAAAAAAACAGAGAGAGAAGGAGGGAGTGGAAGCACTCCAGTGTCCTACATGGCCAAAGCCAGTAGTGACAAATGCTTAACAACCAGGCTGGGGAAGAGAAGTACTAACTGTAATGTTCAGCAATTTCTACAGTGTACATATTCCCACCATGGATGATTTCAAACTACCAACATGACATCACCAGAGCAAGTCTGGAGAGAGATGGACAACAGGTACTGTATTTTCACTCTACAAAATCAACAGACATAAATAGCTTTCAAAGCATAGGTAGAGGTAAACATATTACAATAGTTAGTAAATAATGGGTTTGGGAATTTATTGCCAAATAAAATTTATTTCAGATAAGTTTAAAATCTAAACTTAAGAAAATTTGATTTTTAATAATGTTTTGATGAAACAACTGGCTCATAAAATTCCTGAAAATTAAGAAATCAGCTCTCTGCATGAGCCAGTTCTAGCACATCATTTGCAAAAGCTTTAAAAATATTGTTATAAAATACTGCAATAAATATGTTCTTTTGTTTTACATTTTTACATTATTTTGCACTATTTCATAGGACAAATTTTCTTAATCCAAACATTTATCCATGTTAAATATACTGCCAAGTTTCCTTCTAAAATTATCATATTGATTCTATTCTGCCACAAAACACTAGAATTGTTCCTGTTTTCATTTAGATTAGTTTATTAAAAAGGTGAATAAGATGGGTGCAGTGGTGCACGCCTGTAATCCCAGCACTTGAGGAGCTGAGGCAGGAGTATCACAAGTTCAAAGCCAGCCTCAGCAATGGCAAGGCACTTAGCAACTCAGTGAAATCCTGTCTCTAATAAAATACAAGAAAAAGGGCAGGGGATGTGGCCTAGTGGTCGAGTGCCCCTGAGTTCAATCCCCAGTACCAAAAATAAACAAATAAATAAATAAATAAGTGAATAAATAATACTTTGGTTTTTGTTTGGCTTAGTGATATGGGGGGTTGAACCCAGGGCCTCACACATGGTAGGCGAGTTCCTCCACCTAGCTATGTTCCCAGCCCAAAGCTTTGTTCTTAAAACAAAAACAATAGCTGGCTGCCTTTCCTTTCTCTTTCCAGGTCCTAGTCTTCTCTTCCTATAATAAAGGTCTAGATCCAGTCCCGCAGACCTCCGCCCCAGACCAGGAGACAGCAAGGACAGACCTGCCAACTCTGCCTGAGCCCAGGCGGGCCCAGTGCAGTCCCACTGACCTTCACCCCAGTGTGTTTAGCCCCAGACCACCACAGGAGCTCAGACTCAACCAGTTTGGCCCACGCCAACCAGTGTGAACCCAGCTTCAGGTACATAATGTGAGGGTCAGTGGCAGGTTTTGATAGTCCAGCGCTAAGGGGAGGCACAGACAACCTGCAAGGGTATTAAAAAATATAGGGAAGAATCTGTAATAACTCAGATCTACACTGCAAAAAGGAAAGAAAATAGACATCATGAAAAAACAGGGAAGGAAAATACCCCAAACAAACCAGGATTCTACAATAACAGAACCCATGCTCAGCGAAGTTGAAGAAATGTCAGAGAAGGAGTTCAAAAGGTTCATAATTAAAATGATCTGTGAATCAAGAATGACCTAAATGAGCAAATACAGGCAAAAATTGACCACTACAACAAAGATATAATATAGAGAGCAAATATAGGTAGCAAAACATGACTTCAAAAAAGAGATAGAAACTCTGAAAAAAAAAAGTCAGAAATCCTTGAAATGAAGGAAACAATTAACCAAATAAAAAACACAATTGAAGGCATCGCCAACAGACTAGATCAACTGGAAGAAAGAACTTCAGACAATGAAGACAAAGTATATAATCTTGAAAATAAATTTGACCACACAATGAAGGTAATAAGAAACCATGAACAGAACATCCAAGAAGTATGGGACAGCATCAAAAGACCAAATCTAAGAGTAATTGGGATAGAGGAAGGCACAGAGTTTCAAACCAAAGGAATGCACAACCTCTTTAATGAGATAATATCAGAAAATTTCCCAAGCATGAAGAATGAATTGGAAAACCAAATACAAGGCTTATAGGACACCAAATGTACAAAATTACAACAGATCTACACCAAGACACATTATAATGAAAATGCCTAGCATACAGAACAAGGATAGAATTTTAAAGGCCGCAAAAGAGGAATCAGATCACATATAGGGAGAGACCAATTCGTATCACAGCAGATTTTTCAATTCAGACACTCAAAGCTAGGAGATCATGGAACAACATATTCCAAGCTCTGAAGGAAAAGGGATGCCAACCAAGAATCTTATACCCAGCAAAATTAAGCTTTAGATTTGAGGACGAAATAAAAACCTTCCATGATAAACAAAAGTTAAAAGAATTTACAAGTAGAAAGCCAGAACTACAGAACATCCTCGGCAAAATACTCCATGAAGAGGAAAAGAAAAACAATGATGAAAATCAACAGAGGGAGGTATTACACTAAAGGAAAAAAACAATCAGAAGAGAAACCATGTCAAGGTAAATACCAGAAATAAAAATGGCTGGAAATACAAAACAAATCTCAATAATAACTCTGAATGTTAATGGCCTAAACTCACCAATCAAAAGACATAGATTAGCAGATTGGATCAAAAAAACAGACCCAACAATATGCTGCCTCCAAGACACTCATCTCATAGGAAAAGACATCCATAGGCTGAGGTAAAAGGTTGGGGAAAATCCTACCACTCATATGGACAGAGGAAACAAGCAGGGGATTCCATCCTCATATCAAATAAAGTAGACTTCAAGCTAAAGTCAATCAAAAGGGATAAAGAAGGACACTATATACTGCTCAAGGAAACCATACACCAACAAGACTTAACAATTATAAATATATATGCCCCCAAACAATGGAGCATCCATGTTCATCAAACAAGCTCTCCTGAAGTTTAAGAGTCAAATTGACCACAACACAATAATTCTGGGTGACTTTAACATACCCCTTTCACCACTGGATAGAAAACAAAAGCTGAACAAAGAAACCATAGAACTCAAAAATACAATAAACAACTTAGACTTAACTGACTTATATAGAATATTTCATCCTTCAACAAGCGAATACACTTTATTCTCAGCAGCACATGGAACCTTCTCTAAAATAGACCATATACTAGGCCACAAAACAACTCTGAGCAAATACAAAAAAGTTGAGATTCTACCCTGCATTCTATCTGACCATAATGGAATGAAATTAGAAATCAATGATAAAATAAGAAATAAGAGCTACTCCAACACCTGGAGACTAAATAATATGCTACTGAATGAACAATGGGTTGCAGATGACATCAAAGAGGATATTAAAAAATTCTTAGAGGTGAATGAGAACACAGACACAACATATTGAAATCTCTGGGACACTATGAAGGCAGTTCTAAGAGGAAAGTTCATTGCATTGAGTTCATTCCTCAAAAGAAGAAAAAGTCAACAAATAAATGTCTTAAAATTACATCTCAAAGCTCTAGAAAAAGAAGAACAATCCAACACCAAAAGTGGTAGAAGACAGGAAATAATTAAAATCAGAGCTGAAATTAATGAAATTGAAACCAAAGAAACAATTGAAAAAATTGACAAAACAAAAAGTTGGTTCTTTGAAAAAATAAATAAAATTGACAGACCCTTATCCAGGCTAACAAAGAGAAGGAGAGAGATAACTCAAATTACTAATATATGTGATGAAAAAGGAAATATCACAACAAACACAACGGAAATACAGGAAATAATTCGAAATTATTTTGAAAACCTGTACTCCAACAAAATACAAAACACCGAAGGCATCGACAAATTTCTAGAGTTGAATGATGTGCCCAAACTTAAGCAGGATGATATACATAATTTGAACAGACCAATTTCAAACGACAAAATAGAAGATGCCATCAGAAGCCTACCAACCAAGAAAAGCCCAGGACCAGATGGATACACAGCTGAGTTCTACAAGACCTTCAAAGAAGAACTGATACCAGTACTCTTCAATTTATTTCAGGAAATAGAAAAAGAGGGAGTACTTCCAAACTCATTCTATGAGGCCAACATCACCCTGATCCCCAAACCAGGCAAAGACACATCCAAAAAAGAAAACTTCAGACCCATATCTTTAATGAACATAGATGCAAAACTTCTGAATAAAATTCTAGCAAAACGGATACAGAAACATATAAAAAATATAATACACCATGATCAAGTGGGGTTCATTCCAGGGATGCAAGGATGGTTCAACATACGGAAAACAATAAATGTAATTCACCACGTCAATAGACTCAAAGATAAGAACCATATGATTATCTCAATAGATGCAGAAAAAGCATTCGACAAAATACAGCACACCTTCATGCTCAAAACACTAGAAAAACTAGGGATAACTGGAACATATCTCAACATCGTAAAAGCTATATATACTAATCTCCAGGCCAACATTATTCTAAATGGAGAAAAATTGAAAGCATTCCCTCTAAAAACTGGAACAAGACAGGGATGCCCTCTTTCACCACTTCTATTCAACATAGTAATTGAAATGCTGGCCAGAGCAATAAGACGGACGAAAGAAATTAAAGGGATACAGATAGGTAAAGTAGAACTCAAATTATCATTATTTGCTGATGATATGACTTTATACCTAGAAGACCCAAAAAATTCCACCAGAAAAACTTCTAGAACCCATAAATGAATTCAGCAAAGTAGCAGGATACAAAATCAACACCCATAAATCTAAGGCATTTCTATATATCAGTGACAAATCCTCTGAAAGGGAAATGAGGTAAACTACCCCGTTTAAAATAGCACCAAAAAAAATAAAATACTTGGGAATCAACTTAACCAAAGACGTGAAAGACCTCTATAATGAAAACTACAGAACACTAAAGAAAGATATTATGGAAGACCTAAGAAGATGGAAAAATCTACTCTGTTCTTGGATAGGCAGAACTAATATTGTCAAAATGACCATACTACCAAAAGCACTATACAGATTTAATGCAATGCCAATCAAAATCCCAATGACATTCCTCATAGAAATAGAAACAGCAGTCATGAAATTCATCTGGAAAAATAAGAGACCTAGAATAGCTAAAGCAATCCTTAGTAAGAGGAGTGAAGCAGGTGGCATCACTATACCAGACCTTAAATTATACTACAGAGCAATAGTAACAAAAACAGCATGGTATTGGCACCAAAATAGGCCAGTAGACCAATGGTACAGAATAGAGACACAGAGTCTAACACATATAATTTCAGTTATCTTGTATTAGATGAAGGCGCCAAAAATGTACATTGGAGAAAAGATAGCCTCTTCAACAAATGGTGCTGGGAAAGCTGGAAATCCATATGCAATAAAATGAAATTAGACCTCTACCTCTCACCATCCACAAAATTCAACTCAAAGTGGATCAAGGATCTAGGAATTAGACCAGAGACACTACACCTAATAGAAGAAAAAGTAAGCTCTAATCTCCAACATGTTGGATTAGGCCCCAAGTTCCTTAATAAGAATCCTGTAGCATGAGAATTAATACCAAGAATCAATAAATGGGATAGAATCAAATTACAAAGCTTCTTCTCAGCAAAAGAAACAATCAGTGAGGTGAACAGAAAGCCTACTAATTGGGAACAAATTTTTACCACATGCACATCAGATAGAGCACTAATCTCTAGAATATATAAAGAACTCAAAAATCTTAACACCAAAAAAAAAACAAATAGCCCAATCAATAAATGGGCCAAGGAACTGAACAGACACTTCTCAGAAGAAAATATACAATCAATCAACAAATACATGAAAAAATGCTCAACCTCTCTGGCAATTAGAGAAATGCAAATCAAAACCACTCTAAGATTTCATCTCACACCTGTCAGAATGGCAGCTATTAAGAACACAAACAACAATAAATGTTGGAGAGGATGTGGATAAAAAGGCACACTCATACATTGTTGGTGGGACTGCAAAATGGTGCAGCCAATATTGAAAGCAGTATGGAGATACCTTGGAAAACTTGGAATGGAACCACCTTATGACCCAGCTATCCCACTCCTTGGTCTTTACCCAAAAGACCTGAAAACAGCATACTACAGGGACACAGCCACATCAATGTTTATAGCAGCACAATTCACAATAGCTAAACTGTGGAACCAACCTAGATGCCCTTCAGTAGATGAATGGATAAAGAAAATGTGGTATATACACACAATGGAATATTACTCAGTGATAAGAGAGAATAAAATCATGGCATTTGCAGGAAAATGGATAGATTTAGAGAATATAATGCTAAGTGAAGTTAGCCAATCCCAAAAAGCCAAATGCCAAATGTTTTCTCTGATATAAGGAGGCCGATTCACAGTGGGGTTGGGATGGGGAGCATAGGAGATTAGAGGAACACTAGAATGGCCAATGGGGAGGGAGGGGAAGGGAGGGGGCAAAAGGGTGAAGGAAAAAAAAGATGGTAGAATGAGATGGATATCATTACCCTAAGTGCATGTATGAAGTCACGAATGGTGTGAATATACTTTGCATACAACCAGAGATTTGTAAAAAAGTGCTCTATATGTGTAATATGAAATGTAATGCATTCTGCTGTCATTTATAACATCTTAGAATAAAAAATAAATAGACAAAAAAAATTTAAAAAAATAAAAATAAAGGTCTAGCAGCGCCTTCACATCTGCTCTCTGGAGCCAGAAGGTTCCAGCTGAGGGGCACCTGCCTCCAGGAGGGATGTAAGAAAAAGAAGTGGAAAGGAAGCTCCCTGTGCCCACCTGGGGATTATCAAGAACAGCCTGCTTTCAGGTGTTGTTCGGGTGTTTTATACCCTAACTCTTTCATAGAAGAGCTTATCAGGAAATGAGTTCTTAGGGACACAAAAGGGGAACAGTAAGCATGAGTTGTTTTTGTTTTTGTTTTAATAAGAAAGAGTGAAAGGAAAAAAAAACTGCTGGCATAGGTTCTTGACAGTCAACACTCTCACCCACGATGCATGTGTATAGGTACTATCCACAACCCTACAAAGCTGACCGTGCCAGTGGCACCCTTCTCCCATTTAATGTAAAGCTAAAGGATGTGATGGGAGGGATTTTTTTCAACTCAGCATGAGCTAGTCCACTCTTACCTTGACAGGACACCCCAATGCTTCTTAATTCTAAATACATTTTTAAAATGCACCTCTACACATACACCTACTGGTAAAGAGCTTCTCCAATTAAATGCCATGCTATGCTTGTGAATTAAGAAAAATCAAATGTTCTGGCTAATGTCAACACACATACCCACAAAATTATAATTATCAAAGGCATGCAGTTCCCTGTCCCTGGCAGTAACCAGCTCTGTTGCCAGAAGTCTTCTCACGGCCTCCCTTCATCTAGGTCACATTGTTACAGAGCTGGGGCCTTCCAAGAAACTGAGGCAGTGCGAAGACCCCCTCGTCAAACCCAAATTCTTGCTGTCAAGTCAAAAAGACTTCAGAGTAACAGCTGTGAGTTTACTAAAGGGATAAGAAAAGGGAAAGGGGACGACCTCGAGGGAGAGAGTGGGTCCTCTCTGAAGAGAAGAGCCTCTCCTGCTCTCCAGATCCCAGAGAAGTTTCCAGAGAGTCTTGCCCAGACCACCTCTTGACTTTTGACTAACAGCAAGATGACATCAGACTTGGAAGTCCCCACTGCCATGACAACTCTAGGTCACCTTGGCCCATGACAACTGGTTCTAATTGGAACCATCAATTCTTACAGATTTTATGGTTAGGAGGAGTCATCCTTATCTCCCTGAGTTTTGGAATCTAGTTTATCAAAAGGATCACAAAAGTCTCTCCCTTCAGGGTAATTTGGGTTCCTCTTATTGACTTGGTACAAGCCTGCATTTCTCCTGCAGATAACAGGTAGTTTGCAGAGGAATGTGACATACCTGTCCACTTAGGTTATGCAGGGCTGCAGGTAAATTACTTTTTGGAAAAGAAGGCATTTGAGGGTCAGCACAGCTAGCCCATTTTATAAAATTATTCTCTTTGGGACCAGGCGGCCCGGGTTCAATCCTCAGCACCACGTAAACATAAATGCATTGCATTGTGTACAACTAAAGTAAATAAATAAATATTTTAAAAAAATTATTCTCTTTACCTCCTGTTCCCACCATTTGCACTTGTTAGTTCTCTAACAACATGTAATCCTATTTTCACTCAAGAATTCCTCCTGCACAAAACCAGACACGGTGGCTCATGCATGTAATCCCAGCAATTCAGGAGGCTGAAGCAGGAGAATTTCAGTTCAACACCAGCCTAAGCAACTTGGACTTTGTATCCAAATTAAAATAAATAAATAAATGAAGGGCTGTAGATGGGGCTCAGTGGTACTGCCCCCCTTGGTTCAATCTCCAGTACACCCCCACAAAAGAATTCCTCCTGCACAAAACTAAGTTCAGCATCCATATTCCCATGTTCCCCTAGGGCCACATATCACTATCTATGCTAGCACTAATTCCAGTTTGCTTGGTATTTTGGATGTTACTCATGCTGGATTTGGGGCAAGAGAGGGGAGGACAGGGTGTGAAAGGGGAATCTATCATTTATTGCGTGGTTTCTATGTCCTGGACTATATTCTAAACAACTCTTTATGGGCACTATTTCCTTCATTTCCCACAACAATCTGTGAGATAGGTACTATTTTACAAGTGGGGGAATTGAAGCATGGAATAATTAAGTTACTTGACATATTGGGCTAGAGCTTTTAGGATCTGAATCCAGACTCCCTGATTGTTAGGCAGAAGCTGACAGCCATTACCCTTTCCAGTGAGGTAGAGGCCCAACATTGCCTTATAAGCCTCACAGATATGGTTTGCCTATTCACAGGCCTACCCACTCACATTTCCAGCCAAGACAGTGACAGGTTTGGAGTTGGGATTGGGGTCAGGATTAGGGTTGGGGCTTTGTTGCACATGCCTCACTTTTAGATATTTATCATATGCAATATCCTGACAGGTAGATTCTTCCCCTTACAATACTAAGGTTCTGTCTGAATTTCCAACATACTCTTCCCACCTTTTCTAAAAAATATTTATGAAAGCCAGACATGGTGGCTCACACTTGTACTATCTGTTACTCAGGCCACTGAGGCAAGAGGATCACAAGTTCAATGCCAGCCTGGACAACTCAGTGAGAATTCTGTCTCAGAATTCAAAAAAATAAATAAAATAAACAGCTAGGGGTATAACACAGTGGTAAAGCACCCTGGGTCCAATCCCCAGTAGTAGTAGTACCAGAAAGAAAAAAAGAAAAATTGACATCACAGTGATCTCAGGATCAAAAATATACTTCATTCCCAAATCCTGTATCTTTGCCCTGTTTACCTTATATATTTTTATTCCAAAGTGGGAATAATGAAGAAACTTTGAAAAAATATAAACCCCCATCTTTAATTTTATTTTTTCTACTCTTAGCCCCTTTGATCAAATTTGTCACTTTTGGCTCTGTACCTTCAACCAACACTGCAACATACACCTGAAATTGTTTTTCTGCTCCAAGCCATGGAACCCCAATTGCAACCCATTGTACCTACTCAATTTCCTTATTCCAAAGGACACTTTCTTCAGAACATAAAACACATTACAGAGAAAGAACAAAAAACAAACAAACAAAAAAATGAATACTACTGCTAATCCAAAATGCCAAACTGTCCTTTTCACATCTATACATTTATTTTTGAGAATACAGTCATTAAATGGCACAAGTGAAAGAAAGAAAGAAAAGAAGTAAAGCACTAACCATAAAATCTTCTGTCCTGGAAATATTGACGAATCTCAAATAAAATGAATCATACCATCTCTCTTCATCCATTAAATGCACCTTTTCATTCCACTCACATTTATCATACATACACTACTGTGTACTGGAGACACAAAAATGACAAAAACTGCAGCCTGTGCCTCAGAAACCTTACCTTTTCCCAAAAAAGACAGCCAGTAAAAGAAACAAGTGTAAATTCAGAGATTCTAATATCATGCTATGTGTAAAATCCACCCTTATTAAAGAAAGTATATACCAGACTAGAGTGCTACAAAGAACCTGAATAGGGACCAAGAGCTTCCTGGTATATTATTGCCCCCAAGCTTTATTGATTAGGAACAGTTTGAACATTAAGATCACTTAGAGATAAACCAGAGGACCATCATTTTAATGGCTTTTGACATTTCAAAGGCATTTCCCTTAGGTAATGATCCTGGAGGCTTTCTATAGATTACTGACAAAGGCGGGAATCCCCCTATCTTCTATTCTTGGGCCCTCCTGCTGCTTCCTCCCTGTGCCCCCTCCCCCATTCATTCCTACTCTCCCTCTTCCAAATGTATTATCGGTAAAAGCCTACCCTGAAAAAGTCACTGTTGAAGATGAACATTATTTTCCTGCTTTTACGATAAAGTTTGTAAATTTAAGCCCTTACAAATTGCTTTCTCTCTCTCTCAACCAAAGAATCAGCTAAACTAAGTTATTTTTATGTCCATATTGCTTTTGGTTGATTTTCTTTTGTGCGTCACAGGCTTTCAAGAGGCTCCCAACCTCAGGTCCAAGATGCTAAAAAATGATTGAGTACAAAATAAAATAGTCCCCTCATCCAGAGGGGAGTCCAGGGTTGCAGCAACAGCAGCAGCAGCAGCTGGGGGAGGAAGCTGGGATGCTGGAGCTGTAAGCAACAAGTCTGCCTGCCCATGGTGTAGAATCAGCCTCAGGCTTCTACTCTGCCCACCTGTGACCCAGCCAGGACCCTTGTGTAGCAGATTAGCTCCAATGTGGTCCTAGCATTTGTTAAAACATTGAAGTGCTTCCTCTGATGGGCAAATAGAGCTTATTCCTTCCTAAATACAGACCTGGCCTTTCCAGACCCTCCCAGGAGGCTTGCCACAACCTCCTCTCAGTCAAGAGCTAAGGCCTGGCCCAGCAGAGGGTCTGCAGGCTGCTGCCCCACTGCTGAATATAACCTCCCACCTCTGGACACAACCATGCCCTACCTTCACTTCCTTTAATGAAATAAAGTTGAGTTGATCATCCAAGATGCACTGAGCCAGGCACAGTGGCGCACACCTGTACTTCCAGTGACTCCAGAAGCTGAGGCAGAAGGATCTCAAGTTCAAAGCCAGCCTCAGCAACTTAGAGAGGCCCTAAACAACTTAGCAAGACCCTGTATCAAGATAAAACACACACAAAGGTCTGGGGATGTGCCTCAGTAGTTAAATAAATGCCCATGGGTTTAATCCCTGGTACAAAAAAAAAAAAAAAAAAAAAAAAAAAGTTGCACTATGATTGCATTTATATAAATTACGTATCCCCAAGGACAAGGATAAAGTGGGAAAAGAAACCTACAAAAGGTTCATATGTTAGAATGTGTTAGATGGAATTGCAGATGTGTTAGGTAGAATTGCAGGCTATATTTTTTTGTTTTGTTTTGTTTTTTTTTTTTGTTTTTGAGAGACAGCAATGTCACAAATCTGGGATGAGGCTGCCCAGGATGGAATTCCAGCTCTGCCCAGGTGTTAGTTGTGTGATTTTTGTTTTGAGCAGTAAATGTGTTCATGTTTGTAAAAGGCTTAACACAGGGCCTGGCACAAAGTAAGCACCATATTAGTGTTTATCAAATAAACAATTCATTTTATTTTGTCATTGTAATGTTTGTTCAATAAATTTAAAAACTAAGAAAGTTTCACAACAGAAAGATAAAAAGCCTTTGACACTATGAAACAGTTACATAACATAAACAGTTTTTCAATAACCCAACACTAAAACATCTGGGATCCAGATTTTACACTGCATTGTGAATTTAGGGAGACCAGCACATTGGAATGCGTTCCCACTGAAGCACAAAATGCGATTTGTATGAGTCCCTTTCTAATCAGAAATGTCACAACTTATGGGCTGCTAAGGTTGTATGTTTGTCATTTTAACCCTGCAACAACCATACCCAGGGAAAAACATTGTACTTTGTGGTGCTAAGACTTAAAGGGTTGTAAAAGTTAAATCAGGCCTTGCACAGCTACATCTTGTGAACACAATGACTCAGCCTAACTCTGAGTTTAAAGAGCCACATCTCATGTGATGGGTCCTCCTGCAGTTCCAGGTGTTCAGGAAACCCTTAAACCCAGAAGCCAGCTTGACCAAAATTGCTTTTATTTACTGAAAAAGTACTAAAACCCGAGTTTAAGCATAGCTTAGACAGGTACTACTGCATTGCTAAAGGAGACAAAACTATTGCGTTGTTTTCAGATATACAGAGGAAGAACTATTAACAATCATTTGCTGGGTATGTGCCTATAATCTCAGCTACTTGGAAGGCTGAGGCAGGAGGATCACAAGTTGGAGGCCAACCTGGGTAACTTAGTGAAACCTGTCTCAAAATAAAAAATAAGACGGACTGGGAATGTAGCTCAGTGGAGGGGTTGGGGTGGGGGTCATATAGATAACTCCCTTCCCTGTTCTTACCTCTTTCTTAACTGCTAAACTTCAAATATCCTTACATACAAATTTAAGTAGCTCCCAAACTAACCCTCAAGTAGTCATGTATTAGACATTTTCTAACGGAGACAAGATTTACTAAACACCATCTGGCTGTGGCTTTTCACCTCTCCTCTTTAAAAGCACATCTCCCCAAATTTATGAGAAGACTGGGGATGTAGCTCAGTGGTAGAGTGTTTGCTTACCATGCACAAGGCCCTGGGTTCAATCCTCCCTATTCCAAAAAAGGGGAAAAGAAATTTTGAGGTTACATAAAGCTATGAGAAGAGACTCAAACCTTATTTAGTGAGAAAACTAAAGCCTACAATGCAATCATTATCATTAAAATATTATTTAAAATGATATTAAAACCCTGTTGTGCTGGGGGCAATGCACACGCATGTAATCCCAGCTATTTAGTAGGCTGAGGCAGGAGGATCACAAGTTCCAGGTCATCCTGGGCAACTTAGCAAGACCCTCTCTCAAAATAAAAAATAAAAAGGCTGGGTATGGTAGCTCAGTGGTAGAATCCTCCTGGATTCAATCCTCAGTACCAAAGTGGGGAAAACCATTTTATGGATGGATGTAGAAATGGTAGCAAAATGACATTAATGTATTTAATGCACTAAACATACCCTTAAAAATGTTAAGAGGGTAAATTCTATGTTGTATTTTCCACAATAAAAGTAAATTAAAAAAAAAAAAACTTAAAAAAAAGAAACCTGTAACAGTTAAAGGTAAACAAATTGTATAACCATAATTTTAAATTGCTAAGTAATCAGAGACAACAGCCCCCCCCCCCACCTGGTTATAAGCAAATCAATAAACCTAAATGAGCATTTTACAGCTCTTAACACCATGGTATGTAAATATTATAACAGGGTCTAACATGGTAAAGACACATTTTCCTCAAAATCTTCACTACTCACATTTTTATGTGGAAAGTTAATTGTACTGGATCTTAAGAAATCAGACTGGGAGTTTATGCAATTAGTTAAAAGGTCCCCAAACAACATTCAAAGCCTGCATACAAATTCAAGCTAAAAGGCTGTGTACAAATTCTCTTGTATGTGTGTCACAACACATTTAATACTGAAAAGAGATTCTTATTCAAATAGACAGTATGTAAATGTGGTATCTGTAACAGTTCAAACTGAAGTAGATTCCCTTCATTCTTTAGTTTTCATTGCAACACCATTAGCTAATTCATTTAACATACCTCAGAGGTCTCTGGGTACCTAGTTCTTCCCCGCCCTTGGAGGCTCCAAAAGGGTTAGCTAAACTGAAATTGGCAGGCCTGGCTGAGAAAGTTAACAGAATTCCCCATTCTGGGGAGAAACTCAAGGATGATCAAACACAGAAGCCCCTGTGGTCCTGAAGATTTTACTTGCATTTAGTGCTCATGAAGGAAGTAAAGAAGATAATAATCTGAGATTAGAAGGCGCAAACAGGCGTGGTGGTAGCTCCGGGTCATCACAAAATCCACAAAAAGAACTTGGAGAACCTCATTCCTGGATCTGGGACCTAGGTCCCATATATCTTGAATTGAAGCGAAAAGAACAAGCCCCTAAACACAGGCCCTGGTCCTGGCCCTCATCCCCCCCACGCCCCACCTCTGCGTCATCACATCACATTTTGGGCCCTGTGGCGAGCAGCTGTGTGGCCACGCGCCCAGGACCGTGCTTCAGGCGGGCTGGACTCTTAAGTCTTGGAATGCAGCACTTCCTGGTTGGTCGGGATGCTGGTGCCAGCGCGACCGCCATCCCTATCATCCCACAGCGCACGCGAGCGGAGGGCGCGCGAGATGACCGGGGGACACAGACACACTGCTGTGGGGCCCAGCCCGAGGCGGCGGCGGGAGATGCCTCCAGAAGAGGACGTCCCTAACCTCGGCCCGGAGCCAGCTGGGCTCTGCGATCCAGGCGGCCGCCCGCCCCTTCGGGGAAATGTTCGCCAAAGTTGCTGGCGTTGACTGCGCAGGAATTGGGTCCGTGGGCGGGCACCCAAGGCCCCAGGGGGCCACCGGGGAGTCCGCCGCCGCCGCCACAGCTGCTAAGATCCCGCCCAAGTTGGTGTAGGAGCGGCCAGCTGCCCGGGGCTGCCGGGAGGAGGGACGGAGGCGAGGGCGGCGGAAACCGGGCTCCCGCGGGAGCGCTGCAAGCCCGGGCCCCGCGCGGCTCCTACCTGCAGGGCGAGGGGGCCGTTGACACCTGTGCGGGCGCTGCCGACAGTCTGGACTCTGGCGCAGCTGGCACAGCTGGAGGCGCGGAGGGAGGGAGGGAGGGAGGGAGGGAGGACGGCCCGTGGGCGCCGCTGCCCGGAACTCGCCGCTCGGCTTCGCAGGGGTGGGGCGAGGCGGCGCGGGGCCGGGCGCGTGGCGGGGCAGGGGACTCCGCAGCCCGCCAGTCTCCTGGTCCGGTTTCTTATTCTCTCTTCTCCCAAAGTTTCATAACTCGCCCGCAGCAACCCAGGGAACGTTCGCCGGCACTCTTCTTCTTATCAAGTGCCCTCGAGCGGACAAGCGCAACCAGTACCATTCTAGGAGCTTTGCGCCTAGTCTCCAATTCTCCTCTATTGCAGCTAGTTGCCACGACTGGCCCAGAGTGTGAGGAAACAGCGGATCAATGAGTGAAATATCTTTCCTGAGGTGACATACTTAAGCAGGAGCTTTGTTCATGTTACCTATAAACCGCTTTGCCACTCCTTACCGCCCATTTACAGGTATGAAAACTGAGGCTGAGTATAGTGAACTCACCAGCCTGAGGTCACCCAGCTTAGATCACAGGAGACAGGAAATCGTGCCTTGATGACTCTAAAGCTGGGTAATAATTCAGAAATCTTAGCATAAAATTATAAATTGGGGGTAAAACATGGAAAATTCCCACTTCACCCATGGGACTGTTCAAACAGCAATTTTGCCGTTTTTAGTTCACTCAGAATAGTCTTAAGAAAAAGAGAGCCAGTTGTCATGTGCTTTGAATAGCAGCCCTTTTAGAATATAATTTTGAATATAGGCCCGTACCAACCCCATTACGCAATATTGCATCCCTCCAAAGCAGAAGGAAGCAATCCCCCCGCCCCCCCCCCCCCCCCCCCCACCCCCGTTTACACCAAACTGCTAATAACCTCGGCCACTTTAAAAGTATTTAATGGCTATTATACAGCGAGACTGAACCAGTTACATAATGTCTTACTGCACACATGGCACTACATGAAATGAAAAATATCATGTTTCAGTCCAAAATAGGGGAAGGGAGTGAAATTATAGTCTGAATCTCAGTTTTCCTGTAACCTATAGTTGCTCATCCCTCCCTAGTCTACATTTTTCTCTCTTGAGCACATCTTTTCCTAATGATAGAAGAGTCACACGGCCGTCACTCTTTCCTTGTTGACAGAAATAATTGATGTCTTTTGAATCCTATGATACTGACAGATTTTTACAATTAAACACATGGCCCTCTGAGCAAACAGAGTATTGCCTAAGAGGGGTTTGGCAAGATTACAACAAGCATGTTACTGAAAGGCTAAACACCCCCTTCCTCCCCTCTTTCTCAAGTTTTATTAGTCACAGATGATTTGATAAGTATTATGCACACAAGTAACTGCTCTCTTACAAGCTTGTCTTTAGAAATTAGAATGCTTTGGGTTGAGAAGCAGCAGGCTGTAAAATTGCATCTCCAAATCTTAAGGACCATTAAAACATATGGCACTAACCAACAACAATAGGTCTTTCTATTAACAATGGTTAGAAATAAAACTAATTAAGTGCCCTTAGAATAACTGAATTTCTGCCTCCCTGAGGAAGAGGAATAAAACAGAAAAATGTCAAATGTTGTTTAAAGATGAACTTAAGCTATGGACTTCCAAGCATGAGTTTGAGAAATACTTTCATTTTGTATGTCATTATTTTTATTTTCCTGAGAGATTTTGTGATTGTTGTTTCTTTTACATATCTTTCATATTTTCAGCAATGTCAAGAAAAAGCGACTAAGAAATCTTGTTATATAGCTATTTCAATATGAATTTGATATTTTTATAAGACAAGTGGTAATCTAAATTCTCTTTAATAGTTCTTTTTTTTTCTGAGTACAAAAGTAATGAGTTCATTTTTATATTTTTTTACATCTATATTTTACAAAAATACAAAGTTTTGGAGACCACAAAAACTTTTTTTTTTTTAATTAAAATCACCTACCCCTATATACACACTTGGTATATTTTCTTTTTATTTTTTTCCATGCATGTAGATTTGTTAATGACTTAACACAATGCTATACAAACAGTTTGGAATCCTGCTGATATCACTAAATATGTTTAGTATTTTTAATTGTCATTATATTTTCTTTAAAATATAATCTAATTGTTGAAGAATATTACAATCATTTATCTATTGATCTATTGATAGTTTGGGGGGAATATCTTCGAATTTTATTGCAGCTATATGTCATGCTGGAATGAACCCCGTGAATTTATCATCTTTGTTGAGCTCTCTTAATTTTTAGGATAGATTCCGAAAAGTGGATTAACATTTATAAACACCCCCACCCCGTGCTGGGGATTGAACCCAGGAATGCTCTGCCATTGAGCTACATTCCCAACCCTTTTTATTTTTCAAGACAGGGTCTTGCTAAGTTGCCAAATGTGGCCTCCAATTTGAAATCCTACTGCTTAGGCCTTCAGAGTAGCTGGGATTATAGGTGTGCACCGCCATACCCAGCCATTCATAAATATTCTTAAGGTTTTTGTGTGATGCTACAAAAAGAAAAAGTATTATCTTGCTTATAATTGAAAATGTGATGCATCCAAATATATCTTGTTTTTTTAATATTTTTATTTATTTGCTTTAGTTGTACACAATGCGTTTTATTCAATGCATTTTATTTGTACGTGGTGCTGAGGATCAAACCCGGGTCGCCCACGTGCTAGGCGAGCGCTCTACCGCTGAGCCACAATCTCAGCCCCAATATATCTTGTTTTAACCAGCATTTCTTTGATTACTGATTGTAATGTTGATCACTGTTTTTATCATTTTTTTATTATTTGCATCATTTACTGAATATGATATATTCATGTCTATTGCCTATTTTCCTACAGTGAATTATTAGTTTTTTGTTAATTTGCAATAATGATTTCAATAGAAACAGCGCTTGTCTGTAAAATTTATATACCATGGGTTGCTTCCCCATATTTTCTCTTCTGGTACATTTTATTACTGCCATTCAGATCACCTTGGTCATTTTGGCATCTTTCCAGCCAACATCTTTTGTGGTGGTTCCATTTTCTTATAGAAAATTACTTCTCCCCTGACGAGAATTGTCCTGGCAAGAGTGTAGGCAGCAACCTCCAAGACAAGAGCAGATCATTCCTCTACTTTTCCACCACCACTCCATTTATCCAATAGGCCAGGTGGACCCATCTTAAGGAATGGGGGAGCTGGGGATGTTTGGGGTTGGGCTCACTAAGCAGAGGTAGTAGCAGTTCCAGCAGCAGCTTTGCCCTGACCAGGTTGAACAGACAGAACTTGCTTCCTACCTCCCAATTGCATTTTAGCCTTTTGCACTTCTTTGGTTCCTGCTGTTCCCTCACCTCTCCTTGATTCTGTGAGCCCCTGATAGTTCTGTGAGCCTTCAGATAGTTAGAGCCTATATTCATTGCTTGTCCCCCAAATCACGAACCTAATATTTGTGACTCTTGAATCCTTCAGTCCACCAGATTAACAACTATCCATTTCATTCACTAATTCATTCTCAGACATATAATTATTAATGTTAGGTAATTCACCACTACACATGTTTGTCTGGAGACACAGTATAGAGCAAATTATTTTCTCTTCAGTCCCCTGTGGGCACAAACCACTTTTTTTTTTTTCTTTCTTAGTACCAGATATTGAACCCAGGGATGCTTAACCAGTGAGCCACATCCCTAACCTTTTTTGTTTTATCTTTTGAGACAGGGTTTGGCTAAGTTTCTTGGGGCCTTATTAAGTTGCTGAGGCTGGCTTTGAACTTGAGATCGTCCTGCCTCAGCCTCCGGAGTCTCTGGGATTACAGCCTCCAGAGTTACTGGGATTTGCTCCAGGATAAAAATCACTTCAGCCATCTTAAGAGCAACTGAATGAAAGATGAGAACTCTGCAGTTAGGTTCAAAAAGAAAAGAGGAGGAGGAGGTGGAGGAGGAGGTGGAAGAAGAAGAAAGTAGCTAAGACCAAAAATCTCATGAGAGAATGAGAAGCAGGGTGGATATTACCAGGCATACAGAAATACAGAAGCAATGTGTCTCTGTATCCTCATTTTAACTTCCTGTGGACCATTTGTAGATTTCATTATTTCTACCGGTAACAGTCAGCTTGTGGGCTGTCGACTACAACACACTGACACCTATAGCCCCAATTGCAACACCAGAGAGAAGTCTCCTCAGTCACCCACAGCCAGTCCCTGTAAAGCTTTTTCATATGCAGTAGTCCCAAAGGGATCTGACTGTCCCTATCTAATGCCTTATTTAAAAATATTTCTGTATTTTCAGTGTTTACATACCTTTTTGAATTGTATCTTTTCATGGATTTGCACACTGAAACTAATGTGATTATTAAATAAGCAAAAATGCAAAAGGCATTTTTAAATGAATAATTTTTGGAATACAATCATATGCCAATTAGTTGCTACAATTACATTACAGTATCTATAAAAGCAACTGTAATCATCCATCTCAAAAAGTATCTATAAATTATGCAGTAAAAAATGAGCTCAAGAAAGTAATGGCTGGGCTGGGGCTGGGGCTCAGCAGTAGCGCACTTGCCTGGCATGTGTGAGGCACTGGGTTCGGTTCTCAGCACCATGTATAAAAGAATAAAAGTGAAGATCTATCAACAACTAGAAGAAGAAGGAGGAGGAGGAGGAGGAGGAGGAGGAGGGGGAGGGGAGGAGGAGGAGGAGGAGGAGGGGAGGAGGAAGAAGAAAGAAAGAAAAGAAAGTAATGGCTCTAAAATCCAAAATACAGAAAAACAAAACATTTCTTTCAAACCTGAAATATTTTATCTGAGCATATTGACATGCTATCTACTTTTAGAGTTAAAGTATAAGCATTTATTCATTTATGAAAGCCCACTATGTTACAGGTACTATTTTAGTAGCTGAGGATATAAGAACAAAACAGATGATGTCCTTGCTTTTCTGTAGTGGGACAGACAAAATGTCAGGTGGTGATGAGTCTTATAATGAAACAGAAAACAAAATAAAAAGAAAAGACAAGGATTTGTAATCCCAGCTTGGGAGGTTTAGGCAGGAGGATCCCAAGTTCAAAGTCAGCCTCAGCAACTCAGTGAGGCCCTACTTAATTTAGCAAGACTGTCTCTCAATTAAAATATAAAAAGGACTGGGGATGTGGCTCAGCAGTAGAGCACATGTGGGTTCAATCCCCAGTGCAAAAAAAAAAAAAAAAAAGAAAGAGAAAAGGATTCCAGGGTGGGGAGATTACAGAGAAGGCTTCCTGATAAAGTGGCACTGAAGCTGAAGAAAAGGAGCAAGCCTTGCTGACATCTAGGGAAACAGCATCCATGCAGAGGACCCGGCTGTGAGGTAGGAACGTGTGTGACATGTTCAAGAAAGAGTAAGGCAGCAAAGGTGAAGAGAGCAGGGTGAGCCAGGAGACCAGTGGCAGGAAATGGAGGCAGAGCCTGGCTGAGCAAGTCCCTGAGGGGAAAGGAGTTTGGATTTAATATGAATTGATGTGGAATACTTTGGGCAGGAAGTGTGACATGATCTACCTTTTGTTTTATAAGGACCATTCTGACCACTACATAGAGAACTGAATATGGGGGCAAAGGTGAGAGCATAAAAACAGAAAGCAGTGGTCCAAGCGAGGATGCAGTGATAGTCACAGAGGTGTTAAAAGTGATCAAATTCTGCGTGTATTTAAGCATGAATGTATCCATGGAAACCAAATATTCAAAGAGCCTTGTTCTGCAAGGGCATTAGTTTGTCCCTGAAAATATGAAGTTGATAGGGAGATGAATTAGTGAGAACATCAGCGGGTCCCAAGTAGTTACATGACTGTTACAGTTTCTTTTTAAATATTTATTTTTAGTTGCTGTTGAACACCTTTATTGTATTTATTTCTTTTTATGTGGTGCTGAGGATCGATCCCAGGGCCTCACACATGCTAGGCCAGCACTCTACCACTGAGTCACAACCCCAGCCCCAACTGTTACAACTTTAAACTTCAGCTAAACAACCTTGTCTTTGTTTTGTTTATGAAACTTAAGTTTGAGCTCTTACAATCTCAGCCTGTAGGGTGCAGTTCTACCACTGTTACACCAGTTCATGTACCACATGTATGCAAATGTCAAAATTAAAGACGAATTTTCTTTCCCATCAAGTGGTGCCTCAGCCCTCACCTAAATAAACACACAAGCAATTGACCTTTTTAGTTCACTGACTGCAGTGCTGGTTGAAATCAGATCTTACACCTCTATTTTCAAAATTGTCTAGCCTCAGACTCTATTGGTTACATATTAGCACTCTGCATTTTCCAAGTAATATGTTTCCACAAAGGTTTGTTTGGTTTTACACTCTCCCTGTTTAGTTTAGATTTAGAAAGTGATGTTTGTTGTATCAGCAAATGTTTTCCATTAAAACAGACGAATAGAAATAGGAAGACCGGTTACAAAGGTTTCTTTAATGATATTAAGAACAGTCAAACTTCCCAGGGTACGAGCCACTCGGATCCCTGCCAGCCTGCTCTCTAATCATTTAGGCCCTCCAGAGAATTGTGGAAGTGTTTTCTTGGCAAACATTTGCTAATAGCCAAGGGGTTTGGAAAACATTTTCATCTTCCTGCATCATTTTTCATTTTTCCAGTAGAAAGGTTATCCTACGAACACATGCTCAACTGTTGATGGTATTGCTTTCCAGATTTGCGTTCAAGGTACACTTTTCAAACTTGTGCCTTAGGCTAGTATGTAGGCCTTCCCCATCACCCAGGTGAAGCAACAGCATCTCTGACATCCTTCCGCTTAGGATGAGCTCAGGATACTCCCTGGAGTCAGAACTTCCCTGTAAGGAAAAAGTAGAAGAGGGAAAAGTATGTGTGTGTGTATGTGTGTGTGTGTATGAGTGTATATACACACACACACACATATGTCATGGGCCAGCCATGGGCTGTGTATGTGAACTATGAGCATTGAGCATGTGGAAGAACTGGCCTGGTGTTGCGTGCTCTTTGGGCCGTGCAACACATGTGGGCACTTGCCTCTCGCTCTGCCTGTGTTCCCACACAGCACCTGAGATGGGTATGACTTGCCCAGATGTCAACCAATCTACTGACCATAAGAAATCACAAAGCTAGACTAAACCCCCTGAAACCTGACCCTTTGCCTTATATGGAAAGACCATTCCATCGAACCTCCCTCTGTGTCCCCATCTATAATAATAAAGAATCCAGGTGCAAGCTCTCTCTTTCCAATTGACCCCTAAGGTTGAGAGCTGTCACTGGACCCCGAGGAAAAGGTATTTTCTTTTTGTGTGATTATTTCATGCCAATTCAATGCGTTTTATTTGTACGTGGTGCTGAGGAAATTCACCTGGAGTGACCCTGAATGATTTTTAGTCATGTGTCACAGCATACACACAGACACACAGACACACACACACACACACACACACACACACACACGTGTGTGTGTACATATATATATATATTTTTCCCCCTAGTGGGACAATCTACTAGACTTACATTTTGACTCTGAATTATAGACCCAACACACAGACATAGAACCAACAGGATATAAAGAGACATAAAACTGGGACTTATTATGAATTAACTTAAGCAATTAAGGAGGATGAGAAGATCCATAGTCTGCTGTCTGCAAGCCCGAGGCCCAGGAAGGCTGGTAGAGCAGCTTCAGTTCAAGAAGGAGGGCAGAAGAAGCAGGAAAGCAATGAGATAAAACCCCGTTCAAATCTCAAGGTCTGGGAACAAGTTGCTCAGATCCAAGGGCAGGAGAGAGCAAATGTATGCTTTCTCTGCCTTTTTGTTCTTTTCTGACTGTCAAGGGATTTGATGGTTCCCAACCAAACTGGTGAGAGTAATTTGTTTTTGTTTTTGTTTTGAGATGGGGTCTCAGGAAGTTTTCAGGCTGACTTCAAACTTGTGATTCTCCTGCCTCAGCCTCCCTTACAGGCCTGCTTCACCATACCACCAGATTCAAATGCAAGTGTCCCCCAGACCATACCCTCACAAACATACCCAAAAGAAATGTTTTGCTAGCTACCTTGGCATCCCTTAGCCTAGTCAAAGTGACACCTAAAATTAACCATAGATCAACGAAATCTTATAGCAATTTTGGATGCTACTCTTTCAACTTGTATGCTACAAACACTTCTTGCTTTTAGTAAAAGCAGTAGGGAAAAATGTATTTTTGGAGACTTCTCTGTATTCTTACCCCAGATTCCAAATTTTATTCCAGCCAAAGAAGCTCTTCCTGCAGTGGTGCATCAATACAGTTTCTGCATAAAGCATTGTTTTCATTATAGAAATCTATGCACAGATAATGTATTTTTCTCCTTTGGTACATCTTTCCTTTATTTCACTAGTTCTCAACCCTATCAGAGCAACACACCCTTTTATTGTTGCACTATCCCCTTTATTATCTCAGAATTAAATTCATTCATAATATCAAAATGGATAATAGCTGGGTGGGGTGGTGCATATCTGTAATCCCAGTGACTCAGGAGGCCAAGGCAGGAAGGTTGTAAGTTCAATATAATATATAATATACTAACAATAAATAAGGGAGAGATAAGAAAAAGCAAATTATAATAAAATAACTCTCAATATGTAATTCTGAAAGAATCACACACTATATATAATAAAGGGGCCAGATATTCATATTATCTTTAATAATTGTTTTCCTTTGAGAAATGTAAAGATTTGCATCTAATTTTAGACAATGATAATTATTGCTTCTCAAACTTTGATGTGCATACATGTCATCTGTGAATCTTTTTGATATATGTATTCTAATTTCAAAGGTCTGAGGTGGGCCACTTCTAGCAATCATGGGGGATTCCATTGATCTGGTCCATGGACCACATTTTAATATTCATTTATTTATTATAACTTTGTCTAGCAGGCCTAAGGAATTTTAGACAAGCACTCACCACTGAGCTCAGTCTTACAGACCACATTTCGAATATGGAGGGTCACCTTCATTTCTTTTCTTTTTATTCTTTAATATTTTTTTAGTTATAGATGGATACAATATCTTTATTTTGTTTATTTTCTATGTGGTGCTGAGGATCAAACCCAGTGCTTCACATGTGCTAGGCAGGCGCTCTGCCACTGAGCCACAACCCCAGCCCCTCAACTTCATTTCTTTATATGACAGTTACAACAGTAGCCTGATAATCATGCTGCTGTTGGTGACATGGTTTTTTTAAAGTTTCAAATCAAGTCCATTCAGGTCTAATGTTGCTACTAAGTGAGCTATGAACATCTGTGATTATTGAATGAATGAGAGTTGGGGGTAACTTTAAAGCAAAATTCCAAACAAATAAAGTACAATTTTTCCCAATTTGTACTCCAGTTACATTTCCCTCCCCCCAAAATGTAGTGTATATGAGAAACGTGTAAGCTGTATTTTGGATTTATATGTAAAGCAGAGTTAGATTCTAGACTCAGAGAATTAGTAGATTTAGTAGGTTTGTTGTTGTTGTTTTGGGATTTCTGGGTACCAGAGATTGAACCAGGGTACTTAACCACTGAAGTCACATCCCCAACCCTTGTTTATATTTTATTTAGAGACAAAGTCTCTCTGAGTTGCGTAGGGCCTCACTAAGGTGCTGAGGCTGGCTTTGAACTCATAATCCTCCTGCCTCAGCCTTCCAAGCCGCTGGGATTACAGGCATGTGCCACCATGCCTGGCCCTAATTAGTAGGTTTCTGATGAGAGATAATTCTTCATTGTCCTAGACCATTCCACATCTAGGAGGACTTCTAGTATCCCCAGCTGCCCAATCACAGTAATGACCAAAAATGCACCCTCTCTATTCCAACAAGTTTCAAGGGGGCAGTATGTCTTCCATTGATCACCACTCCTTAAGTAAAACACAGACATCCTTCTGTTATTTAATTAAAGCAGAATCCAGCATAAGTCCAGACACTAAAAGCATCATTTTTTCCTCCAACTACATAGCAAGCATCTTACACTGTGCAATCTGCTTTAACACTTGTTTCTAAAATTCTTCTGCAATGTAATGTATGCATCTTCCAAAATTGTTAATAGTTGGTTCCCATATTGTTTTCCTTACATTATTTGTATCATTTTTATTTTAGCATGAAAATCTTAAAAGAGAATGTCTGTGTCCATCAAAATGTTTCACTAAAACTTAATTTCTTTCTTATAGTTAAAATAAAAGTAATAAAAGCTTAATATTTTTCCCTACTCTGCAGGGAATTATTAGATCATCTCTTTTCTTTGACTTGTACAGTTTAATATTTGTGCTAGAAATTCTGATTTTACAGAATACTAATCAGTGAGTATTTTGCATAAATTCTCTCTTTTAGTTTCCATAAAATAATTTCTAGTTGTGTGTGGTGGTGCATGCATACAATCCTAACAACTTGGGAAGCTGAGGCAGGAGAATTACAAGTTCAAGGCCTGTCTTGGCAACTTAGTAAAATCCTATTTCAAAAAAATAAAAAGATCTAGAATGTAGTTCAATAACAAAGCACCCCTGGGCTCAATCCCCAGGACTAGTAATAATAATAATTATTATCATCATTATTACTTCTAATAATAATTTCTATAGATTTGAACCCTATGAAAATAGGTTGATTTAATATATCATATGTATAAATCAAGAAATCTTTTCTCATAAATTTGCTTACAAATCTAGAATTTAAGCTCTGGTTGTGGCTCAGTGGTAAAGTGCTTGCTTACCATGTGCAAGGCCCTAGGTTTGATCCTTATCACTCAAAAACAAAACAAAAATGAACAAAAAAAAAACCTAAATCTGGGCTGGGATTGTGGCTCAGTGGTAAAGTGCTTGCCTCTCATGTGTGAGGCACTGGGTTTTATTCTCAGCACATAAAAATTAATGAATAAAATAAAGGTTCATCAACAACTAAAAAAAAATTTTTTTAAAAAAACATCCAAATCTAAAGCTTAAAAATAATTAGGCTACCATTAAGAAAGATGAACTTTTGCAGTGACTGTCAAAGCACAATTCAGGTTTGCTAGTAATAAATGAAGAATATACTCATTTATTTATTTATTTAATTTTCCTTTGGGATTTTAGCTTCATATAATTCAGCTGGATGTACACCCATTGGAGCATATGGATAATAAGCAATGTAAATTTATATAGTGTTACATAAATTACTTTGTATCAACATATGTGCATATAACTATTGAGGACAACAATGAATGAATTGAATCTGTTCAAAGAAATAAAGTGAATAGAAAAGCTAAATCTTACTTTTTGTTTTTTGTGGTATCGGGGATTGAACCCAGTGCCTCACACATGCTAGGGAAAGTGCATTACTCTTGAGCTACACCCCCATCCTGGAAGACCAAATCTTGAACTCTCTAAATTAAGAAATTATTGACTTGTGGGGTGTATGTGCGCCAAAGGGAGTGGATGAGAGTAATGGAAAGAAAGGTAAAGAAGTAACAATTGCTTTAGGAGTAACTATAAACTACTTGGTTACCTGGAGACTCTGAATATTGTCCAAACTGTGACCCACAAGCAGGACAGCATGACAATCCCTTCCATGTCTCATTCTGGTAAAAGGGACATGTCTAACAAAGTCTTGATTTTTCTTGTTTATCCTTTCCTTTCAATGAGGTTCTGACCCACAGAACTAATTGGTTAAGGGTTAAGTTATGAATGAAGAGAATCTTGGCAGAAAGTATCCTTTTTTCTTTTTTCCTTAGTGTTTATAGCAGCCAAAAGTCAGGGGACAAAACGCACAAACTTGGGAGGACAAATGACTGGTGCAGGTACTTTGGGGGAGCTGGCTGAGGATAGCAGGAATGAGTGTCAAGGTGAGAGTCAGCAGACTTAATGTGTTAAGGGTGGAGCTATTTCCTTGCAAGGACAAACTGTGTTTGGTGGTGGTATCTGAGGCCTGTGAGTACTAGCAGGCTACGGTGCTCTTTGTCAAGTGTTCCAAATGTTGAACAAATTGTTCCAGGGGAGAATGTGCCCAGTTACCTTCCTTACTCTTTTTTTTTTTTTTCTTTTTAATATATATATTTTTTAGTTGTTGATAGGCCTTTATTTTATTTATTTATATGCAGTGCTGAGAATCAAACTCAGTGCCTCACACATGCCAGGCAAGTGTGCTACCACTGAGCCCCAGCCCCATCCCTTCTTCCTTACTATTTCAGGGCAAGACCCATCACGAAACCTGGGCAGCCACTGTCCTCAGTAATCAGTTCTGGAAATTTCAGACATGTCACTCAGAGTTGCAGGCATGAATTTATTAGAAAGGATAGGAAAAGGGGAAAAAAAAAAGGACACCCTCAAGGGAGGGAGTCAGTTCTCTCAGAGAGGAGAGGGACTAGGTGCCTCTCCTGCCTTCCAGTTTTATTGGGGGGAGGTCCCAGGGAAGTTTCCAGAGAGTCCCACCTAGGTCTACCTCTTGACTTTTGATTGACAACAGGATTGTGTCAGAATTTCAAGTCTCCACTTCTCATGGTCTTAACCCACAGAAGGGACATTTGACATGCTAAAGATCCAAAGTCACTTTGGCCCATGCTGACTGGTTCTAATTATCATCTCCTTGAATTCTGGAATTCAGTCTGTGTAAAGGTCACAACCTCCTCCCCACCACCACCCTTTCACAGACACTTGTGTTCTTCTTATTGATATTTTAGGCCTGCATTTCTCTTCAGGTACCAGGTTGTTTGTTGAAGAATGTAGCATATCCTATTGACAAGCCAGCAGGACTTCAGGTAAATTGCTTTTTAAAAGAAAGCACATGGGGGCCAGCACAGTGGGTCCAGTTTATAGATTAGTCCCTTAACCCCATGTTCCTGCCACTTACATCTGTTTGTTACCTATTACTTACCCTTGCTTTTCTTTAAATACCCAAATAAGGGAAACAGAGAGGAAGGATCCAGGCATGATAGGCAAATACAAAAGAGGGACAAAGCTCAGTCCTAGAGGCAAAGCTGAGCTTCAAGACAAAGATCTAGGAGAGACAGCTGGGGTTGTAGCCCAGTGGTAAAGCACTTGCCTAGTATGTGTGAGGCCCTGGGTTCAATCAACACCACATAAAAATAAGTAAATAAAATAAAGGCTTTGTGTTCATCTGCAACTAAAAAAAAAAAAAAATCAGGGAGAATGAGGAAGAACAAAAAAAGTCTATGCAGGAAGTGGGGCAGAGGGAAGGTGTTAGAGGGTTGGTTCTCCTGCAGCTGCTCAAAAGTACTTGAACTGCCTGTGCTGAGCTATGAATTGGATCCCATTTTATGGTTGTTGTAATATATAAATGTTCAATAAAAAGTCTTGAGACTGAGGAATTTCTGAAATTCAAGGGTTTATTGAGTCATTCTAGATGCTAGCCAAGAAAGACCTGGGACAAGTTCTTATAACTTCCAGCAGCAAGGTCATATAGCAGTTGGAAAATGTCTGCTAAACCAGAGTTAAGATTATTATTTTATGATGAAAGTTTGAGGATGGAACGCATATGTTATTTACATTGAACCCACCCACATTTGCTATAGATAAGAGGTTCAGATTACACCAAGCCAGGGGAAAGCTCTGGGTTAGGAGGGCAGTACATAAGAATTGAGTGTTGCCGGCGCAGTGGTGCAAGCCTGTAATCCCAGCACTTGGGAGGCTGAGGCAGGAAAATCCGAGTTCAAAGCCAGCCTCAGCAATGGCGAGGCACTTAGCAACTCAGTGAGACCCTGTCTCTAATAAAATACAAAAAAGGGCTGGGGATGTGGCCCAGTGGTCAAGTGCCCCTGAGTTCAATCCCCAGTACCAAAAAAAAAAAAAAAAAAAAAAAAAAAAAGAAGAATTGAGTGTTGCACTGGGGTTGTGGTTCAGTGGTAGAGCACTTGCCTAGCATGTGTGAGGCACTGAGTTCGATTTTCAGCACTGCATGTAAATAAATGAATAAAATAAAAGTCTGTCAACATCTAAAAAAATATTTTAAAAAAATAAGAATTGAGTGTTGCTTCTCAGTTGGTTAGAGCTGCATGTCACGGGAGAAGTTCCACTCTGGAGCTCCACTCAGAACAAGTATCATCCTTGGCCTAAATGATGGAAAAGAATTTCCATGTGTACTAGTCAGAGATGCAGGCAGATTTATTTAGGAAAGCAGGTACAAACTCAAGGGAGAATGTGGGCCATCTATGGAGGGAAAGACAGCAACCACTTGAACTGGTATGCTCACATTTCAGAGGGACAATAGCTAGAGACTAAACTAGAGGTAGACTTGGGCAGAATTAAGGGATTTTGTGCCCATTTTCTCTAGACTTGCCCTTGTGTATGATATTTCTGTTTTTGGTACTGGTGAATGAATTCAAGGGCCCTTAACCACTGAGCCACATGCCCAGCCCTTTTTATTTTTTTTAATTTTGAGACAGGGTCTCACTAGGTTGCTTACAGCATTGCTAAGTTGCTGAGGCTGGCTTTGAACCTGTGATCCTCCTGCCTCAGCCTCCCAGGCCACTGGGATTATATGCCAGTGCAACTGTGCCCGGCTGTGTATCATATTTCACTACATAATTATCACAGATTCTATGCCAAACATTTTTGCAAAAGAATGGGGTGCAACATTATGTGAAGCTTTAAAAAAAGGAAAAAACAAAATAAAACTTTACTCACTTAAAACTCTTCCTGCTGCTGTTTCCATGCTCTTTAGTTAACATAATCACTTTCAGCTTGAAGCCCACAGAACAGTTTTTGTACTCACCCATAAACAGAAAGAAACACATTGCCTGTTAATGCATCACTGGCAGAGAGCTGTGCAGTGTAGCCACCGTAGGACGATGCCAGTATTACCTTATCATATGACCTACTCATGACAGCTTTGCCTGCCTGCTCCTCTTGCCCCTATGGCTCTTCATTCAATTGAGTGGCAAGACCATTAGTGTTTCAGGGCTTGAAATAAACCATGCAAATTGACTTTTGGAAATACACTGACAATGCATGTGAGCTGAAGAATTCTAGGCTTGAGGATTGCAGTGAAGACAATGCATCAGAAGACAAATGCACATCCACACATCACTGGTGAAAGCATTGCTGCTCTGTTTACCTTTGAAGCAGTTGGACGAACAGAATCATATCATGTGACAATTATGTGATGAAAGGTTATAAACCAATTTTTGGACTGAAAAAAAAAACAGAATGCAATGATTATATGGTAACAATGTGACAATGAGTACTGTAACAACAATTCTATGATTCTACTGTGAAGAAAGGAATGCTCATAAGTGGTTGGTGGGACTACAAATTGGTACAACCACTCTGGAAAGCAGTATAGAGATTCTTCAAAAAACTAAGAATGGAACCACCATTTGACCCAGTTATATTACTCCTTGGCATATATCCAAAGGATTAAAATCAGCACACTACAGTGACGTGGCCAAATCAATGTTTATAGCAGCTCAATTCACAATAGCTAAGCTAAGGAACCAAACTTGGTGTCCATCACAGATGAATGGATAAAGAAATTGTGGTATATATACACAATTGGATATTACTCAGCCATAAAGAAGAATGGCTTTATGACATTTGCCAGTAAATGGATGGATCTAGAGACCATCATGCTAAGTGAAATAAACCAATCCCAAAAAATCAAAGGTCTTATGTTTTCACTGATATGTGGAAGCTAAACCACAATAAAGGGAAGGAGATAAAGAAGAAAAGTTCAATAGATTAGACAAAAGGAAATGAAAGGAAGGGAGGAGGATAGAAAAGATATATTAAATCTAACATAATTTTCCTATGTGCACATATAAAAATACCTAAGTGAATCCCAACATGATGTCCACCCATAAGAATAGGATCCTAATTAGAATAAGATGCATTCCATACTTGTATAATTTTATCAAAATAGATTCTACTGTCATGTATAACTAAGAACCGGTTAAAAAAAATTTACATCACCAGTGTGCTGAGGCCACTCTAGGTCCAGGTGCAGACCTCAGATTTGGGAAATGAGTTCCCACTAACCAAAACACAAATACAATTCCTATAAAAAAAAAAAAAAAAAAAAAAGAGGTCAATTTGTAAGCCAACTATGAACACATTCTATTCTCAGTGGGACTCTACCTGAGAAAAACAAGATTATAAGATTGATAAGTAGCAAAGGGAGGCAAGCGATACTAAAAGTATCATCAAAGTTTGACAACCTGCTGTTGCTGTCTCTCTAAAACCTCTGCCAAGGGACCACATTACTCTGGTGGGAGAGTTCAAGTGTCCTGCCCTCCTTTTTTCTGGAGGGCTGGAGTTGCAAGGATACATTACATAGTCTAGTTAATTCCTAAAGTATGGTCTGGGAAACCCTAGGAGCTCTGAACCCCTTCTGGGTTGTTAAAAAGTGGGGGGTGGCTGGGTGCTCACAGTTGTTTGTTTTGCATTTAACTAGTTCATGGGTGTTTCTTGCAATCCAACAGTTTGTGGGTGCTTCTCTTTTAAGATTCAGTGTATCTTTCTTTTTATGTATCCCTGAATTCCAATCTCAAGCAGGATGCAGTGGTGCCTTATGGGTTCATGAATTAAGGTTTTAACAGACATTCATGAGTATAAGAGTCTTATTCTTTTTGGCCTGTAGCTTGTTAACTTTTTATCTATCTATCTATCAATCATCTGTCTATTTTTGTGGTACTGGGGATTGAACCCAGGGACACTGGACCACTGAAACACATCCCTAACCCTTTTCAATTTTTAGTTTTGGACAGGGTCTTGCTAAGTTGTCCAGGCTGCCTTCAAACTTGTGGTTTTCTTTCTCAGTCTCAAATTGCTGGGGTTACAGGCGTGTGACCATTGTGCCTGGCCTAGAGTTTACTAATTGACTAATCTTCATCTCTCCTCCATTCTTTCCTCTGGCCCTTATAATTAAATTTATGACATCACAAAATTTTTCTCTTATCATGAACGTCAAAAATCTTTAAAAATGACCATGTGTCATTGTTGGATTATGATTCTTTGACCATGATTGGTCAAACTGAGCCACACAGAGCCCCAAGTTTTATTAGGGTTTCATAATTTTGCTGAAAAAATTACTACAGTGGGAATTCCATGCAGAGGGGGGACATGAGTTAGTTTGTGTGTGTGTGTGTGTGTGTGTGTCCCAATTTCAAGAGAAATTAGTAAGACTCTTCAATGACTACAGGGGATTTGACCTCTCAAGGGATTATTCCTCTACTAGTTGAAAAAAATATTTCCTTGTAATTTGGAGGCATATGAAAGAACACAGAAAAATGAGCTACATCACTAGTTTGCAAAAGAAAGAATAAAATGGCAAATAAATTAAAAAAAAAAAACCTTACTGGGAGTTTAAAAACATGAAAACAAAGCACAATAAGGTATCTTTTTTTTCCAAAGTTATTAAATCTTTTTTGCTTAAAATGATAATACATGTGAGTATTATCATTAGAAGGAGCATAGGAGAAGCAGGCTGTCATTCTTGGGGAGGTCTTAAACTCTTCCCAGGATAATTTGGCAATACAGAATGTTGCTGCCTGAAGCGATGGCCGCCTGCAGCAACAAAGCCGCGGGAATAAGTTCAGAGGCAGACTGGAAACGAACAGGCTCTTTATTCTGCTAGCTTCTCTCTCTGGCTCCAACAACACCCCAACACGCAATCCATACTCCTCCAACCACACCACAAAAATGGCATCAACCCGATCCACAATCCCTCGGGCCAAGTCTCGCAAGATCATGCAAATGGCGCCGACCCGATCCACAATGTTCCGGGCCAAGTCTCACGAGACCATGGAAGGTGGTAATGCTTATGGCTCATAGCTAACCGCAATCTTAGCTATCTCCTTAATTAGGGCTCCTGCAACAGAACAATACATTATTTCTTTCTTACCATTTGGCCTAAAAATCCCAAATGTAAGTCCAGCTACTAGGGCGGCTGAGGCAGGAAGATCTCAAGTTCAAGGCTAGCCTTAGCAACTTAGAAAGACCCTTTCTCAAAATAAAATATGAAAAGGACTGGAAGTGTAGCTCAGTGGTAGAGTGCTCCTGGGTTTAATCCCAAGTGTTGCAAAATAAAATATATTATGGTGGATCTGTCCTATCTTTGTATGCTCCTAAGGAGAAGAATCTGTATGGGAACCAAAGCAATCTGAGTGGTGTTGGAGTAGACATTGAGCTACCCAAAGCCAGGAGTCAAGACCCAGAGCTGTGGGAGAGGCTGATTTTCAGGAGTTGCAGAGGGCTGTAGGGGAGGGGCTGTAGGAGAAGGTGAGAAAGCTCCCAGCCTGTGGAGTTGGTGGCAACACCTCACTTTGACAGAAACTGGGCAGCTATGTTGACAGAACCTCAGACTGACAGGGACTTGGAGAATCCCCAATAGACATATGTTGGAGGAGAGATAGTAATGATTTTACTTAGGGTTCACATTCATTCAATGCCAGTAGGAAATTGAGCTGACATTATATCTTCTTATATTATTTGGGGCCATTGAAGAGAGCACTGTGTCAAGTAGGGAAAATGCCTTGGCCACGGATGGTTGACTGGACTCCCTTGGTTGGTGGCTTCAGCAGGACACTAACAAGAACCCCTGGTCACCGACTTGGTGTTCATGTGGCTCCCTGGTGCAGGTGATAGGAGGCACCTGCCCTGGCAGAGGCTGAGTTCTCTCGATCTTGACTGCTTCTGGCAGTGATTAGTTCTGTCTGCACCTCAACCTTCCTTGACTTCCTCTGACCTGCTTTCAAGAAAATTATTCTACAAGTATCTATGCAATACATTTCTATTTTACAATTAATTTTGTAGCTTTTGACATTAAAACCCCAAATTCTCTCGCTTGTTTTCTTTTTCCTGGTTTTGTTTTGACCATATTCCCTCAATGGATAAACTGGGGGATAGGAATGTACCCAGTGGACAGTTGAGGGGATTCTATGGGCTGTGAGTGGAGCTGGGGAGATTCTCTGTAGCTCTCCCTCTCCCCCTCCTCCTCCTCCTTTTTATGAGGTGCTGGAAGTCAAACCCAGGGCCACGTTTATGCTAGGCAATAGCTGTACCACTGAGCTACATCTGTAGTCCTACGTTCCTCTTTATACTTTTTTTTTTTTTTTTTAAGACACTGGGGATCAAACCCAGAAGCACTTTACAACTGAGCTCCATCCTCGACCCTTTTCATTTTTTATTTTGAGCCAGGATCTTGCTAAGCAGCTGAGGCTGACCTGAAATTTGCCATCCTCCTGCCTCAGCCTCCTGAGTCTCTGGGATTACAGGTGCCACTGCACCTGGCAGCAATAAATTTCTTCTTCTTCTTTGTTTTTTAATATTTTTTTTAGTTGTTGATAGATCTTTATTTATTTATATGTGGTGCGAGAATCAAATCCAGTGCCCCACACATGCCAGGCGAGTGCCCTACCTCTGAGCTCCAGTCCCAGCCCCAGCAATAAATTTTTTTTTTTTTTTTTTTTTTTTTTGTGGTATCGGGGATTGAACTCAGGGGCACTCGACCACTGGGCCACATCCCCAGCCCTTTTTTTGTTGTGTTTTTATTAGAGACAGGGTCTCCCTGAGTTGCTAAGTGCCTTGCCATTGCTGAGGCTGGCTTTGAACTCGCGATCCTCCTGCCTCAGCCTCCCAAAGTGCTGGGATTACAGGCGTGCACCACCGAGCCCGGCCCCAGCAATAAATTTCTTACTAACAGGAAACATGTACCTTTTAGGATTTTTTATTCCCAGTCCTTTTCTATTTCTTCCCTTCCCTTCCCTCCCTTTCACTTTCCTTTCCTTTCCTTTCCCCTTTCTTCCTTCCTTCCTTTTTCCTTCCTCCTCTCTTTCCTTCCTTTCTCTTCTCTTTCACTTCTTATTTCTCTATAGCATTGTCAATTACTGCTTAGACATGTAGCTGGTTGCTGATTGACCACAGTAGTCCTGATCTTTATATAATCAAGGGCCCCCCAGACCAGCCTAAACTATTGCAAATTCAGCCAAGCATCAGGAGGTCTCACGACCAGATGTCTTTCAATGAGCTTGAACAACCCCTGGTGGGGAAGACTCCCAAGTAAGGAAAACCAAGGCCGGTGGCTCGGTCCAAAAATAATGGGCTAGACAACACTGTGAGCATCTGCCAAGGACCAGTGGCAGAGGGCAATAATCACCTGAGCTGCTGGAGGAAGGCATGGGGCCCAAGGTGCCTAGAGGTAGCTAGAGGAAATGCATATGGGAGCCATGCTGGGAAGGAGCAGATTATCAGACTCTGAGAGAACCATTCCCCTGAACTTGGAGTTGGCTCAGAGTCCTGCAATTCTTCAGGCAGAGTGAAAGAAATGGTGTGGCCCAGAAATACAGCATTGTCATATGTTCAAAAAATCATCTAAAGAGAACACTGATATACTTCCAAAGAGTGTATTCCTGTATCATTCCTCTAGAGAAAACACGACAGAAAGGTAGCACCTCCCCTGTGCCTTATGAGTGCCTACTGCATACAAACACCACCTTAGGATTACAGAGAACCTACTGATTTCCCATTCCAAAGTTCCTTTAATGTGAGTACTTAAATGGAAGCATTTCAGGAAGTACACAGAAATTGCTGCAAAATCTCTCTTCTAAGGAAATAAAGCTTGAGGTTTGCCTAACTGGAATACTTATGTTTTTCAAAAATGTAGTTAAATCTGTGTTGTAAATACTTCTTTTACTTGACAAACTTGTGTGTGCTCTTTTGAAATGTCTTTAAAAACAAAACAAGCAAAAAGTAATATCTTCTCTAACTGGGGATTGACAAGGAAAACTTACACAGATTTTTTTTGAGAATTTTTATTGTTTTTATTGTTATTATAGATTAAACATGCAAAATGAATTCTTTACAGTGGGCTCAGCTGGCCATATGCCAACATTTCTAGTACTTTAATAATGCTAGACTTTATTAAGTTATTTTTTAGTAGTATCCGTGATAACAGTGTTTGCTCTCATCACTAACTTTTCTGATTTGTGAATATCACATCTGTATGTCAGCAAGCAATCCCCAGGCCTCAGCTCAGGCCAGCTCTAACCCTACTATGGACATTTAAAGTCCATGTTGGGCTAAGAGTATAGCTCAGCAGTTGAGTACTTGCCTAGCATGTGTGGAGGCTCTGGGTTTGATCCCCAATACCACCAGGGGGAAAAAAAGCATGGGTTATCATCAGCCCCCACAATGCACATCATTGTTTTTTTTTGGGGGGGGGGGGGTGGGGGTGGGGGTGGGGAGTGGTACCAGGGATTGAACTCAGGGGCACTCAACCACTGAGCCACATTCCCAGCCCGATTTTGTATTTTATTTAGAGACAGTCTCCCTGAGGTGCTTAGCACCTCACTTTTGCTGAGGCTGGCTTTGAACTCTTGATTTTCCTGCCTCAGCCTCCCAAGCGCTGGAATTACCCTGGCTTCACAAAGTTATTTTTGTAATGTTTTCTGCTTTGTTTGTTGGTTTTGTTTCTTTCTTTCTTTTCCTACATTGAGGAAGAAAGAAAAAAATAAACGAAAAGCATACCTGACCTGAATGGATTATCTCCTGGGGATTGCAAATCATGTTACAACGTGCACGGCCTAACCTCTACAACACAGAGCATGGTGCCACCTTAATATTCATGAAATGTATTATTAGGAAACACAGGACAATAAAACATGAAATAAGGCAAAAGAGGAGGAATTTGGCTTTTACCTTTGCTGTTGGTAGAGATATTTCCTCTCAGTTGTGCAATAATCTTAAAAAATAGGAGTTGTTAAACTAGACTTTAAATAATTTTTAAGCAAGAGCAAGACTTGTATTCTCCTCTTTGAAATTGCATACACAAAACCTGTTTGGAGTACAGAAAGGGATGGAAGAGATATATACATGATAATAGGAAAATCCACTCAACAGCACTTTTTGTTATAACTTTGATCAATTTAACATGAAGGAAACCCAAGAGTAAGTATTTGGTAATTTGTGTACAAGTGTGCGTGTATAAATGGTAAGACTGGGTCCATAAGCCTAAGGATGTTTTTACCCCTATGCACATGCCCATATATTTAGGTATGTAGAAGTGGCTTTACCTGTAGCTGCCTGCTGCTGCCACTTGCAGCTACGACGCCGCGGGAGAAAATTCGGAGGCAGGATGGAAATGAAAAAGTTCTTTTATTCTTCTCTCTTCTAACTTCTCTCTCCGGCTCCAACAACCTCTCGAACTCCAACCGCAACTCCAACTCTCCTCTAACTCCAACCACACTGACTCCAACCACTCAGCCACTACCCCTCACACGGTTAAATACATTTAACAAGGACAAGTGCTTACAGCTCGAGCTTACAGGTGCGTCACACAGTGTTCACGGGCATAAAAAGATTCTTAGATGAATGTATGAATATCAGGTGAAACTTGAACATCTTTTATGGCTCTCAGCTAACCGCAATCTTAGCTATCTCCTTAATTAGGGCTCCTACATTTACCAAAGATGCCACAGACTTCCTCAATGTCTACTACAGTGTTTCTCTTTCCTGCCATTCACTAAACATCTACTTCCAAGGTAGAGTCTTTCAAAAATGCTTCCCCCACTCTTACAGAAAATAGACAATTCCCTTGGTACACAACACCTCCTGATCCACATTTATGAGAACAGAAGTCAGGATTTTGACCTATCACCACTTTTGACGAGCTGCCAGGCTTTGATATAGAGCATAACAAAAGAGGCATAGGCTGGGTGCGGTGGCGCACGCCTGTAATCCCAGCACCTGGGAGGCTGAGGCAGGAGGATCGTGAGTTCAAAGCCAGCCTCAGCAATGGTGAGGCACTTAGCAACTCAGTGAGACCCTGTCTCTAAATTTAAAAAAAAAAAAAAAAAAAAAAAAAGGCTGGTGATGTGGCCCAGTAGTCAAGTGCCCCTGAGTTCAATCCCCAGTACCACAAAAAAAAAAAAAAAAAAAAGAAGAAGACATAAAAACAAAACAAAATGGTGTATTACTACTTTACATTGTCATTGAAGCTTTGAGGGATGGAGAAGGGAGCAATTCTGTGAAAAGAGAATTGCAAGAAAATGTAAAGTGCACTCTGTTTTTAAAATGAATATTTAAAACACCAGAAAACATAGTTGTATTCTCAAAGGATGTAAAGAGATATAATCTTCAGAAAAGAAGGACTGTGCTTGTGCTAGGCAGAGAGTTGGGAATGACATTTTGTAAGAAAGTCAACTTTCAGCCAAGTATCTAATTCTATCGGCCAGAGGCCAAAACTATAAAAATTAAAAGAAACCCTGTCTTTAGGACAAGATTGAAGGGTTTATATTATGGATCCTAGCTCTGAACCAACTGTTTCTTTTCATTAAACTCTAAGCTCTATAATACAATTAGATGCTTCCTCTCAGTTTCCCACTTTTCTTTCTGCAAAATATCTAGGGAGGTTAAGGGTGTAGCTCATCGTAGAGTGTGCGCTTAGCAGGCACAAGGCCCTGGGTTCGATCCCCAGCAACACACGCACACACACACAGAAGAAATGAAAACACAAACCAAACCAAAACAAAAAAACCCACAAACAGGGCTGGGGTTGTGGCTCAGTGGTGGAGCGCTCACCTGGCATGTGCACGGCCCAGGTTCGGTCCTCAGCACCGTAAAAATAAAGGCATTGTGTACAACTAAAGTAAATAAATATTTTTTAAAAACCCACAAACAAAACAAAAACAACAATAAACCCAGCCACTATAATTAGCATACTGGTAAATAACCAAAAAGGGAAAAAGCATGTATAGTATAACAACTATACACTAGACGTTGTTTTGTTTCTTATATCCAGAATGATTTTAAACTCAGCATTACATGATTATAGCACATGCAACTTGTAGAGCTTGAACATTTATACTGAGTGGATGCCAAATTTATCTCAGTTTAAAAAATGAAGTAATGTTGAGGACTCACACTAAACAGCTGAATTTTTAACCTTTTAAAATTAAATTGAAGATGTGCCTTCTCCCAATATTCCAACTTCCTGGACACCGTGTCTCCCTTTGGCATTATCACTCCAACTTGGAACAACTGGACTACTCTAAGTTAATGACTCATTGGTCACTAGATGGAGTTAAAACATTTCTGTCCTCTGTTACCAGAGGGGGAAAAGTTCTAGAAGGTCATTCTTTCTCCCACTCAAGTATGTGTGGGAGTATTAAACCCCAAATAGAGCAGTGCTAAACTCTTTTTTCCCATATTTTGTTTTTCTCTAAACAAACTTTATCTGCGGCCTTGTAGCTAACAGTCAGTTCCAGGAAACACACAGTGGACAATGTCATTCCCCTTGAATTGCACATAATATAAAAACAGAGTTTAAGTAAATATTTGAATTAGGACAATTAGAAAAATTTAACTTCAGAGTAGCCTTTCCTAGCATGTATTGATCACTTCTTTTCAGGGTTGCTTTTTCAGTGGATTAAATATGTCATACCTGCACCTGTTTAAGAGGCTAGTTCAAGGTAAAAATGTAACAAAAGAGCAGAGGACAATTGCAAAACTCAGAATTTGCAGGATGGAACTCAAATTAGGAGGTTAAGTTCTGCTGCAGATCAAAGAAAAGCTATTCTATAAATAGCAGTATAGCAACACCTAGTGCTAAACACAGACATAGCAGAAAGGCTTATTAAAGGTTAGGCTAATGGGGCAGTGGCAGGGCTCTTTTTCTTGGTATCTTAAGTGGAATTCTTTGGAATGATGGGCTTGGATTGGCTGATCTCTGATGCCTCTTCTGGCTCGGTCTGTCTGTGAAGCTCTAGTTGGGTTATTACTGTGCTTTTCCCTGTTATTGCCCCACATCTTTCTTAGTGAATTTGTCCACTAGATAGAATGGCCTTGCCTGGGCCCAGCTTTTATTTTGATGTCAATCAGCTTCGTGTGCACCAGGAGGAAGAAATGGAAGGGTTTTTCTACTGGGATAATGTGATACGTAGGTCACACAATTGTCATTTTCTCCAATCAAGCCTCTCTGAAAAAAGAATAAAAACAAGGGCAGAATATCTAGAATGTTGGAAAGAAAAGAAGTGTGAGGCTTTGTATACAAAAATGATACCCTTGATCTGCTGTCAGCAGGCGATGTTTAAAGTATGTTCCCCAGCTCTTTACATCAGAAGGACGCACTTAGTTTATCAATGTTCCTATTTCAGAAAAGATCACGATATCATCTGTATGGAAATGCAGTAGGAGCACAAATTTGCATAGACAAATTCCACTCAAGTAAAAAATTTTAAGATCTTTGTTATTTCCTTTTTCTACAGAATTAGAGGCAAAATATTTATCATCTATGGAAAGCACTCAGATGAAACAGATAAAACTTTTGAATATGTAAAGATACATAAAACCACAGGCTGCCAGGCACAGTGGCACACATTGAAGCAGGAGAATCACAAGTTCGAGGTCAGCCAGGGCAAGTTAGCAAGACCCTGTCTCAAAATAAAAATAAAAAATGGCTGGGGGTATAGCTCAGTGGTAGAGCAACTTTGGGTTCAATCCCTAGTCCCCAGTACCATAGAACAAATAAATGAATGAATAAATGAAAACACACACACACACACACACACACACACACACACACACACAAGCATCTCACCAAATTAGATCATCATGAACATAAACTGATTTAAAAGTCAGCATCTTCAGTCAATCAAAAAGGCACAAGTCATAGCTTTCTCCCAGAGGTGGAAGCTCTTGCTTGACTCCGAGGAGGTTGGCCTATGACCTTGTGTCTTCCTCTATTTGAGTCATGTGGCAAAGTGTCATGTGCTGAAGCAGGAAGGCCAAGATAATCCCAGCCAAAGGTCACTTGAGTGCACCTCTCCCACATAGCTACATATGATGCACATGTATTTATAGGACACCTTAGCTACCAGGAAGACCTTCCTTCTGTTCGGGTGTGGATTTTAAGGAAGAAGGGGGCTAGAAGGTTTAAGGAATCAAAAATATCACATGCTTCTCGGGGAAGGCCTGAGGAACTAGTGCTCACAGCAAATGGCCTGTATATATGAGTGATTATGCTGAGCAGTGGTCTCGTGAATTCGTTCACTCATTTGTTAACACATTCATTGGATGATACTTCCTAAGCATGTACTACAGCTCGGGCATTGGTTTTGGCTCTGAGACACTGTGGTGAATAAAATGAAGTCCTGCCCTTTATGGAGTTTTCATTCTAACTGGGAAGACAACATAGTAAACAAACAAATCAAGAGCTACGAGAATTTCTTCAGGTGGAAATAAGGTCTGGAAGAATAGTAAAACTAGGCAAAGGCAAAAAGGGAGCCAGAGAGAGAGAGAGCATCCTCCATGAGGGGAGATCGGCAAAGAGGGGCCCTTTGAGCAGATCCGTGGATGAAGTGAACCAAATCATTTGTGCCACTCCTAGCTCATTTTGTTTTCCCATTTGTGTTGAAATACATAGAAAATTGAGGCTTCTGATAGTTTTCACTGCTTGAGAAACAGAAAAAGGACTCTGTATCCTGATCAATCAGAATAGACTTACTGAGCCCCATTCTACATAGTCTCAGCCGGGGGAATGGAGATTTGCGCCTTAGCTGTCTGCCATGTGAGGTCCACGTTGAATTCTGGTCTCCACCATGAATTCCAGCCTCCCATGTCATCAGTTCCTTCCCTTCCCAGATTTTCATCCCTTTTCAAGAAGCCTGGAAAGAGGAGTGATTCTGGTTCCTTTATTCCTTGGCCGTCTTGGTGTCTGCTGTTTGTTAACAAGTTTTAATTAGTTTATGGCACAGGCAACAGGATCTGGGCCGAGTTCACCAAATTGTTACTAACAGGCTTCTAATCATTTAGCTGGTAGCTGCTGGCTTCCAGTTACTGCCTTTTTGCACTCTACTGGGGCCAAAGTGAGGCCTCCTTAGAGGAACACGGGGTGAGATCACTCCAGCAAGAATTCACTTGGGCTGGTCACAGTGGTGCATGCTTTTAATCCCAGCAGCTCTGAGGGCTGAGGCAGGAGGATCACAAGTTCAAAGCCAGCCTTAGCAACTTAGGGAGGCCCTAAACAACTTTGCGAGACCCTGTCTCAAAGAAACAAAAAAGGACTGGGGATACGGCTCAGTAGTTGAGCACCCCTAGGTATCAAAAAGAAAAAGAATCCCTGGTATCACAAAGAAAAAGAATTCAGTTGGCCAAATTACAGTGCACAGTGCTTATGATGTACCCATGGCTTATACCAGACAGAGGCGACATTCATTGACATGATCTTAGCCTTCAAGGAGACCACATTCTAATGGATAAGGGCTTCTTATGGACAGGCAATCTGGCCACAGAGGTACTTTTGCCCCTTTGGGGTTTAAGTCATGGAAACTTAGAGATAAAAGGAGTCTTAGAAGTTATCCAGTCCAACCTCTACATTTTACTGAGAAGGACACCAAGATAACAAGGGGTTTTAATTTTCTCAAGGTCATTCAGCCCTTTTGCTTGCACCAGGCTGCTCCCCATCTTATTTAGGAAACTTGCATGCAACAAGCATTCCAGTCTATCCCCACACCAAGGTCAGGAGCCCTTGCACGCACTGAAAACATAAAATTTATCCAGAGCAATGCTTTAGGTAGAGATTCTGGAATTTTTATATCAATGCACAGAAACAAAACTTTGGCTTAGCTCTCTCTTTCTTTTGGTCTGCTTTTTTTTTTTTTTTTTTTTTTTTTAAGAGAAACAGCAAGGAGTCTTTTTGTTCAGTCTTTGTCTTGTTAAAAAAAAAAAAAAAAAAGAACAGAATCAGCAGTTCTAATAATGTCTCCTTTGTGTATATGCAACACCACCCCCATTCCTATTAGTCCTTGAAGTGAGTATAGTCCTATATGCTTTAGTACGCTTCAAAGTAAACATTTCAATGTCCTACTTTTTAAATAATTTTTTAGTTGTAGATGGACACAATACCTTTATTTGTTTGTTTGCTTGCTTATTTATTTATTATGTGGTGCTGAGGATCAAACCCAGTGCTTTCCACATGCTAGGCAAGCGCTCTACCACTGAGCCTCCAAATGTCCTACATTTTTAAAAATACATAGTACACCGATATACTGACCTAGTGGAGAAAAATAAAAATTACAATCCACAGATTCAAGCATTCCTAGGTCCAAAGCCAGGACTCACCACTTATTGGTTGTGTTACTTTTGATGTTTGACATTTCAGAAACTCAGTTTCATCATCTATAAAAATGGAAATAACAATAAACGATGAGGGTATTCACAACCCATCTCCATAATTTCTGTTTCTTTTTGCCCTTCACATGGGTATTACTGAGTCAAAAAGTGTGCCAAGTGTCACAATTTGATTCTTTTTTCAAAAATGTCAAGAGAAAGAAAGAAATGAATACATTTCCTGGTTAAGAAGACTTGCAGATTTCTCCCTAAAAGCAGTTCTTAATACAAGCATCATCTGAGAACATTTAAGGATCCTTCGGGCTTCTCTTTTCTCCTGATTTTTCTTGTCCTTTTTCTCTATTTTCTTTCTGTCCTTCCTGCAAATATCTTCTGTGGAATATACATGAATAGCCTATGGCTTCCATGGCTCCTCTGTCCCCGGATCAACTGTGTCCAGGCCCAGGCTTTGGATCTGTGAGTGACGCAGGAAGCTGATTTTGGCTCCGGGAATGTTTTCCTCTCTGTTCTGACTCCTCTCCTGTTGTCCTGCTTTCCTCTCCATCTTTTCTCCACCGCTCTTCCCCAGACACCCCTACTGTGTCTCTCTTCCTGTTTGCTTAGTTTCTTCCCCTCTCGTTGGTGGCCAAACCACCAATCAATCACAGCTGCTGTCACAATCACAGTTCTATCTGTGGCTGTTGTATCCCCACGATAAAACAAGATAGGAGTAGCCTTGCCAAAAGACAGACCCTCTCCACAGTAGCCTGTGGGAGGCTGCCTGGGCTGAGAATCTGCCAATGAGAACCCTCCCTCGCAGCTGCAGGGCCTGGAGAAGAATGGACAGCGGCTGCACAAGTTTGCCGGTGACACAATTAAGTTGTTTTGCTCCGCAAAAACATGGGAAAATCCTGATAAATTCCAGATGATTTCAAAACACACTTGAGGGTCAGATATGCAAAAGGCAGATACAATCTGAATTAGGTAAGTACAAGTTGATGCACAAATCTCTATTTAGTTCCAAACATCTTGCAGATTGGAAGGCTTTAAATTTGACAATTCCCAGTTAGGGATGATAAAAATTGAACTTTGCTCTCCTTAAGCTCCGAGCCATTATAAGAAGAGAGGGTTCACTCAAAGTTGAAGTTGAACAGCTAAGTGAGAGGCAGAGGGAAATGTGCGTGTTATGGATGAGCACTGGAAAGGTTTTAAATGTAGTTGAGAAACTGGACTGTTGGGAGAGATACAAAAATATATTTTTAAAAATTGTGTCTGCCTGCGTAGTACATCTTTATAATATATCCTAGACACCTATTTTCTAGATCCTATTCTAAAAATACAGGCTCCATCTTGGTGCTGAAGAGCAGGGTAACAAAGAAGAGTTTGGCTTTGCATCCGCTGCACCATGACCCACAGTCATCAATATCAGAGTTATTGAGCTAGCATGGCCCTATGTCTGAGTAAAACTTGGGATTTTCATTTGATGCAGTTAATAATGGGGGGACAGGGATCAAACCCAGACAAGTGCTCTATCACTGAGCTACATCCCCAGCCCCTCTTCTCTCAACTTTTTTTTTTTTGGGGGGGGGTGGGTACCAGGGATTGAACTCAGGGGCACTGAACCACTGAGCCACATCCCCAGCCCTATTTTGTATTTTATTTAGAGACAGGGTCTCACTGAGTTGCATAGCGCCTTGTTTTTGCTGGGGCTGGCTTTGAACTACTGATCCTCCTGTCTCAGCCTCCCAATTCTCTCAACTTTTAACTTGAAACTTTCAAACCTACAGAAAAGCCAGAAGAAAGCCTAAAGAACATTACGATCACCTTATCACCTAGCTTCAACAGTAGGCATTCTCTTATAAATATAATGCCATTTGCATTCCCAAGATACTTAACACAGATACACTAGTTTTATCTAATATCAACATCATACTTAAAATTCCCAATTGTCCCAGTAACCTTTTTATTATCTTCCATGACTTGGATCGTTTTGAAGTGTTCTGGCCAGTGCTTTGTAAAATGTCCCTATCGTCAAAATGGGTCTAATTGTTTCTTTCTGATTAGATTCACGATAAATGCTACACAGGTGGTAGTATGTGCTTGCATTGTGTCATATCAGGAGGGAATGATGTCAGTTCGTCCTTGTTATTCCTGATATAAAGTTAGATTGCTAAGTTAAGGTGGAAAACGACATGTTGCTACATTGTGATTTTTTTCCCCTTTCATCCAAGGATTTAACATTCAACAATGATCCTTGCCTGAATCAATTACTGCACTTGTGTTAGGAGAATGTTAGTTTTTCTATTTTTTTCATTGCTTTTTTATATATCAGATGGGATCTTCAGTATCAAACCCACGTCTTCCTGACACCAAAGCTCATGCTCTTTCCGCTACATGAGCTACCTTTCTAAGATGTAAATGATGAAGCTACTCATCTGAAGCTGCTAGGAATATACAACATTATAATTTCATCTCACTCTGAGAGCTCCATTTTCTTTTATCTTGGCAAAAATGAATCCCTTCTGTAGCTTTGAAACTTTTAAAACCCCCAAGATTATAGCTCCCACAGAGATGTTATTTTTAGGAATGTATTTGAAAGAGGTACAGGATGTCTAAATCAGATTCCCTCCTTCAGCATCGCTGACTTTCTCCCACCTCTTTGATGGTCCAGGTTTGCTTGCTTGATTGGTTGATTAATAGCGTGTGTGTGTGTGTGTGTGTGTGTGTGTGTGTATGTGTGATCAAAACATTAGTTTGGGTTGGGTGTGATGGCGCATACTTGTAATCCCAGCAGCTCCGGAGGCTGAGGCAGGAGGATTGAGAGTTCAAAGCCAGCCTCAGCAGCAGTGAGGTGCTAAGCAACTTAGTGAGACTCTACCTCTAAATCAAATACAAAATAAGGCCGGAGATGTGGCTCAGTAGTTGAGTGCCCTTGGTTTCATTCCCCAATACAAAAAAAAAAAAAAAAAAAAAATCAGTTTGTGCTCCCCCCCCCCTTTTTTTTTTAGTGTGTTTTATTTTTAGTAGTAAAGTTGGATTGAAGAATTTGGTAGAGCATCCACCATTCTTCCCTGAGCCAAGATCATAAGGTCTCTGAGCTGGAGAGGAAGTGAGATCCATGAAGACCTTGACTCCATCACCTCCAAGAAGAACAGACCTCCCTTCCAGTAAGCTAGTGCCTCTTGGGACTGCTAGAGGGAGCCTGTGCAACTGCACAGGTTGCTAGTTCCCTGGGTACACAGACATGGCAGATCAGGAGGAAGTGCCAGACAAGAGAGGGGTCTCCCACTCTTCTGTCCCAGTAGCTGCTCCCACTGACGTGTCCAAACTGTAATGAAATTTGCATGGATTGGATTTTCCTGTGGGAAAGCGCAGAGCCCTACTTCTACATCTGTCTCTTCTCTTTGTTATATTAAGAACTGTTGAAGTCACTAATAAATTCAGGTTTACAAGTTGCACTGAGATTATTGGGGTTAGCCTGTGAGTGTTACAAGCACTTTAACAGTTCTCCAAAATTAAAACAAAAAATAGTCTTTTTGTTTGCCATCCTTGTACTGTTTAACACGAGTATTTCAACAGTCTTTATTTTCCAAACATGCAAACAGGAGAGAGTGATCTGACCCACAGTATATTGACATACCATGTAGCTATAACCTTGAGATAAGAAGTAAAGGAAAAAGTCAAAACAGCTCAAACCAAATACTAACACAAACAAGTCTGCCTTCACTCCAGACCCTTCCTCAGCACCAAGGGAACAAACTGGCATTATAGCACTGGCAATGGTGGGCACACATAGATCTACAATTGCTCAGCTCCATGGGGCCCCTAATGCGTAGCTGGAAAGCCCAATGTATTAATTACTTAGTTAAATATTTATTACCATGTGTTATCTACTCTGTGCCCTACATGGTGGTGCTGAGGTTGTTTTATATATTTGCATGGTGCATAAGACTCACAAGGTGAGTCTGCCATTATGGAATTTATCTAGTGCTGCTAGAGGGAAAAAAAGAAAATCCAAGAGTATAGCCCACAGTATTGAGAGAAGATGGGAAATAGCAGTTCTACCAGAAAGCCTGAGTTGGTTTCCTGGATTCTGAATATCCGGAATGGAACCGTTTCAAAATCTGGGTCACCTTGTGAAATGGCTATTAAAGATAGAAAGACAAAAAGAATAAAGCAGAGAATCAGAGAGATGCTTCTCTGGGAGTTTTTACCAAGTTGATGAGGAAGAGTCAAATCTAATGTTTGTAAGAGCATGGATAAAAGAAATGGTAATGACCATGCCTTTGTTCCATGCCAAAAATGCTCTAAAAACAGAATGTCCCAGTGTAATAGTGGTAACTTCCTGAATGTCCTTGCTGAGCTGAGCTCAGCGCTAAGCATTTACATATAATAGCTCATTTAATTCCCCCCAACCAACCACTTGTGAGATAAATACTAATCTCATTCCCATTTCTCATATGAAGAAACAGACCCAGCCTAGTTAAGTAATTTGCCCTTCCCCAAGGACACAAACTCCCAGCTCCCTCTGACTCAAAATCTACTCTCCACATTTCCATGCATACAATTATCTTTCGTGATTTTATTAAAAGATGTTATTATTGAATAGAAAAATTATTCAGAGAGCTTCGGAAAGTGTTCTTTGTCTTCAAGATATTATCTTGGAAGAGACATTCAAACATATCCTATCAGTCAAAATCAAATAGACATTTCCTCAAATGCATGAAAAATTAAGAGATGAACTTTTGCAATTGCTTAAATGGACATAAGCCCAACAACTCAAAATTAGAATTGTGATTCAGGAATGGATGGAGATCAGTGTTTTATTCAACCGGTAAATTACTTCTCAAAGTTTATTTTACCACTGCAAACTTCCATCTCTGCAATTTACTTAAAAATTGAGTTAATAATAAAATTACCAAGGAGAAGCCAGTTCAGTGAAAACAATGCAGAACTTCATAGTGAAACTTAGGCCTATTTGGGGATGAAGCCATGTAACAATCTCTATTAAAAATTCAAAAATAATTGCAGTGATGTTAAACTTTGAGAGAGGCGAAAAGCCTTGTTTGGCTTTAAATCATTTAAATTAAATGCAATGAAAAGTGGTCTGAGTGCTTCTTTTTACTTTGTTTTGTGGGAAATTGTGCTGGGAATGTGGATCTATTGTGCACAAAGGATGTTGGCTTTATGCTGGAACCACCAGGCAGGTTGAGTTGAGAAACAATTAGCTCAGTCAGCAAGCCTTTGAATCTGATTAAGCCAGGAAGTTGTCACTCCCCAGGACGGGGCAGGAGGGAATCAAGGCAGCCACTCCAAAACAAGGAATGGTTTCTCTCTCTCTCTCTCTCTCTCTCTGAAATAAACCAGTATTAGAAATGATTGTGTCTAATTTATATCAAGGATTATATGACGACATTCTACTTCTGGTGAAAGGAATCGTATCTTGTTTCCAAGTGGATCAACAGTCCCCATGTGTCATGGCTACAGTCTCTAAGAAACTTCTGTTTATTGGGGCTGTCATATCCTCATGTTTTGGTAACAAAACATCTTTGAGACCAAAGACTCAAGTCACAGAGGAAAATGAAGGCCCTATACCAGGCTGCTGGTCGGATTCTCATCACTCTGGGGAGTCTCAGCGTATTCTCTGGAGTTATTGCTTTTTTCCCTGTCTTTTCTCACAAGCTCTGGTTCACTGGATGGAGTGTCCATATTGCTTGTCCCATCTGGAATGGAGCTTTGGTAGGAGCATATTTTATTAAATATTTTGAGAAAATAAAGGGAGGTGGGAGGGAATGGGGAAACAGGATAACACGTCCTTTAGCATTTTCCTAACAATACAAAGAAGTCAAAATTCTGCAGAAAACCAGAATTCACCTTAGTACATGGATTTATATTAGTTTATATATATTATATGCCAGAAACTCTTTTGTTTAAATTTTTTATTTTTGGTTGTGGATGAACACAATACCTTTATTTGATCGATTTATTTTTATGTGGTGCTGAGGATCGAACTCAGTTCCTCATGCATGCTAGGCAAGCACTCTACCACTGAGCTACAACCCCAGCCCATAATTATATTTTAAGTATAGGAATTTTGTTTATGTTGTTTTATTATGTAAGCATGTATATCATGTGAATTATAATGAAATGTTCAAGAAATTCTTTTTTTTTTTTTTTTTTTTTTTGGTACCGGGGATTGAACTCAGGGGCACTCGACCACTGGGCCACATCTCCAGCCCTTTTGTGTATTTTTATTAGAGACAGGGTCTCACTGAGTTGCTAAGTGCCTCGCCATTGCTGAGGCTGGCTTTGAACTCGCGATCCTCCTGCCTCAGCCTCCCAAGTGCTAGGATTACAGGCGTGCGCCACCACGCCCGGCTTTAAGAAATTCTTAAAAAGTTAATTTTATTTTAATCTTTCTTACCTTGATCTTCGGAGAAATTAGAACTCATCTTTTTCAAATTCAATTTACAGATTTAGAAAAAGGCATAAACCATCATACAATTTAAAAAATGTAGAATGAAGTAAAATAATTTTCAAATTAATACTTTCCTTAGAAATCCTAAGGTAGGCCTACATAACCCCCAAATTTTCAAGCCCAAAAGCTTTGTTCTCCTACCTCTTTTTTTGTACCCAACTGTTTGAACTGAAAATAATTCAAAGAGTGGGGTGTTGGAAGTTGGGGTTGAAGCTCAGTGGTAGAGTACTTGTCTAGCACACGTGAGGAACTGGGTTTGATCCTCAACACCACATAATAAATAAATAAATAAATATACAAATAAAATGTATTGTGTCCATCTACAATTGAAAATATTTTTTTAAAAGGCAGTGGGGTGTTGGACTTCATTGACTTCACAATTTGCTAGGAAAGTATGGATGCACATAGTGAAGTGTCTGCACTAAGTAGATGCTTATTTAACAATCTCACCGATAAGCAACTGGCCTGGTACCTCAGCTCCCTGATCCAACAAAACAAGCACATCCATCCTTGGGAGGAAAGGGCTTCTAAGGCAGCATGACTTAACAGGAGTGATGGGAGTCCCTGCCTAATTTCTCTCCTTATTTCCCATGAGAAATCTTCTCATTATCAAATATCCTTATCTTCCACCAGATATTGGAGAATTCCATTCTGAAGTTTTTTGATCTTCAGGAAAATTCTATTAAAAGATAGCTACTCTTGGGTAGACTAACATCTTAAATCTTTAAATAATTGACTGTGATGTCACCTAAAAGCATAACCCCTGGAAATATAATGTTTAACTTACTTACAAAATAAATATTTATTGAGGAACTACTGCATTTGGGGGGATTCATTGGAAGATCCAACCAAGTCTTGGTCTTAAATAGGAACTCTGCCTTTAATAGTGTGTGGACAGAGGAAACAGGTGAGTGGGAGGGAAATTGAAATCCTTGAGCGGAGTTTTTCTTTCTTATTTTCTTGTTAAATACGTTCTTTTATATCTTCCTCCTCCATCTAGACTTTCTCTTCCTTTACCCTACCTCAACCCACACTTTCATTCAAAGAAATGTTTATTGAACTTCTACAAAATACAGCAATGGCAATTACATTTATTTAAGCAGCAAACTTTTTTGTTGGTGACCCAGAATAAGAAAAATATTTTACATAAGGACCTGGAATTTACATAAATGTACTTACATCTTTCTTTCTAGATGAATATCTATTTACTCATATCAGTATGTATAACAAAACTTTCACAAAATAATACTTAGTTCTTAATGTGAAATGCATTCTGGAAGTTTTTGTTCCATTTAACTATTTTATTTTAAATTTCTCCCCCTTTTGGGGGGAGAGGGGGCACTAGGGATTGAACCCAGGGGCGCTATACCATTGAGTACATTCCCAGCCCTTTCTGTTTTTTCATTTTGAGACAGGGTCTCCCTAATTTGCCCAGGCTGGCCTCAAACTTGTACCCTCCTGCCTCAGCCTCCCGAGCTGCTGGGATTACAGGTGTGCACCACCACACTCAGCTCCATTTAATTATTTTAGAATTCCCATCAGACAGCTGATCCCCAAAGTTCAACAAAACCATGAATGTATTCCAACCCTCCATCCTTTGCTTGTAGGTCTTTGCCTATCCCTGAAGAGTCTGTCAATAAATTCAACAAATATTGGTAGATTCTGATTAAGGTTATAAATGCTGAATGTAGACTTGTTCTAAGCCAAATATCTATTTTACAATAGGCCCAGGGAAACGATAGTGTCTCCGGCAGGCCGCTAGTTGGTGGCTGTTTGATTTCAGGGGCAGCTGCATGGAGAGGCACAGTGAGAGACACGGGAATTGGGGAGAGGGACCTGTGTTCAAGTTCTGACTTTAATGTTGGTATGTGATCAAACCCAGGACCCTCTGTCAGCCGCTTCCTCCTTGCCTTGACCTGTCATAAGGAGAATTTCACAGGTGAGAGGAAGGCATGTGGGAAACTGTCTAAACCTAAGCTGTTCCATGAGAACGAACACAAATTGAACAGATTGTGTCACGAAGAGCTTCGCCAATTTTAAAGCTCTACTCAAATGCTAGTTAATACCGTGCCTTTCACATGTGCCCTGCTCTCTGTCCAAGCTCTTTGTTCATAATCCCTTGCCACCCGCCTCACTGTCCTGTCCTGTCCGTTTCCTGATGACCTCCTGAGTGTCCCACCCTTACCTCTAGGACCTCATCACACACCACTCTTTTCTTCTTTTTTATCTATCTATCCATTTATCTCCATCTCTATATCTATCTCTTTCTCTCTTTGTGGAACTGGGGATTGAACCCAGGGGTGCTCTATCGCTGAGCTACAATCCCAGCCCTTTTTATCTTTATTTTGAGTTAGGGTCTCACTAAATTGCCAACAATTTGGAATCCTCCTGCCTCGGCCTCCAGGATAGTTGGGATCTCAGGTGCACCACTGTACCTTGCCTATTGTTTGACAAATGAATATTGTACAAGAACAGGGATATATATATATTTGCAAATGACTCTATATTTCTTTTGAAACTGTAAGATATATATTTCTATTTTGTTTACTGCTCTCTCTCTATCTCCAGAGTCACGTACTGGGTTTTCAATAAATATTATTTGATGAATACTGTTGAGTAAGTGCACAAATCTATGCCCTCCCTTCTGCTAGTACAGAATATCTTACACAGTCGAACTCTGACTAGGTTGCAAGGACTGAAGGTGAAGCTGGCATTTATAAGAAAGTAGGAAAAAAATCCTTGCAAGAAGGAACACAATGAGAGTGCTCACTCTTTCAGTGATGTTTAAATCTGGAACAAGGTGAATTTTTTTTCCCCCTTCTGAGTTTCCTATGGAGCCACAGTTCTATCCGATCGGGGTCAACGTCAAAAGTTCTCTGCCTCATTCCACAACTTCCTTTGCCAATAACCTAACTTGCCTCCAAATATGTCTTCCTTGGGTGAAAAGATAATTTGTACGATTCAATCACATCAACATTTCCTTTTGCAAATGACTCCATATTTCTTTTGAAACTGTAAGAGAGGTTTTGCATGCGATACAGTGCCCTGTATTTGTTCAACACCTTTTATTCAAGATCTAAGTACTCCACAAATATTGGCCTTCAGGCTCTAACTCCATTCTGACAGCCACATGACACATACTTTTCCCAGAATCTCTGAGCTGGGTAGGTTATTTAAAGGCATCAGCAGCTGGTAAGTATGCAGAAAGGAGATCTTAGTGCCTTAAGGACTGAGCCCCACTAATCCTGGAAAATGTGGCTTGCAGATGAAGCTCTGCTGCAGAGTCTGAAGTACAGTGAGTTTGATCACAGCACCCAGGCCTGGAGAGGCCAGCGACTCGGCCCAGTGGCAAGTGGCAGCACTGCACCCAGAACTCTGCTGAGAAACAGGAATTGGGGAGGAAGGTCAGGGCTCCACTTAGTCACGCAGGCCTCGGTTTCCTCACCGGTTAGAGGAGGGGCTTGATTACCCAATCGCTCATGTCTCTTGACAGCTTCAACAGTCACAACTCCCAAGCACAGGGTGGTGTCAAAGAAACGCCAGAGCTGGACAGCAGATAGATAAATTAAAACAGTTTTTAAAAACAAGACTATTGAAATAGAGAAAAAAGAGACCTCAGCATAGAACTGGGTTCAATCCCAACTATAGTATACGCAAGTGGGAATTTATAGCCCCGCATCAGGGTGGGGATCAGTGGATAGAAAAGGATCCAGAGGAAACATGGGTGATAAAGGGAATTCTGGCTGAAATGACCTATTAGGATCCCGCTGCAGGTTACCAGACACCCCTGGGGGAAGGTGGAGGAGTAGGAAGCCAAACAGATTCTGAGTGTGAACAGACATCACAGATACTGAGGCTGGGGTTTCTTTCCAAACTGACCTGGCAGAGTTCTTGTTAAAATGGGATCTTACAAGGAAGGGCACAGGGATCAAGGAGAAGGTTCAGGAACCTGACTAAAGTTTGGTGGAGCAAAGAATCTTTGTCAGCGGTCAATTTTCTGCTAAGAGAGCCTAAGCTTCTTTACAGTCAGTGGCTGAATAGGAATTAATCATCTTGTCACCAAAACCAATTTTTTTCTTCTCTGACTTCTCTTTCACTGTCTTGGAAACACAGTTTCAAACCCTGGAGTGATTTTTGACTCAATACTTTTCTCTAAATTAGCCCTTCTCAAACTGTGGAAATCACTGGGGGATCTTGTTGAGATGCAGGTTCTGATTCAGTAGATTTGCGTAGGGCCTGAGGGTTTGTAAGTCTAAGGATTTCCAGGGATGTCCATGCTGCTGGTCCTAGGATGGCACTTGGGCAGCAATGCCCTAAACCAGCCCAGGTCCAGCCCCACTCCAGGTAGCTGCCCTGTGGCTTTGATTTTTCCTCTGAGGCATATTCCTACACATTCTTTCTCCCTGTGCACCTTTGCCACCCTTTATCAGTTCCCACCCCTACTCAGATGTGGTATCTAGATAACCTCAATAGCCAAACTGTGCCAACCTATCCATTAGTGGATTATAAACCCAATCTACTGAGGAGCTAACAGCATTTACAACAAATAGAACAGAAGAGAGAATAGTAGAGTGTATCACGTAGAGTAAAGGTTAAGTGCTATTTTTGTTAGATATAAAAAGATTTATAAGTAGGTCATGGTACCAAGATGTATTACTGTGAGCAGAGTTTTTAAAAAAGAAAGAAAGAAAGCCTGAAGAAGCAGGGTCCTGCAGAGACCTCTGATCCTCACCGAATTCTAGCAGGCAGGCATGCCGCATCTGGCTCATCTTTCTAAACCTTTCTGGAAACCAAGCTAGCTCTTTCTTCAGCATCTTTTGGCATTGCTTTATTATCACCGAACAAAATCCAGACACACTAGCTTGACTTTTGAGGCCTCCCTACCCTGGTGTCACATGACTCTGAACCCCTATCTTCTTTTCTTCACAGGGAAGGAGGTCTGGGCCCCTTCCTCCCTATTCCTTAAGCAGGAGGCCACTCCCTCACCTGCCCACATGCTGCTCCCAGAGCCAGGACTGCCTGCCCTCCTTCTGTCACCTCCAGAGATCATGGGTGTCCCTCAAACTTGCCTCACATCCTGCTGCCCGTGGTGCCTTCATCATCGATGAAAGTGGTAACTTATCACCTAAGCTTTCTGATGTAGAAAGCACAGTTCCTCTTGCCTAATTTTGTGGATTTTCTTATATGTGCCTTATTTTCATACCTGGGCTGTAAATTCTAATGAAATTTGGAATTATGATTTATGCAAATATGATTTGGTGGACTTACTTATCTGATTTAGCCTCCCTGTGCCTCATTTGAAAAGTGGAGAGAATGTCTCTGATAGGGCCATTACGAGGATTAAGCAAGTTAACACATGTCAAGTTGTTTAGCATAGCGTCTGTTATATATTAAGTACTCCCTAAATGTTAACAGTTATTATCATTATTTTATCTGCATTGGGCCCATCTCATCCCTTGTTTATAGTAGACCCACAATAGATGCTGAAGTGAGTAAATTACCCCATATAAATATGATGCCTTTAAAAGTTTCTATTTTTGTTGTGACTGTTCCCAGCTTCCTTCTTCAATTCATCTGCTTCTGGGAACTGCATCCTTTACTTAAGCAATTTAAAGATTTAGTGGGAGGACTCACAATTACCATGCAATCAAAATGTTAGCAGCAATTGTTGTAAAACCCAAGTAAGGTTGGTGGAAGTGCCCAGAAAGTAAGCCAATAGCTGTCAAGAATAGCTGAGGGAGGAGGGTGCTTTTGTGCTCCCTGCCGCCCACCCTCTCCACTCTGTCCTTCCCCACAGTTGCACTGCTTAGTCTGATTTTTCACCTCCCAGACACCCTCTCTCTTACCTCTCCCTTGACTTGTCTTGCCTACTGTCAAGACTCTTCCTTTTTCTTTCAATTTCCTTCATCCCTATCTAAAAAGAAAATTTGCATAAAAGAAATAGAAGAAAGAAAAGGGGACAGATGTGACTCCTGGGGGAAAATACCCTGCATGGATACCCCATCCCTGGCAAGGGGAGTCAGTAATGATGGGTGTGCTCAGCCCTTGAGTCACCATCCCACCCACCATCCCATCCACAGGATAGATTTAACAAGAGACTGAAGTGCATTCATACTCAACCGACTCCATGAAAGATCTTTTTCAAAGTTTTGTGTAAACAAAGCAAAATTCAAGCTGGCAGCTACAACAGAAGTAACAGGCAACTGCACCTCTGTAGCATTTTTCAACTTTTGAAGGGAAAGAAACAGCTCATGCCAAAGTAATTAAGGCAACTTGGAATCTAAGCATCTGATAATGTCAGTTATCTTCTAGTTAAGCCAGCGGAGGGGGATGAGGCTGTCTCCTTTGCTTTTATCTTGCTTCCACATTTCTCTCTCTGATTAATGACACTGGAGTGATGTGTCAATTGAGGGCCAGGCCTCTGAAAGCCCAGCCTAGCCCCAGGCTTGCCCCACGGCATCAGTTACAATTGCTCTTATTAATTCTCCTGTTTTGTACTATTTATGCTGCTCAATCTCCATAGGGTCCCTTGGAAACTTTTCTCTTTCAGAATCAAGCCAGGAAGCTCTTCTGACTACAGATGGTTCTGTTTTTATCCATGGGAGTTTTATGGTATGGCCATGCCAAGTCTGGAATTTCAGGCCCAGCTAAATGAGAAGTTTTGTGAGAGTGATTGTGTGTGTACGTATATCCTGCATATGTGTGTGTGTGTGTGTGTGTGTGTGTGTGTGTGTGTGTGTTTCCCTCTCTCAAATCTCTAAATCTAACATTCAAAATACAATATGCCAGAAAAACGAAAAGCTAAGTCTCCAAACGATAAATATGCCAAAGCTGGAGCTACACACCCTGCACACCATGAAGTCATATCGGTAAAAATGCTGATTTCCCCCCTTGAATTTGTCAGTTCTATATGTACCGTCCGTCCTGTTTACCTCTTTATTCAAAACCAAAATTGTGCTATTTTTAGATCTTTCCACATTCAATATCTTATTTTAGGCACATCTCTTCCTGGTTTTCTCTCCTGACCTCAACACATTCCTTGGTCAAGACCAAAATGATTTATATGGATTGGGAATAAGCAATTTGTAATCTCAATAACCACAAAAGTCTCCTGCATCAGACCTGGTGCTGAATCAAAGATGAGCTCAGAGATTTTTTTTTGTTGTTTTCTTTGTTATCTATTGCTCAATTCTGGTGGCAACATTCCCTCCTTTGTTAACCATTTCCATTCTGCATGTTGGGCCTTTCTCCCTCAGTGGTGACTAGAAAGAAAAACTCTCTTTTGAAAAGCAGGACACAACTGTGCCCAGAACAATAAATGCCACATCACACATTCATTCCAGTGATAATCTTTGTTGTTAGAGAAACAGAGATCGTTTATTTGTATCCCATTACAGGCCCAGGCCTCGGAATCTTGGGGGAAAAAAAGCGAGTAGCTAAAGAGAATGTCACTGCTGGGAGGGATTTCAGGGCTCTGTGACAGGTCTCCATTCTGGTCCTTCCCATTTGCAATTTAGCAATTTGTAAGAAAAATTAAAAAGGGCCACTTATTCAAAATAAAACATACACCCAGGGGTATAAAACCAAGCTTTTATTACGGTGACGCAGTATCTGAAATTTTAACTGTGATGGCAAAGTCAAGACCACGAATCAAAAAGCAAATCAAAAAGCGAGTTGGTGTGAATCAGGCCTTTATGACACTGATGGCTTATTTTCCTCATTGTCATCACAGTTTCTTCCTCAGAGGAAGAGATCAGAGCCATAAATCCATTTAGGCATTTGCTGTTCCTTCTAGTTTGTGATAAAGTTGTCAAACTGTGAGACAGATTGAACTCTTTCCAGAGTTACCTTCTATTGTGGATGTTACTTTTCCAATTTTCTTTTCACAGGCCATCACAGCTGGTGTGCTTGTCCTGTTGGCTTACAAAGAGTGGACCCAGAGATACCTGGTAAATACATAGACGTTAAGTAGGACAGCAGAGTGGGTTTGAAGGTCAAGACACCACTAATTTAGGATGGAACACAGAAAATATGATTTCTACTTATAAAGGAATTTGATCTAATTGTGACCTTACTATAATGTATTTCAGCAATAAACTTTATGCTTTAAATTAATATTTTTTTATCTGATTTCTACTCCAAATAATTTCTACAACGCCCTGTGATAATTGCTGTCTTTGGGAAGGACAGAGTTAATTGATGTTAGTGCTCCTGAATTTCATTTTGAGAGAATAGAGCTACAGGCTCCTCTGCTTTTAATAATTTTTAATTTGTCATTTTTTTTTTTTTTTTTTTTTAATGATGCTAGGGATTGAATTTAGAGTCTCTCCTATGCTAGGCAAATGCTCTACCACTAAGCCATACCCTCTGCCCTGAAATAATGTTCTTTTTAGTGTCAACTCCTGAATTGGAGGTCTCCTTCTCATCTCTCTGTTACCTCTCTGAGAAAGGACGAAAAAAATCCCTATCTTGCATTTCAACAGTATAGAACCAGTAATCGTAGTGTGTAGAAAGACTACCGTATCTGATTACAGACTTTATTCCCATGGTAAAGACTGTGCATCTCAATCATTAATGTATGTGTGAATCAACAGGAGACATGGTTAGAGTGCAGACTGTGATTCCACAGATCTGGGTGAAGGATAAGAGTCTTACTTTTCTGACATGCTCACCAGGGATGTCAATGCTGTGGGATAGCAGATCACACCCCAAGTAACAAGAGAAATTCCTAGAGAAGGGATTCTATTTTCTATTCTATTTTTAGAATTTTATTTCTATCTCTATTCTATTCTCTCATCTTTGTTTTTGCCAACACAGACTGATTCTTTTTTTTTTTTTTTTTTTTTTTTTGGAACTGGGAATTGAACCCAGGGGTGCTTAGCCACTAAGCCACATCCCCAGCCCTTGTTATATTTTTATTTTGAGACAGAACCTTTCAAATTTGCTGAGGCTGGTTTTGAACTCACCATCCTCCTGCCTCAATCTCCAGAGCTGCTGGGATTACAGGCATGTGCTACCACACCCAGCTCCCCAGTTCTCTATGCATGATAGGAGATAAATGTTTGTTGAATTGAATTGATTTCATTTTTGCCCCAGTTGGCTGACATGTTTCTCTCCCAAAGTGTAGATTGGAGGCAAGAATGTGAGGGCTGAAAAAGAAAGTTGAAATCGGATGCATTAGCCCATACCTGTAATCCCAACTACTGGGGAGGCTGAAGCAGAAGGATCACAAGTTCAAGGCCAGCATCAGCAACTTAGTGAGTCCCTGTCTCAAGATAAAATATGTTTTAGAAAAAGGGCTAGGTACAGTGCCCCCAGGTTCAATCATCACTATCAAAGGAAATTAATTAATTAATTAATAAAACAAAAAAGATTGTGACCCACCACTCCCTCCTTTTCCAGTAGAAGAAATTAATGCCTAGCAACTTCTTCATACTGCTAAGAAGTTTTTGAAATCGCTCATTCTCATATTAACACTTTTTCTCTGTTTTATTTTCAGTGGGAAGCTAGCTTCACCTTTGTGATTCTGAGCATTATGGGATGTCCACTTCATTTTGCAATAGCCTTGGAATCGGCTCTCCTTGGCCCATATTGCTTCTACTCATTTTCAGGGATCGCGGGGACCAATTATCTCGGTTATGCCATTGCCTTTCCTTTTCCATATGTGAAATTCCCATCAGTGTGCGTGGACCCCCTTCACTATGAAGAGTACCACCTGACACTTCAAGCTCTTGACCTGTGTCTGAGCTTTGCCCTGCTCTGTGCATCTTTGACAGTGTTCATCAAACTTTCTGCAAGACTAATCCAGAATGGACACATAAATGTAAGTTTCAGCAAAGGGGAACCTGGTGCTTCTTCAATCCTGAACGGTAAAACAGAAGGTCTGGTATAGAAATACTTCATCTCTCCTTTGCCAGCATATCCTATAGAACATGGTATCCAGTGTCTGGCACATGCTAGGTGCTCAATAATTATTTTTGAGTGAACAAATGGCAATGTATTGATGTAATACTAAAAGTACAGCTATAGGTAGTACTACCCAATTTTTGTCTCAAATGATATTAAAAGTTTTTTTCTAAAAAACAAGATATGGGCACATACTTTTCCACTTTTATTTTACATAGTACTGAAAATTCTAGCCAGAGCAATTAGGCAAGAAAAAGGGAAAAGAATGTATCTAATCAGAAAAGAAGAAGTAAATTGTCTGTTCAAAGATGACATGATCTTACATGTAGAAAACACTAAAGACTCCACCAAAACATTGTTAGAGCTAATAAACAAATGGAGAATACTTACAGAATACAAAATCAATGTACAAAAATCATTTGCTTTAAAGACTAGGCATGGATCCATCACACAACCCAGCTATATTACTCCTCAGTATTTATCTTAAATAATTAAAGTCATCTGGGCTGGGTTGTGGCTCAGCGGTAGAGGGCTCACCTGGCATGTTCGAGGCTCTGGGTTCAATCCTCAGCACCACATAAAAGTAAATTAAAAATGAAGGTATTGTGTCCAACTGCAAGTAAAAAATAAATATTAAAAAAAAGAATTAATATCATCTTACTGTAGTGATTCATGCATACCCGTGTTTATAGTAGCACAATTTACAATAGACAAACTATGGAACCAAAAACAAGTGTTCATCAACAGGTGAATGGATAAAGAAAATGTGGCATATATACACAATGGAATTTTATTCAGCCATAAAGAAAAAACAAAATCATGTCATTTGCATGAAAATGAATGGAACTTGAGACCATTAAGTTAAGCAAAATAAGCGAAAGTCAGAAGGTCAAGGTTTGAAGTTTTTCTCTCATATGAGGAAAAAAAAAAAAGGTGTATTTTTGGGGAAAGGAGGGTGATGAAAAGCAAAAGAGATCAGTAGACTAGAGGAAGGGGACCAGCAGGTGGGAGGAGGGAGGGAAGCAGCACTAGAAGGATATTGGCCTAATTGTATTGTTACATTGTTTGCTTGTACTAATATGTAACAACACATCCCACCAATATGTACAACTATAATGTACCAATAAAAAGGGGAAAAAAATTAGTTGCTTTATTGTTTGGTGGTGCTAAGGATTGAAACCCAAAGCCTTGGTCAAGCTAGGCAAGTACTCTACCACTGAGCCACGTCCTTAGCCCCTATCATGTTTTTATACTCTGACAGTAATCAGTCCAAAAAGAAAAAAAAAAAAAAAAAAACATTTACAGTAGCATCAATAAGAATAAATTCAACAAAGGATGTAAAAAATGTGTATACTGAAAAATATAAAACACTGGTGGAAGACAATGAAGACACAAATGGAAAGATATTTCATGTTGATGGAACAGAAGAATTAACATTGTTAAAACATTCATTCTGCTCAAAGCAATCTTTAGATTCAGTGCAATCCCTATCAAAATTCCAATGGCATTTTTCACATAAATAGAAAAAAGCAATTGTAAAATTCATATGGAGGGCTGGGGTTGTGGCTCAGCTGTAGAGTGCTCTCCTGGCACGTGCACGGTCAGGGTTAGATCCTCAGCACCATGTAAAAATAAAAACACATTGTGTACAACTAAAGCAAATAAATATCTTTTTTAAAAAAAATTCATATGGATCCACAAAAGACCATGAAGAGCTAAAGTAATGAGAAAGAACAAAGCTGGAGGCATCACACTTCTGATTTTGAACCGTATTACAAAACTACAGGAATTAAAACTGTGGTCCTGGCAAAAACCAGATAATAGACCAATGAAACAGAATACAGGGCCCCAGAATAAACAACTGGTCAACTAACATTTGATAAGACTGCCAGAAACACACAATGGGAAAGTATAGTCTCTTCCATAAATGATGTTGAGAAAACCCACAGGCAACAGAATGAAATTCAACCCTGATCTTACAACATGCACAAAAATTAACTTGAAATGGATTAAAGACATAAATGTAGGATCGGAAGCTATAAAATTATTAGAAGAAAACATAGAGGAAAAGCTCTTTGACATTAGCCTAAGTAATGATTCTTCCGATAACTACACTAAAAGCGCAACCAACAAAAACAAATCTAAACAAGAGAGACTACATGAAACTGAAAAGCTATAATGAACCAATACAAAAGGAAAAAAAATAGTTGCTTTCTTGTTTTGATGGTGCTAAATATCGAAACACAAAGCCTTGGTCATGCTAGACAAGGTTTCTACCACTGAGCACTTGAAAGAAACAATCAACAAAATGAAAAGACCTGTAGAATGGGAGAAAATGTTTGCAAACCATATATCTGATAAGGAGATAATATCCGAAACATGTAAGGAACTCATACAACTTAATAGCAACCAAACCAACCAAACAAAAAGATGACCACATGGTCCAGCAATACCACTTCTGGGAATATATTGAAGGAAATAAAAGCATACCTTGAAGAGATATCTGCATTCCAAAGTTCACTGCAGCATTGTTAGTAAGAGCCAAGACATGGAAACAACCAATATGAATGGATAAAGAAAATGTGTTTTATATATGCAGAGAAATACTAGTCAGCCTTAAAAAAAGAAGGGAATTCTGCCATTTACAACAATATGGATGAAACTTGATTCATGGTAAAGTGAATTAAATCAGGCAGAGAAAGACAACTACCGTATGACTTCACTTATATGTGGAATCTGAAAGAATCAAACTTGCAGAAACAGTGAATAGTATAATGGTTGCCAGGGGCTGGGAGTTGAGGAAATGGAGAGATTTTGGTCAGACTAAAAACTTTCAGGGCTGGGATGGTGGCTCAGCGGTAGAGCACTTGCCTAGCACATACACAGCCGGGTTCAATCCTCAGCACCATGTACAAATAAACGCATTGTGTACAACTAAAACAAATAAATATTTAAAAAAAACTTTCAGTGATAAGATGAATAAGTAGGGGAGCTAATGTCCAATGTTATAACTATGTATTGTAGACATGAAATTTGCTGAGAGTAAATCTTAATTCTCAACACACACACACACACACACACACACACACACACACAGAGAGATCATGTGAGTTGATAGCTAACTTGATTATGGTAAATATTTAAATCATCACATTGTATACCTTAAATTAATACAATAAAAAATATTACTAGTCATTTATACCTCAAGAAACTGGGGGGAAAAAACTGAATTAAGGCACATTGAACTTTTTATAAGTAATGAATATTCATCTCCTTATCTTTCCTAAGTTTGAGGGTCATAAGAAAAAAAAAAATTTCCCTGGGAAAACATAGGTTAAGACAAACTAACCTTGAAGTTTATTTTGCAGTTTACAATGTTGAATCAAGGTCAATAGTTTGCTTTATTTTATCCAATTAAATTTTACACTATAAAATTTCTGATAGAGGGTTGGGGATATAGATCCCTGAAAGAGCATTTGCCTGGTATGTGTGAGGCCCTGGGGTTCAATTCCCAGAAACTGACAGACACAAATACTAAGAACTTTTTGTGAAAATCAATTATAGTAATATCCTTAATTTTTTAAAAATAATGGTCAAATACAGTTACCTTAATTTAGCTTCTATTCCATGAACTCCAAAATGCATATATACTCTGTGGCTAGACAATGCGTTGAAGAAATCCTGTACTTGTACTGTGATAGATTTATGTCTGGGAAAACTGAAGCAGCATCTCTGGTGGATGAGCAGAAGTGACTTCAGATTCTGAATTCGTAGGACTGCTATGGATGCTGATCCTTTGTGGGCTGAACAGCTTCCTTTAGAAAGAGATATTTCCCATTGCAAACTCCTGTGCTGGTGTTGTGATTCAGATTAGTATCATATTAGCACAAAGTGAATTGGGGCAATGTTAGGCAGTGTTTTTCCAGGTCGATCCTATCCACCCCTGCCAGCAAAGCTGGAATATAAGAACTTGGCACTCTTGATGCCTTTTGTGGTCAATCCTATCGTCTTCGACTTCTACTTAAGTCTGCAAAGGAAATCCTGTACATTCTTAGGCAGAGCTGATTACCTGCCAAGAATTGAGGCAAGCAAACCAAAATCACCTCCCCCACTGTACTGCCAGAGAATCTGGAAGTTTGGTGTTTGAGATTTGTCTCCTATAGTGAACACCCTACTCTTTCTAGAACAATTTGCTAAAAGGAATGTATGCCTAGGAGAACCACACATTGAAGTATTGGCTGTCATAACCCCCCAACATGGGATAGTTTACTAGACATCTAGCTGTCACACTCACAACACCTATGCTCAACATGGGATGGCGGCAGGGAGAAAGAAGGAAAAAATATATAGAGAGAAAGATATATATATATATATATATATATATATATATATATATATATATGTAGAGCCTGGTAAAACAGGTCCAGAGACTGAAAAATGAGGCCAGTTTAAGTGATTGGGAAGAGAGTAGAGGAACAGAAGAGAGATGAACAGGGGTCAGAGGCAAATTTCTCCAACTGGAAATATTGCCTCTGCAAATATAGCTTAGGACTATTTGGTGTGTGACTTCTCAGCCAACAACAATGCATTTTTCAAAGTAGACCAATGACATCAGAATCACCCATGTTCTTGTTCAACCAGATTTCTGGGTCCCACAGAGCCCTACTATGTCAGACATTCTGAGGATGGAAGTACAGATGGTAGATTTTTTTTATTATTATTATTATTATTATTATTATTATTATTATTATTATTTTTTAGTTATACAGGACAGTAGAATCTGTTTTGACATAATTATTTTTAACACACACTCCAAGAAATTCTGATGGTCATGGAAACATAAGAATCAGAATTATACTTCTTTTTCCTTAAAAGTTATCTTCCTTATGTAAGACTCTTTTAGTGTCACATATAGATAGAGTCTCAGTTTTCCTAGCTGCATAAAATGCAGCATTAATTTGGGCAAAAGTTCTAGATAAATTTAATAAGCAGTGTTTCCTTGGCGAGCATTTTTGGATGACTTGACATGGCTTAATCCATAATGGCGGCAGATCATGTTTCATTAGTGAGGATGAGTGGCTGACATAATAGGACATGATGTTCTATATTAATAAATATACCCCTGCCCTGAGCCCATGGGGTATACTCACAGCCTGAACAAACCTTTGCTACCAGGTAGAAATCTCAGCTATATTGGGCACAATTTCCAGCAGTGAAATAAGTGTAATATTTATCAAAATATCAGGAAACACACACCTTCTTAGATTCTACTGATAATCAACCCACATACAGTTATGTTGTAAGATTCCCCGTATACTAAATGTGATAAGCAACATTCTTAAAAATTTCATTAAACTACAATAAAGATTCTAAAGCATGCTGCTGATTCTCCTCCTCCTCCTCCTTCTCTTCCTCTCTCTCTCTCTCTCTCTCTCTCTCTCTCTCTCTTTCACCAACAATGCTTTAAATTTTTCCTTTTTAGGACTGGGGTGGTAGCTCAGTGGTAGAGCTCTTGCCTAACATATCCTGGGTTCAATTCCCAACACCACACACACACACACACACACACACACACACACAAATAATAATAATAATAAAAACTATTTTTAAAAATTGCATTTTAAGTGTCGCTCTAAAAATGAATATCCTTTGATGAAATCATAGCACATATATTAGGAAATTCAAGAGTCACAGGATTTGTAAAAAAGGAAAAAGGAATAGTTGAAGGAAGATTTGGGGAAATGGCATTTTTGTGTTGTAATGTATTATAGAACAAATACCATTATTTTAAAGATCCATATGTAACAATCAATGCTATGATGAAAAATATTCACTTCTAAGAGTTTTTTTCTCAGTAAGTTCAAAAACACGTCTCCAGAAATGAAACAAGCACCCCCTAAGGAATTGGTACAGCTACTATTTCTTTGCTGCCTGTGCTTTAGTAGAATCAAGGTCATCTTGTTACAGGTCCCACAGCGAAAGGTGTGTCAATGTTCAGTCAGTTGGTACCCAACCCAAACCACAGTGAGAGTGCCTGAAAGAGATGAGAAGGGTTTGATGGCTTTGATAAACACAAAGGTGTGTGCCAACCCTCCAACTGTTAGGGGGCTCCCGGGAAGGAGAGGGGGCTGGGAAAAAGACTCAGAGCCACCTGCTAAAGGAAGTCAATGCAGGATTCTGAAGAGACCTGTGGGCTCCTGGACTTAGTACAGGGCCAAACAAACACAATACGGAAAAACAAAAACACAAAGCAAGGCCGAGAACCATCCACATTCTTAGCTCAGTAACCAATAAAGTAATGGGAAAGGAAAGAATGGGGACAGTAGACATGAAGCTGTCCCCTGCAGCTACTCTGCCCCTCCTTCATGGAATGGAATGGTTCCTTTTATTTTCCTTTCATTATTCATTGTTGTGTTTTGTAGTTTTTTTTTTTTTTTTTAATGAAAAAGGAAGGAAAATATTTTCCCCTTTGTCATATGATGCAGTGGTTTTTCTTCTTTCAATGAATTGAGAAATGTTCCAAATGTTTTGTTCACATAAAAGATGTAAGGCTTTTAAATGCAATTTAAAAACATATGTGGCCAAAATACTTGATCAGTAGATAACCCTCTTGCTCCAAACAAAAGACAAATTAGCAACAGCCTGGCCCCAAATCCTCCAGTGGATTTCCACTGTATCATTAGCAGTATGTTAAATAGGCTTTGAAACAAATTCATCTCTGATTGTTGTCCTGAAGGTCTGAGGCCTCAGGTGGGGCCGTAGTAGATCTTTCTCTTGTTTCTTGGATCTAACCCTCCTGGGTGGATCCAAGTAAGACTCATGTAGGATTACAGAACAGAGCAGTAAGAATCCATCATATTTCTTTCTCACAAATTCTATTATGTGGTCTCCTCAAATTTGTCATTAAAGAAATCAGAGTACAGAAAAACGATCATAGGGCTGGGGTTATGGCTCAGCGGTAGAGTGCTCACCTAGCATGTGTGCAGCCCTGTGTTCAATCCTCAGACCACGTAAAAATGAATAAATAAAATAAAGTTATTGTGTCCAACTACAACTAAAAAAATATTTAAAAAAGAAAGGAAAGCAATCATAAACTCAGGGCATTGTTTCTTGTTTCCTCTTTATTTTCTCTGCTATAGCAGTGATATCAAGCTGGGCCATAGCAATCGCAAGTGCTGCCTTCTGGGTGGCTACTATTCGTCAGTCTTTTACCCCTTTATCCCCCACAACTCTCCAAAGCTCATTATGCCCATTTCACAGATGAAGCCATTGAGATAGCCAAGTCACACCAATAATTCAGTCCCAGGTCTTGCAGAGTAGGGGGTGTAGGCTCTTGGCCGCTAAGCCTCATCACCTCTCAGGGCGGGTGTCACCTGGCTCACCCCCTCTGGGAGACCTTATAGAGTCATGTTTCTCTTGATTCTCTTGGACGGTCTGAGATAGACTGAGAAATGAGAAATGCTTCTCATAGACAAAAATTAACCTTCATGTTTTAGAAAGGGAAGCTATTTTTCCAGTATATTTGCATTTCCCTTAATCAGTGGGACCACACCAAGGGCGATAGCAACTGACTGTGAAAGGAAATGAGACTGAAGTGTTTATTGTAATGTATTTAAATAAATTAGATAGAGCAGTGGGTGGGGAGACACTGGTATCCTGAGCACTGCTTTTTGTCAGTTTTTATTTTATAAATTATCATGAGCTACAACATATTTTCCTCCTGATGTGTAGTCAACTTAATCTTTTAATATCAGATATCCTAGTAGGCTTATTTTTTCTTGCTTCCTAATCATAATCTAAAATGTTATTATTAATGAATAAATTTTGAACAGATAGTATTTATATTTTTAAAAATAAGGAATGTTTGAAAGAAGAACAAATTTTTGTTTTGTTTTGGTGCTGGGAATTGAACCCAGAGGATCAATCACTTTACCACTGAGCCAGCCCTTTTTCTTTTTTTATTTTTTTTTTTTATTTATTTATTTTTGTGTGTGGTACCGGGGATTGAACTCAGGGGCACTCGACCACTGGGTCACGTCCCCAGACCTTTTTTGTATTTTATTTAGAGACAGGGTCTCACTGAGTTGCTAAGTGCCTCGCCATTGCTGAGGCTGGCTTTGAACTCGCGATCCTCCTGCCTCAGCCTCCCAAAGTGCTGGGATTACAGGCGTGCGCCACCGCGCCCGGCTCTTTTTTTATTTTGAGACAGGCTCTCACTAGTTTGCTTAGGGCCTCACTAAGTTGCTGAGACTGCCCTCGAACTTGTGAACCTCCTGCCTCAGCCTCCTGAGTTGTGAGCTACAGTGTGCACCACCACAGCAGGCCAAGTTTTTGTTTTATAAAAGAGTAGAATTGTAAGTAAAAACCAGAAGTCTCCATTCTCTATAATTACGGAAAAAAATAATTCAAAGAAAGATGCATGTATAGTGAATGTTTCTGAACGATTACAATAGTGATATTTAGAAGGTAACAATGTTGGTTTGATACTTTAAACTTTATTAATTAAAGAGGAGAATATTTGATGGCTATTACTAGATGCCTGGGTTCACTCCCCATGTGAGAGGCGGGAGAAAAATAGAGAAGTAATTAAGGTTAAAAACAAGGGGAGATGTGAGCAAGAGGAATGACACAGGGGTGCTCCCCTGAAGATTGGCCTTCAGAGCCCATGGGGAAAGCATGGGCAGGCAGCAGGTCATCCCTGCTCACATCCCTCCAGGAGGGCTTGGGCCACTTCAGCTCTAAGATGCAGCTTGGGCCAGCCCGACTCCGAGGACCTTTCCAGATCTGTCTCAGTCTGTGAATTTGAAATAAAAATTCATTCCACTTGAGAAGATTAACATTCAAAGGCAAAGACTACATAAGCAGGTGAAAAAGGAGATGTTTAAAGCATGGAATGACTGACTACTGGACAAAGCCAGGCTGCTGTGTCACCAGGGCCACTCATTTGCTGCATGACTGTTAGATGCGATGTGTGCTGGGAATGATGCTGATGTGAAGTAGCGACCATTGAGTGACAGATTCCCAGACCCCCTGAACCCCTTCAGAGCAAAATACTTTTCCTTGCCCCATATTCAATCTGACATATCAAACCACCCAGATTTATCTTGCTGGCTGTCTTCGAAAACAACAACAGCAACTTTCCATTATATCAGTGAAAGGTATGGAATTTATTTGCAAATAATACTGTTTTAAAATGTTTTTTCTCTCTTACATCCTATAATAAACCTAGTGTCATCACTGAAAAGGAAAGCTGTCAGTAAAGCGATGGATTACAAAGTGCTGGGCCGCATGAAGTGCCTCTTTGACAAGAGCATCTTCCGCTCACTCACTGGAGTCTGTGATGTGTCAAGGAGTACAAACCCAAAGCTCTCAAAATAATACCCACTACTTATACTCACTTCTCAACATTTGCTGAGCATATATCATATGCCACATATCATGCATAAGACCTTTAGATAGCCAATCCCAACAAACCCTCTTCCATCTGCATCTTCTGTGACCTCTCTGCTGCCTTTGAAACTGTTGACCCCTTTCTTCATGGAATCCCCTCCCACTTTGACTTCCACGTACCACTCTTTGGTTCTCTTCTTTCTCCATGGTTTCTCCTCTTCAGTCTCCTCTGAGAGCTACTTTTACTCTGCTCTTGAAGAGTGGTGGCCTCAATTATCACCTTTGGGATGAAGCTTCATGCTTCCATATCTGTGACTGAGTTCACTTCTCCTGCTCTCAGAAGCCTTCCATCTGTCTACTTCCTGAACACTTCTGGGGGTCCCATAGACATATACGGTACTCAAGATGTTCATGATAAAGCTGATCATCTCTTCCTCAACAACTGCTCCTCTTCTTGCATATGTAGCTCAAGTTACCAGTATTCATGACAGTCAGGACCAACCAGAGACCTGGAGTCATTCTAGACTCCCCATGCCTTTATCAGTCACCAAATCTGACAACGGCAGCTCTGAAGGATCTCTCCACAGTGTCTGCCTTCCTCTGTACTGACTGAGACGATTTTGGTTCTTCCCTCCATCATTTACTCAGACTTCTTTGTCACCAGTCTTGTCATCTTAAGAAGTGTCCTCCAAAAAGAAAGAAAGAAAGACAATCCCAAGAGTAAAACTTTTGCAAAAGCCAAAAGAAGAAGAAGAGGAGTAGAGGAGGAGGAAGGAGGAGGAGGAGGAGGAAGGAGGTAGAGGAAGAGGAATAAGAATGAGGAGGAGGAGGAGGAATGAGGAAGAGGAAGAGGAATAAGAATGAGGAGGAGGAGGAAGGAGGAGGAAGGAGGAGGAGGAATAAGAATAAGAAGGAGCAGGAGGAGGAGGAGGAGGAAGAGGAAAAGAAAAAGAAGAAGAAATGTCCTCCAGGCAGGTTCTAGAATGAGCTCTCTCAAGTTCAAAGTGGCCCTTACTACTCCCTGACTTAATCCCTCTCAGACTTCACACTCAGGATGCCGCCCAGGCTCCTTCCAGTGACATCCAGATGGTATACAGCTCCTCTCCAAAGTGTGAGTTCCTCGAAGGCAGGAACTGTCTATGTTACTTCCTCTATATGGCCTTTCCCCTCTCAACCATCTCTGAACAAAGGAGACCACTTCTTCCTCTATGTCTACATCGCATTCTTTGAAGGACCCTCAAATTGCAACCTTAGTATTTTCTTGATGTATTTGCTTCCTGAAAGATTCTAAACTTTTCCAGGGCGAAGAATATGGCAATTCAACTCTGATTGCTCACTCCTAGCAGAAGACCTGGTATTTAAAAACTATAATATCCTGCTAACTTTGTTAAGTGAGCTAATGCTTCTCTATTGATTTTTTTTTTAATCTGGCCCTTCAACTTCTCTGAAAACATTTGAGAACTCAGAGGCCTTATAAATAATACAGTTGGCCTTCTTTATTCATGGTTCCAAATTCTAAGATTTAACCAACCTAAGATCAAAATATTTGGGGGAAAAAATTGCAAATGCACAATGATGTTTTATATCAGGGGCTTGAGCATCCAGACTTTCGTGTCCAAGGGGAGTGCTGGAATCTATCCCCTCAGACACCAAGGGACAATGGTATATTGAAAACTTCAGAAAATGCCTAAGCAAGATTTAATGACAAAGTTTTTCATCGATTCAGCATTACATAACTGAAATCCAAGGCCTTTGCATTGCATAACTCTCGAAGCCATCAATTTCCTTAAAGTCTTTGTAAATGACACACAACAATATGAGTGATGGCCCCTAGAGTTAGGCAATATGATGCCTTTCTGGTTGGTCAGGAAGCCTTGGTTTAATACTAACAAGCTGAGCTGTTCACTTCCTCTGTCGGGACCTCCATTTCCTCATCTATAAAACAACGTGGACTAGATCATTCTGTGGTTTGAAACCCTTTTCATACTAATAACTAATGTCACAAAACCCTTCATTATTGAAAAATAAATAGTATAATAAACTAATTCACCAAATAATAATAATAATGTCATCTTATTATGTTTTAAAGTTGTTTTTAAAGATTGTATTACAAAGCTTAATTTAATATAATCTTTATAATCATCATAATATCGTCAGGCAAGTTTTTACTTTTCCCATTTGACAAGTGGCATTCTACTTTATTAACATTAAATCTAGTGCTTAAGAAAACATGATTTTTGGACAAATTTTATAAAGGACATATATTGTTTTTGTCTAGAGGCCAAAGTAGACTAAAATTTAGAATACATTTAACTATGTGTTATACTCAATCAAACATCAACTGAAACTTCTTATGTAATTTAAAGTTTGGTTAAACATTTACATTGGAACTTTTTTATAAATAAACAAATAGGGGCTGGGCATGATGTTGAATGCCTATAATCCCAGCTTCTCGGGAGGTTGAAGCAGGAGGATTATGAGTTTGAGGACAGACAGGGCAACATAGCAAGACTATTTCAAAAAACTAAATAAATAGGAGTAGGAGAGAAAATATTGAGCTAATATTTGTGAGCTCTTCTATGCAAACAGCATATAGTTGACATTGCTAGACTTCACCAACAGTGAATAAAAAGCTTAACTGTACATATTCTCCAATATATTTTTTCTTTTGAATACAGTAATATAGGCTAAGTCCTGATGCACTGCATGGGAATGTTGAGCAGATGAATGCACTTAGGGTCCTGGTGAAGACAAACTTGAGGCATGTTAGCAAAATGATCATCAGTTGCATGCTCTCGTTCCTGGGATTTCAACAGCAGTGTTCTTTACACCATGCGTTTTCCCAAAGACTATTGTGTTCTATAAATTAAGTGATGCAAACAATTAAAATTAATTTAAAATAGTCATAGCACAAAGCTATGTTCAGATGAAAGATAAACCAATACACCCCACACCAGTCGTTCCCAGATAATTCTATTTAAAGGGAAAACAAATTATTTTGTTGTTAATGTTTTAAATGGAATCGAATTAGACATCCTAAAGCTTTTAATGATGCAATAGCTTCTTTGTAAAGGTCTTCCTGGTCTCCTAGGGTATGGGCACCACCAGTGATGATCAGATGCTCTCCGGGGTCCCTTGCAGAGCACATGCTTTGTGTTCTAGACAAGTGGCCCTGCTCTCTAGCAGTAGAGATTCCTACAGACCTGGGGTGGGGTGCAGCGCTGCCTCTGCTGGCTATTGTTTTCATAGGAGTCAGACTAGTAAGAGATGCATGGGGATAAAGGAATATAATATTTATTATTGAGACAATCCTAATGAATTTCATTTTCTGAGAAACTACTATATACCAGGTACTATTTTCAGGGCCAGGAGTTGGCAAACTATAGCCCATGAGCCAAAAGGGTCAACTGTCTCTTTTTACATGAACCTAAAGCTAAGAATAGTTTTTATATTTTTATATGGTTGGGGAAAAAAATAAAAATTTCATGGCACTTGAAAATTATATCATACTCAGATTCCAGTGTCCATAAATAAAGTCCTGTTGGAACCTAGCCATGCTTACTTGTTTACACATTGTCTGTGGCTGCTCTCATGCTGCAATGGCAGTGTGGAGTAGTTGTGACAGGGATCACACAGCCCATAAAACCTAAAATATTTATTATCTTGCCCCTTACAGAAAAATTTGCTGATCCTCTTCTACTCATTTGTGTATCCATAAAAAAAAAAAAAAAGACAAAAATTGTGATCTTCATTCAAATAAGAGGGACAGAGAATAAATAACAAACAACATTTTTTAAACTAGCAGGTTATTTATGAATACAAACATAAAACTAGCAAATTTAAAATAAAAAGGTGCCTGAGAAAGGTGAGACTGGGAGTGTGGAGGTCAAAAGAACAGCAGGTTGCAATATTAAGTGTCGTTTTTATGTCTTCCTAGCCATAGCTAGAATCTTGCTTAAACCTACAGCAGGCATATTGTAAGTCTAAAACCAATTTGCATGTCATGGGGAAGTTACTATGGTCAGAGAATAAAGACTCTCCAGGAAGGAATAGAAAGAATAAGTAGACTTGAATTTCCATGCCAAGAAGCAGTGGTTTGTTGAAGAAGATCTGTACTGCCATTATTTATGACACATAGAGAACACAACACACACTTTTGAAGTGAGACAGTTTGAGGTTTAAATGTCTCCTCTATCACTTACTATCTGAGTAACAAATCAGTATTAAACCTCTCTGAAGCTGGGCGCGGTGGCGCACGCCTGTAATCCCAGCACTTTGGGAGGCTGAGGCAGGAGGATCGCAAGTTCAAAGCCAGCCTCAGCAATGGTGAGGCACTTAGTAACTCAGTGAGACCCTGTCTCTAATAAAATACAAAAAAGGGCTGGGGATGTGGCCCAGTGGTCAAGTGCCCCTGAGTTCAATCCCCAGTACCAAAAAAAAAAAAAAAAAAAAAAAAAAAAAAAAACCTCTCTGAGCCTACAATTCCTCATTTGCAAAATGGAGATCACCCCTACCTCTCATGTTGCAAAAAAGAAATGAGATCAGTTCTAGGAAGGGTCTGAGACAGGCACAGCACTTGATAGGTGCTCAAGAAATGTCGACTTCCTTCCCCTCACTTCTAATAGAATTTAAATTCTCTGCTGCCAATTAAAAATTTCAGAAAGTGCCCTTTAACCTTCTGTTAACTTTTGAAAAGCCCCAAGCCAATCTAAACCAGACAAAACAAAAAGCAAATTACCAAAAGCAATGTTCAACAGAGGTTCCCCACAAAAGCAATGGTTCTTCCTGCTTTATGCTTATGCCAGATATTTTATTACACATATATTTCTTTTTTATACCTTCCTGACACCCCTTCTACCACTACCACCAGTTTTTCTCTCTTTGTTGATTCCTCTTAAATCCTTAAGTGGTACCATGATGCTGTTATTTGAGTCATCCCTCAGTGGGCTCCTGTGACATAAAAAAGGCTAAATTAAATGTCAGAAGTGACACTCTACTTTCTTTGATAAACTGTAGAAATAAACACTTCTTTCTTTATTTTTTTCTTCCTAGGGTCAAAAGAATGGACAGTAAATTTGGAGCTGTATTCCTCTAAAATTTGCCTTATTTGTGCTCATTATTTTGAAATATTTAAAAACTACTTCCCATCTTTTTAAACACATTTTCTTTATGTTTTTATGAAATAAAAAATTGAAGCAATTGTAAAGCTTGACCCTGTTTAATCATCAACATTTAAAAATTTAGATATGACATAAAATTGAAATCATATCATTGTCATAAAAATGTGAAGATCTATGATATAAATTTGTAATGAGTGAATGTTTTATTTATATTTTTTCTTGTTGCCTGTGTGGTATTTTATTAAACTGTAATTCCATATTACCTAAACTAAGGAAATATTTTTCTCAGCTTTTCTTCATTGTCATTACCAAAGTGACTGTAAATCTTCAAGGCACAATTAAAACTCTAAATGTGGTCCTAATGAGAGGGATCTCCTGCAAGGGGAGTGTGACCCTCCCCCTTGGCCTCCTTATCTCTTGTCTTTGGTACTCATTAACAAACAGTTAGGAAAGACCTTAGATACTTATTAGGTCAACTTTTCATCAAACGTCCCAGATCTATGTGCTCCTTACAGTACAACCCTTCCCAAGAGGCAACCCCATTCAGCTACTGAGTGGCTCTAAATGTAGGAGGTTTTTCTTGGTTGGATCAGAGATCTGCTTCTTAAATTCTCTGTCTTGGTCTTGCATTGGTAGGTCTTTTTTTTTTTTTTTTTTGGTACCGGGGATTGACTTCAGGGGCACTTGACCACTGGGCCACATCCCCAGCCCACCCCCCCCTTTTTTGTATTTTATTAGAGATAGGGTCTCACTGAGTTGCTAAGTGCCTCGCCATGGCTGAGGCTGGCTTTGAACTCATGATCCTCCTGCCTCAGCCTCCCAAGTGATGGGATTACAGGCGTGCGCCACCGCGCCCAGTTTCATCGGTAGGTCTTCAGAGCATAGTGCAGTGATCCTCAAATTATAAACCCCAGACCAGCAGCCTCAGCATCACCTGGGAACTTGTAAGAACTGAACTGGAAATAGGTGGGATCTCAGCAATCCATCCCAGGAAACCCTCCAACAGGTGTTTCCAATGCACAATTTGGTCTGAGACACGGTGATGTAATGTAGCAAAAAATGGGTGGGGTTTCAAAATTAAAAAAAAAAACACCTGGATGCAGATCCTGACCTTCCATCATTTTAAGCCTGCTTCTTCCTGGTCAAATGCAGCTGATAGGAATTGTTAACTCATAGGCTTGCTGAGAGAACTCAGCGGTCCTTCCTAGGTAATACACAAAGCAGAAAGTCCAAGAAAACCTGAACACTTGGGAAAAAATTTAAAAATAAATAAATAAAGGCAGATATTATAGATTCACTCAACACCATTTATTTGATGTCTTTGAATGTCAGTCAATATGGAGTCCAATCATTTGAGAATGGACAAGTTTAGAATAAATATTTTAGATAACAACCTAGACATAAAACTATTAAATACCTTCATTCTACAGATGCAAAATCTGATGTCAAGAGAGACTAAGTAACTTGTTCAGAGATACACAGCTCAGTCGTTGGTGTCTAGAAGTCTTATATATGCCTCTTAGCCCCTGGCTCTTGAGTTGACCCATGTTTATCTGTTGTTTAATGGAGTAGCAAGACATCTAGTCCAGGCTTGGGCCTGGCAATTACACAGGTGGGGACTTCAAACTTGTCAGCATAATGTCTGACAAGTTGTAAATTTTAATATTATTTGAGCATCTTTACTTAGTATTGGGCACCTTGCTTATGTATTTACTTATCTTTTCTTTTTATTTATTTACTTATTTTTAAATATTTATGTTTTAGTTGTAGCTGGACACAATACCTTTATTTTATTTATTTATTTTTACGTGGTGCTAGGCGAGCACTCTACTGCTGAGCCACAACCCCTTATCTTTTATTTTCTTATTAATATCTACTCTGTGCTAGTATTTCAGGTGATATTTGGAAATCTCATCAAGTGTCTGAATTCTGATCGTTATGGCACCACTATAAGGCCAGGGAAGTCCAATAGCTGCTTCCCAGAACAATTGCAAAAAGCTCTTGGAAAAATGTGCACAGGGGCTGGGGCTGTGGCTCAGCGGCAGAGCACTCGCCTCGCAGGTGCGCGGCCTGGGTTCGGTCCTCAGCACCACGTAAACATAAATGCATTGCATTGTGTGCAACTAAAGTAAATAAGTAAATATTTTTAAAAAGTGCACAATTCTGAGAATCCCAATGTTTGTGGTAGCAAGTGAAATGATACAACATTGTAAAAAAAATTACAATATTGTATGCTTTAGGTTAACTGGAATCCCATGTGTAGAGTCAAAAACTATAGTCCTATATCAAGACATAGATGAGGTTATTTCTAGCTCTTCCAGTCACAAAGAAATGAGGATACGTTATGCCACGCCTTTGCCTGGGAGATCGAAATGGTTAATTCTCCCTGTCGTGGGCCAAAATAGTCTGCTTTACAGACCGGAAGGAATAAGGCACCTTTACTTTAAACAGCCTATTTCCAGTTTTGTGTGGCTGTTTATGTTACTGAACTAGCGACAGGGGCCGAGGCAGGAAAATGGGCTGGGTTACTTATAACTCCTTGAATGTGGATACATCAGCTTGTGGGAAGGAAACTATTTAAAATGGGGCTTAGGAAAAGGGGGGGAAATCCCCTTTCCCCATATGAGATTCTTCCACGATGCTGTCATGCAATCTTGAAAACCTCCATAGAACAGTAGGTCACTCTCATTGGATATATGCAAATTATCTGAAACCAGTGGTTTCCTGGCAGAGAAAAACTTATAATAACAGAGCAAGAATGTAATTTGAGCCCTTGCTCTCTGAAATCCCTGAAAGAACAGAGTCGTTCTTGACAGGGCAATTTCAGCCCTTGACATTCCAGGAAATAGCTTCATAATGTCATTTGGGCTAGGGTTGTAACCAATCCTAAGACTTGGAGACACAAATTCAGTACATAAGATTTAAAATATTAGTGTGGGGACCACTATCCACTTTTCACACGGAGTTTAACAGCAGAAACCACCACCAGAACAAAAACCAAGCAAGGCATCTTAATTAAATTTAACATTGTCACTAGTAATTATACCCGATATAGGAAAAGGAAGGGTTTCTGCCAAGAAATTGCAGACACATCCTGAAGACTATTTCCTTTCCACTTCCTAGGTACTGGGTTCGTGCCATATCCAGGATGTGACACCCAAACAAGACTGTATTTTGATCATTAATATATATGCAGAGTTAACCCTACCCCAGGGCCTCAAAGGCCTTTATGAGACATGCTGGCCTTTACTTTTCTATGTGTTTCATTTTCTCTGGGTGCAGTACAACTGAAAAAGGTTACAAGACTCAGGTTAAAAGTCAGGAAATGGATCAGGGCCCCACACTATGACTCATTTTCTTGCAATGCAATGAAGCAATGACATTTCCTAGAGGAAAAATGATTAGAGATGACAGGCAGCCGCAGTTAGCCCCAGTGTTTGAGGTGGAAGGCATCAGCCCTGCCTGCCTCCAGTTCCTGCCTCTTCCCTTCTTTTCCTCAGTTGGATCTTTTTCAGAAGTCTTGGGAGAGACTGGGAGAGAGACCCAGGCTACTTCCATTTTTTAATTTTTTAACAGTTCTGATGTATTTTAAAATGAAGGTGTGCTAAAACTTAGTGACAAAAACTAAAACTTGTGGAATATATTTTTATCCTATAAAAGGTTGCATTAGGGCTGGGGTTGTGGCTCAGAGGTAGAGTGCTCGCCGAGCATGTATGAAGCATTGGGTTTGATCCTCAGCACCACATAAAAATAAAATAAAGGTATTGTGTCCACCTACAACTAAAAAAAAAAAAAAAGATGGGTTGCGTTATCTATCATCTTTTCCTAACTCATACAATGTCACATAACCAGTGACAGGTGACTTTGTCATGAGTCATGGGTTTAGGTGAATGATGAACAAGTCCTCTGCTTTCAGTGTGAGGTATCTATGATTGTAGGGATATCATCTTTTGGGCTATCTACAGAAGTGTAAATCTGCCTGATTGTAAGTCCTGGGCCGAATGAGCCTCCTGGATAGGTAACCCCAAGCATATAGGGAATTTTTTTTTTTTTAACAAAACGATGCTGCCAATGAGTCAACCCTGCCTGTGCAAGGCACATGACTTGTAACCCCCTGGGCTACATTTCGGCCTGATCAGGTGATTTTGTGCACATTGCCTATGGCAGTGGCACTACTGGCCTTCCATGCGGTAGACCCTGACCTGGCCTCCACATGCAGAGACCTGAATTAAGGGCTTGGGCCGACACACTGAGGCTGCACGTTAAACTGCCCTGCTTCTCCCGCTCTGGCCTGGTGACTGGATTTGGATAGCTGGGCTTCTGCCCTGTATCTCTATTCATGTCTGGGTGGCTGGTGGGTGCTGCCCAGACCTGGGTGTCTATTCCCTTTACTGCCCCCTTCTAGGGACTTCAGGAACGCTTCATAAGCAAGGGACTGAAGGGTCAGCCTTGGAACTTTGTTAGTTTTCTTCTACTTGTCTTCTCACTTTGATCCTCCTGGGATCTATAGAATCGACATAGCAATGACTGTAGATAGGATGGAAGGGAACAGCTCCTTGACATTCTTTGTCTACTTCAAAACAAAATTAGTACTAAGTTGTCACTTTTACTTTCAGGGAGGGAAGTAAACAGGGGTGAGATATTCCTATTGGGGAAAAAGAAAAGAAAACAAAAGAAAAATCAGACCTTACAACTGCAAAAACATAAATTCCTAGCATCCATGAAGGATTTATGCATTAGAAACAATGTTTCAAGATATTGTGCCAAACAGATTTAAGTTCTCTATGGCAGTCCAATGGCTAAGTGCCAGCACTTACAATCTGGGGTGCTTCTGTGAATGAGTACACAGTAACTGCATGGACCTTGCTGAGACAAATATGTTATCTGCAGAAAAAGTAGCAAATATTTGAAAGGCTTATCCATTTCCCCAGGATGAGTGAAAACACAAGCCTAGCCCTCCTTTCCCTCATTATCCTGAGTGTTCCCTTAAATGCTGTGGGGCTTTATAAATGAATCATTGTTTCCCAGATCTGTCAAAGGCATCAGCGGTTATATTTAAGGCTAGAAGCATACCAAGCCTAGGAAAAACTAGTGTAGGACTTAAGTTATAGGTGAGAATGTATCATCTCCAAAATTACTGAGGTTTCATTACTCTGCCAGATTTGCTTTCTGACACTATCCAATTGCTCCATTTCAAAGTATTCATTGTTTCCTACATTTAAGCCTATGGGGGGGGGGGGGGGCAGGATTTATTTTACACTTCATGTATTTGTCCACAAAATTTGGAGCTGTATTTTTTTTACCATTTGAATAGCCCTTCCGCTTGCCCATACATGTTGGAAGGGTTGTTTAACTTAAATACACAGATCAGACTTGTTTAAGACTACCCTTTCACCTTGCTCTAGGCAAGGAGAAAGATCAAAGCTTCCTGTATTTTTCAAGGATGACCCCTTCTTTGTTCTGAGCACCTCTCACATCTCCTGTTTGCAGAAGCTCCTACAAAGACCTGCTTGTCTTTCCATTCTATAAATCTTATGAACAGGACCCATTTGGCACCCTACAAGAGGGAACTTACCTGGGTGGATACATCCTTTACTTTGTGGTGGTTCTTAAAAATGATAGTATCAAGTTAAAAGAAAAATTTTAAGAATTTGAAATTAAAGAATTAAAGCCCATATTTTTGGTAGAAAGAGTTGTCAGGATTAGTAGGTAAAGGAAGGTATTTGTGATGGATGTGCTATAAGAAGACTGATTTAGCATAATGAAAAAACTCCTCTGTTATTAATTTCACCTTGAAGTAATCAAGTAACCAAAATATTTTATGTATTTTGTTTTTACTTTAAAGAAAACTTGCTTTGTTTATTTATTCATGAACTCCTTTCAAAATGGTGTCAAATACAAAATATATGATAGTGATACATTTCACTTTAAGACTATATTAATATTTTAAATTAATATTAATTTAATTTAATATTAATTTAATTTAATTTAAAGACAAGGTGCAATAAATTGGAAACCAATTCTCCAGGCCCACAGGTCAGAGATGATACAGAAAACAAATGCTACAAAGAAGTTTTAACAGGTTAAATATGTTTATCAGGAAAAGAACTGAAAAGCAAATAATTTTACCTCTTTTTTGGGGGGGAGGTTCCTTAGTTTTTTTCACACATGAACAAAGGAGTCCAAAGGAATGGTCATGGCTAAATTTCTAGGACTAAGAAAAAAAAAATGCCAGAGTGAAAAGTGAATTTAAAGTGTGCAAGCCTTCACAGGCTTCGTTTGTCAAATTTGAATGTCAAAGTTAAATTGTGACTTCAGATAGGGAGACGGAGGCTATCACAAAGAGAACAACAGGAGAAAAATATGGAGTTTGGCCGTAAATAGGAGACAATGCCTAAATGGAGTGGGCGGGAGGGAGCCTTAGCAGGGCCTGTAAAGCAAGATTGGGCCGAGTCACAGCAAAGCTAGGATCCATCAATCAACAAGGATTTTATTCTACTCAGGTTACTTCATTTGTTGAGGGACTCTTAAGGGGGGCGCCTGAGATAACATGACCAAGGATTATATGCCATGCTAAGTATAGGAGATTGCAAAAATATCCCAGCATTGAGCTCTATGAGACTTAGTGAAGGAAGGGCATTGGTAACTAGAGAGGGCTTAGCAAATATTTGAAGAATGCTCTGAGGTTCAGCTTAAACAGTGGGTCCTGGCTGAAGATTGTGAAGAAATAGTACATTCAGGCAGCCAGAGAATGGTAATCAAAATGGAGTTATTTCTTTGAGTAGACTATGTGACCCACACTTAAGGTGGGACTACAAAACTGTTGCAAGAATCACTTTGGCTATAAAACAAGGAATAATCTACAGATGTCCTCAAGATGTAATGATACTTTGGTGTAGTAGGAGGATTTTGCACATGAGTCATTTCTCCCAAAGAAGGAAACGTGAGAGAAGCATGTGTTGATCTAGAAGGCTATGTTCTCTTACACAATAAAACTAGGTGAAGCCCAGTACATTGCCCTTTTTGCCTTGCCTGCCAGGAAACTGGTTAAACTAAAATATCTAACCCTGTTGTTTACTTGCAAATTCCCACTTTATGTTTTCCTCTTATCTTTACAAGTGTGTTACATTTGTATCTCTTGTTACAGGTCATCTCACGTATTCACCTGTTTCAAGAATATTTATTGAACACTTACTTTGCATCAGGCATATAGAGTTCTTTTAGAGGACAGAAGGAATGTGGCTCTGGACTGGCAAGCAGGAGACCCAAGCTTAATATCAGCTTTGTGTCTGACTTGAGCTATGTTTAGGTCTTAGGGCTTTATGTTTATACATGGGATATAGTTCAGGCATTTTCCAGATGAACAGGGCTCTGGGGCATATAGCTGGTTTTCCTAATAACTCACTCTGTCTTCATCTTGTTTAAGAATGGATTTTTCCTCTGAGGGTCTTTGATCCTCCAGCTGTAGACATTCTGGCACCAGGGAGCCTTAAAGGTCAAGGACCGAAGACACACAGAGGTCGAGGAAATCAGGGGACCTCTCAGCAACCTCTGAGAACCTGTGGGGGTAAGCATGGTGGCTCCCAAGATGGATGGATGATGTCATTCGTGGTATAAATAAGCATGCACTTAATAAGCTCTGACTGGGCTCCAACAGGTGTGTTCTGGAACACTGCCACTAAAAGTGACCCTCAGAGGAAAAACAGCCATTATACCATTCTTCCTTTAATATGTGAGGTCTTCTTTTTGATTCAGGCTTGCAAAGATTAAGCATCATGAGGTTCAAAGACAAAAGCATGAACATTAGTCTCAGTTTCCTCATCTGTAGAACAAAAGACCTGGACCCACTCATCCTCCAGCCCCTTCTGGCTCTTGTCATGGTGATTCTGTGACTACACTTGCAGCCTTTTGGCTCCTCCACTCCATACAGAAAATCATTCTTCCCGGTTCCTTCAAAGACAACAGAAAGCAAAATGTAGGCACACACAGTGGGAGCATTTATACCATGGCAATACTAAAGGACAAGATGGAGACCTACTAAGGATATTGAGTTATATCAAAGACTTGCCAGCTATGGTTCTTTCTTTTCAGGATAAATCACTTTCTTTATAGCATATCCAAATTCAGGACAAACCGTGTTTACACTGTTCAAACATACATGCATGTATGGACCCAGAGTCACACATTGCCTAATGCAGTTATGTGTGTATATAATGTGTGAAAATTATCTGAATAATCTTCGAACCCAGGAAATAGTTTATGAGTATTTTTATTTCCCATTGGTGAGTGGTATATAAAACAGATATCTGGGAGATGAAAAGACACAATTCCTGCTCCAAAGAGTTCATAACTTAGTGGAAATGCTTAAAAATGTTACCAGCATTGTGTACAAAACATTTTAAACGAGGTTTGGTACTACTTAAAATATGTACATATGAAAAGCTACAAGCTTACTTACAGTGAGATATTAATATTATATATACACCCATGATGCCAAGTATACCTAAGGTGGCAAAGTCCTGATGCTGCACATCCTATGATCTTCAAAATAACATTCATTCATTCTGCAGTTATTGAGTGCTTACTATGTGGAAGACACTGTGAAAGGCACTTTGGAGGACAGAGCACGATTAAGACATAGTTTCTGTCTTCAAGGACCTTAAAATGCAATTGGAGTGAGGAAATAACCAGCAAAGCAGAGTGGAAAGGAAATATCAGTAAAGGGCTGAGGAGAATACTCGGGGGACAGTAATTATGCGCTAGCATCAGGAAAGGCTTCACCGTGGAGTGGCACTTAAGCAAGACCTGTAAAGATGAATAGCATTTAATGATGGAGACAAAGGGATAGCCATCTCAGAAAGAGATCAGTGAGAATAAAAAGCACAGAGGCATGGAAATGAATGCTCTGGAAATAGCAAGCAGGATGGCGTGGCTGAAGCCAGAATTCCAAAAAGGGCAGGGGCAGAGGGAGCCAGGAGGTCGGGATGGAGTCACTACATGGAGGGTCTCCAAGGCCATACTACACATACTAGTTCTTTTTAGCTAATAGTAGGATGTCAGTAGAGGTTTGAGAGGATAAGGGAAAAAATGGAGGTTGTATATTCCATATTGAATATGGAACTTCTGCCATGAATGGAATGCTAATGAGGAAACAAGTAGGGTAGAAAGAATGGGTCTCAAAATTAGGACACCAAGATTAGGGGCAAGATGAGATCTTGTGTGCAGATATGTTGATAAACCACAATGAGCCAACTCCAACCCACTCTTTGTTTCTCAAAATGAACATTTCCCACTTTGATTGACCCAAATCAAATCTCTACTATGTGCCCTTGGAGATCCCTGCACTTTTCCTTCACAGACCTTAATGGATTTTGTAACTGTATACTTAACTGCATTTGATGAATGTGCGGCCTACATTGGTCTATAAACTCTGTGAGAACAGGGATCGTGTTTCTGTTTTGCCCAACAATATTCTGTAAGCTACCCACTATACCTGACCCAGATTGGGAAAATATTTGATGAATGAATAAATGAATGAGTGAATGAAGAATGAATGGAATATGGGAATGGACACACTGTGTTAGAGAAGAATGATGGGAAATAATACTTGAAACTTTCAAAGTAGGTGTGATAACTTTACAATGTGGATGTGAAGTTCCTTGACATTGCTCTCCTCAAAAGTTGGAATCTATGTCCTTGGTTCTTGAATATGGGCAACCTTGCAATGAATAAAATGCAGTGGAAATGATGGTGTATGATTTCCAAAGCTAGATTCAAACTGCTTTGAGCTCTAGGAATATTTGTTCTACCAGAAGCAAGTGACCATATAAGAAGTCTGGCCACTCTAAGACCACCAGCCTGGAAAGGCCACCATGTTGGAGAAGCCAAGTATACCCTCTCTAGTTGACAGAGCCACAAAATTTGAATAGAGTTGCCTTGAACCATTCCAAGGATCTCATCTGCTGGCTGAGCAGATGTTCTCAGTACTTGCCCCAAGAAGCAAAAGAATTACACAGCTAAGACCTGCCTGAATATCTGTTCCACAGAATTTGTTGGTACAGTAAAAGAATTGTTTTATGCTAGTTAATTAGGCATAATTTGTTAGCTAGTAATAGCAGCTTGGACATCAATCAATGATTCAATAGAACATTCCCCAATAGGCTCCTCAGCTGAGGAAACAGATTCAGAGAAATTAGCTAATTCTTCCATGGTTCTACATCAGAAGCTGTAAAGCAAGATTTAGAAAACAGTCTTTGGACCTGCATGCCACTGCCTTTTTCTAAAACATGATATTGCATTAGGAAAATTTCTGCATAATTATATGCAGGGTCCAAAGACCAACTGTCACACCACACTTTTATCCCATTGATGTTTTTGCTCTCATTGATAATTAAATGGATTAGCCAAATTCCTTGACATATAAACAAAAAGTGAACTGTAGCTTTAGATGTGCAGAGCTTACAAATGCTGTAGATGATTTGGACATTTGAATGCAACTACTTCCTAATTAGAGGAAGAAACATGTTCAAATATGTGAAACAAAGTAACATTTCTTTTTAAGTTTGTGCCATTCGAATTCACAGCTTCCTAGGATTTGCAAGCTGTCAGTTCCAAACTCACTGAAAGATCTTCTCTGCTGAAAGAAAAATGCTGCCTCTATTAATATCAACCTTTTCCTCCTTAGAACACTTGCTTGCTGGTGATTTATTATGGACAAGCTTCTTCCTGCTCCTTTTGAAAGCTAGATTTTTTTTTTTTTTTAAATTCTGCAAGTGGAAGAGCAATTCCTCATCTCTTGCCCTTGGGCAATTTAGTTAAGGCTAATCTTTAGGAGAGACTTTGGGTATTTACAACTCACAAATTGATGCTGCCCTATACCATACAAAAGAGAAAAGGGTCTTGCTGCTGTGTCTGATGTCAACTGGGAACTAATCCAAAAACAAATAAGGAAGTCTAGTACATGCAGCGTGTGTGGGAAAAGATCCCTTTAGATCTTGGAAACTTCCAATTATATTATAAAATTAGAAAATTTAGATATCATTACCGTAAGTGCATGTATGAAGTCATGAAAGGTGTGAATATACTTTGTATACAACCAGAGATATGTAAAAATGTGCTCTACAAGTATAATATGAAATGTAATACATTCTGCCGTCATTTCTAACAACTTAGAATAAAAAATAAATTTGAAAAAAAATTCTTCCTTTAAAAAAATCAGATACTATCCTTTTGTTAGTGGCAATGCCATTGTGTTTTTTAAAAGAATTTGTTTGAGAAAAACAACTAAGTAATCCAATGCACATGTTCTCCATAACTGCATCTCAAAGAAAACTATGTACACTGATGACTCAAAAGCTAATGTTTATCTTATTGCAACATTTTTACTATTTGTACAGAAAACCCCATTAACAGTTTAAGGAAAGGCAAATGTTCCATTCAATCCTACTCTGAATTTCCCTCTCATCATCACCGATTCAGAGATTTTTACAAATGTTAAGTCAGTTCTTTAGAATCCCACCCGAGATGTAGAAGGTATTATGGAGAATGTGCATACGTGGCCATAGTATGTTATGGATCAAGGCTTTTTCAGTTGCAAATGGTTAAACACCTAACTCAAGCTAGTTTTAATAAAAAGGGACTAATTGGCTTGTATAAAAGAAAAGTATAGACGTAGATCTTGCAAGCTTCAGACATATCTAGAAGCACACTGGGACAATGCTTCTAGCTACAATTCTCTCTCTCAGCCTTGTTTGCCTTGGTGTTGATCTCTTTTGCAGGCAAACTCAACCCATGTTATGGAAAGAAAGGCAGGCCTTAGCTTACAGTGAGCCAACTTCCAAACCCAGCAGAGAATTCTGGAACTCTCCTGACACAATGTCGGAGTGGACTCTGTTTGATCCACACCTTGTAAACTTCTTGCCCACAGCTCAGAGTTACTGACCTGTTTTGTAATTTATCAAGAGCTGTAGTTATATTTTATCATAATTAATTTCTGCCTAAAACCCTTGTTCTAAAGGAAGCATATAAGATGGCATGCCAAGTTATACAGTGAAACCTTCCAGAAACTCTGTCTGCTCTTCAGCTATTTTTCCATACATAGATCACCTTCTTTTCAGTCTCAAACTTTTCCAAAGCCCTAGCTATATACTTGCTCATTCGTTTTCTTGCCATAATCCTCCTGCTTTCTAATCCTACTTCTCCACCAAAATGGCTTTCTTGATGAAGAGCACTTGTCACCTCAACAGTCAATCCAATGGCATCTTTTTGGTGCCCTTCCTATGATTCCTCTTGGCAGCATGTGACACTGTGAACCACTCTCTTTTCTTGGAGTCTCTTGCCAGAGCTTATGATTCTTCTTTGTCTCTGATAGAGCCTTCTCCATTTTTGTTCCCAGCTTCTGTCTGACCAGCATACTCCCTAAATGTAAGTCTTCTCCAAGTTCATCTTCAGCCTTCTTTTCTTCTAACTTTGGGGTCTCTCATTCAGCAACTTCACCCAGTTTCATGGCTTCGTCTGTCACCTATTGGATATTGATGTAAGAAGCAATAAGTCCAGTTTTGTCTTTGTTTTTAGGTTTTAGACAACTATTTTTGAGTCTCTGTTCCTCCATATAGTCTACATTCCTCAGATGTACTTTCAACATGTTACACTCAGCACTTTCAAAAGCACGTGTATTAATTTCCCCCACGTAGTCCTTGGTGCTCTGTGAGATGTCACTTTTCTGGTCACGCAGGATAAACTAAAATGGAATAATTATCACTATTCACTCTCACCTCATATCCAGTAGGACCTCCAAAGTCCCAGCCTCCACTTTTCCATCTTTATTGGCACTGTCCTCCTTTAGACCTTCACCTATTCTTCCCTATTCTCATAGCTTCTGACTTCTTATTTTATCTATACCATCTTACTAAAAAAAATGTTCAAAACTAAAAACAAAAATGCTCATTCTGTGTCATATTATAAGTCCAAAATACTTAATTTTCAAAGCTTCCTATGTTAGGCAGCTTTTCATTGCTGTGACCAAAATACCTGACAAGAACAACTAAGAGGAGGAGAAGTGTATTTGGGGCTTATGGTTTCAGAGGTTCAGTCCATGGTCTTGGCGGACTCCATTGCTCTGGGCCTCAGGTGAGGTAGAACATCATGGTGCAAGGGTGTGGCAGAGGAAATCTGCTCAGCTCATGAAAGCCAAGAAACAGAGAGAACAGAGAGAGGGAGAGGGGGAGAGAGAGAGAGAGAGACAGAGAGAGAGAGAGATTGAGAGAGGGAGGGAGAGAGCACCTGAAGATCCAGGAACAAAATATAATCCTCAAGGGCACACCCCAAGTGATCTATATCCCCATCCATGACCACCTGCTTACAGTTACCACCCAGTAGTCCATTTAAATTGTTAATTCATCAAGAGGATTAATCCACTGATGAGATTACAGCTCTCATAATCCAATCTGCCACCTCTGAACATTGCTACACTGCCTAACACATGAGCTTTTGGGGGGACATTCTTAGATCCAAGGCGTTACACTTTCTTTACACTCAACCTTTCTTTCTAGCCTCATCCCCCACGTGTTCATTTCAGGAGCTCTCTGGTTGAACCAAGCCACCACTCTTCCACCCCTCTGCTCTGTTACTCCTTCAGCTTCAACAGTCTCTTTTCCTCACCTATCAATATCCTACTTATCCTTTGAGATCCACCTGGAGTAGACACCCGTGCAGCTTGTCAAATATTTCTGATTCTCTTCCTTCTAAACACATGTTTCTTACTTTTCTGGATTCAGCAGTCATATGATTTGCTTTGGTCAATGAAGTAGAAGTACAAATGGTATCACTTTGAGGCAGAAGCTTTAAGATTGTGAGATTGGCTTTTTAAAAAAAATTTTTTTTTTATTTACTTTTTCTCTGCTAAAGGGATTAGCAGTGCTCCAGATAATGTTGCTCTGACATCTAAAGATGACATGGACCAGAGCCACCTCTCAGATCATGATGGACACGGAGCATAAGCGAGACATAAACGAGGGCTGTGTTTGTGTCATAAAAAGTCTGACTTCACTTTTTGATGTTGGACAGCTGTCTTTTAAGCTTTGTTCCTCCCTCTTCCCTTCTGCCCCACATCTGAACAAGTTGATAGACTATCTTGATGCTCCTTTCTTTGTTGATAAAGGGAGATTCAAACTACGCAAGCCCTTCCTGCACAGATGGCCACTCATGCTGGTCCCATCCCTAACCCCTCAGGCCAGCATCCTTTTCTTGCTGTTTCAAGCCATTTTCAGCCCAGCTTGAGAGATCTGCCTTTCTTTCCCCAGAAAGCCTTCCTGTGTAATAAACCTTCTCATAACCTTCTGATATGTGTGTGACGTCTTTAGTCTTAACATCTGTCTGAACCAAACTTTGGGTGGGGAGATATCCTACTTCTGAGAAATGGCCATGATAATTTGTGGTTTTAGTGTGTTTGTTACTTTGGAAGAGGAGATGACTGGGGTGCCAGAAAAGTTTTATTTCTTGGTCTGCATGTTCATTACATTGGAGTTATTCACTTTGTGAAAATTAATCATTATTACACTTATGACTTATGAATTTTATTATTCATGTGTCATTCTTTAGTAAAAATATTATTTCAAAAAGTTTATTTAGAATATCCTTAAATAATCTCAACTCTACTTTAAAAAAATTTTTTTTAGTTGTTGATAGACCTTTATTTTATTTATTTATATGTGGTGCTGAGAATTGAACCCAGTGCCTCACACATGCCAGGCAAGTGCGCTACCACTGAGCCACAGCCCCAGCCCAACTCTACCTTTTTTATCACTATCTTGAACATACTTATTGAGTGTGTATGTATGTGGCCCGATGGGGTTAGTGATAAACAAGGAAACAGATGCTCTTTAAAAAGCTGATTATAGGGGCTAGGAATTTAACTCAGTGGTACAGTGATTGCATAGCATGCATGAGGCCCTGGGTTCAATCTCTAGTACTGCAAAATAATAATAATAACAATAATTTGAAAATAATTTTTAAAAAGCTAATTATAAAGTTCTGGGCTCAGTGGCGCAAGCCTATAATCCTAGTGACTCAGGAGGCTAAGGAAGGATCATAAATTGGAGGCCAGCCTGGAAAACTTAGCAAGACCCTGATTTAAAAGAGAAAACAGAAAGGGTTGGGCATGCTGCTCAGTGGTAAGCACCCCTAGGTTCATTCTCCAATATCAAAACAAATAAATCTAATGACAAGGAAAGGCAGAATGATATAAATACTAAATAAAACACAGGAAATATCCTCTTATAATTACAGAAGGAGAATAACAGATAACTATCCATAGAGAAGGTGGCAATTTTCAATGGCATCTGGACAAGGTGAGATTAGGCTGTATAACCACTATCTTGATTTTGATTGCCATTACCATCAGTAAGTTGTACCTGTCTTTGAATTTCATATATGTAAAATTTTATAGTATATATTCTTTAGTGTCTGGATTCACTCTCTCAACATTACATTCATGAGATTCATCTACTATGCTGCATGAACCTATAGTACCCCTTTTCCTCCCTTGTAGATCATTGTATGACTATATCAAGTTTCAGCTCTCCATATTTTTATTGATGGGCAATTGAATTGTCTTTAGTTTTGAGCTGTTTTGAATAATGCTGCTTTGAACATGTCTGTTCTTAACATATGAATACTTTTACATTAGATTTTTACCTAGAAGACAAATCATTGGACTTAGGAGAAGTGTATGTCCTGCTTTAGGAGAAAATGCCAAAATGTTCTATAAGGGCTGGTACTAGCGTACATTCCTACCAGAGGTACATACTTATCACTTCATCTTTGCCAGGCCTTGGTATTGTCAGCCTTTATAATTTTAACCATTCTGGTGAGGCTATAGTGAAATCACTTTTGTATTTCCCAGATGATGGTTAACATTTATATACCATTTGGGCATCTGTTGCCGCCTGAAGCGATGGCCGCTTGGAGCAACGAAGCCGCGGGAAGAAGTTCAGAGGCAAACTGGAGACAAACAGCTTTTTATTCTGATAACTTTTCTCTCTGGCTCTAACAACGACTAACACGTGCCACACACACCACCAAAATGGCGCTGACCCGATCAGCAATCTCAGCCAAGTCACTCGAGATCCCGGGCCAAGTTCCGCGAGATCCCAGGCCAAGTCCCGTGAGACTACGGAAGGCGACAATGCCCAAATCCTTATGGCCCATAGTCAACCACAATTTAAGCCATCTCCCCAAACAGGGCTCCTGTAGGCATCTTTTTGAAACTTCCCTGTTAAATAATTTTGCACAATTTTCTCTTGGATTGTCTTTTCTTATTTATTTATAGAACTTCTTTAAGTATTCTGGCCACAGGTCCTTTGTGAGTTCTATGCATTGCAAATGAATTCTCTCATTTTGAGGCTTGTCTTTTTTAAACTCTTAATGGTGTCTTTTGATGACAGAAGCTATTAATTTTATTGAAGTACAATATGTCAATCATTTCCTTTATTAGTTGTATTTTTGTGTGTCTTTTCAGAGAAATACTTTTTCTCTCCAAAGTCTCAAGATATTTTCCCATGTTATACTCTAGAATTTCAAAATTTTTCTTTTTACATTGAGTTCTGTAATCTATCTAAAATCACTTTGATAATGAGTATGAGACTGGGGCCAAGATTTATTTTTTAATACATGTTTTTCTGATGTGTATGTACATTGAATCTTAGTGTAATTTGTCCCATATAACACATTAATTGCTTCTTACATATCAACTTCTCTGACATTATTTTGTTATTCTTGAGGTCTCTGGACTACTGACTGTAAGGTGGTAACCTCTTCTAAAACGCTTCATGGTTCCTGAAATAATTTTGTTGGTGGGGTTGGGGAAAGATTGATGTGCCTCCTTGTCACTAGTCATAGAGACTGGCAGACTGCCACCTCCCCCTAACCAGTATTTTCAAGATTTTGAGGAAATAATAATTGATGTCACTGGCAAAACTGGAAATCCATATGTGGCAAAATGAAATTAAACCTCTTTCTCTCACCCTGCACAAAACTCAACTCAAAGTGGATCAAAGACTTTAGGCACTAGAACAGGGACCCTGTGCCTAATAGAAGAAAAATTCTTCACCATGTCAATCTAGGATCTGATTTCCTTAACAAGACCCCTAAAGCACAAGAAGTAAAATCAAGAATCAATAATGGGATGGGTTCAAATTAAAAAGCTTCTTCTCAGCAAATGAAACAATCAATAATGTGAGGAGAAAGCCTACTGATTGTGAGAAAATCTTTGTCACATGTACCTCTGATAAAACATTAATCTCTAGGATATATAAAGAACTCAAAAACTTAACACCAAAGAAATAAATAACCCAATCAATAAATGGCTAAGGAACTTAACAGACATTTCACAGAAGAAGAAATACAATCAATCAACAAATATATGAAAAAGTGTTCAACATCTCTAGCAATTAGAGAAATGCAAATCAAAACTACATTAAGATTTCATCTCACTCTAGTCAGAATGGCAATCATCAAGAATACAGGCAACAATGGGCTGGGGTTGTAGCTCAGTAGTAGAGCACTTGCCTAGCACATATGAGGCACTGGGTTTGATCCTCAGCACCACATAAAAATAAATAAATAAAATAAAGGTATTGTGTCCAATGTCCATCTACAACTAAAAATACTTAAAAAAAAATACAGGCAACAATAAAAGTTGGGGAGGATGTGCGGAAAATGTACACTCATACATTGCTGGTGGGACTAAAAATTGGTACAACCACTACAGAAAGCACTATGGAGATTCCTCAGAAAACTTTGAATGGAACCACCATTTGACCCAGCTATTCCACTCCTTGGTTTATACCCAAAGCACTGAAAATCAACATACTACAGTAATGCAGCCACATCAATGTTTATAGCAGCTCAGTTCACAATAGCTAAACTATGGAACCAACCTAGGTGTCCTTCAATAGATGAATGGATAAAGAAAATGTGGTCTATATATTCATTGGAATATTACTTAGCTTTAACGAAGGATGAAATTATGGCATTTGCCAGTAAATGGATGGAGTTGGGGAATATCATGCTAAGCAAAATAAGCCAATCCCCAAAACCAAAGGCTGAATGTTTTCTCTAGTATGCGGATGCTAATTCACAATAAGGGTGAGGGGGCACTAGAGAAGAATAGAATTACCTTAGATTAGGTAGAGGGACAGGAGGAGACGTGGGGATAGAAAGAATAGTAGAATGAAACAGACATTACTCCTTTATGTATATATGTGACTGCATGACCAATGTGATTCTACAACATGTACTCTCAGAAAAATGATATATTATATCCCATCTATGTATGATATGTCAAAGTGCATAAATGCATTATACTGTCATGTATAACTAATTAAATTTTTTAAAAAAAAATAAGGAATTTCTGGGTCCTCTCAGTGCATCAGTACACATGTACCCTTATCATAAGTACAGTTTCATTCCCTTCCATTTTAGTTTATGAACATAGTTTTTGTATTTTCTCAAGTTTATGAGTTCCAATTATTCTACATGAACAAGTGGTCTTCAAATAATGGACCACAGCCTATTAGCTAAGGGGAAATTCTTCTATTTCCCCAGGTGCTAATCCACAAAAGTAGCTGAATGCAGCTGGTAGAAGAGCCAAGGACTTGGATCTGGATGAAATTGCCCAAGTTCATTCCAGTTCTTTCTCCTTTGAGTGATGTGACCACAGACAATTCCCTTAACCATCATAAGCCTTAGTTGCATTCATTAGCTCCCTCAGGATAATAATATTCTAGTATCATCATGAAGGCTTTGCATCAATATTATCAGGATTTTTGAGCAAGTTATTACATGTAATGTGTCTGTCTCATAGCCTCTCACATGGACAGGACTTAATCATCATCATCAATTACTATTTCTGTTTTTTAATGCAGTAGCCCACCTACTTAATCCCTATGCTAGGATAAAATCATTAAATGAAATAAAAAAGAACTGGTGCAAAGAAGTGAAAATGCTGGTTTTTATTTTTGTCCATATACCCAAATGCCCCACCATGTGGCCTCATGTTTCTCCCTCATAGTCCAAAGGCACACTTTGAAAAAGGGAAAACATCTTTAATGTCAAGATTTTTTCCAGAGATGGACAGAGCAAAAGAAACAGGTAATAAACCTGCCAACTGAGAAATGAAAGAGAAATGTGTTCTGTGGCTCCATTCTCCTTGGATTATTATAGTGACATGGCTTTGGGATGTCACTTCCAGAATGACTTTTTCATTTTACTCTATTTCTCCTGGGGCAAGAAATGCCTTTCTGATTTAATAGGCCTTTAATAATACAGTAGAAAAAAAGAAGAATTGCAGTTCATTAAAAATAAGTCAATATTAAGATTATAAAATCTTTTCAACTTTAATTGATATATTAGCAGTGACCAAAGGCCATATTTCTGAAGCTATGGCTGTATGCAGACATAAGATGAATGTGGCTATCAGAAGGAATGAAGACAACTCCTCTCACTTTTTCTTCTTCATAATTTCGAAGGATTACCATGAATTTATTTACCTCAATCAGCCACAAAGTCCTTTTTCAGAGAATAAAAAAGACTGGCTACTTCAAATAAGATATTTTATCTTTTCCTTAGACATTACTTTTAAAAATTATAATGATTCGCACATATTAATGGTATAAACAAATATATTTCTTTGTGACATCTCCCTATTTGCATATAGCATACTTTGTTCATAGCCATCCCCCTATTACTCTCTTCCCTTCCCCCATATGCTTCTTCTTTCCTGTCATTTTCTTTCCTCCTAGATTCTACAAGTGAGAGGAAATGTGTGATAATTGTTCAAGTTCGACTTATTTCACTTAAGGTAATCATGTCCAGTTCCATCCATTTCCCCACGGAATAACGTGATTTTGTTCTTCTTTATGGCTGAAGAATACTCCATTGTGAATATGTTACAAATTTTCTTTCTCCATTCATCCATCTAGGCTGATTCTATAACTTGGTTATTTTGAGTTGTGCTACCATAAACATGTGCATGGAGGTATCTCTATAGTATGTTGACTTTAATTCTCTCAGGGATATACCCTGGAGTGGTATGGCTGGATCATATGGTCATCCCATGTTTAGTTTTTTTTTTTTTTTTTTTTTTTTTTTTTGAGAAAACTCCATACTGATTTCCATAGTAGATGTACTAGTTTACATTCCTACCGATAGTATGTCAGAGTTCCTTTTCCCTTATGTCCTCTCCAGCCTTTGTTATCTTTAATTTTTTTGATAATAACAATTCTAGCTGGGATAAGATGAAATCACAGTATCAATTTGATTTTTTATTAGAAGTAACTTTTTAATAAATTTGTGGCTTGCTTGAGCTCATTCTCCCCCGCCCACCCCAACACACACACACGTATTAGGATTACCAATACCTATTTGATGAGCACATTGAAAGATGAGGCCAGTAATATCTGAGCTGTGGAGTTCTTGATAATATGCAAACATCTCTTCCTTATAAACATTTTTAAAATTTAAAATTTTTTTTTCCCATGTTGGAGGTTGAACCTTGGACTTAGGCATACAAGACAAGTGCTCTTCCACTGAGCTATACCCAGAGCTCTAAAACATGTCTTGATATATAGAGTAGAAGAAGGATGAGAGTGACTATCCATCCAGGCTTCCAGAGCCCCATGAAAGAGGAGATTCCTATAAAACCTGGCCAAGGTTTTCCTATTCAACCTTGGCAAGGAGGCTTGACAGGGGTGTGACTCCTTGCCTGTTTGACTTGTGAAACAAAAACTTAAATATCAACAAGATGCTCAATAGAATGCTTCCTCAATGATGTTTAAGTCAGAGGTGTGGGTTCCTGCACTACATGCAGGGGAACAACAAACAAAACTGGGTATACATGAATCAAGTTTATTAACAGCTGACTCATCCAGTTGCAGCCTAAGAGAGAAAACAATCACAATATGAGGACTAACTCAGAGAAAATTAGCATCCATCCCAAGATGGCTTGCTTTGGCTGGGAACGAAGAGGTCACCTATCTATATAGAAAGGAAAAAAAATTCTGAGGATCTAAGTCATTGAGTTTAGGAATGACAACCACCTCTCTGGAAGGTGGCCTCTGGGAGCTGAGGTCCAATGAAAGTAGGCCCCTTTTACCAAAATCTCAGCCCCACACTAGTGGTCAGGCCAGTCCCCCTCCTTTCAACGCACAAAATCATCTCAAATAAAATGGAAATATTATGGACTAAAAACTGCTTTAATAAGATAAAACTTTATTGTCAGCTTTCAAATTGAGGTTTCAACCGTTTGGCCACTGTGATGAATAAGAGGTACCATAGCTTTATACGCACCTCTGTCCTACAAAATGATCCCCTTTATGCACTAAGTTACTTAAAACTTCTTTAATCAGTTTTATTATGTTAAAGTACCTCCTAATCTCATAACAAATAAAAGCCACAAACCAAATACTTCTACCATCCTACAAAACAGTGACTAATGGGTAGTTCTAGGATTATGTTTTCCTTCCAAATTAGAAAGGAAATATGGATAACATTTTTCACTCAGGACTTGTGGGACATTAGTACCTCAGCACTATTAGTAACATACGATTAAATTTCAGGCAAGCCACTTAACCTCTCTGCCCCTTCCTCCATCTGGAAATTCAGGAGATAAGTAGCCCGCATCAACAATCGTGTTTCAAAGGCGAACTGGTTAAAAGATTGGAAAGCACTTGACAAATATTAAGTGCTCTGTAATTACTGCTTGTTGTGACAAACTATTTTCAGACTTATCCAGGATTTTTAAAAAAAAAATACCTAACTTCTAATCTAAACTGAACAGTATGATCTGTACAGCAGAAAAGGAAATTAGTCTTAAGTAGATCTTTGGCTACTGTGAAAAAAATGGTGCTTCTGGAGAGAAATTTAAAGAGGAAATTTTGATATATTGCAGTGGTTTGTGAAAGTGCAAATAATACTACTTCGGCAACTAACTGTTTTCTTTCTTTTTCTCTACAAGCTCAACACAGATCTCAAAAATTCTCTTTTGTTAAAAAAAAAAAAAAGTCTAAGACTTGAAATGGACACTACAGTGAGGGTGGATATTTTTTCTATTAAGTGTAAAGCAGAGGTGGAATTATACTCCATCTGAAGTCACGCAAATTTGAACATTGGAGGATTCCATTCTCTGTAAAGATTTCCTGCTCATGAAGATGTTTAAAACAACTGTAATTCTTTAGCCCACAAGGGGGTCTTGAAAAAAAAGTTATATTCTCAATCATTTAATCAACCATAAATCAACAAATGGATCACCTACTACTATGTGTGAAGCCCTCTGCTGAATTGCTATGTCATAAACAGGTTTTTTTAAAAAAAATAGCAAAGTTAATAACAAAGGATAATACTCTTAAGAACCTGAATCTAATTGGACAGATAAGACATTTTACATGGGACAAGATAAGAGGCACCACCAGGCTGTCACTGATGAGGGCCAAATGGCTAGTTCCAATAGTAAGTGGGAGACCAAAGGTGCAGACCACTCTGGACTAAGGGGCCCGAGAAGGCCTCTGAGAACAACCAAAGCACAAACACTGAGTCTTGGTGGAGGAGCTGGCGGGGTGTGGGTAGGATAAAGGGACAGGTGGGCGGTGGGTGGTGGTAAGTAGATGGTGAGCAGCAGCCGAAGTGTTCCAGAGAAGAGGGCTGATGTGAAGATGGCTGGGTGATATGAATAAAATGAAGATCAAAACACAGGCAGACTACCATTGTCTCTTGTGCACGTACTTGCCTTCTTTTTCTCTCTTACACACATAAACACACACATGCAAATATAAAGGGAGAAAGCGTTCAGAGGTAGGCATGCTATACTTCTGGCCTTCAAATATTCGACAGAATTCTGTTGTTGAATTTTTTCTTTCTTCACGGTCCTTCTCTCCCTCCTTTCTTTTGCCCCTCCCTCCTTCCTTCTTCTGCCGTCTTCCTCTCTTCTTTCCTTCTTCCTTTTCTTGGCCCTAGTCTGCTTAGGAATCAGAGCACTGGTCACTTTCAACTGTCCTGGTACACTATGAAAAAAAATATCTAGAAATTCTTGTGGCTGCTTCTGAGGAATTCCAGGACTTTTAGTTCTCAGAACCACAGGATTCTACAAACAAAGGAGCTCAAAAAGCTGTTTAGTTCATGCTCCCCTGACACCAGCTTGACAAGGCACCCCTGAAACAACCAACAGCCTTTCTGAACCTTTTTGATCCTGTTCCAATGTGGTTTTGATGCTGTTAGAAGAAAACACCTTTGGGAGCCTTCATGTACTATGTTCAGAAATGAGATCTAATACTCCCTGATTGTGATTGATTTTTTGGTATTGTATTAAATGAGTTACTATATCAATGAAGTATTTTGATAAAAGGCTGACGGCACCAGACCTTTCTCATTCAAGAGCAGGCCACGGGTCAGCAAAACCTACCTACAGCATTACAGTGTCTTCTCTGACTCTTTCTTTTTCTCTTTTCCTTTTTCTGGTACTGTGGATTGAACCCAGGGATTTTTTTTTTTTTTTTTTAATATTTATTTATTTGCTTTAGTTGTACACAATGTGTTTATTTGTACGTGGTGCTGAGGATCGAACCCGGGCCGTGCACATGCTAGGCGAGCGCTCTACCGCTGAGCCACAACCCCAGCCCACCAGGGATTCTTTACCATGGAGCTATGTCCCCAGTTCTTTTTATTTTAAGACAGGGTCTCACGAAGTTGAGGAGGGTCTTGCCAAGATGCTGAGGCTGGCCTCAAACTTGTGATCCTGTCTTCTCTGATTCTGTACAGTGGACATCAGAGAAGAATAGGAGGGAGGGTAAAAGGAAGAAAGGGTATGGCTCTAAACAAGGGCTTCCCCAGGAAAGCACCCAAGAGGTAAGCTGAGGTCACCAAAGAGTCCCACTTGGCTGTTTTGGATTTCATGTTATGTTATGCTGACAAACAGCAGCCAGCTCTATTTACTGGGCATTTATATGAGGGGAATGGTAGTTTGGCTCTTTCAGGTTTTGACTTTCTCATGAGTTGTAATGTGTTCTTTTTATTTCAAATGAAACAAATTACATAGGCTTCACTGACCGTATCATATTCTGTCTAACTATTCTCTCCCACCTCTCCTACACACACACACACACACACACACACACAAACACACACCCCTACATTGTGTGTATGGGAGATTTCAACTTAGAAAATGAAGGAATTGAGACTAATCCCTAGAATAACAGAAGTCTAGAATTCACCAAACAATAGATAAGACACTAAAAAAAAAAAGTTTTGTTACAATAATCATGTTCTTTAGAGCAAATCTTTTTCACAAAATATATTCTTTACTCCTCAGGCAATACATTTGAATCACCAAAACAGGTCACCTGGGCTTTGTTGGTAGTATACAAACTGGAGAGGCTCTGGAAAAAAGTTTTGAACAAATTGCAATGTGTAGAGAAGACTTTAAAAGTATATTTTGGCTATTTGGATTTGTGGCATTGGGAAAAATGGTCTATTAAAATCTGGACTTAAGCCTGGTGATTTTGATAATCTTTGGCAAAAACAGGGCATAATTATAAAATTAATGTCTCTTTCTATTAATTTACTGGAATTACTTAGCAGTTTAGAAAAATTCAACACATAACAACACACAACTACCAAAACAGAAGAATCAATAGATTGCTACATTGGATCAAACAGTACTTTCATTTTAAAAGCCTGGTCAAAAAAATAACTTATTTTGAAGAACTTTTGTTGTAATGTTACTTCTTAAGGATAAAAATAGTCAACAAGTTCATTTCTGTATCAGTTTTTTCTTCAAGACACATACATGCTTAGGTATACTAGTTTTCTTACCAGAACAGAATGAGATTCTCCACACATCTAGATTTTGGCCTTCCTCCCTCCCTTCCTCCCTTCCTTCCTTTCTTCTTTCCTTCTTCTTTTCCCCCCTCTCTGCCTCCCCAGCTTTGACAACCTCCCTGAAATGCCTAAAGCAGAAGGAGGTTACTGATGTCTTCCAGGACTTTAATTGCAAAAACAGCTTTATCTCCTAGGCAGACACTACACAAATGTTTGGTTTACTCCATATCACATAGTTAACAAGGTTCTCATAGGTTCAAGGAAAATAGATTGTAAGACTTTACCAGGAGGACTTAACGTTCTGCAGGGGGCAGGGGACACAAGCAGATAATTATGAAGAGACTGAAATTTAAAAAATAACCACCACTTACACATAATCCTACAGGAAAAGGTCGAGTGGGAGTAAAAAGTAAGGAAAGCAGTGTTGTTTTTTACATTCCTATTCAATAAGTACCACCATTCTTAGAAGGTGGTCTATCCATTGTCTAGCTGACCTAACAGTCTGATCCTATCATCCCAAATGATTCAAACTACATGAAAACCTGTGCTCTGACTGGCATGGTTCAGTTGAATGCTAAGGACAGCTTTCTATCAAGTTCATCTGTAATGCAGGCGCCTCTTCCATGCGCCTTCCTGAACCGCCACCAGCAAACGCCCGCAGTGACAGTGACGTGTCCGCTAGTGCTCACAGGAGCATCCCTCCAGCCTGTGTTGATTGGCTTACCAATTGACTTTGTTTGTGTGGAACTTTTAAGACTCTGAAATGTATGGCTTTCCAGCAAATGAGAGCAAAAACGAAGTGATTGTGCACCTTGAAGCTGTTTACCAGCTGCGGGGACTGGTTGGCTGTGGGCTTCCACAATCCACGTGACATCTGAAGGTACCAGAGCCATCCCTCTCCTTTCTTTGTATTAAACCATAAAGCCCCCAAACTGCACAATAGCTGCAATATATTGCCAAACTAAATGAAGGCATGAGGAAGAAATTACATAGACTTCTGTGAGAAATTGAGTCTTGAAAGACCAGTTAGTTCTGTGCTCAGATCCCATGAGTTCAATTGCTTCAAAGCACACATTGTGGTTATGGTTCCCCACCATGCGGTGTTTGCACAGTTCTCACTGGATATCCTAAAACACTTAAGCCTAAAGCATTAGGATGTCTGCGGAGACCGTAATTTGGAGAGAACAACTTTATCTTTGTGGGAAATGTGGGACACAATACATATGTCTGTTGGGTTCCTCCTCTCTTCCTGGATGAGGAGCTTAACAAACAGTTCTCAAGCAAATTTTATGGGAAAGTAAATTACTTCATGGAGAAGAATTGTTGTGGCTTATCATGGTAAGGCGACAGGCTTAAGGAAGGTGGCAGTCCAGGTTCACAGGGAATTGGAAGGCAAGCTGGAATGTAGTTCATCAAGTGTCAAGAGGCGTAACAACAGTTGCACCTTGATGTGGGATTTGAAGGAGAAGCCAGGAAATTTCAGAGACAGAGATTTGTAGCAATGGTAGAGAAGCAAACGGTCCAGGTGAATGGCAAAGTGGGAAGAGAGGTCAAAGAAAGGGGTTTTCTAATCTAAGGACTATTTTTCAGGTTGGAGAAGTTTCTCTTGCACTAAAGGTTCTACTTAGCCATAAAGTACCTGGCATCATCAGAAGAGTCACATTTTCAAACTAACAGGAACATGGAGATTTTCATAAACCATACATGAGTCATCTCACCTCCACTTAAATTTCTCTATGGACCTCCATTTTCTTCAACAGAACTCACGCCCTGGCCTTTCCATGCCTCTGAGGCCCTGCGGTGTGGCTATACTGGGCGGCCTCCACAACCTGCCTCCCACATGCTCTTAGTTGTCCTCTGTCACTCCTTATGACACCACCTCCCGCCAGCCTCAGGGCTTCTGTCCATCATGCTGCTTCTGCCTCAAAGTTCCCTCTTCCCCTATCACCGAACCCATGCCATTTATAATTATTTGATTTAGTTGTTTGTTCTTGGTCTACTTCCCCTATGTAATGTAACTGTCATGGAGTCCAAGACCAGGTCTCTCCTGTTCTCCACTTTCCCACCGGGATTCGTCACAACATCTGGCCTCTGGTAGGTGCTGCACAAAGGAATACAAAGGAAGGCACTGAGGTCAAAACAGTTAAACCAATCTCCTTGAACCCTCCCAAATCATTCATGGCAGAACCAGCCCATGCACTTTAGTTACATGAAAAATCCTGATTTGTTCACAATAGCTAGGTTGTGGAACCAACCTAGATGTCCCTCAGTAAATGAGTGGATTAAGAAAATGTGGTATATACGCACAATGGAATTTTACTCAGCAATAAAAGAAAACAAATTAATGGCATTTGCAGGTAAATGGATGAAGTTGGAAGACATAATGCTAAGTGAAGTTAGTCAGTCTCAAAAATCCAAGTACCAAATGTTCTCTCTTATATAAGGAGGCTATTTCAAAGTATTGTTGGATGGGGGTACATAGGAGGATAAGAGGAACACTAGAATGGTCAAGGGAAGGGAGGGTAAGGGAGGGAGCAAGAGGTGAGGGAGGGGGAGAAAAAAAAAAGGTGGTTGAATGAGACGGATATCATTTTCCTTAATGCATGATTGAAGACCTGAATTGTATGAATATACTTTGTATACAAACAGTTGTATGTAAAAAGATACTAAATATATGCACTATGAGTTGTACATATTAAAAATTATAAAAATAAAATTAAAAAAAATCCTGATTTGTAAAGGTAGCTTCTCAGGTGAGAGTCCCTGAGATCTACACAGGAGGTGGGTTTTCAGTTGACATTTATGCTTATGGAGACATCAAAGAGAAGCATCTTTGAGAATGAGACTAGGGAAGCCAACTTCCTTATGAGTGTCAGGAGGGTAAACTGGATCATACATATGGTCGGTCATCCTTTGTCCTTGAACATGTCTCACCATCTCCACAAACCACTTCAGGATTGGCCTCCTGTCTCCACAAACCACTTCAGGACTGGCCTTTTTATCTGGAACAACTCCTCAAATCCTGTGGTCCCTGGTCCTCACTGGCTTTTCTTCTTTGCTTATTGCTAGCTTAGGTTCAGCTTAGGTTCTGCTCTGTCCTTTGAAAAGTCCTATCCTGCACTAAGATGATACTTTGGGGTGGAATTGCAGCTTTTCATTGCCAGTGCTTATTTGTGGGAGGTGCCAGGATGGAGAACCAAGACAGAGGGAAGGGGTGATGTGGTTAAATAGCACCGTTGTCAGCGCAGGTATGAAGTCAGTCATTTATTAGATGCGATCTTGGCTCTGCCTGTGTTAGGAAGAAAGAGATTTTATTTATTTACTTTTTTGTTAATATTTTAAAGGAAATTTTAACCCTGGTTTTGTAACTCCCTGGAGAGTCTTCAGTACCACAAAGGGTGTTACAAAATTCTCAAGTCTCAAGAAGCAAAATCACTCAAACTAATAAACATGTCACACAATACTCTGTGGTCTGGAGAAGGGTAATATCATGAAATCAAGCAATGAACAGCTTTTAAAACTCCCAAAAGGATGGTCATCACAGGCTAAGTGATTTGATGATGGTGTTTAGTTTAGTTTTGTTTTTGTAACCTCATCTTTCCTCCATAATCATCCTGTTTATGTTCATAACCTCTTTTGCAGGCAATAACAGCACTAATAAGAGCTACCCTTTACTGAATACCTACTATGTACCAGGCTTTTTACATTATCTCTGATCCTTACAACAACCTTAATAGGTAGACATGGTTATCAGTATTGATTCTTTTTTTCTTTTCTTTTTGTGCTGGGGATTGAACCCAGGGTGATTTGCCACTGAACTACACCTGCAATTCATTTATTCTTTATTTTCAGACAGGATCTTGCCCAGATGGGCCTCAAACTTGTGATCCTCCTGCCTCAGTCTCCCAATCTCCTGATATTATGGATGTGGTCATCAATATTTCAAATGGGAAATTTAGAATTTAGAGAAGTTAAGCAAATTGCTCAAGATTTACATAGCAAGTAAAGCTTGCCAGACCCTGCAAGCTTGTGCCTCCGTGTCGTGTTATGGGGTGACCCAGGTAAAGCAGATACTAGGGAAATTGTTAATGTTTCAAAAATACTCAGTTCTGACATAATAGTATAGATAAGATTTTGCTTTCTGATTTTTTGAAACTGACCATAAACATTACCAAGTGTTATTACTTAGTCTTTAAAATTATAATTTTTACCTGTCTAATGATATATTGCTTCAATTCCATGAGGACGTGGGATGTGGGACGTGGGACGTGGTGTTCTTTTGGAGGTGAGGAACTGTCACTGCAGCTGTGATGGGACTGATCTCTTGGAGAAGGCCATGGGAAACAGGTTCTGCATCAGAAGTGACTTTTGGATCCTCAGAAGCTTCTTCTTATTGTTGCTAGCAACAAGACTTTAGAAACATCAACATAGCCGGGCGCAGCGGCGCACGCCTGTAATCCCAGCACTTGGGAGGCTGAGGCAGGAGGATCGTGAGTTCAAAGCCAGCCTCAGCAATGGTGAAGCACTTAGCAACTCAGTGAGACCCTGTATCTAAATAAAAATACAAAAAAGGGCTGGGGAATGTGGCCCAGTGGTCGAGTGCCCCTGCGTTCAATCCTCAGTACCAAAAGAAAAAAAAAAAAAGAAGAAAAAAAAGAAAAAAGAAACATCAACATAAATTAGACACATTTATTGGAGTTTCTATCCCTACTTATATTGAACAAAAATTCTATATTTATTGGATTCCCAATGGCCTGATGCTTCTGGAAGATCAAATACGTAACCCATGTTTTCATGCAGTTCCCAGCTGGGCAGATAACAACAAATAAGAGCATCATAGATACAAAGAGAGCTAGGTAAAAATAACAAAAAGACTTAGCTTGCTATTAAAAATTTAGTTTGCTGGTACTGATGTAAAATCTTCTACACTGGACTCTGAATCCAATGGCTCAAGTTCAAATTTACAGGGCACTTTATTTTGTTTGCACGTAATTTGATATAATGCAAAGCACTGTCATTTCTAGAATTTCTACATAGAATGAACCCCAGGTGGCAAATGTGTTAGAAGAGGAGCAAGGAATGAAGTGAATTATTCTGAACTAGGGTTTGCGTAGCAAACACATTTTTCCTTATTTGAGACTGTGAATATGGGGTGTGTGGGAAAGGAATAATGATTTACAAAGAGTAAATGCATCTATCGAGCAACTAAATCCCAGTGATCTGTAAGTGACGGCTCGCTCTTAGAGGATCTAGGCTCGCCTCATGCTGTGGGCCCCAAGAAAGTGGAGGGAGCTCTTCACATCTTCTGTTGTGGCCCCAGATTCCTTTCACTTGGTAGAAGGACTCCCCAATGCCCACCACCCAGAGTCACACCCATCCTTGGGAAGAGTTTATATTTTGGATCTGTTTTATTCCTAGATGTCTTCTGTACCTAGGATTCCTTTTTTACCATGTTCTTACTATTTTTATTATATTTTAAAGTAATAGAACTACCTTAAAGAAGGTTTACAAATTAGAGAAGACTTTAAAAATGGCTCATACATTTTCAAACCATCAGAACACTATTTTTTTGCATATTTCCTTTCAATTTCTATCTACATTTTAATATTTTTAATCATGCAGCATATGCATATACCTGACCTTTGTTATACTTATCACTATATTGTAATCATTTTTCATGTTGATTTTCATAGGCTTCATTTTATCTTTTCTTGATGATTCCTAAAGTATTATAATTATGCTCTCACTTCTGTTAGGTGCTATTAGATTGCTTCCATTTTAAGATAATTTTGTAAACTCATTTTTCCTGATTATATAAAATGCTTATAGCAGATATTTGGAATAAAAAAAAAATAAAAGTCATACATACATAAAATTGTGATATGCAAATGTGCAGATCTGATTTCTTTTTCCATTTACTTAACACAGTACGATGGTTTGAATACAGTCTGTTCCAGACTGGTTCATATGTTGGAGACTTGGTCGCCAACATGAAGGTATCAAGAGACGGTAGGACCTTTCAGAAGAGGGCCCACTGGGGTCCTGCCCTCACAGGGGATTAATGCTGGCCTCACAGAAAGAGTTAGTTTCTAGAGCCAGTTTGTTATAAAGGGAGGTAACCCACACACTTGCCCTCTTCTTCAAGCATCCATTTCCCTTGTTGCTTCTCTGCTATGCTATGACACAGCTGAGGAGACCCTGTTACAAGAGGAAGAAAAGATGAGGTGGTCCAATCTTGGACTTTCAACTTCTAAAAGTATGAACTAAGCCAGGTGTGTCAGTGCACACCTGCAATCCCAGTGGCTGGGGAGGCTGAGTCAGGAGTATTGCAAGTTCAAAGCCAGCCTCAGCAACTTATCAAGATCTTATTTCAAAAAATTTTTTAAAAATTTAAAAAAAGAGCTGGAGAAGTAGTTTAGTGATAAAGCAGCCTTGGATTAAATCCCCAGTAGCAAAAAAATTAAATAAATAAATAAAAATTAAAGTGTGAACTAAATAAACCTCTCCTATTGATAAAGTATCTAACCTAGAGTTTTTTGTTATAGCAACAGAAGCTGGACTAATACAGTTACTACCTAATGCTCTTGTAGGTCATTTGACCTACAGCATCCCAGGCTCCTCATTCCCACCTTGGAGTAAATCCAAGTCTCAGTTTACAGTGGTGCTTCCACCAGCAGCCACTCCAAGGTAGCCCCTCCAAGACCCAGCTGGTTTCTCCACTTTTCTTTTCTTTCTTTGGAAGAAAGAAATTCTTCTAGACCTACAACACTCTTGTGAGACTGGCAGAGTCTCTGCAGGAGTGTGTTTCCTTCAGCACTAGCTGTTCTGCACAGACAACATGCCTTGGAGCTCTCAGTCTGTAGTGCCTGTAAACCCAAAACAGGAAGTGACAGCTTTCTTAGCAACAAAAGTTTCTGAAGTGTGGAGAAGAGAGGGATGAGCAAACTTTCTTCTATTATTTTTTTTTTACATTGCTGAGTGTTTTATAATTGCTTTACTCAGCAAGCCTGGGAAAGATGTAAGTAGTCATCAGTTTCACAGATGTGGGAATTAAGGTTCAGGAAGGTTAAATGACTTGCCTTAAATAGTCACAAAATTGTACCAATAGAGAGTCAGAAGACAAGTCTCTTTTTTGTTAAATGACACTCTTCTTGGGATAAAGATAAATGATACAGTCATGAAGGAAGTACAAGTGTTGACCTAACAAAGGAGTGGGGGCAAAACAGCAGATAGAGGAAGTGAAAGTAGAAGGGCACAGAGAGCCAACAGAGGCAAAGGTTGCAGGAAAACATAATTTTGCAGCTCTAACAGCCTAGTGTGTGTGTGTGTGTGTGTGTGTGTGTGTGTGTGTGTTTAGGTTGTGGTGGTTGCTGATCTATGTTTGCCAGGGGCTCACCTTCGTTTTTGAAACACATCTGTAATCCTAGCAACTTGGGACACCAAAGCAGGAGGATCACAAGTTCAAGGCCAGCCTGAGCACTTTAGGAAGACCCTGTCTCAAAATTAAAATAAAGGGTTGGCAATGTATTTCATGGTAGAGGACCCCAAGGTTAAATCCCCAGTACCATCACACACACACACACACACACACACACACACACACACACACACCAATCAGGATAGAGACTTTCCTCTTATTCCAACCCTTCAAAGGTCACCTTTAAGCTACACAATTGGAGACAGTTTGAGCCTCACATCAGATCCATGTCAGTGGACCCTGCCACCTGTAGGTTTACTGTAGCTCTTAGTGGCCCCCTGCAACCATGCCTGGGTCTTCTGCTTCCCCAGATGCTTGGTATCCTCAGACTGCTGGGCAGTTCCTGCCTTCCACCAATCACACTGCCAGTGCCACGTGGACCTCAGAGCAGGAGAGCTGGGAAAGCATCCTTCAGTTCCCCACAGCACCATTAACACAAGGCTGTCAGTGTAGCTGTTCAAGTCTGAGGTTCATGAAAGGAAAAGTCTCTGGAAAGACGCCGGTGGAGCTGGCATCAGTGGTGCTCCTGGGGAGACCTGAGCTGAAGGTGGCAGGAGCGGGGGAGCCGTCCCTTCACTGTCTACCCCTTGTGTGGCGTTTAAATTTTGCATGTAATGTGTTTATTGCCTTCTCAAAAATAAAAACCAAGATACAGTCAAATGCTCTATAGAATTGTTTCCAGAGTCCACATAAAGGAAATCTCCTGTAGAGTTGCACTCAGGAGCACACCTCAGATTCAGGTCTGGATTCTTAAATCTTGGGACCACCTCTCTATGCCCTCGCTCCTCTCGCTCCCCTCGTCAGAATCACCTTTCAATTCTTCAGGATGAGACTCACTATTCATGTAAAGAAACACCAGTGTCCTCACAAGGTCGACCGGCCCAGCCCTGGGATTGGTCTAAACAACTAGAATAGTTTGGGGGACACAGTAACTGACAAGAGTCCAGCTCTCCAAATCTGAGTAATTTCATCTAGAATAATAATTATAGTGTTATTCAGAACAACAGTGATCCAGGGTGGCCTTCGGGGATTCAGTTCCCAATATTTTTCAGGTTCCTCTGCTAGGCCTGAGTGGAGACATGACTCCTCATTCTCTATGTGAACATACTATTGGCGTCCTGTGGGAAAAACACTCAAGAACTGCCAGAAGACAAAAAATTATTTTTTTTATTTGTTCTTTTTAGATATTCATGACAGAAGAGTATATTTTGACATGTTATACATATATGGAGTGTAACTTATTCTAATTAGGATCCCATTCTTGTGCTTGTACATGATGTGGAGTTTCACTGGTCGTGTATTCATATATGAACATAGGAAAGTTATGTCTGATTTATTCTACTCTCTTTCCTATTCGCATCCCCCCTTCCTTCCCTTTAGTCCCTTTGTCTAATCCAATGAACTTTTATTCCACCCCCCACCCCAATCCTTATCCTGTGTTAGCATTCACATATCAGAGAGAATATACAGCCTTTGGTTTTGGGGGATTAGCTTATTTCACTTAGTATGAGAGTCTCCAGTTCCATCCATTTGCCAGCAAATGCCATAATTTCATTCTTCTTTATAGCAGAGTAATATTCTATTACGTATATATACCACATTTTCTTTATCCATTCATCTGTTGAAGGGTACCTCCATTGGTCCCATACCTTAGCTATTGTAAATTGAGATGTACTGATGTGGCTGCATCACTGTAGTATGCTGATTTTAAGTCCTTTAAACATATACTAAGGGGCCTGGGGTTGTGGCTCAGTGGTAGAGCACTTGCCTAGCACATGCGCAGCCCTGGGTTCGATCCTCAGCACCATGTAAAAATAAATAAATAAAATAAAGGTATAAGAAAACTACACACACACACTAAGGAGTGGGATAACTGGGTCAAATGGTGGTTCCATTCCAAGTTTTCTGAGGAATCTCCATACTGCTTTCCAGAGTGGTTGCACCAATTTGCAGTCCCACCAGCAATGTATGAGTGTACCTTTTCCCCAACATCCTCGCCAACATTTATTGTTGCTTGTATCCTTGATAATTACCATTCTGACTGAAGTGAGATGCAATCTCAGTGTAGTTTTAATTTGCATTTCTCTAACTGCTAGAGATGCTGATTAAATGGAAAAATCTTCCTCATAACTGTGACATTCTACAAATACTTACTCTGAAACAAACCCTTAAAGTAGACCTTAACATTATTAATCCATTATTATTATTATATTTCTTTAATCTCCAGCCTTGTGCCCATGGCCCAAGGTTTACCACTGACAAAGACACTGCCCCTCATAAATTTTTTAAAATTATTTATTTACTTATTCATCATGCACAAGTATAGTATCTTTTTACATACAACTGCTTGTATACAAAGTATGTAAGTACCATTCAGATCTTCAATCATGGATTTAGGATAATGATATTCATCTCATTTACCCCTCATAAATTTGATCAAACAGAACAACCCCCTTAGTCCTGGCCTTCACACTTAGCTGAGCCAAAAAATGGAAAACACTTATAATTCACATTTATACTTAAATTAACTTCATTTTTTTTTCAGCTTGAATTTTTAAGCAGGAATTTCCACTGTACCCCTGTTGTCTCTGTATTTGGAATGGGATTCATAGAAGGTTTCCTCACTACTTCCCTTCCCATCACCCAATGGAAGCTTCTAAAAATGACATTTTTGGATGTGTTTGTTTGTTCTTATTTTTATATTTCCATTTTTTACATGACATGTAGTGTAAGTTTGACCTATTATAGAAAATAAATAGGAAGAAGACAATTGAAGCAAAAAATGGTCAGAGATTAGTACTGCTTAATATGATCCTTCCAATTTTTTTTTCTATGCCACTTTTAAATAAAACTGGGATTCTATTGCATAGATTATTACAGAACTGTTCCTTTTGGAGAGAATTTCCCTGAATGCCTTTCACAATGCCTAGATGCTTGTTTTTCTTAACTCCAACAAAATATACATTCCATAAAATTTATCCCTTTGAGGTGTAAAATTCAGTGGTTTCTATTGTGTTCACCAAGTTGGGCAACCATCACTACCACCTAATTCCAGAGCATTTTTATTACCCAAAATGAAACTCCATACTCATGCACCATCTCACTCTACCTCCTCCACACCCCCAAACTCAGCCACTTGCTCTCTATGATCTTGCCTATTCTGGACATATTATATAAATCAAATCATATAATATGTGACCTTTCATGACTGACTTGTTATCTTATTTTCAAGGCTTGATGATATTTATCATTTATCAGTATTTCATTCCTTTTGATGATTGAATACTATTTCAGTATATAGATGAATTAGTTTATTCATCAGTTAATGAACACTTGTGTTACCCCCAATTTTGGTCTATTATGGATATGCTGCTATGAACATTTGCATACAAGTGTCTGTGTGATATAGGTTTCCTTTCTCTCCTTTTTCTTTTTGAAAGGATGAACTAACGCTCTTTTTATTATAGACCATGATTTGTACATAGTAGACATTTCAAAGCCAACATAAAGTATTACAAGAAATAAATAGTAAATGTATTAACGTTTCAGGATACAATATCCATCCACAGAAATCAGCTGTGTTGACCCTAGCGTGGCCAGGCCAAAGTCAGTCCCGCCAACCTCTGCCCAAGCATAGGAGGGCCCAGGTCAGCCACACCAACCTCCTCCCGAGTGCAGGAGGCCCAAGGACAGCCCTGGCCACCTCTGTGTGAATGCAGGCAGTCCAAGGACAGCCCCGAGAACCTCCGCTTGAGTGCAGCCAGGCCCAGGTCAGTTCCACTGACCTCTGCCCAAGCACAGGAGGGCCCAGGTCAGCCCAGCTGATACCCACGGACCACAAGCAGGCCTAGGACAGCTTTGCTGACCTCAGCTCAGAGGACCATCTCTTCCAGTCAGCAGACCACCACAGAAGCTCAGATTCAACCAGTTTGGCCCACACCAACCTGCATGGAACCCAGGGCCAAGGTAGGTCCAGAGTCCACTACCCCACCCCCACCTGGGAGCAGAAGCCTAACCCACTTCCATCTTGAGACACTGCAGACATAGACATGCACTTCCCCACGCAGTAGCCTCTGCCTTTTGACAACAGACAGGGCCTAAAAGCAGCCACATCTCAGAGCAGGCATCCCAAAAACATTGGAAAGCCACCCTTTCAGCCCCATCTCTGGAAGGCATTGCATTCATCTTGGGGCACCTTCGCTGTTATGTCGAGTTATCTCCACTACAGCCAACACCACTTTTAGTTGCAGTAGCATACATTGAGGGACACCTGCAGGTTCTGAAAGCCCAACATTAAGGTGAAGCACAGACAAACTGCACGGATATTATAAGAATATAGGGTAGAAATTGTTATATCTCAGATCTACACTGTAAGACAGGAAGGCAAATAGACAACATGAAAAAACAAGGGAGGAAAGTACCCCAAATAAACACGGATACTACAAGAACAGAAGCCATGCTCAGCGAAGTTGATGAAATGTCAGAGAAGGAGTTCAGAGGTTCATAAAAAATCTGTGAATTAAAGAATGACCTAATGAGCAAATACAGGCAAAAATTGATCACTATAACAAAGATATAAGAGAGAAAATACAGGTAGCAAAAGATGACTTCAAAAAAGAGATAGAAACTCTGAAAAAAAAAAAAAAAAACAGTCAGAAACCCTTGAAATGAAGAAAACAATTAACCAAATAAAAAACACAATAGAAAGCATCACCAACAGACTAGATCAACTGGAAGAAAGAACTTCAGATAATGAAGACAAAGTATATAATCTTGAAAATAAAGTTGACCACAAAGTGAAGATAGTGAGAAACCATGAAGAGAACATCCAAGAATTATGGGACAGCAGCAAAAGAACAAATCTAAGAGTAATTGGGATAGAGGAAGGTACAGAGTTTCAAACCAAAGGAATGCACAACCTCTTCAATGAGATAATATCAGAAAATGTCCCAAGCATGAAGAAGGAATTGGAAAACCAAATACAAGAGGCTTATAGGACACCAAATGTACAAAATTACAACAGATATACACCAAGACACATTATAATGAAAATGGCTAGCATACAGAATAAGGATACAATCTTAAAGGCTGCAAGAGAGAGGAATTAGATCACATATAGGGGGAGACCAATTCATATCATGGCAGATTTTTCAACTCAGACACTCAAAGCTAGGAGATCATTGAACAACCTGTACCAAGCTCTGAAAGAAAAGGGATACCAACCAATCCAGAAAAATTAAGCTTTACATTTAAGGACAAAATAAAAACCTTCCATGATAAACAAAAGTTAAAAGAATTTACAACTAGAAAGCCAGTACTACAGAACATCCTGGGTATTTAGTCCACAAAGAGGAAATGAAAAACAATGATGAAAATCAGCAGAGGGAGGTTTTACACTAAAAGAAAAACCAATCAGAGGAGAAACCATGTCAAATTAAATACCCAAAATAAACAAAAATGGCTGGGAATACAAATCACATCTCAATAATAACTCTGAATATTAATAGCCTAAACTCACCAATCAAAAGACACAGACTAGGGGCTGGGGTTGTGGCTCAGCGGCAAAGCGCTCACCTCGCATGTGTGCGGCCCGGGTTCGATCCTCAGCACCACGTAAACATAAATGCATTGCATTGTGTACAACTAAAGTAGATAAATATTTTTTTAAAAAAAGACATAAACTAGCAGAATGGATTAAAAAAAAAAAAAAAAAAAAAAAACAGACCCAGAAATATGCTGCTTCCAAGAGACTAGCTCATAGGAAAAGACATCCTCAGGCTGAAGGTGAAAGGTTGGGAGAAATCCTACCACTCATAGTTCTTGAAACACTGGCCAGAGCAATAAGACAGATGAAAGAAATCAAAGGGATACAGATAGGAAAAGTAAAACTCAAATTATCACTATTTGCTGATGATATGATTTTATACATAGAAGACCCAAAAAATGCCACCAGAAAACTTCTAGAACTCATAAATGAATTCAGCAAAGTAGCAGGATACAAAATCAACACCCATAAATCTAAGGCATTTCTATATATCAGTGACAAATCCTCTGAAAGGGAAATGAGGAAAAACTACCCTGTTTACAGTAGCATAAAAAAATAAAATAAAATACTTGGCAATCAACTTAACCAAAGACGTGAAAGACCTCTATAATGAAAACTACAGAACACTAAAGAAAGAAATTATAGAAGACCTTAGAAGATGGAAAGATCTACCTTGTTCTTGGATAGGCAGAATTAATATTGTCAAAATGACCGTACTACCAAAAGCACTATACAGATTTAATGCAATTCCAATCAAAATCCCAATGACATTCCTCATAGAAATAGAAAAAGAAGTCATGAAATTCATCTGGAAAAATAAGAGACCCAGAATAGCTAAAGCAATCTTTAGCAAGAAGAGTGAAGCAGGTGGCATGGCATCACTATACCAGACTTTAAATTATGCTGCAGAGCAATAGTAACAAAACCAGCATGGTATTGGCACCAAAGTAGACTGGTAGACCAATGGTACAGAATAGAGGACAAAGAGACTAATGCATATAATTTCAGTTATATTAGACAAAGGCGCCAAAAATGTACATTGGAGAAAAGATAGCCTCTTCAACAAATGGTGCTGGGAAAGCTGGAAATCCATATGCAACAAAATGAAATTAAACCCCTATCTCTCACCATGCACAAAACTCAACTCAAAGTGGATCAAGGATCTAGAAATTAGACCAGAGACACTGTACCTAGAAGAAAAAGTAAGCTCTAATCTCCAACAAGTCAGATTAGGCCCCAAGTTCCTTAATAAGACTCCTGTAGTGCAAGAATTAATATCAAGAATCAATAAATGGGATAGATTCAAACTAAAAAGCTTCTTGTCAGCAAAAGAAACAATCAGTGAGGTGAATAGAGAGCCTACTGATTGGGAACAAATTTTTACCACATGCACATCAGATAGAGCACTAATCTCTAGAATATATAAAGAACTCAAAAATCTTAACACCACAAAAACAAATAACCCAACCAATAAATGGGCCAAGGAACTGAAAAGACACTTCTCAGAAGAAGATATACAATCAATCAACAAATACATGAAAAAATGTTCAACATCTCTGGCTATTAGAGAAATGCTAATCAAAACCACTCTAAGATTTCATCTCAAACCAGTCAGAATGGTAGCTATTAAGAACACAAACAACAATAAATGTTGGAGAGGATGTGGAGTAAAAGACACACTCATACATTGCTGGGTGGGACTGCAAAATGGTACAGCCAATATGGAAAGCAGTATGGAGATTCCTTGGAAAAATGGGAATGGAACCACCTTATGACTCAGCTATCCCACTCCTCGGTCTATACCCAAAGTACTTAAAAACAGCATACTACAGCGACACAGTCACATCAATGTTTATAGCAGTACAATTCACAATAGCTAATCTGTGGAAACAACCTAGATGCCCTTCAGTAGATTAATGGATAAAGAAATGTGGTATATGTACACAATGGAGTATTACTCAGCAAGAAAAGTGAATAACATCATGGCATTCACAGGTAAATGGATGAAGTTGGAGAAAATAATGCTAAGTGAAGTTAGCCAATCCCAAATAGCCAAATGCTGAATGTTTTCTCTGATATAAGGAGGCAGATTCACAGTGGGGTTGGGACAGGGAGCATAGGAGGATTAGAGGAACACTAGAATGGCCAATGGGGAGGGAGGGGAAGGGAGGGGGAAAAGGGTGAAGAAAATAAAAGATGGTAGAATGAGATGGATATCATTACTCTAAATTCATGTATGAAGACACAGATGGTGTTAATATACTTTGTATACAACCAGAGATATGTAAAAATGTGCTCTGTAAGTATAATATGAAATGTAATGCATTCTGCTGTCATTTATAACAACTTAGAATAAATAAATAAATAAATAAATAAATAAATAAATAAATAAATAAATAAAAATCAGCCTTGTTTCTATATTTTCAGAGAATAGTGGGAAAAAGTTGTAAATGGCATTTACAATAGCATCAAAACTATCCAATAGCTTAGGAAATACAGGCCAGATCTCTATTCTGAAACTCTAAAACATTGCTAAGAGAAATTAAAGATCTAACTAAATATCAAGTTTATTGATCAAATGACTCAGTATGGTAAAAATTCTCATTCTTCCAAACTTAACATAAAAATTCACAAAATTCCTACTCAAAATACTGAATAAATGGTAATGGATTTACAACACATCAAAATCTCTTGGATGCAAGCTTTTTGTAGAAATTGACAAGCATGCTCCAATATTTATATAAATATGCAAAGGGTACAGAGTAGTCAAACAATATTGGCAAACAAATGAGGCGGAATTATCTTACCTTATTTCAAGATTTATTACAAAACCAGAGTGATTAGTACTGTGATTAATGAGAACAACTTAAGAACAACAAATATGTCTTAGGTTACAAAAAAGACTAACCTTAAAATTGAAAAATTACTAAATTGGACTTTATGAAAATTAAAATTTTCAGCCATCCACAGTGGTGCACACCTGTTGTCTCAGCAACTCTGGATCCTGAGGCAGGGGGATGTCAAGTTCAAGGCCAGTTGGTCAACTTAGTGACCCATTCAGCAACTTAGTGAAACCAATCTCTTTTATTTGATTTTGTGGATGAGTGATATCTGTGCTGATATCTGCTGATGCATCATAGTTTCTGTTCCTGTAAGACCTTTATTAATTGTGACAAAGGGTTGGAAAGCCAGTGAAACATCTTCTGTCTCCCAGGAGTTTCTCTCTCTAGGTTCCACCAGGCTTTCCCTGACCAGCACCATGGGTGCTGAGCCCATCTAGTTCTCTCAAGGATACACTGAGACACGTTGCAATTCTCTTACCACTGACCAGCCAGCAGGAAGGATCTGAAAGCAGGAATTGTTGCTCTCCTTCTCTGACAGCATAATAAATTATCTTCTGCCTCATTCCCATATGTATAGGGAGTTCATCATGGAGACACGTAGCACTGTGTCTGCTTTGAAGGTTCAAGGCCATCTGTTTTGTTCCTTAAGAGTTTACTCAACCTTTCCCGTTTGAACTCTAGTATATTACAGTATGGTTTCAGACGTCTCAGTCCATAGACAGCCTGCTGCATTCCTCAGGGCTTGAGGTAAGGCAGAACAACATGGTGGAAGAAAGCAGCTCACATGATCAGGAAGCAGAGAGTCTAGGTTTTCTTTCTCTTGAGTATTTACCTGGAAACAGAATTGCTGATCATATTCTAACTCTATGTTTAACCATTTAAGAAAAATTTTCTAAACAGTGGTACAATTTGAGAGTCCTGCCTGTAATATGTGAGGGATTCCTTTCTCCACATCCTTTCCAATGCATATTATCATCTTTATTTTTATTGCAGTCATCAAGCAGTGGGTATGACATAGAATCCCATGTGAGTTTGAGTTGCACTTTCTCTGATACACTAATGATGAGCACCTTCACATACTGACTATTCATATCTGTACTTTGGAGAAGTATTTATTCAGATGTTGTACTTGTTTTTTAATTGAGTTATTTATCCTTTCATTGTTGAGTTGTAGGAAATCTTTATATATTGTGGACACTAGACTCTTAGCAGATAGATATATCATTTTCAATCTTTTTCTGATTCTCTAAGCTGTCTATCCACTTTCTTGATAATGTCCTTTGAAGCTCCAAAACTATTTAAATAAAGTTCAATTTGCCTACTTTTTGGTTCTTTGATATCATACCTAAGAAAGGATTATCTAATCATCGGTCACAAAGATTTATACCTATGTTTTTTAAAAAAATATTTATTTATTTATTTTTAGTTATACACAATGCCTTTATTATTATTTATTTTTACATAATGCTGAGGATTGAACCCTGGCCACGTACATGCTAGGCAAATGCTCTACTGCTGAGCCACAACCCCAGCCCCTATACCTATGTTTTTCTACTAAGGTTTTTATAGATTTAGTTCTTACATTTAGGTCTATAATCCATTTTTAGTTAATTTTTATTTATGACATAAAATATGAATCTAACTTCATTTTTGTGCATGTAGATTTCTAGTTGTCTCAGCATCATGTATTGGAAAGCCCTTTTATTCTCCATTAAATTTTCTTGACAAGCTAGTCAATAATTAAGTGACCATAACTATAAGGGTTTATTTCTACATCTTCAGTTCTATTCCATCCATCCACCTGTATGTCAGTACTCATGGTTTTCCTGGGTGGGGGTGGGGGAAGGAGAGCAGTGAATTTGATAGTGATTGCATTAAACTTCTAGATCAATTTGGGGATTATGTCATAACAATATTAGGTTTTCCATTTAATTAAATCTTTGATTTTTTTCAGTGGTATTTTATAAGTAACTGTTGCACATTTTTCCTTTTCACTTTATTTCTATTTTATTATATTTGATGCCATTATAAATGAAATAGTTTTCTTAATTTCATTTTCAGATTATTCATTGTCAGTGTACAGAAATATAATTAATTTTTGTATATTGATACTCTTTCCTGCAACAGTTATGGTCTTGTTTATTAGTACCAATGTGTGTTTTATTTTGTGGATTTTGTAGGGTTTTCCACATACAAGTTCATCTGGTAATACAGATACCTTTATTTCTTTCTTTCCAGTAGGGGTTTTCCCACTATCTTTCTCTCTTTTTCTTGCTTAATTGCCCTGGAAATAAACTTTGGAACAATGTTGAATAAGAAGTAGCAGATAATCTTTATCTTTTTCTTATCTTAAGAAGAAACTTTTCAATATTTCACCATTGAATACAATGTTAGTTGTGAGCATTTTGGATATATCCTTTTTCAGTTTGAGGATGTTCCCACCCATTCCTAGCTTATTGAATGTTTTTCAACATGAAATATGGTAGATTTTTGTCAAATGCTTTTTGTGAATTTGTTATAATAATTGTGTGGGTTTTTTCTTTATTCTATTAATATAGTATTTGATTTTCACATGTTGAGCCAAACTTTATTCCTGGGATAAACCTGTTTGGTCATGGCATATCATCTTCTTAAGTGTTGCTGGATTTCTTAGTATTTTGTTGATGATTTTTACATCTGTACACAAAAAAGAAATTGATCTTTAGTTTTCTTTCCTTGTGACAACTTGGTCTTGTTTTGGTGTAAGGGTAATATCATCTTTATAAAATAGGTTGGGAAGTATTCCTTCTCTATTGTTTGAAAGAGCTTGTAAAGGATTTGTGTTAATTCTTCTTTGAATATTTGCTAGAATTCACCAATGAAAACATCTAGACCAGAGATTTTCTTTGTAGGAAATTTTATTAATGATTCAATCTCTTGCTTATTTGAAGTCTGTTTAGACTTTCTATTTCTTCTTGGGTCAGTTTTGGTAGTTTACATTTTACTTTGAATTTGTCAATTTCATCTAGGTTATTTGCAAGAAAATCTAAGAACAGTATATGTAAATTTAATGTCTTATTTGCTTTAATCCACATTAATATGTATTAGCTATTTATTAAGATATTAATAGTTGATTAAATTATAAAAATTAATCACTGGTCACAGATCTGTGCTAATACTATAAAAACATGCATGGAAGGAAACAACAGGGGAAAAGGTCATTTCTATCTAGAGAGGAGGAAGGTATTGGAAATAAAACTTCAAATGCATTGGTAATGTTTGTTTTTTTAAGATGAAGATACAGAAATTTGAAGAAAATGTGCCATTTATGTTAACACATGTAAAATCTGAGTGTCTAATTTTGACAAGCAGATCTTTGAAAGGAATATTTAAATAAAAAAATGTTGAAGGTGATTTCTAAATTTAATGTTAATTTGTAAGAATAAGCAAAGTACATGGACAATTTGCAAGAGAAAATGAAATTGTTCCACTTAGATTTGAAATACTTACTCCCCCCAGTTTTGGAAACTGCTTTGACTCAAGAAAGCTGATTCAGACCAGAATTCATTTAGTATACTTAAGATATCTACAAAAATTGCTGGTCAGCACAGCTTTTTTCTCTGCCATTTCTGTTATTTTCTCTTTCACCAAAGGTACTAACCACAAGAACTTGCCTATTTATATAGCTCCACCTCAGGATCTTCTTCCTCAAGAATTCTATGTGCAAGATATGTATGTATATAATTTAAGGGCTTGCTAACAACAAAAATGGTTCAAATTAAAACAGAAAACATAATTTTGAGAGTAGGATGGTAGACATTGTGGTGTGGCAGAGAGTGCTAGTTTTCTATATAAAGTCTATCTTTCCTAGTTACTAACAGAATCCTAATTTTATTGGGGTAGCAATTGTTCTACCAGAGGGCTATATTTTTTAGACTCCTTTATAGCTAGATGTGGCCACTTGGCTAAGATATAGCCACTGAAATGTCACAGTGGGCTGGACCTCCAAATAGGATCCTGTAAGAAAGCAGGATTAGGTAGGAGGTGTTCCTCTTCTGGTGTCCCTGTTCCTCCTCCTGCTGCCAACAACAGAGATGCAATGGCTCATTGAGATGCAGGCATCATATTGTGAAGGATGGAGGCCTCAGTGTAACATACAAGGCAGCTAATCATCTAATGATTTCATGGGACACCATATCATCCTACGTTCCTACCTCTGGACTTCACAAATTATGAGAGTTTTTTTGTATCTTGTACACAAAACTTTGTCAACTTTAGGTATTAGTCACCGTTAGTTTTAATGTCTTATTATAAGCTTCCAAATCTAATTATAATTTAAACAGACATATAATTTTATGCTCTGCTAATAAAATTTAAAAAAACTTTGAAAAATGATTAAGCATTTGACTTGTGATGCTCTTATAGAGGAATTCTACTTCAAGGAAAATTCTAAAGATGCTAAATGTGTGTGTGTTTGTGTGTGTGTGTGTGTGTCTTAAGAAAAAAGACATCTAACATCATGAAAAAAATAGAAACTACCTCAGTGTGCAATGTAGCGGAAGAGGTGATAAATATGATATAACCATTTAATTTAAAAGGTTAAAGAAACTAAGAATGTTTTTTACTTTAAACAGTTTTTTATAGGGGTGCAATGCTAGAACACAGGACCCTCACATACTAGGCAAATGTTCTACCAATGAGCTACATTCTCAGACCACAGTGTAGAAGTTTATGGAGTTAAAGTAATACTCTTCCTCTCCTATGCTAATCTACACCCCTACCTGCTTCCAGTCTAGTGTGTATCTTTACATAATTTTCCTGTTGTCTATACAAACACACATGGATGTGAATGCACACACACAAGGATGTGTAAAAATTGAGTTATAGTACATATTCAAAAGAAATGTTCACATCACAATAACAATTTTTATGTTACAAGTAATATAAACTTTGATATACAGCAAGATCTCAATTACATTTCAAAAAGTTCTTCAAAAGGTTGAAGTGCAATAAAAATATGTAAATAAATGAATAGTAAGCACTAATTGACAATATTAACAAAAAATGTTTACTATTAATAGTAAATAATATTTTTCTCCTAGAACTAAAAGATCTTCAAAAGTCTGAAAGTAAAAACCATCTCACTACATGTCAGGGGAAATATTGGAAGCCAAGGACTCATATTTGAACCACCTGTTTCCAAGTTCCATCCAAAATGACCTAGAAAATTCTTAAATATGTAAAACCCTAAATCAGTACTGGAAGCTAGGGAAGGAAATCATATGAATGCCAGAAACTTCAAAGAATTTCTTTTAAATCCTTTGCAGTTGGGACCAGATTAAGGGAGGACGGAGGACATCCAGGGTCAATTGCCAACTGCCAAAGGAGCAGCTTGACCTGGAGGGAGGAGGTTTGATGATAGCAGGGTAGGGCCCCAATCAGTCATTCTTTTAGCTCTTGAAAATGGTGAGAATTTGAGGGTAGCAAGGCTTGCAAGCAGTGGAGAACATTTCAAGCAGAACTGTGCATGGCAATTCTCCTGTTGGATAATTTCCCAAAGGTTTGGAGATTTTCACAGTGTCTGTAGAGCTGGGCATGACAGCAAGGCCTGCATGCCTCAGTAGCAGGCTGCCAGGGAAAATAGTAGTAGGTAGCTCTAGTGAGACAGCCATATTGCACACCAGCAATGAGCTCAGAAGGCCTCAGTAGGAAACCCACCACAAAATCTGCCCACCAGCCCAGCCCTTTCACCAACTACAAAGAAAAAAAGTCTCCTATAAAGATGAATGTTAGGTAACTACATTTTTTAAAAAAATTGACCTCTCTCACATAATACATAATAATTTATTTGAAATAGATCACAGATGTCAATGTGAAATTAAATCAAGAAATTCTCTTGAGGAAGCTGGGCATAGTGGTGCCTGCCTATGATCCCTGCTGCTTGGCTCGTGAGGCTGAGACAGGAGGTTTGCAAATTTGAGACTATTCTGGGAAGCTTAGTGCTGACCCTGCCTCAAAAGAAATAATACCAAGGACTGGGGGTGTGGCTCAGTGGTAGAGAGCTCTGGTACCAGAAAACAAAACAAAACAAAACAAAACAAAACAAAACGAACCCATAGTGCCAGAAAGGAAAAAAAAAAAAAGAAAAAAAAGAAAAGAAAAGAAAAAAAGGCTTCTTAAGGAAAACATAATGTTTTTTAAGGAAAACATAATATTTTCTTGGTCTTTGGGCAAACTGTCTTCAGTAAGACACCAAAGTCATTAGTCTGAAAATAAAAGGTTAAAAAAAGTGAATTTTATTAAAATGAATAATTGATGTTTATCAAAAACAATACAGGGCTGAGGTTGTAGCTCAGTGGTAGAGCGCTTGCCTATCATGTGTGAGTCACTGGGTTCGATCCTCAGCACTGCATAAAAATAAATAAATAAAATAAAAGTATTGTGTCTATTTACAACTAAAAAAAAATCTGTTTAAAGGAAAACACAATACTAAGAAAGCAACAAGGCAAGCCACAACTGGGAAAAGTTACTTGAAATAGATATAACTGCAAAAGAACTCACATCCAGACTATATAAAGAGCTCCCACGAATCATTAAGAACATAGCTGGAAACCAATTCAAAATGGGTAAAACACTTTAACAGTCTCTTTACCGAAGTGTGTGGCTGAAAGACCAATAAGTATATGAACTAAATTATCAGGCCTATGGAAAGACAAACAGATGACAATACCAAGTGTTGGCAAAGATAGAGTGGAATTGAAACTCAAAAATTGCTGGTAGTAGTGTAATAAACTGATTAATAAGAAGAAACTTTGCAAAGTGTCTACTAAAATTAGACCTAAATATACCCTAAGACCCAGAATTCTACTTTTAGGTATATACTTTACAGAAATGAGTGTTTAAATCTACCAAAATATATGTACAAGTCTGATCACACTAGCTTTATTGATGAATATAATATTGTATAGTAGAACCATTATACAAATTTTAGAATATCCACATCCATATATAAAAGAAGGAAAAAACTACTGTTATGCGAAAAAACAGGGATGAATCTCATCAACATAATGTGGAGTAAAAGAGATCAAACACAAGAGTAGGATGGTGGTTCAAGAAGCAGAGGCCAAGCTGGACACAGTGGTGCACACCTGTAATCCCAGCAGCTTGGGAGGCTAAGCCAGGAAGATTGTGAGTTCAACATCAGCCTAAGCAACTTAGTGAGGCCCTAAGTAACTTAGTGAGACCCTGCCTCAACATACAAATAAATAAATATAAATATATAAATAAAGGAGCTGGGAATGTAGCTCTGTGGTTAGGCACCCCTGGGTTCAATTGCCAGATTGCCAGTGCAAAAAAAAAAAAAAAATGCAGAGGCCAAGACTAAGTTAGAAACATAAAGGATTTGTGGGGAACAGGAATGGGTATGGAGATTTCAAGGCTGACACCTTGAGGGGGAAGGATGGGAAATTGGGCAGAAAGAACCCCAGCCTTTAGTGAAGCTCTGATAAAGTCTTGGCCAGCTCAAAGTGAAGATTTTGATAATATAAAGTTTACCTATAAAGAAGTGTCTCACTGTCCAGAAATGGCAAGCCCTTATACTACCCCACACTCAATCATTGAATGGCACTGCCCAGGAAGTTCATGATCATGGCTTGAAACACAAGGCAGATCCTGATGCACATGTACTGGAGATTGTCAACCAATTGTACTCCTGGAGGCAGGTTCTCTCTTAAAGGAGATCTGAACAATACATCTTCCTGGCTGCCACAGGGCTGTATATATATGATTGCACTTAATGTGAAGTTTAAAGCCACCACATGTAATTCACAGCAATGGAGATCAGAAAAGTTAGGGGATTTGACTGGGAGGGGGCAGGAGGGAACTTGGTGAGTTGCAGGAAATATTCTATTTCTAGGTCTGGATGGTGGTTACACAAGTACATACTTATTTAAAACTTCAACACACTTAAAAGTTATGTAATTTGTGACAAGCAAGTTATATTTCTACTAAAAAGGGGTGCGGGGCTAGGAAGAAGATGAACCTGCCTTTCCAGGATTGCACTTGGCCCTGAGATTGTTAGGTTAATGAAGTAATCACATATCTTCTTTTCATATTAAAGGGATATTTTAAAACACCCCCCCAAAAGAGTGAATAGATAATGGAAAGATGTGTATTGAAGGACAGCTAGTAGATCCTACTATAACCTCACAGGAGAATATGTAGTATAAAGATAAGAAAATAAAGTATGAAAAAAGTAGTGGAAATTAATACTATAGAAACATACTTACTTTAGGAACAAAAAGTTTTAAATGCACCTATACTATGCTTTTAATTTTTAAAAATATACAGATTCCCTTTTACTTAGAGGAGTTTCATAAAATCAAACCCAGAGCAAAGGAGATGCCACCTCTTTATGGGGACTCAAAAGATGTGAACAGGAACATGTTCCCAATTTCTGAGCCAATACTTCTCCCCTGCTGTTTGAATATAAGTTAATATTGAGCGAGGACAGAGTTCACACAAACCCAGAGTCTGTCACGGGGCTCATGGGCCTTCATGTAGAGATTACAAAGATTTGAGGCCTTGGTCTATAAAGTTATGTGCAAAATTTAAGATTTGTCCATTTTTCTGGGAATAGGAACTAAATTTAATCAATTCCCAAATGGGTCTATGACCCAGAAAAGACCCAGAACCAGTACTATCTGCTTTGTGAACACCCCAATTGAGAAAGTGTTAAAGAAAAAAATTATTTGTGATACTTGATAAACAATGATAAGGAAGACTTTATTCAAGGGAGCTGCTACAATGGGGTTTTTGTATTAGGGAAGAGATAGCAGGCTCAACTCTAAAAGCAATAAGGAAAATGGGAATTTATAGCCAAGAAGGGTGGAATCAGTGAATTGAAAATTACTAAGGAAACATTAGTGGTAAAGGGGGATTCTGGCTAAACTAATCTAACAAGATGCTTGCTAATGTCAGACCAGGTGATCAGACATCACCTGGGGGATAGTGGAGGATGAGGAGCCCAATCAGATGTCAAGAATGATCAGATAACGAGGGTAAGGGATTCTTGCTAAACTGCCTTAGCAGAATCCTTGCTACAATTGGACAACTCAGAAATGAACATGAAATCCCAAAAGTCAGAGCTTAGTTGAGAAGAGGTTGGAGGAACCTGACAAAATTGGGTCAAGGAGAGATTCTTGGTTGAACATAAATGAACCTGCAGTGAAATGCAGAAAACCTCTGTAGAATTAGTGGGCATGCATTCTGATAATAATATAAATAAATTTTAAGGAATTTCTCATTTATATTCTCACCAGAATTCAAAGGAAATTTGGATTTATAACATTAGATAACATTAGAGCAAGCAGTCACAAAAGAGAAACATCCGGAAGTCAAAAAGAGATGATATGGAAAACACAACTGCAAAAATTACAAATGTTGCCAAAAGCAACAGACAGCAGATTGAATACCATAGAAAATAAAATTTAAATATAAGGATATAAATAAGAAATGTACACTGGCACAGCAAGGATAAAATAAAATTATGAGAAAAAATAAGGAAAAGATGAAGGAGAGAGTCAGGGAATTCATTGTTATGGACTGAATTTTGTGTCTACATGGATTGAAAAATGAAAACTTAGCCCCCAAGGGCATGGTATTAGAGATGGAGACTTTGAAAGGTGATTAGGTCCCGAGGGCAGAGGCTTCATGGGATAAGTGTCCTTAGAAAAGAGGACCCAGAGAGGTCCCTTGCCCTTCTGCCATGTGAGGATGAGGCAACAAGATAGCCGATTATGAATGAGGAAATAGCCCCTTACAGACACTAAATCTTTGGGCATCTTGGATTTTCCAGCCTCCATAATTGTGAGAAATAAATTTCTATTGCTTATAAGACATCCAGTTTGTAAAATTTTGTTACAGCTGTTAAAATGGACTAAGTAAGATATGCAATCAACATGCATGCACAACAACACCAAAAAAAAAAAAAAAAAAAAAAAGAAGAAGAAGAAGATTTAAGGATCTAAGGAAGAAAAAAAATAGAATGGATATGGTAGCAGTGATATTCAAGATAATAATAGAGGAAAATTGCTGAGTTTATGGATTACCAGGAAGAATTACTAATGAGATAAAGGCATGTAGACATATCTTGTTAAATGTTTCAAAATTTAAGAATGGGAACAACAAAATGTCTATGACCATTTAGGGAGGTAAGGTAAGTTTATTTCTTAAACAGTGGTTCTCAATCCTGACAGTGCATTGAAACTATTGGCAATCTTTTCAAAACGGCAGCTTTTGCTCTCCATTTTTAGAGATTTTGATTTAATTATTATGACATGGAGTGTGAACTTTGATTCACATGTGCAGCTGGTGTTAAATACTGCTGCCCATGCCTGGCATGGTGGCTCACACCTGTAAGCCCAGCTGCTCACGAGGCTGAGACAGGAGGATCACAAGTTCGAGGCCAGTCTCAGCAACTTGGCAAGGCTTAAGCAACTTAGTGAGAGCCTGTCTCAAAATAAAGAATAAAAAGCAATGGTAACTCAGTGGTAAAACACCCCTGGGTTCAAACCCCAGTACAAACAAACAAAAAAAAAAAACAAACAAAAAAAAACCCCACTGCCCTAAGAGAATAAAAACCATAGACTTCTCAAAAAAACAAACAAACAAAAACAAACAAACAAACAAAAACTAAATAGCACCAGTAAATGGAGAGTTGCTTCTAAGCTGAGAAGGAAAATAATTATCTACTTGGCCAACAGGTTGTTTGTAGGACAGTCCAACATTCTTTTCTAAGTCAGTGCCCAAAAAGTATCACTACCACAGTTCAGGGACACAATCCCACCTACCTGGGATGGATCAAGATTAACCCCAGAATAAGGGTGCCAGAGCGTGAAGAGATGCTAGGAAGCAGTGGAAACTGGTTCAACCTTGAGTACAGTCTTAAGGACTGTCACTAATATGGTTACAAGACAAAACAAATTTCAAATGTAAGTCTTGAGAGAAAAGTGTTATTTATGTAAAATAACAATAATAATTTAGATCTAAGTCCCAGATTAAATCAATCAAAATTGTGAAGTAGGTAGAGACAGCAGGCCCAATAAAAGCCTGCAATATCCCTCAATTTACACAGAAGATAATTAATAGATACTGTAAGATTTCTCACTTTACATAGATGATAATTAATAGATACAGTTACATTCTTGACTTTGATAAGCAGAGATAAAAGAATGTCAAAATGCTTTTAACAACAAAAAGATAATTACTGATGGGAAAAATATATAATTATACTTTCCAAACTACTAAAGAAATAAGAGCCAAGAAAATACAGTTAACAAACATGTAACAATATAAAAGCTATTATATAATACAATTTTTATTATTTGTATATATACTGTGTATAGAAAAACATACATATTGAGAAATACCTCCAAATTATAAAAGCAATTGTCTCCAACAAGTGAGGATTATGGGGTTTATGGGGTCTTTTTAATCAGTATGTTTTAACTTTTCCTTAATATTCTATAATTGGAATGCTTTTTTTAATAATTAGAAAAATCAATAAATATTAACAATTTAAATTAATGTTCATCTTTTTATCTTCTATGTATTTCCCTGGCACTTACTTACTATAAGAAAAAGTCAAGTTTTTTAAATAAACTTTAATGTGCTAAACATTAGGTGCTAATTTTAGGAATTAGTGAATTTTAAAAATCCTGATCTGACATTCATGACTTTTTAAACACCACACACCTATGAATACTATATAGGTATTTCTTTTAAAAAATTTTTTTGTAGTTGTAGATGGACAGAATGCCTTTATTTTGTATGTTTATTTTTATGTGATGCTGGGGGATCAAACCCAGTGCCTCATACATGCTAGGCAAGTGCTCTGCCACTGAGCTACGGCCCCAGCCCCTGTATAGGTATTTTACAAAGTTGCTTTCTGGAAGTAATGTGTTTATGGAAAATCTTGCCAAATACAAGAACATTAAAGTGTGTTCTGCATTAAGAAGGAATCCACATAAGTATATTAGAAGTTAATAAGATTTAGGAATAAAAAATATGAAACCAAAGAACTCAGGAAACTATGCTTGCAAATATAAATTCTTAACTGTGCACATACAGACCCTTAAAGTAGAGGCACTGTGCATGAAGCTCTTGAAAACATGGGTCTTGAAAGATGCCTACTCCAACATATCCTTTTAGTGATTTGAATAGTTTATGCAACTGAGAACTCACTACTTATTCCTTTCTCTAAGGTGATTTACAAAGGGTTTCTTAATAGTGCCATTAGAGTCCGTTTGCAACTACTATACATAAGAGTTCTTGAAAACATGAACTAGAACATTAATTAATCTGCTTTGAAAGTTTTTTGAGATACTAGCTGACATTTTGGATTTGCTTTTTATTTGGTCAAAAAATGTTAGAGCTGGATTGTGGCCTAAATGTGATTTCATCTCACTATCCAATTTTGATATAAAAATAAACTACACAAAGTAATATTCTTTAATTCCACTTCAGGTGTGCCTTACCTCTGCCCCAGCACAGAACTCAGCATTTTATTTTCTCTGTTTCATGAAATTTCAGTAGCCTGGGGGTACTGGGAGAGTCACATTAATGATCTGAACCTGAATTCCACTGGTCTTTTCCCAGATTGCTTTTGCAGGACCTCTGTGGCCTGTGCCCTCCAAGCATTCCTAACCATCCTGGAGAGGTTTGGAGCACATGCTCATGGAGAGGTCTCCCTCTGCTCATGGCATTTCCTGTTGCACCATCACCCATGGCCACCACTGCATGCTGCCATGTCTGGGATCCCACTGTCTTCCACCATGGTGGACCTTCTATTTCAAAGGCTTTGAGCTGCAGATGTTGTCTTGGGAAGTAGGCAAGAATGTTTCTTTCCTCTCTTGCCTTTGTGCAGCCAGCCAGTTCTCCTGTCCCAGAATCATGTTTTCAAATAAGGCTGCTTTTGTGTTTTATTTCTGATGGACTTGTTCTCTGTCTGTGGGCTCAGTGGGGTTTGGGCTGGAGTTAAATCTAAGTGACAGTCCCACACTGAGCTCTGACTTGTCCCTCCTCTCCAAAGTCTCATTTCTTATTGCTTAGCCCCTTCTTTATCATGAGATCTCTCCCAGCACATTTTTCTGTCCACCTCCAAGTGAATTTCTACTAGATTGCTTCTACAATTTGGCCAGAAATGTGTACACCTGTTTACTAAGACTCAAAATGGGACCCCTTTGTTGCACTCACATTCAAAAGACCAAATTCTCGTTATGAAAAGATGTTTAATAAGGTTGGTATTGGATTAAGTTTCTTCAATGTGCTTCTTGTGAGTAAAGATAAATCTGGTTTTTTAAAAATAGCATGTTCAGCCATTATCAGATGAGATGGGCACGTTCAGGGTGGTGTGGTTGTTTGTTCAGCCATTGTCAGTCTCAAGAGATTAAGTAGAATCAACTAAGGTGATTGATGGCACCACAGGTCTCTTTTATATTAAAGTAATTCAGGAGAAGTTTCCACTGAGAATCAAGGAGATAAAATTATTATCAAGAAACAAGTTTGAAAACTATTCCAGAAAGGTGCTCAATAGGATAGAATTTTTTAAAATTAAGATCACAGAACTTGAGGGAGAAGTTGTTTTCTTCTAGAAAATTATTGCTTCAGAAGGAAAATCTCTTTTTTTTTTAAATTTTTTATGATTTCATGTTTTATTTATTTTTATTTTTATTTTTTTATTCTAAGTTGTTATAAATGACAGAAGAATGCATTACATTTCATATTATACTTATAAAGCACATTTTTACATATCTCTGGTTATATACAAAGTATATTCACACCATTCGTGTCTTCATACATGCACTTAGGGTAATGATATCCATCTCACTCTACCATCTTTTTTTTTTCACCCTTTTGCCCCCTCCCTTCCCCTCCTCCTTAGGCAAAAAAGACATTGGCTGTTATAGAACTTAAGGAATAAGCAAAACACACATATTCAAGACTTTGTGAGACTGGAGGATCTGCTGACTCTCTATACAGTAGCAAGTGGTGATGAAATACTAACATCTTGATATGGTAAGATCATTGGGACTCTGATTATTTAGATGATAACTGAAAAAGGATGAGTAAAGAGATCAGAACTAATTTTTTTAAATCCACATACTTCACATACATTTTTTTTTTTTTTAGGATGTTTGGAATCCAAGGGTTTCCCTTACCCTTTCCAAGAGTTATTTTGTTTTTGTTTCTCTGTTTGGCAAAGCATTTTTTTATATTGATAGGAAGAAATACCTACTTAACCAAGTTACTGAAATGCATTTGAATCTAGCATGACTGTATCACCTGCTGTTCTAGGTACGTGCTAGAAGACCAGGAAGCCATCTTCTCCAAAATGGCAGCTGACAGAGAGTAGATCAGACACCAGAGAAGAACTCAAATGCCCTTAGGGATGGTGACAAGAATATTTTATTATAAATCCTAGACTATAAGCTCCCTAAGGTAAACAATCTATTTTAGTTTTGAAAGTTAAATACCAAGGAAAATATAGTTTTAAAATCATATTGATTCACCCAAATACTGATTAACATCTATAATTTTCTAGGTGTCAGGCTATATCCTGTGAATGAAGACAGGTTTAGGATGTTGTCCATGGTCTCAGGGAGATCACAGTGGGAATTTATGATATGCTCCAGTGAGGATGACCCCTTTTCTTCCTCCAGTACACCAAGCCTTCCTTGGGTCCTTCCTTGGGGATTCTACACAAACATACCATCTCCCACTCTGGGTGCAGCTTTCCTTTCATCATGCTGTGGACACCATTTATATATCATCTCCCTCAGAGAAGTCTTCCCTGATTCCCACCCTCTCTTCTATACTTGGCACTCTCTAATCAACATTTCACCTGATTTATTTCCTTCAAAAATCTGTATCACATTTTCACTAGACTATAAATAGTTCATGCATTTATTGTTTATTGATCTACTAAAATACAAGTTCCATGAGTGCAGGGACTTTTATCTGACTTGCGTACGGGTGTAGGTGTCAGGAAAAGTGCAGGGTAAGCACACCATAAAAGTTTTGAATAAGAGAAACAAGGAATAGAATGCATGTAGCAATTATCTCTTTATAATCCAATATGATTGTTACTGTGGTAGAGGAAAGATGGTGGAGGTAGCATGGATCTGGGTGCTTTGTTGTCTCCCAAAATTCAAGGGTAGTAAACCATGATAGGAAGAGACAATGAGAGAAGAGCATGTCTTTCTAGAAGACATGAAAGAAGAGCCTGTTCAGAAGCTCCGTGTAGCTCAATATATCCAAAGATAAAAAGGAGGTGAAGAGTAGAGGAGACACACTGAAGACGAGGAAGAATGGACAAGAAGCAGGAACCCGCCCCAGAAGGGTCAGTGAGTCCTGTTTGGGAAGTCAGACTATATTCAGAGGGCAGCATGGTAAAACCTAAAAATGGCAGGTTGGGGAGGGACAGAGAATAGGGCAGATCTTTCTGTGGAATGGTCTCTCCAGAAACACTGTAACGAATGGGATGAAAAAAACTAGTTCATTTCAGAAATTCAGGTAACAAGTGGTAAGAAATTGAACTAAAACCAGGGTTATGGGAACCAAGAAGGGGGAAGGACTGGAGAGATCATCTGCAGGGAAAATCAAGAGCAGAGGTAGGAGTTGGCTTCAGTTCCTCAGGTGCCTCTGTTTGCTCAGCTAAACTCTGCATTCTCCATGAGGCAGTCCCTGGGGCTGCAGCCATGGTCCCTGCAGGCCATGCTGAGGATCTGAACCCAGGGCACACATCCCAGATCACCTGATGGCCACATGGTCCAGAAGGATAGCCTTAGGGGTCAACCACTTTTGCTGGGGGCAGGAAACATGGTCCAGGTCTCTTGTGCTTGAGTTGTCCCACTGGTCCCACTTATTTTCTGATATATATGGTAGATGAAAATTCGAGAAGATTCTCACTCCTTTGTGATCAAAATAAGGATATCTGTTCACACCTGTATTTATTTCAAAGTATTTGGTGTAGACTTAATGTATGTGCTGGTTTTTGGGCCCAGAGCCATGGTCCTCAAACAATCTGCTGACTGAGTGAGGGAGGCGAACAAGTATAAAGAAAATTGAAGCCGGGTGCGGTGGCGCACGCCTGTAATCCCAGCACTTGGGAGGCTGAGGCAGGAGGATTGCAAGTTCAAAGCCAGCCTCAGCAATGGCGAGGCACTTAGCAACTCAGTGAGACCCTGTCTCTAATAAAATACAAAAAAGGGCTGGGGATGTGGCCCAGTGGTCGAGTGCCCCTGAGTTCAATCCCCAGTACCAAAAAAGAAAAGAAAAGAAAATTGAAATGCACTGGGGCTGGGATTGTGGCTCAGTGGTGAAGTGCTCGCTTAGCCTGTGTGAGGCACTGGGTTTGATCCTCAGCACCACATAAAAAATAAATAAATTTAAAAAATGAAGGTATTGTGTCCAACTACAACCAAAAATATTTTTAAAAATTTGAAATGCACTTAGATAAGTATTGTAATAGAAATGCTCACACAAAAAGTACAAAGCAGAGACTCCTAACTAAAAGAAGCTAAATGATCCTTAAGAAAAGATGTTGGCTCAGGTATAAATAAACACAAGAGTGTCAAAAACATCCACAATTAATAATAATAGGCAACGTTTTTTTTGAAAGCATGAAGTGTGCCAGGAGCTATGGGTCTTACATGTTTTTCCTCACTTCATCCTCATACCAATCTTATGAGCTAGTACCACTTTTCTGATTTTACAGATGAGAAAGCTGAGGTTCAGTAAGGTTAAATACCTTCCCTCAGGTCACACGATAGTGGCAGAGCAGGGACCAACACCTGGGCAGTGACTGCCAAGATCTTCATGGGAATATGGCCCTGCCCTCCACAGTTAGCACCGTTCGACTCCCGATCAGTCCTGTCCACAGAGCTTGAGAAACTTGCCCACATCCTACACAACATAGACTGGGGGGTCAATCCAGAGCCAGCTGTGCCCCACGGGGTCTGCCCTTTTACACAGCTGTGTCTTCAGCTGGATATGTACTTACCATGGAGAAAAAGAATGAGGAAATACACTAGTCAAAAATGCACTTTCCCTTCATTTTCTTCTTTCTCTCAGTTCTCCAAGGGGTGAGCCAAGTCCCACCTCCTGCCTACGTGCCTTAGCTTCACAGGGGACTTTGTCAGAGGTCATCAGTCCTGGGGCAGGAGAGGGCTGGCTGGTGGGGCTGACTCATCCCCACACACTGCGTAACATTACTGGCGGTAGCATTGCCTGGTGGGCAGTCTACCAGTGAGCAGTGGCCTGGGATGGCAATGTTCTGAGGACAAATACTTTTTTCAAAAGTAATCATTTGGAAGCAGATTTGGTATATTGTTTACAAAAGACTGGAAGATCAGCCAGTGTTTATGTTGAAAGTTTTCAATGTTTGGGTCTCAGAATCCCAAGGGCCCTCTAATCACAGTAATAGAGGTCCATATTACCTACCACTGGTGGTCAGAGTGTACCAGCTCCTTTTTGCGTAACTGCAAGGCCTATGTCTTTTCTCCACTTTGCAGGTGTCCCAGTTATTTTGTGGAAGTCTGGGATGGCTCTTAAATGTCTCCTGGCAGTCCCTTTCCCCTCAGACCTCCAGACCCCAGACCTGCTTCTTCTGCTCCCTGGGAAAGCTACATTCAAGAGCCTTCCTGCTGCTCCCTCAAAGACAAATGAACCTGGATCCCTTCAAACCTCCCTCTGCCAGAAGCCTAGCGTCAAAATTAGGAGGAACCTTTCTCTACATCTCTCCCTTGCCTTGCTCCTGGGCTCTGAACCAGCATTGCCCATGTCTTACGAAGTCACTTGTGAAAAAGGACACTGTCCATGTTGCTCCCAGCCCTCTCTCTCCATGAAGCTCAGACTGGCACTCCTTCCTCATCCTCCTTCTCCAATCTCTGACTCAGATACCTGCTTCCAGAAGGAGACTTCTCTAAGTTGGGGCTTCTTCCAACAGAGGAACTCAGTGTTGGTCATATAAAAATTGTTGAGGGGACACTAGAGTATTTCTAGCAGGGAAAGACTGCCATGTGATGATGAAGAAAAGTGACAAAACATCAGAAAAACAATTATCTCATTTATACACTTAACCTAAAATTTGCTCTTTCTTACTTGAAAAAGCAGAGCCTAAGAAAGAAGCTTTCTCACACCTTTTTGGAACCTCTGGCCTGCCTTGGAAAGTCTAAGTAGACTGATGCAGAGAGGAGAGAGCATGTCCCAGGGAGTCACAGGGCCCTCGAAACTGATAGTGGGAGGCCAAGGTGCAGAACGGAAACCATAAGCCCATTGCTTACCCCGACACCTGAGCAACCCTGTGACCTCTGAGCCTCATATTTGTCTTTCTGTTAAATGGTGATAATTATATCATTCTGATGGGTTGTTTGGGTTCAATGTAATTATATATGTATTTTTTAATTGCAAGTGCTGAATATAGTAGATGTAAGGAAGACCTGTTGAGATGGGGTGGAGGGTGAAGAGGTTGAGAAGAAGAGTGGTGCATAGGGATTGTGGGATATAGAAGACACAGCAGGCCTAGGCCAGTGGGGGCGTGGTCATTCAGTGCAGCTCAGGAGAGGGGAAGGGGAGATTGGAGGAAAGCCAAATGCACCACAGACATTGTCTACATAGATTGAGATTTTCTCATGAGTCCTAAATGCTCTTCCAGGTGTTACTGCCATTCCTGGCATGATATTTCTGCCTGGCACATTGCAGAAACCTGAGGATAGGGAGGCTTGTTGGCTGAAATTTTGAGCTGATACATGTGAACCTATGCCTCTCGGACTTCCTGGCCTGAGACTATAGGATATGTGCGTACACCTGTGAGCACCCTCTTCTGAGCAAGTCTCAACCCCCAGTCTGGGCTTCTCCAAACTGACAAAGCTGGTCTCCGTGTGCTGGCCTCTTGCCCTATTCTTGGTTTATGCCACACTCTTCAACCTTTTCCTCAGTAGAGATGGATTTTTCTCTTTGACTCTCAGCTGCAGGCAACTCAGTGTTTTACCCTTTGAATCAGGGGTAATACTGAAAAACTCCTTCTCAAAGAGCCAGCTTAACCCTGGCAAGAGACCCAGGTTAAAGTCAGGCCACTAAGCCTGATAAGAAAATACATTGGTTTGAAAAGGCAATTAAAATTATGTATTGATAGGAGTTGAATATTCAAGGTAACATTTAACTAATTTCAAGAGCCTTTCTTTAAAATGATGCAATACATGTTTCTGTTGAGGTTTTTGGATAGAAGCAGTGACCTCACACAAAAGAAAAGTAGGAATATAAAATCCTAGCTACTCAGGAAGATGAGGCAGGAGGATCAGGATCACCAGTTAAAGGCCAGCCTAGGGAGCTTAGCAAAAACCTGTCTCAAAATAAAATTTAAAGATGTAACTCACTGGTAGAGCACTAGGCCTTGGGTTCAATTTCCAGCAGCACCAAAAAAAAAAAAAAAAAAAAAAAAAAAAAAAAGTATATGATTGTATATGTTGCAAGAGAGGGCATTTAAAATATGGAGATTGATTAGCACTCTCTCTAACCCCAGGCACAGCCCTATTCCTAGTTGATAAGGACAACAAGTGATATCCTGAATCCCCCATGCAAGAAGTAGGCCTGCTCAACAAATGGGGGCAAACAGTTTGAGAGCCTGAAATTCCAGTCATGCTGATGTAGCACTAAGGAATTCCAGGTGAGCCCTTTCTCTCTGGTCTGAAAGCAGGCGGTGCAGCAATTACAGTGCCCAAGGCAGCTAGATCCATCCTTCCCTTTCTGCCTCACCTGAAAAGTACTTTACTTGGTTGTGTAAAAATATATCACATCTCCTTTAAGAAGTTGGAATAAGTCTATGGCCATACCACCCTGAACATACCCGATCTTGCCTGATCTCAGAAGCTAAGCAGGGCCGGGCCTCATTCAGTACTTGGATGGGAGACTGGCCCAGAATATTAGGTGCTGTAGGCTTAAAAAAATTGGAAGAAAAGTGTGGGTAGCAGCAATAAAGAATACACATGCTTTCATGTCACTCTTTTTCATTTGAATCTTTGCCTTAAGGGTCCCTGTGTATAGCAGTAAGACCTCAAATTTTAATATCAAATAGCCTTGGATGAAACCCTGCAGTCTCCTCCTGGGCTTAGTTAACATTTTAAGAAAACTTCAGCATAAACATAATCTTTATTATAAAGGAATAAGCCAACAATGATTGAATCTTAGGCACCTAAGCAGACTGTCTGAAAAACTTTGGGACGATTTCCCTGAGTCCTTTCAAATTACACCACAAACAACTGCCTGACACCCAAGGCAGCCTCAGTGCATATGGACATATGTCCGGTGTGTAACAGGAAGTTTGCTTTGGCTGGTTATGGAGGGATCCATTTGTCCCGGGAGGTCTGAACAGCCATTGACGGCACTGCCTGCCTTGCTCTCTTAGCAGCTTTAAGAGGGTGGAGTATTTTTCTTTGAGGCCACGGTTGGCACAGAGAACTTCCTTACTGAAATTTTCTGCCAGACTGAGTTTTCTTTCTTTCTTTTTTTTTTTTTTTTTTGCATAAGTCTACCCTCCCCTCCCTGCTCTTGGCCCTCACCCCCAGCCTTTTGGCGTGTGTTCTTGGGGTTGTATCTGCTGCTTCCTGATGCGGTGGATGCAAAGATACGCTTTTTTGTGGGTGAAATTTACAAGCACGTTTTCCTCCTTGATAGGAACAAAGAGCCACAGAGGTTTCCTTGAGAAAGCAAAAAAGCTTCCAGATGCAGAACTTTGAATGTGAAGGTTTCCCCCACCACCACCACTTTGGCATTTTTCAAGTTTAATAATCACACTGGACATATTTATCCAGAAGAAGGCCCACAGTTTTCATCCTAGCAGAGACTTCACTAAAATTTCCAATTCACAAACACATCAGCATCTCTGTTGCCTGGGCTCCCTGCCATTTATCTCTTTCTTAAAGCTGTCACCTCTGAGACCTTGAGTTTCAACTCTGTCCAGAGACTGAAGAAAATAGAGAAGGTCCTTTATTCCTCTCATTTCCCTTGGCTATGGTGGCACAGACTGCAGAATAATAAAAGAAAAAAAAAATTCCTAAACTCTTGAACTCTTAAGAGAACTATTTTTAATTGTCTTCAGTTAAAGGGCTACTGAGCAAAGAAAGAATTATAAATGTCAAGACAGTTCAACAAACTTGCAACCTGTACCATTTTGTATTTTTTAAAAAAACTAATTAAAGCATTTTTAATTGGCATCATTTTCTAAGTGTTTTTCAGGACAGAATTTATAAGACCTATAATCTAAAAAAAAATTTTTTTCTCACCATGATCCAAATAATGTGTGAAAGGTGCTTGACACCATGTGGAAAACCACTCTCACCCACATATTTTGAAAAAGATTTAAAGAAGTACCTGCTTATATTTAATCACAAAAACATTTCCCTTTCACGTGTTGGTAAAGAATAGACTATACCCTAAGAATCTTTTTTGGTTCTATTATCTTACATTTATTTTATAAGCAAACATGGAGACCTTTAATGCAGATAAAGGGCTTTAGCTCATCTTTATTCTAACAGGGATGACACTAACTTACACATGAATCACACTCTGCTTCAGTGAGTCTAGGGCTGGGCAATATTCTGCATTTGTAGCAAGCTCCCAGGAGATCTGGTCCTTGGACCACACTGAGTAGTAAGGATGCAGGGGATAGTACATCTTCCTTTTCCCGAGCCTCTGCTCAAAGGATAGATATGTGGATAGTATCATGCAGCCCCAAGAATGCTGAGGGGTGAGGGGAGTTGGACCCCCAAGATGTACCACTGGCACATCTTTACAGTGGGTTCAAGTATTTTGTTCTACTATTTAAGAAATAGGTGAATCTGGACTGAGGCTGTGGCTCAGTGGTAGTGAATTTGCCTAGCATGTGTGAGGCACTGGGTTTGATTCTCAGCACTGGATATAAATAAATAAATAAGTAAATAAAGGTCTATTAACAACTATCTCTCTCTCTCTCTCTCTCTATATATATATATATATATATATATATATATATATATTTTTTTTTTTTTTTTAAGAAAGAAATAGGTGAATCCTTCCTAAGTTCAAAGCCCTGGACTAGCTATTGTATAACACAAGCATGCAATCTCATTAAATCTAGCATCTGTGCACTGGTCATCACTTCTTTTTTTTTTTTTTTTTTTTTTAGTTGTAGTTGGACACAATACCTTTATTTTATTTATTTATTTTTTATGTGGTGTTGAGGATCGAACTCAGCACCTTGTACATACTAGGCGATCATTCTACTACTGAGCCACAACCCCAGCCCTGGTGATCACTTCTTTAAGGACTACAATATTCTTCTCTGTTGCTGTTTATCCCTGCTCCCCCCAGCCCCCGCCCATTTCTTTTCTTTTCCCCCCAGTACTAAAGATCAAACCCAGGGTCCCTCTATTACTGAGCTACATTCCCAGCATTTTCTGTTTTTTATTTTGAGACAGGGTCTCACTAAGTTGCCAAGGCTGGCCTCAAACTCATGATTCTTCTGCCTTAGCCTCCTAAGTAGCTAAGATCACATGTGCACGGCTCCCATATTTTTTGAATTGAGAAATTCCAACTCTTCAGAAATGTTGAAAGACTAATGTAGCAAACCACTTGAAACCCTTCCCTTAGATTTGCTGATAGTTAACATGCTGTTGTACTTTCCCCACCCACATGTACATATACATATTTACATGCATATGATAAATATTAATTAGTTTATTCTAATGTTTCTAATTTGAAGATAAAGTACATATCCCTGTTGCTTTTAATCTTGTTTTGTCATTTGTCTCCTTTGATGATTCCAGCCACAAACTGAATTGCTGACCAATAGAGCCCTGTGAGTGCAAGAAACTAAGGCCACTTAGATTTTCCCAGATTTTATAGATTGGATTTATGGAGGTGACAGAGGATGATAGAAAGCTTTACTCCTCCTTCAAAATCTTCAACAATTTACCCTTAATCCTATATACTTACTTCTCTCTATACCATCTTTAAGAAGCTGTGGGATAATCTCACTGGAGATGACCAGAAAGGATTCAAAGATGGAAAGCAGAGAACAATTTATTAGGCTGAACCAAATACAAGTGACAGGTAAGTTTGTTTTATTCTCTGTGGGTTCATATTTAGCTAATGAGTTTATGCATCTATTGGAAAAGATAAATGCAGGGCTGGGGTTGTGGCTTAGTGGTAGAGTGCTTGCCTAGCAAGTGTGAGGCACTGGGTTCAATCCTCAGCACCACATAAAAAATAAATAAATAAAATAAAGATATTGTGTCCATCTACAACTAAAAAAAAATTTAAAGAAAAGACAAATGCTCTGACTTATTCTAATGTAATTTAAATGATGGGCTATACAAATATTTTGTGGCATTATAAAAGGGATATACTCATGCTTGTTTAATTTATATGTACCTGACCCAACGTTTTAGTCCCAAATGGTCAGATATGAGCCCTCTCAATAAGTCTCTAGCCTGGCGCAGTGACGCACGCCTGTAATCCCAGCACTTGGGAGGCTGAGGCAGGAGGATCGCAAGTTCAAAGCCAGCCTCAGCAATGTGAGGCACTTAGCAACTCATGAGACCCTGTCTCTAATAAAATACAAAAAAGGGCTGGGGATGTGGCCCAGTGGTCGAGTGCCGCTGAGTTCAATGCCCGGTACCCCCCCCCCCAAAAAAAAAAAAGTCTCTAAAAGGTGATTTTTGAAAGTCTCCCGGACAATTGCCCCCATGTATTTTCTTGGACGAGTCTTCTGGCACTTCCACTCCATCCTCCCTTTGGCCTGGAGGAAGAGCCCCTATGCCCTCTGGGATCCTCTCATCCATCCCTTACTCTGCTGTGTACACAGCGTGCTCTCTGTCTCTCCCCATGTTTCTTGCTGAGGCCCTTCATCCTGGCCTTCTAATGACTCACAGCACAAATGAGACAAGGCTGTGACTTTCAGAGAAAGTGGAAGATTTGGCATAATCAAAATGCAACACAAACAACAGGCACATAACTTTCAACAGCTACTACATTTGCTAGTATAGAACTCAGAGACCCAAATCCTACCTCAGAATCTTTTGCTAACACCCAGAATTTCCCATGTGGTTTAGAATGACTGAATCTTGCAAGTGGAAATCCAAGCCCAGCTGCCCCATCTATGCCATAAGAAGGGTTCCTTTTCTCCTATGCCCATCCCATGTTCTGCCTAGGAAATGACCTCACTCCAGAATGAATGACAGTGTCTATATTTGTCTGTTTTCTATGGCTATGAGAAAACACCCAGGGTTGGATACTTTATAAAGGAAAGAGGTTTACTTAGCTTATAGTTTTGGAGGATGAAAATCTAAAATCAGGCAGCCCCATCAGTTTGGCTCCCTTCACTGCTTCACACTATGGCAAATTGCATCATGATGGAATAAATAGAGATCACATAGCAAGACAGGAAGCTAAAAGGGGATTCTGGGCCCAGGCTTGCTCTTTTAGAACAACTTACTTGCCTGAAAACTAACTCACTCCACAGATTAATCCCTTCATGGGTGGGACCCCCACTACATAATTAATTATCTTGCACTAAACCTACCTCCTTAAGATGCCACCACCTTTCAACACCACATTGTAACTGAGTTCTAGCACATGAAACCCAGGGTTTCAAACCACATCCAAACCATAGTGATGGGTTCATAAATTCTCCTCAAAAGAATGTGCATCCTATTACTGGATATGGGCTAGCTGCGGCCTTGGCAACTCAGCCACAGGAGTCATTGGAACATTTCCCAAACTCTACCATGTGGGCTGAACCCAACACATTTTAACTCCTTTTCATATTTCTTTGTTTTTGTCTTTCTGTTTTTACAGCATGAGGCTAGAACTGCTTGGCCCTCTGACATAGTCAAATCTTGGTTCTATAGCTCTCATCATTACTAAAATAAGAAAATACTCATTTATGAATGAAATTTCATTTTTTTCAATATATAGAAAACTCTACATTCAGATATTGGTAAAATTTTGTTTTGAATTACACAGGATGGAATCTAATTAATATACCCAATTACATTCCTAAGCAGAATATTTAAACTGTTCTTTCTCAAGCACCTACACTGGGTTACTTCCCTGTATTCAGCTTTACCACAAGAGTAAAACTCAGCTTGATTTAAAAAGATCACAAAATCCAGCTTTTGCCCTATAACGCAGAAACCACATGCTTCCACAAAACAACAGCCCAGCTACTTCAAAAACTCAAGTTCTGTCCCCACTAAGCTCTTTGTTATATTTACATAACATTTAAGATTTATGATTCCAGCTCTTTCTAATACTCTGCAGCGGTTGCTCCCTAAAGTCCACCAGTGCACATTAGTGTGTGACTACAGGGTGTATATTTCAGAACAGATTTTGAAGGAACTGCCAAAAAGTAAACACTTATTCTGAATAAGGGAAAAGCAGTACTTCTTTTTCTTTTCCTTGTTTTCAATGTGGCTAGAGAGTTAATACCAACAACAAAAATCTGGGGGAAAATTTTTTTTTCAAGAGGTCACTTTACTGCATATATGAATAAATTTTTTTATATGGATGCTTTAGGAATAGAAAAAAAATATTTTTCACATAACAACCTGTCTTGATGAAGAATTCAAAACTTCTAAAACTCAAAAACAATACTTTTAGCTTATGATTTAGAATTCCCTTGAGGCAAGAATAGATGAGTAAAGTTTGAAGAGCCTCAGATCCCCTGAGAGTGAAATTTTACATATGTTAGAGGAAAATAACATGAAAATTCCAGCTACCAGATATTAATAACAAAGGATGTTAATAATCTTATAATGGTATCTTTTTAAAAAATTTTTCATACTTGTTTTTTTTTTGTTTTGTTTTACAATATCTTTATTTTGTTTGTTCATTTTTATGTGGTGCTGAGGATTGAACCCAGTGCCTCACACTTGAGGTTCACGCGCTCTGCCCCAGTCCTCTTATGATGACTTATCTTGATACATCTTTCATTTCAACTGAGTTGATCAACACTACAGCATAATGATTTATAAATTTAGTATAAAGTAAGCCAATATGTTTATGGATGCTTAAATGATTACTGCTTGGCTAATGTCTTATAAAATTCACTGAGTTCTGCAAAATGGAAAGGAGTGTTTTAATTTTGTTAGTTTTGGCTAAACCAGTCATTGAGTGCTGCTCAGGCAGCTCTCAGGGTCTGTTGGATGAACTCTTGTCCGTATCTGTGAAAAACAAAACTAGATCCATCATTTTAAGCTACTTGATGGTAAGCAACTGTTCAAGGCTGAAAAGTGAAGATACCTTTAGAGCAATATTTTTAAACTTGCAACTCATTAATAATCAAGAAATTACTTTAATGAATTGCATGCAGCATTTTTAAATAACTAAAGTAGAATTTTTTAAAAGAATTACAGTTAAAAGTAAGCATAGTTTTGTGAAACTTCCAAGTTTATATATACACATCTGTGTATATATATGTTAATATATATATGGTAACATATCAATAATTGTGTATGTATTATATCATTGTATATAAACTATATTATACATATGTACATGTATATATATACACATATACACATACATTCACATACATATACACGATGGTGACTTGTAAAACATATTTCTTACTGCATGGCATAGTCAAAATAACTTAAAAGCTACTGTTCTAGTGGTAGCAGGAAAAGCCAGAAACATCAAATCCTCTTTAACCAATGGAAAGCATTATAAATAAATACTAAATTGGATTTGTTTGGTCTTGGATTGCCTTCCAGTATGTTGCTTTCTTCAACAGTCCATGAAAATATCACAAGAAAACTCTATGCCTGCAAAACCCTGATACCCCCAAACCCACCCTTTTAACTCTGGAATGCACAAAAGAAATGGCATTCACATGCATGTGACCAAACAGCCATTTGGCCATACCTGGGTTTCAGGGCAAAGACAGAGATAATACAAACTCTTAGTTATATGAAATTCCTTGAGTCCTCTCCGCAGAATCATCTCTTCAATTCAAGAAAGCAAAGAGAACAAGGTTGGTCAAATTATGTTATGTGCATGTGAAGGAGCCCTAATTAGGAAGGGCTGTTGCAGCTAGCTGGAAGCCATAAGTTCCACCTGATATGTATGTGACGCACCTGTAGGCACCCGCAAAGCTGAAGGTATATAACCAGGTGAAGGCGGTCCGAGTTTGGAGAACGGAATTCAGTGAGTGCGGCAGTCACTCGGTCGGTCAGAAGAATCAGAGCGGCCAGAACGTAGGCAGAGCGGTTACAGAAGAGAAACCAGATAGAAGACAGAAGAGAAACCAGATAGAAGAAGTAATGACTGGTCAGAGTTAGGCCGAGGAAGACAGAAGACAGAAGAAAGAAGAAGGAAGAAAGAAGAGAGAAGAAAGAAGCTCTAATCTTTCTCTAAGCTAAGCTCTATCTTTCTTTCTCTCTACTCTCTAAGCTCTATCTTTCTTTCTCTCTACTCTAAGCTAAGAAGACAAGAAGAAAAGCTCGCTTTAATCTTTCTCTCTAAAAATCTTTCTTTCCCTCTCTAAGCTCTAAGAAAGTAGAAGTAAAAGTAGTAAAAGCTCTACTCTGCCTCCGAGAGTTTTCCTCCCGGGTTACGGTACCAGGCAGATTACATGCATGTACCAATATGGCATAATGGATCCCACTGCTATGTATAACCATAATGCACCAATTAAAAAAAAAAAAAAAAGAAAACACAAACAGTATAAATTAGGATTCACTATAATAATTTTTCATTAAACAAGGAAAAGAAAGAGGTAAATCGAGTCCTGCCGACCTCCACCCAAGCAAGGTGGGTCCAGGTCAGCCCAGCCAACACCCGCAGAGCTCAGGCAGGCCTAGGACAGCTTCATGGACTTCCACTCAGAGGACCGCCTCTTCCAACCAGCAGACCAACACAGAAGCTCAGATTCAACCAGTTCGGCCCACACCAACCTGTGTGGGACCAGGCCCCGGGTAGGTCCATAGTCTATTACCCCACCCCCACCTGGGAGCACAGGCCTAACCCACTTCCATCTTGAGCCACTGCAGACATAGACATACACTTTCCCACACAGTAGCCCCTGCCTTTTGACAACAGACAGGGCCTAAAAGCAGCCACATCTCAGAGCAGGCATCCCAAAAGACATTATAAGTCCCACTCTTTCAGCCCCATCTCTGGAAGATGTTGCATTCATCTTGGAGCATCTTCACTGTTATCTTGAGTTATCTCCACTACTGCCAACACCACTTTTAGTTGCAGTAGCATACATTGAAGGACACCTGCAGGTTCTGAAAGCCCAACATTAAAGTGAGAAACAGACAACCTGCATGGATATTATAAGAATATAGGGTAGAAACTGTTATCTCAGATCTACACTGCAAGACAGGAAGGCAAATAGACAACATGAAAAAACAAGGGAAGAAAGTACCCCAAATAAACAAGGATACTACAAGAACAGAAGCCATGCTCAGTGAAGTTGATGAAATGTCAGAGAAGGAGTTCAGAGGTTCATAAAAATATCTGTGAATTAAAGAATGACCTAATGAGCAAATACAGACAAAAATTGATCACTACAACAAAGATGTAAGAGAGCAAATACAGGTAGCAAAAGATGACTTCAAAAAAGAGATAGAGGGCTGGGGTTGTGGCTCAGCGGCAGAGCGCTCGCCTCGCACCTGTGCGGCCCGAGTTCGATCCTCAGCACCACGTAAACATAAATGCATTGCATTGTGTACAACTAAAGTAAATAAATAAATATTTTTAAAAAAATAAAAAAGAGAGATAGAAACTCTGGAAAAAAAAAAAAAAACAGTCAGAAACCCTTGAAATGAAGGAAAAAATTAACCAAATAAAAAACACAATAGAAAGCATCACCAACAGACTAGATCAACTGGAAGAAAGAACTTCAGATAATGAAGACAAAGTATATAATCTTGAAAATAAAGTTGACCACAAAGTGAAGATAGTGAGAAACCATGAAGAGAACATCCAAGAATTATGGGACAGCAGCAAAAGAACAAATCTAAGAGTAATTGGGATAGAGGAAGGCACAGAGTTTCAAACCAAAGGAATGCACAACCTCTTCAATGAGATAATATCAGAAAATTTCCCAAGCATGAAAAAGGAATTGGAAAACCAAATACAAGAGGCTTACAGTACACCAAATGTACAAAATTACAACAGATATACACCAAGACACATTATAATGAAAATGCCTAGCATACAGAATAAGGATACAATCTTAAAGGCTGAAAGAGAAAGGAATCAGATCACATGTAGGTGGAGACCAATTTGTATCACAGCAGATTTTTCAACTCAGACACTCAAAGCCAGGAGATCATGGAACAACATGTACCAAGCTCTGAAAGAAAAGGGATGACAACCAAGAATCTTATATTCCAGCAAAATTAAGCTTTACATTTCAGGACAAAATAAAAACCTTCCATAATAAACAAAAGTTAAAAGAATTTACAACTAGAAAGCCAGCACTACAGAACATCCTCAGCAAAATATTCCATGAAAAGGAAATGAAAAACAATGATGAAAATCAGCAGAGGGAGAGATTACATTAAAGGAAAAACCAATTAGAGGAGAAACCATGTCATGTTAAATGCCAAAAATAAACAAAAATGGCTGAAAATACAAATCATGTCTCAATAGTAACTCTGAATGTTAATGGCCTAAACTCACCAAACAAAAGACATAGACTAGCAGATTGGATCAAAAACAAAACAAAACAAAACAAAACAAAAAAACAGACCCAGCAAAATGCTGCCTCCAAGAGACTCATCTCATAGGAAAAGACATCCACAGGCTGAAGGTGAAAGGTTGGGAGAAATCCTACCACTCACATGGACTGAGGAAACAAGAAGGGGTTTCCATCTTCATATCAAATAAAGTAGACTTCAAGCTAAAGTCAATCAAAAGGGATAAAGAAGAACACTACATACTGCTCAAGGGAATCATACACCAACAAGACTTAACAATTATAAGTATATATGCCCAAACAATGGAGCATCCATGTTCATCAAACAAACTCTTCTCAAGTTCAACAGTCAAATTGACCACAACACACTAATTCTTGGAGACACCACTGGATAGTTCTTCCAAACAGAAGCTGAACAAAGAAACTATAGAACTCAAAAATACAATAAACAATTTAGACTTAACTGACCTATATAGAATATTTCATCCTTCAAGAGAGAATACACTTTCTTCTCAGCAGCACATGGATCCTTCTCTAAAATAGACCATATACTATGCCACAAAACAACTCTTAGGGCTGGGGCTGTGGCTCAGCAGTAGAGCGCTCGCTGGCACATGCGCAACCCGGGTTTGATCCTCAGCACCACGTAAACATAAATGCATTGCATTGTGTACAACTAAAGCAAATAAATAAATATTAAAAAAAAAAACTCTTAGCAAATATAAAAAAAAAATAGAGATACTACCTTGCATTCTATCAGACCATAATGGAATGAAATTAGAAATCAATGATAAAATAAGAAATAAAAGCTACTCCAACACCTGAGACCAAATAATATGCTACTGAATGAACAATGGGTTGCAGATGACATCAAAGAGGAGATTAAAAAATTCTTAGAGGTGAATGAGAACACAGACACAACATATTGAAATCTCTGGGACACTATGAAAGCAGTTCAAAGAGGAAAGTTCATTGCATTGTGTTCATTCCTCAAAAGAAGAAAAAGTCAACAAATAAATGACTAAACATTACATCTCAAAGCCCTAGAAAAAGAAGAACAATCCAACACCAAAAGCAGTAGAAGACAAGAAATAATCAAAATCAGAGCTGAAATCAATGAAATCAAAACAAAAGAAACAATTGAAAAAATTAACAAAATAAAAAGTTGGTTCTTTGAAAAAATAAATAAAATTGACAGACCTTAGCCAGGCTAACAAAGAGAAGAAGAGAGAAAACTCAAATTACTAACATATGCGATGAAAAAAGAAATATCACAACAGACACTATGGAAATACAGAAGAAACTTGAAATTATTTTGAAAACTTGTACACCAATAAAATACAAAACATCGAAGGCATTGACAAATTTCTGGAGTTGTATGATTTGCCCAAATTGAAGCAGGATGATATATACACCAACAGACGAATTTCAAGCGATGAAATAGAAGATGCCATCAGAAGACTACCAACCAAGAAAAACCCAGGACTGGATGGATACACAGCTGAGTTCTATAAGACCTTTAAAGAAGAACTAATACCAATACTCTTCAATTTATTTCAGGAAATAGAAAAAGAGAGAGCACTTCTAAACTCATTCTATGAGGCCAATATCACCCTGATCCCAAAACAAGGCAAAGACACATCAAAAAAAGAAAACTGCAGACCAATATCTCTAATGCACATAGATGCAAAAATTCTCAATAAAATTCTGGCAAATCAGATACAAAAAAACATCTCAAAAATATAGTATACCACGATCAAATGGGGTTCATTCCAGGGATGCAAGGATGGTTCAACATATGGAAATCAATAAATGTAATTCATTACATCAATAGACTTAAAGATAAGAACCATATTATTATCTCAATAGATGCAGAAAAAGCATTCAACAAAAGCACCACTTCATGTTCAAAACACTAGAAAAACTAGGGAAAAAAGGAACATATCTCAACATTGTAAAAGTTACCTATGCTAAGCCCTAGGCCAACACCATTCTAAATGGAGAAAAATTGAAAGCATTACCTCTAAAAACTGGAATAAGACAGGAATGCCCTCTTTCACCACTTCTATTTAACATAGTTCTTGAAACACTGGCCAGAGCAATAAGACAGACGAAAGAAATCAAAGGGATACAGATATCACTATTTGCTGATGATATGATTTTATACCTAGAAGACCCAAAAAATCCCACCAGAAGATTTCTAGAATTCATAAAAGAATTCAGCAAAGTAGCAGGATACAAAATCAACACCCATAAATCTAAGGCATTTCTATATATCAGTGACAAATCCTCTGGAAGGGAAATGAGGAAAACTACCCTGTTTACAATAGCATCAAAAAAAAAAAAAAAATACTGGAATCAGCTTAACCAAACATGTGAAAGACGAAAACTACAGAACACTAAAGAAAGAAATTATAGAAGACCTTAGAAGATGGAAAGATCTACCTAATTCTTGGATAGGCAGAATTAATATTGTCAAAATGACCATACTACCAAAAGCACTATACAGATTTAATGCAATTTCAATCAAGATCCCAATGACATTCCTCATAGAAATAGAAAAAGAAGTCATGAAATTCATCTGGAAAAATAAGAGACCCAGAATAGCTAAAGCAATCTTTAGCAAGAAGAGTGAAGCAGGTGGCATGGCATCACTATACCAGACTTTAAATTATACTACAGAGCAATTGTAACAAAACCAGCATGGTATTGGCACCAAAGTAGACTGGTAGACCAATGGTACAGAGAGACTAACGCATATAATTTCAGTTATCTTATATTAGACAAAGGCGCCAAAAATGTACATTGGAGAAAAGATAGCCTCTTCAACAAATGGTGCTGGGAAAGCTGGAAATCCATATGCAACAAAATGAAATTAAACCCCTATCTCTCACCATGCACAAAACTCAACTCAAAGTGGATCAAGGATCTAGGAATTAGACCAGAGACACTGTACCTAGAAAAAAAAGTAAGCTCTAATCTCCAACAAGTCAGATTAGGCCCCAAGTTCCTTAATAAGACTCCTGTAGCGCAAGAATTAATATCAAGAATCAATAAATGGGATAGATTCAAACTAAAAAGCTTTTTGTCAGCAAAAGAAACAATCAGTGAGGTGAATAGAGAGCCTACTAATTGGGAACAAATTTTTACCACATGCACATCAGATAGAGCACTAATCTCTAGAATATATAAAGAACTCAAAAATCTTACACACACAAAAACAAATAACCCAACCAATAAATGGGCCAAGGAACTGAAAAGACACTTCTCAGAAGAAGATATACAATCAATCAACAAATACATGAAAAAATGTTCAACATCTCTGGCTATTAGAGAAATGCAAATCAAAACCACTCTGAGATTCCATCTCAAACCAGTCAGAATGGTAGCTATTAAGAACACAAACAACAATAAATGTTGGAGAGGCTGTGGGGAAAAAGACACACTCATACATTGCTGGTGGGACTGCAAAATGGTACAGCCAATATGGAAAGCAGTATGGAGATTCCTTGGAAAAAAGGGAATGGAACCACCTTACGACCCAGCTATCCCACTCCTCGGGATAGCACAATTCACAATAAACTGTAGAACCAACCTAGATGCCCTTCAGTAGATGAATGAATAAGGAAAATGTGGTATATATACACAATGGAACATTACTCAGCAATAAAAGAGAATAAAATCATGGCATTCACAGGTAAATGGATAAAGTTGGAGAATATAATGCTAAGTGAAGTTAGCCAATCCCAAAAGCCAAATGCCGAATGTTTTCTCTGATACAAGGAGGCTGATTCACAGTAGGGTTGGGACGGGGAGCATAGGAGGATTAGAGGAACACTAAAATGGCCAATGGGGATGGAGGGGAAGGGAGGGGGCAAAAGGGTGAAAAGAAAAAAAAAGACTGTAGAATGAGATGGATATCATTACCCTAAGTGTATGTATGAAGACACAAATGGTGTGAATATACTTTGTATACAACCAGAGATATGTAAAAATGTGCTCTATAAGTATAATATGAATTGTAATGCATTCTTTTGTCATTTATAACAACTTAGAATTTAAAAAAATAAGAAAAATAAAAAGAAAGAAAGAGGTGAATCACTTGTAAATTTCAATTTCTTATAACTTTCACTAATTAACAAAGATTTGATACATACCCCACAACTGGGCCATTAAGACAAGTCGTTAGGAATTAATGTAGAGGTCAGATGGTCTATGCATATCTCTGTCTCTACCTTCCAGAACCAAACACATTCTTACACACAACTGGCCAATTCAGTGTCTTACAGATGACATCCCAGGTACCAAACTCAAAGTAACATGCCTGAGGAGTTAATATCCCAAAGCTGTCAGATAAGAAACCCTCATGATTAAGAAAACCCCCTGAAATGTCTTCATTGTGAATGACTTTCCCTCAGGGTCTCTTCTTTTGGGGATTAAGATAGTTTATGAAATTTATTCTTTCATCATCTTTTTGGTTTGTTTTCCTCTTTAGGTTTAGGGCTTTAGATAAAGAACAGATTTCCAGTTTTGAAGAAATTGCAAATGGGATGATAGAAATGCAAAGAGAAATCAGGATAGACAAAATAATAATAATAAATTCCTGTGTTTTAGAACTCGACCTTCATCTGTCTTTGATAAAAAATGGAAATTCAAGTTCAAGAGACTTGCCTAAAGTCATAAGGCTTATTAGTGGCAAAGACCAGGAAAACTTCATGGCTCAGATTCCACATAGCAGTGAGGGTTTCTCCTGGGATGGAACAGGCCCTAGCTGGGGTGACTTATTAGCAATTCTTCCAACTGACAAGAGTTGTGACTCTCAGAGTGTCAGGCCTGGTGGCCAGGACTACATTTGGGGTAGAGAAAATTTTCAGACATTAAGAAAGTGTTTCTTAATTTACATTCCTTGCCATCATTGAAGTTACAGTTACATGAGATATAAAGATGGATAAAATCAATCCCTGTCTCCTTGAGTGTCTTCCAGCCCAGAAAAAAGATCATGTCCAATTAATGATGACACAACATTGGGAGTTATGATTGTAGAATAAACCAGAACCACAGACAAAAAAAAAAGTGTCAACTCATTCTGCCTGGGGCTTGATCTGATGCAGGTGTGTCCATATAGGATGTATGTGGGTCTGTATGGGTGTTGGGGGCTCATTCAAGAACCCGGTCAGCTACGAAGATAACCACTTTGTCAGTAGTTCGCTTGGGAGTCTAGGTGACCTAGTGAAAGAGCCTTAAAATTTAATGTGAGCATCTTAACTAAAATGTAGACAGTGATTTAGTGGGCGTAGAGGTGGACGCTGAGATTCTGAATTTCTAACTAGCCCAGGTGATACCCATGCTGTATTTGCAGGGACCACACTGTGAGAAGAAAAGTTCCAGTAAAATGGGCAAGAAGATGGAGCTGGGATTAAAACTCCCTCTTATGTGAAAACCTCCATAATATTATATGCCTTCCAGCGTACAATGGTTGAATAAGAGTGTAAGCTCAATGTTTGAGACAAAGTAAAAGCCCAATCAAAATTAGTTCCTTTTCTCTTGATTTCAAATACACAATATGTAATTGGTTGAGAAAATAAATTTGGCTCCAAAGAAAAAAAATCACTTAGAAAGCAAGTCTGAATCCAAAGTTTCATGACCCTTTTTCAAAGTAAGTATCCCTGATATGTATTTGTTTTTACAGCAAATTAAGGCATTAAGCTTTTCCCTGAGGCAATAACAAAACAATGGCCAAGTCAGATAAGAATAAAGGAAGTATTATGCCAAGTCCACTAACCCACTCAACCTTTTCTTTAATGAAGCCTTGTAACTGACGGGTGAAACACAGGCAATTTTGGAACTTCCCAATATAGCTAAGGGAAAGGTTCTGCAATAATGTGGTTTCCTACATCTGAGCTTTCTTTGATGTACATGAAAACAGATCATCCGAAATAAGCAGTAACCATATTTGCATAGGATTTTACTTGTTTCATTTTCTCATGTGTCATTTGAACCTCAGAAATACTGTGATTGTCATGAAGGTCATGAAATGAGGAAACTGAGGGCCGAAGAGGTGAAGTGCTATCCCTTCCTGCAAGTGGTTCAGTGACAAAAACAGTTCTGCCTGGGAGAAGCTGCCTCCAGTAACCTACATTTGTTTTGCCAGGGGTGGGAGATGGGGTGGGAAATGTGGTGGGGGAGGGAGATAGAGATTTGGGGTGGGGTGGGGAGAGGGGGAGCTTTTGGGGAATGCCAGGGGAGTGGAAGGCTTCTTTTACCTTCTGGTCACTGTGGCTTCAGAGATTTAGTGCCTGTGTTCTTGGTGACATTTGTTGGGCTGCAGTTAAGTAAATCACACTGGAGGGAGAACAAAATCTCACATGACTGATTTTAAAAATGTTCTGGCAAATTTACAAGTTGTGTTTTTGGGATTCACCCAAAGTTTTTCTTGATTTCAATGTGCCTTTTTTTTTTTTTTTTTTTCTGGCTTCAGTTTTTTTCCTGTTTTCTCTTATTTGTTTTGTGATAAAATCCCAACTTAAGGAAGTTTGGCCAATTGTTAAAACCCTTGTATTAAATTCAGATTTCCTTTATCCTGCCTATAGCTCAAATTTATTAATACCCAGGAAGTATAAAGTCATTTTAATGAAGAGCCTTTAAGTAATGGGATTAACAGTTTATATTTTAAGTAGGATTACTATTTTGCACACTTATGACACTGGCTCTTCAGATGAAACGTTTGTCCTACTGAAATTGAAAGATAAACTAATCTGAAAAAAAAGATAAGCAATACTCTAGAAAACTTAGAAGCATATGCCACTGCCAAACAATTTATTCAGGGCAGGGGCTGTAGCTATGGGAGAGCATTCACCTGGTATGCAGGGGACCCAACACCTGGGGCAGGGGTTTGGGGGTGTTAGTTGATTTGACATCCTACCACTAGGGATTTATAATCATTACCTTCAGACTTCGTGATCACAAATGTTTATGAAAATGACAAGAAGGAACAAGACTTGTTCAACAACTACAGCTACTCTTGATAACTCTTCACCAGGCACATGCTGGAAACGTGATCGATAAGGTCCTGTTCACAAGGAAATGACATTCTAGTACTTTCTCAGATGTCTTCTGATCATGAAATAGTCTGCTCGATTCTTTGGAGTTGAATATGTCATTATATTTTAAATTTTTTGAAATTACTAATTGATGTAAAATGGTAAGTCTCTATCCTCCGCTATCTATTAAATTCCTTGAGGACAGGAACCACATCTTGCTCATCATTCTTTCTATGTTGACCAGCAGAGTGCTTTGCTTATAATAGGCATTCAATAAATATTTTCAAATTTAAGTTTCTGGATAAAATTATTCAGAGAATTTGATGAACTAACTGCATTAGGTAATGGAACTTCTTAAATAAACAGATATTTTTCATCCTAAATTCCCTGTTGCTTTCCAAGATCAATGTGAGACAAGGGTGAAGAGACGATTCATCTTTTGAATGCATATAACTAGTCCTCTGCAGCTTTAAAGACTTTTGTCTTCAAAAACAGTTTTAACTTTTTTTTTTTTTTTTAATAATGACAGCTCTGGCCCTATTTAAGAGTTCACAGTTGTTACAAAGCAATAAAAAGCTGGTCAGAAATTCCTAGGTGCCTGCCGGGCAGCACATGTCAAAGCTTAAATCCTAAATAGGTTATAAGTGTCATCAGTTAGGATTTACATAAGCAATGAAATTCCCTAAAATCACACATATTACTCACTGGTAGAGAGAATGGTTTAAGTGAACTTGTCTGTCTCAAAAGGATTAAATACCCAGATAATGGATGGGCTTATACCTTCCTTGATGAAAACAGCTGTCTCTGTGGAAGCTGCTCTTTTATCTTTATCTTTTTCTTTCTTTCTATCTCTTTTTTTTCCCTACTTCTTTTCTAATTATGAAGCCAGCAGTGCAATATTTGCTGAGGAACTTGTCTATTTCTTCCAAGACTTGTAATAACCTGATACTGATGATTTCTTGAAAACAAGTATTATTTGGGTCATATTTTAGAATAGTACTGACCCTATAACCTTTTTCTATTTTTTTTTTACTCAGCATATTTCCCATTCATTTTGTCATCAGTGCTTGAATAACTTAGTAATTAACCTCAATTATCTGAAACCCAATAAAATGTAAGCCACAAAACAAGATTGTGCTGAGGTCTGCCCAGCTGTAGCAGTCTACATTTCTTATTAAGAGAAGAGCCATAGGTGGTGGCAATTGAATCTAAGACCATCTAATGTATTTGTAGAATCTGATGCAACCAGTGGTGTGCTGGTGAATATTCAACAACCAGCTCTCTAAAAAGGAAAGGGTCTTGATTTACAGTGTCTGTGGATTTTCACTGCATCGGTACTCGCACCAAAGTGATTTTCAAGCTGACCATAAGAAATTGAAAGAAAATGCTGCAATTGGCTCTCGAGACCAGATAGGTGCTGATACTATCACATGATTCAATAAAAAATGCACAAAATGAGGACTCCTTTTCCCAAAACTGCTAAAAAAAAAAGTCAGAGTCTGATCTGACCTAATGATTGACATACAGAGAAAGAATTCTATGGCAGGTCTTAATATAGAAAGCTTTCTTAGAACAAAGGGGTGGCACGTTAAAGGCTTTTGGAAAGTAAAACGTTCAAGACAACAGCTTTGGTAACAGAAGTGGATGTTACCATTAATTTTTTTTTTTCCCCTAGATATCATCATCTAACATATTATTTTGATGATTTAACCTTCACTGGAGATCTTATTAAAAATGTTATTTAATATTGTCAGGGAATAGGTATTTTACAAAAGTGATTCTTTTTACGCAACTGATGTTTCTCTCTCTGTTCAATAAATCTTTAAATATCATTCTAATCATATTACATTAAAATTGGGGAAAATATAGCAATTTTCTGACTTCTTAGCCAATGTATAATGATGCTATTAAATCCCTGGCCCTTCTAGGGCATTGAAAAGGCTTTGGACTGGTCTGTAAGACACTGCAGTGCGCTGAGGAGCTATTTAAATAAAACGAGCTGTGGGAGTCCCCCTTGCCCACTGTTGTGTTCTTGAGCATTTAGGTTGGCTTTTTATATTTCTCCCTTCCTTTAATCCTTTCTGCCTGCTGTGAGCTGTCACTTGCTGTCTGAGTGACGGCCTCTGGCTATTTCACTGCCTCCTTCCCATTTCTAATTTGCTCCTTCTAACCTGCTGAGGGCTAGGAAACAAAGCAGCCTGCCCACCTTCTTTGCCTTATGTATAAAATAGACTCAGAGAAGGTCTGGAAGGCTCTCTTAAAGGGCAATGATTTCAATCCATCAATTTTGACATCTGGTTTCCCAACTGGAACTCAATCTGTACATTTCCTAAAACAAGAAAAAACAGACTAGTGTGACTATGATCCTACATAATTGAACTTGGAGCCAAGATGTGTATCGTCCACAAATTAACTAAGGTATTATTATTGTCATTCATCTTTCAACACTGTGAAATTTTGAGTGATGCTTTTCCTATCTCAAGGTATCTCAAAAAATAGATTTGTCCTACTAATTAGAGTTGGATTCCTAACATGAACTCTTTTACCTTTGCCTTCTCCTATTCAGGGTTCTCTACTGCCTCCGATTTGTTATCCACAGTCACGCAGAGAAAGAAAATTCTGTTTAAAAATTTGAGATCTTTCTTTCCCAAACTTTATTCTCCCTTTAGGTAAAATTTGCATGCAGAAATTTAGATCCTAAGTGTACAACTCAGCACATATTGATTAATGTATACACCAAAGTATCCATCTCTCCGATCATGTTTTTATCATCCTATCCCCCCAGAGAGATCTCTGTGCTTCTTCCAGTCAGTTCTCACCCCTCACAAGCAATCACTGTTTGATTGTCTACTTTTGGATTTTGTATCTGGCTTATTAGATTTATCATAAGGTTTGGGAGATTTGTCTTGTGGTTCATTATTATCAGTGGTTCATTCATTTTCATTGAGTAGTTGAATAATTCTCCAGTGTATAAATGTACCACAATTTGTACATCCATTCTCCTGTTGATGAACACTGTTTTAGTACTATGAATAATGCTCTGTAAATATTCTTGTGTATGTTTCTGTGTGAACACATTTTTATTTCTTTTGGGTAAATATCTAGGCATGAAACTGGGTGTGACATAGGACAGGCAAATATTGTTTTTTGTTGT